>CAJGYO010000019.1:68658289-69258289 GCA_904845875.1 Miscanthus lutarioriparius | reverse complement strand
AGGACCTCGACGGCCGGATACGGCTGTTGGAATCGCAGCTCGAGGCGGTGCCCTCTGAGTAGTCAGCGGTGCGGCGGCGGGGAAAGGAGTAGAGGATAGTGCGTGCGGCGGGAGTGTCGCGTGCCAGAGTTGCGTGGGTAACGGGCTTGCCGGATGGTGGCCTCCCAGCGGATATGATCTACCGGTACAGCCGCCACCTCCTTCTCCCGGACTTCGGGGTCGAAGGTCAGTTGTTTCGTTTCGATCAGCGCGGCTTGCTACCATTCCATTAATATGGCTTCCTGGTTGCTCCAAGCCCCCTTCTCTTGTTTACTACAAGTATATAACGCTTGCCTCTTCTGCTTCCGATGTGTCATCACAATTGCATCATATTGCTGGGAAAAAAGGTGCAGTATAGCAACCTCGTTTCGGCTGATCCTCTGAGATTCTGACCCTGAAAGTGCATCTAACCCTTTAGTGGGTTTTGGATGATTGAATGACAACGTGATTAAAGGTCCAACCTGTTTGCTAAGTGTGGACAGGTTATAGGTTATCTCATGAGTACTTAATGAAAGCAAAAACGATGTGTTGTTGTATAAACAATCTAGTTCAAGCACAAGACAACAATGCAGATGTTATTCATGCAAAGGCTCATTTATTGTGGGATTTCCATTTGCTATGTGAAAGCAAGCTCGTGAGAATTAATTAATGAAACACGAGAAATTGCATATGGAATGGTCTCATACTTGAAGCTTGCTAAATTGAAATAAAAAAGATAACAATACAGATGAATGGATGATTCAACACAAGAAGTGACTTGATGGCTTGAGATGGTGAAGATAGCAAGGAAAGGCTTCGAGGTACTAAGCAAGGGTGAAGGGCAAGCGACGGCTTGGCGGCCGAAGAACCTAGCTAGGGTGAAGAAGAAAGTACTTGCATTTAGTTGAGGTACTAATCAAGCTATGATGGCCATGTTCATGTGGAGGATCAAATCACTATTGGATTGTTTGATGGAAGTGACTTGATACATTTGGGATTATTCAAATTTGATGAATGGAATCAAGTCACGTGCTCAAAATGGCTATGCTCTAGTGAAAAAGATCAATATCAACATGTTGGCGCCCTCACTTGATGAAGATTGGAAACACGGCTTCGGTTCAAAAAGAGCAACTCAAAAGGTTTAAATTCGTTATACTTTTAAATTTGAGTAAATAGGAATGTCGTACTATTAAGAGGGATGCATCATGTTGATAGATAATGTTTCATAAGTGCTCAAGCCAACCCATGTGAGATTTGAGTGTTTGAGAGACAAAAGAGCTAACTGACTTGTTGTTTTCAGCCATACGGACGATGTACGGTGGTGCATATGCATGATGCATATATGGGACGTGTCCGATATTTGCCCAAAGAATCGTAAAAGTGTTGTTCTCAGGTTTGTTCGTCGGGAGTTCCGACGTATGTCGGGAGTTCCGACGGTCGAAAGTTTCGGCAATGGTCGGGAGTTTCGACGACTCGCAATTTAAATAATTTGGAGAGTTCACTGTGGTGGTCATACCGGACATGTCCGGTATGGATGACCAAAGGCCAACAAATGTTTTTAAATGTACTGAGTGTTGGGAGTTCCGACGTAAGTCAGAAGTTCCGACGGTCGGGAGTTCCGACATGTATCGGGAGTTCCGGCACCTCAAAGATTCTAACTCGGTTGCAATGGTTTTCAAATATGCTGAGGGTCGGGAGTTCCAACGTGAGTCGGGAGTTCCGACGGTCGGAAGTTCTGACATTCATCGGGAGTTCCGACGCCTCACAAATTGACTGTAACTTAGTTACCGTTGGCTTGAAGATGTAAGTCATATCGGACGTGTCCGTATTGCAACTTGACTATAAAATGGCTAGTTTTTCAAGGGGGCTATAATACCCCAAGCCTCCACCTTTGGAGGTCATTGATTCTCTCTTGAGATAGACACACATTTTTGAGCCTTGCCAACTCTCCTAAACCCTCTCTTAGTGAGTGTGTGATCTAAATTGCAAAATCAATTTGTGGGTTAACAGAGAATTTGAAAAAGAGAGCAAGCCACCACTTGAGCACTTGTGCATATTGTCAATCTCGTGATTCGCATTTGTTACTCTTGGACTCTTCGGTCCTAGACGGCTAGGCGTCGCCGGAGAGCAACCGAGAGATTATGGTTGTTTCGGAAAGTTTGTAACGGTCGATTCCGCCGCCTCGGAATCATTTAGTGGAAGGAGGAAAAGGAGTTAGAAAAGACTCCGGCTAGAGTGACATTCGTGGTACCCTCTAGGGCTGACCTTCGCTGGGTCGCCCGCAGCCCCCTCAACGGAGAGTAGGACTCGAACGAGTCCGAACTTCGGTAAAACAAATATCGTGTCTCAATTCGCATTTCATTTGATATTTGTGTTGCTCTAGCTATTCTGCAGGTTCTCTGTGTATATTGTCATCTCCATTAGGTGCATGCAGTTTGGTTTGAAGATAGAAATCGAAAAGAGCAAGTTCGGGACCGATCTACCGAAATCGTGTATACCGGACACGTCCGGTATTCATACCGGACACGTCCGGTATTTCCTGCCTGCACTGAAAATATTTATTCTTTGTTCTAACTTGGTGTCGTCAGGGTTGTAACTTCTAGATATATTCTTTATACCTTGTTTACTCTGTGGCTAACTTGTGAGGGGTGGTAGTACTCTTAATTTGGAGTTTCTATTTCGGAAACTCCCATTTCTAATTGTTTCCGCATTTAAATGTGTTAATTTTTAGAAACGCCTATTCACCCCTCCTCTAGGCGACATCCTAGGTCCTTTCAGACCCTTTGTCATCTATCAGGCCAGCGGAAGCTGTCACAGTCGTCGATTTTAGTGGTTGGGGCTGGAGGTTTGTGTAACAACCCAAAAATCATAACTACAAATTTTTTGTTTAAACCCTATGTGATGTTGAGTGACACATGTAGAAGCCAAACCCTAGTTTTGGATTAGATATGACCCAACTAGGTTAAAATCATAAGCATAGTTTGGTTTTATGCCACATGTGTAATTAAAATTCCTAAATAAACAAATCATGCATGCATCCTTAATTCCACTTGTGATTTGGATTCTTTTGCCTTATGTGATGTTTAACTAACTTACTTAATATTTATGATAAACCCTAATATATGGGATGTATTTTGACCACCATTTGAAACACCTTATGGGACCCACTACATAACTCGAAGCTCAAGTTTAAACTCTAACTAAATTTGAATCGAAGCAAAAGAACAAAAAGAGAAACAAATCAGAAAAAGAAAAGAAGGAAGCCTCATGAGCCATTTCGGCCTACTCGCCCGCTTAACCAATTTGACTACCAAGGCTGCTTTTCCTCCCTCAAGACTTGTGACTGCACAAAACCAGCCCATCAAGTGCCCATTCAACGCTGCTCACGCTGCGCCTTTTACCTACTTTCTGCCGCCGCTGCTAACCGGACCCCCGCGTCACCACCCCAAAGAACAGGCCTTCTTCCTCCCCACGCCAGTCTCTCCTCCCGACCGAGCCCCGATCGGCGTGGCAGGCACGGGCCAGGGGGTCACGCAAGAAGCATGACCCTGTTCCCTCTTTCGTCGCGCCTACGCTACCGCACGCGGGCCATCGGATGCGCCGCACGCATCACCACCGCTCGATCGCCGTCCGCCATGGGAGCCCTTGGAGCTCGACTATAAAAGCCAACGCCCACGAGCCCTAACCCTCAGCTCGTTCGCCGCCGCCGCTGGTGGCACAACACCACACCACGTCAAGCCGAGAGAGAGGGAGGAGGAAGAAGCAAGGAGGAGAAGGAAGCCGCTGCGGAACCGGACCTCACCGGAGCCAGGAGCGCCGCCCTGATCAGCTACAACGACATAGCTGCTCACGCACGGCATCGCGCATCGCCTCATCACGGCCTCGCCTCGCCACCGCACCGCCATCCTACCGCCACGAGCCCTACGGTGAGCCACGTCGTTCGCCGCTCACCGCGCTAGCCGTACTCGCCATGAATGCCACCGCGTTCCCGCACCTAGGGGATGCAGAGGCGGAGCATTCTCGCTCCTAGACACGCTGCACACGTATCGCACGCGCACAAGTCCAAGGCCTAGCCTCACCGACCCCTAGCGGCTCGGGAACACCGGCACAACCACCTTGCATGCCATGGCCGAGAGCACAACCATGGCGAGACCACCGCGTCTTCTACGTCGCGGTAAAGGCGACGTTGACACCCCGACTAGCTCCGCCATGACGAAAGACAAACCGCGCTCACCTTAGCCGAGGATGAAGCCCACCGGAGCCCTGCGTTGCCGCACCGCACCTCGTCGGAGCGCCACCGCCTCCGCTTTGCCCCACCACCGTGGCCGGAGGCGTTGAGAGCTCCTGGAGCCCCTTCGACCTGCTCGCCATGGCCGTAGCAGCGTCGGGGAGCTCGTGCGCACCACCAATCTCTGGTACCACCACCACAACCACCACACTGCCGCTCGCCGGTGTACGAGGACCGCCGCCACCGCGGCTAGCCAATTGGAGCCGCCCGGCCACCACGTTAACTTCACCGGGGCACCTGCCATGGCAAGGCCAAGCTTTTGCCCACCTTAATTGCACACCCACGCCGCTGGAGGGGCTCGTCGGTGAGCTCACCACCGGCGGAAGCACGCCGGGAAGAAGATGGGGATTTTCCCCTCGCCGGCCACACGTCCGTGCACTTGGTGCACGTAAACCGAACCCTAGGAAGGAGTAAGTGGACCAAGTCCTTCATAGACCGGCTCTGCGATCTATGGACCAATGCAAGCGGGTTCACCATGAACCGCGCCTCACCTGTCAGTCACCATTTGACCCCGGACCCACCTGTTAGCTGCGGTTTAGCTCTGATGACGCCATGCTGACGTCATGCCGAAGTTGAGACCACGCCAGCGTCGAGGACCTCGGCAACCTCTCCGACCACCTCGGTGATCTCTCCGACCACCCCGGCGATCTCTTCGACCACCTCGGCGATCTCGTCGACCACCTCGGCGATCTCTCCGACCACCTCGGTGACCTCGGCGACCTCTCCGACCACCTCACCAGCTGATACACCACTCCAAGTCCTTACATGCCACGTGAACCAGTCACAATCAGCCTTTATTATTTTTAGAAATGGATTTAATCTTCAGAAATTCATAACTAATTCATACGAACTCAGAAAAATACAAGACAAGGACCAAAATTTATCTAAAATCGAGCTCTATGCAATGAACCCATGTTTGAGTGCATTTGGCTCTTTTGAATTTTTATTGCTTCTTTGTGCTATTCTATAGACGTCGCTAACGCGACTATAATTCGATCGTATGCAGACTCAGAGGAGAACCAGACGAACGGGGATCGTGAGTACCGTGAGGAGTGCGGGGATGACTTCACTAAAGGTGCCACATCCCACCCAATCTCGTAGCACCTATTACGCATAGCTAATATAGAGCTGCTATTGCTTTACTTTATTGTTATAATCACACTATGATAGGACTTGCATTGTAGTATGCTTTCTTGATGGCCTTTATCTTGACGCAACCTTACCCCTGCTCACCCTATTGTTAGGCTAAGACACACGCTTGCTGCTATATTTCACTGCTTATTATTTCTACTACGCTTATATATACCATATTGATGCGTGGTGGAAACTGATGTTATCTGGACTATGGGGAGAGTGCTACGTGTGTGACTTGGGTGTGTGGAGAGTGAGGGTTGTGTCGACCAAGTTGGAATATACGACGAGCCTGGGGCAAGTCTTGCCACGAGGTGCTACCTGGGCACCCCTAGAAATGGATATCTGTGGTGGGTAAATGGTATATGAGGTGGTCCTGGGTGTGAACCTGTGATGGGAGGAGCCCAGGGTGGAGGTGCTGTGGTGGCACGATAAATGGAAACCCTGATGAAGACATTTTGGCTTGGTCATCCCTAAGGACTTACTAGTACTCAGATTCACCGGAAAGCCTTACGTACCACTCGCCCTATATGGTGCGGGACGGTCGGACTATTTGGTAGGATATTGCCACTACTGCTAGGTTGATAGTGGACAGTGCGAGGGAGGTACGGGGCGCGGAGGATTCCCCCACACCCTTTCGAGACTTCATGGAGACCTTGTGGACCCGGCTCATGACTCACAGTTTCAGCCACCCCAGACCAGACTTGGGGTGTACCAGGGCTGAATGGTAGAGTGGCATTATCCTAGGCTAGCAAGCGGCCGGAATCAGCCTAGTTGACGACGGTCAGCGAGGAAGGTGGATCTTGTGGTTATGTAAAACCTCTGCAGAGTGTATGGTTGATCGATCGATACATATGCCGACTTGTCGGCTATGGACCTTTTCTGGATTTCGCTTAAACTAGATAGTGAGATGAGTCATTCTCTTCTTCCCCTGTGAGAGAGTGTCGGACATAGCCAGGGGATACGGGCCATGAGACAGTGCCGAGAGGGAGTTGGCCTGTCGACTGAGCGATGGTATGGTGGTGATGTGGTGATAATGTGGAGATGATGGTATATCAATCACAGGATCGAAACCTGGCTCTGGACGGAAATGGGGTGGAATGGGTGTGGAATTGATGTTAAAACTTAACCAACTGTTATTATATACTTGATATGCTAATACATAGGAAACCCCAGCCTTATATGTTTCTTTTGATTATATCCAACTTGCATCCAATTTCCACAAAGCAATGCTCATAGGGTGGGAGTGGCCAGTACAAATCGTACTGATAAATTTTGGCACACAGATTCAGCTAAGGAGTATAGCTCTGAGGAGTTTGACGGTTGAGGGGTTCGTTCCTACGCTCGAGTTTGGCGATCTTATCTTCAAGCTGTTCTGAATGAATGTTACTTTTGATTCCGCCAATGCGGCGATGTAATAATTTATGTAATTCCGCACTATTTGTACTCTAATATTACGTTGTATGGATGTGATATTCGACTAGAATTTGGGTAATATGATCTACAACGGTCTTATTACACTTCGACGCTGTGAATTTTCCTTCGCGAAAATCAAAAATCAGGTCGTTTCAGTTTAGGCTCTCCCGTGGCATTGTATCTAGCAGCTCGCGGTGTCGGTAATTATCCTCTCTGCTGTGAAGTTTTTTTTCTTAGAGGGAATCAGGAGGCCTACTGCAATACATATTTTAAATTGAAAAGTAAAGAGTTAACCCAAGTGAAGTACAAACAAGCTTAAGAAACAAAGAAAGTTAACCGAATTAAACTAAGTTTTCTATCCATGTATCAATTAAAGGGAAGTAGTTCCGCTTTGCCCTCATGGTGAACAGAGAAAATTCTGATTTAAAGCTCTTGGAAGTCAAAACAGACGGTTGGATTCCTTGGAAAATTAGATCATTTCTTGCCTTCCAAATGCTCCAGCACATAATGATGATAATTTCCATAAAGAAGGGCATGTTAAGTTGCTGATTGAACTGATCAAGACATTCAAAAGGGTCCAGGTCTGAGCTTGTCTGCACATTAACTAGGTTACAACAGGCAGTAGCAAACGGACAGAGAATGAACAAATGCTGCAAAGATTCTTCAATCTGATTGTTCCAAAGGACACAGTTATAGCTAGGAAGATCCATGTTTTTTTCCTTCTCAACAGCTGCCTCAATCCTCATACTCTGCTGTGAAGTTGTGTTTAATGTTAGTTTCTCAAGGAAGAAATTATATTTCTTTAATGATAAGACAGATTTCTAGACGTAGTCCTTCTCCTTCTTGACAAAGTTTTTTACATATCTTATATGTGTAAAGTGAATTTGTTGGTGGGCTCCAGTTCACTAATTTGTTGTATTCACTAATGTATCATTGCTTACAGCTTGTTATCTTATTAGGTTGCTTGGGCATTGTGGATGGTGATGATGTTGAACTGAATAACCTTCATCGACAGGTGAAATAATTTGGCATGTCTTCTGTCCCTCTTATCTAGCGTTCTCAATATTTTCTTTGGATTATATTTAAACACTGAATCATCTGCATGATGTATTCTTGTTGTTCTTGGTAACTCAATTAGAAGGGAGATATAAATATGCACTCATAAGCTAGCAAATTTGTAGTGAAGTGAGAGTTCCGCTTGATAAAACAAGAACATAACCCATGATCAAAATTGGTTTTTTTAACCTGTGGCAGACATACATATCAATGCTAACCTTGTTTTTTGTTCTCAAACTCTCTTAGATAATTCATAAAGAAGCATATGTTGGACAATCAAAAGTGAAGTCAGCAGCTGATGCTTGCCGTGAGTAAGAAACTATCCTTTTGGCAGTTTTCTCTGCATTGGTTGCCAACCAAATGTACTATTTGATGCTACTATTTCACTATATCACATATGTTGTCTCAAATCAGGATTAATTCCTCTATCAAGGTAGTAGAGCATCATCATACTCTGAAGCCATGCAATGCTTTGGAGGTTGTGCGGAAGTATCCTTACTATATATGCTGTGACAGATACAGTATTTTTTGTTGTAAATGATGCACGCTATATTTGATATGGAATTCTTGCTCTGCCATGTTACCCCATCAATACGATATAGTGTAATATCTTTTTATTGATTTCATGTATTCATGCATTGATCAATCACTTACATTTGACCTACTTCTTGTATCTGGTGCGGCATTAGGTTTAGAAGGGCAGGTAAGCATCTTTCTTGCCAAAGATATTGCACCCTTTTTACTTCACCTTATATCTTTCATTCATTCATTCATTGTCTTCTCTAACAGTTGACTGTTTATCATCATAATGGAAGTCCATGCTATCGGTGCCTCTTTCCAAGTCCACCACCTGTGGCAGCTTGCCAGAGATGCTCAGACAGTGGTGTTCTTGGGGTTGGTAGGTGACACTGTAGAAGCTCGTCATTAGTACAGTGGCAAAAACTTAGATTTTTTTTTGTCCTGTTTAAAATTCATCAAACTTCTTTGTTTATATGATGTGGACTTCAACCCAAATAGGATATTTTAAATCATGAGTTAGTGGCTCCAATGTTGTGTAATTTTAATATTTTTTCATGCCCATATTAATCCTTAATTATTCAGTGGCTACAGGTTTTTGTTGGTTCACTCAATGATGTAATTACTAAAATGGCTTTTTCTTCAGGGTGTTCTTAAATATTGTGGTATTTACTGTGCTTTTACAAGAAATCAGTGTAGACACCTCAGTTAAGTTAGCAATTTGTATAATTAGTAATTAGTTTATATAGTTTGCTGCTATATATGATTGATGCCCTGTTAGTTACTTTATTAGACATAGTTTTGCACTGGTGTACTAACTACTGTTTTGTTTACTAGCTCCGGGAGTGATTGGTTGCTTACAAGCTCTGGAGGCTATAAAGGTTGCAACTGGTGTTGGTGAGCCCCTATGTGGAAGAATGCTACTATTTGATGCACTCTCTGCTCGTGTTAGAATTGTATGTGAATTCACTCTGTAAATTTATTGTCTTTGGATGCATGATCACAATTTATCCTAATCCCAGCACCATCGTCCATCGGGGGATGACAATGCTGCATCCTCCTATCTAGTTTTAACTTGCACCTTCTTTCTAGTATATTTATCACAGATTCGAGTCTAATACAAGAATTACAATAGTGGGATAGGATAATGTTGCCAATCATGTTTTATTATAAAAGAATTGAAATTGGTTCTAACAAGAAAGTAATCCTTTATAGGATCATTCTCAGCACTAGTGAGAAAAGTGTGTCTGGTTGAGTGGTTGTTTGGTGTATGGGTTACGAACCTTTTTCTTCTTAATATAATGATACACAGCTCTCCTGCGTGTTCATGAAAAAAAAAAGAGAGAAACTTTGACTCTCTTTTCTTATGGAAACAACCTTTTTCTACTGTGTTGTATCCTTATATGTGATGGTCACATCTTGATTGTGCCTCATAAAGTTTAGTTTTGTGCTTTTGATCCAATATATAATACCTTCGAGCCATTTAGATTCTGGGAACATAGCTGTTGCTAGCAGGGTTAACTCCCCTGTTTTAATGTTTTCCAGACCTTCGCAGAGAGCTGGTAACTAACGTATTCCCAGCACCAGTAGTTAGTGTTACAAACCTTCTAAAACTTTTAAAAGAATCTAATTGTGAAGTAGCCACCGAAGCTTTCGCCTGGTTTCTTCTCCAAGACTTACTGTGATTTCCAGTCGCCAATGGCATTTGAAACCATGTTTGAGGATTCATCCTATTTGCAGCTGGTCTGCCATTAAGTGGATTATGGCCATCAATGGTTCTGGTCATCCTGCAAATTATTAACAGCCTTTGGTCCTTCGAAGTTGTTTGCATTGCTTGGACGCAAGCTATAGGACTGTCTTAATATAGCTCATTATCATGTCTACGTATATTTGCAGGTTAAGCTTCGTGGAAGCTCTCCAGATTGCACCCATTGTGGCAAAAATTCCTTTTCACAGAACAAGATTTTCAGAAGTTTGACTATGAAAACTTCACACAATCACCAATGTCTGATAAGGTAATGTGAATGGATGCAGTTCAGATCATATCAAGAATGATCTTGAAATCTCTGTGTCCTCATCCACTGTTACATTTACTGCAGGCAGCACCAAGTGTGAACATACTCCCAGAGAGCGCCCGAATCACTTGCAGAGATTACAAAAAACTGGTCGACAATGGTGAACCTCATCTATTGTTGGATGTACGACCTGCACATCACTTCCCAATAGCTTCGATTTCTCCATCTCTGAACATCCCGCTCTTCATGTTGGAAGAGAAGCTGCCTACACTTGAAACCTCACTGAAGGAAACAGGAGAGGCGTCAACCTTGGTTGTCCTGTGTAGAAGAGGCAATGACTCTCAAAGAGCTGTCAAGAAAGGATTTGCCTCAGCGAAGGATATCATCGGTGGGCTGCAGGCGTGGGGACGAGATGTTGATCCTGATTTCCCTGTGTACTAGCGAAATGGATGTAACGATTATCTGGCGCCTATGAGGATTCGTGCTCAAGGTCAAACGTTTACATAGGACACCAGCTTGTGGTGGTGAATTCAAGATTGTTTCCCACGCAGTTAGCTATTGTTCTCAGCTTACAGCCTGTTCGGTTGGCTGGTTCGTTTCGTTTCTGGTTCGTGAAGAAGTACTGCTGGCTGGTTTGTGTAAGAGAAAAATATTATTCCAGCTGAAAATTTACGATCATTTAGGACAAGCCACAGCCAAATGAACAGGCTGTTAGAATGACCTACTTGTTTGAGTTCCTACCTTGTAACAGTTTGAACGCCGCCAGAGATGCTGCTGTTGCAAGAACGAGAACTCTGATACTATTATTTGAGTACTAATTTTACAATACCGTGTACTTGTAACCAAAAAAAAAACATGGAAGACTTGTATGTTAAATCCGCGATGGCTCATGCCATGGACAAAAAAATATTTGAGCTACAAAATTACTTTAAAGGCAACAGATCAAAAATAAGTTTTGATCTTACGATGGGAAGAACTTTATTATCAATCAAACGGCAAGAAATGTTCAGTAACGTAAGGTCATGCACATGTTTTTTTTAAAAAAAAAAATCACGAAGTCACTGAAATTTCTGCTGCGTATTGATTTCTTTACAAAATTTGAAGTGACTATAATCTACCAAAGAACACAAGTTGGGCATTCAATTTACAAGGAAGTCTGTTGGGGCTTAGGACTCAAGAACACTAGATGGTGTGCATTGGCAACAGATGTGTGTGAGGTTGCTGCAGACTTCAAAGGCAGCAGTATGGCCCTAGATATTCTGATCGTGCTATTGCCACCCTCTAGTTTCATATTTCTTCTATGGCAGTAATTGTCTAGGATTTGCTGGCTTGCATTCCAGAATTTCAATTCCAGACAAACCCTGTTTTAGTGTTCAAAAACAAAAGCAGTATGCTGTCTCTGTTACTGTGGCCTTTTCAGGTCCAGCACATCACTTCTCTGGCTTTGGTTGATCATCCATTCCCTCCTCGCATTCCTTAAGAAGTCTTTCTACTGAAGGATCATAAGCAATAGCCATCCGCAGATATTTGGCAGCCTCAGAATTCCGGCCTTCTCTAGATAATATACTGCAATAACAAATGGCAGCACGTTTAGCAACTGTCCAGCATTTTAGGAAAGCAGAGCCACATAAATAAAATCAACAATGGAGTTGAACCACAGTATGTGGCTACACGCTACATGCTGGGCCAAGCTACCCTCTAGAATTAGGTTATTGGTAGCCATAGCGCATCGTATCGATGGACCATTTGTAACAGAATGATCTATAAAAGGACTTTACCTTCCCAAAGTAAGCATCCCTTGGAAGTAGCAGGTTTTGTTGATGGGCTTTTCTGGTTCCTTGAGCTCTGCTATTCTCTGCAGGAGTTTGATTGCAGTCTCATTATCCCCCTACATTGGAAACCGAAGCAATGCTTATGTTGTTCACTCTTATTCCAAATGTTTTTATAAAGTGAGTCCAAATGCAGCATTACTCTACCTGACGCTCGTTTGAAAGACCTGCCCCGAAATATGCAAGCACAAGAAGAGGGTCATCTTCTTGAATCTACACAACCGAGAGCATTGAGTCTTACTAAATTACTGTCTCAGATCATGAAAATCATCTGAGGTAACAACAGACCTTTGGTATAGCATGTTCAAAACAAACTGCAGCTTCAGGAAACAATTTATTTGAGAACAGGGTTTGTCCCATTCCAATCAACGCCGTAGACAGATCTGGGTTTCTCTCTACTGCTGTCCTGTGTGCAACATTGATCACCAACTCCCATTGTTTGCAAATGGAATAGCCAACAATTGATTAGACAAAGCACAACACCAACTTACCTGATCAGTGGAAGAGCTTGATCTCGGCAGCCAGTCCCCAGATACTGTAATGCTTGCTAGTGATGAACATATAGGTATATGCATCAGAATTCATCCCAGAACAATATTCCAAGACAAAACAATTGTGTAAACATTCATACTTCAAGTAGCTCCTCAGGTGAACTGGACACAGATATATTTCCTTCCATACTTTCCATTACAAAATTAGGAGCTGTACTCTCACTGGCAGTTCCCTTATCAGATGACATCGATTTCGTTTGCAAGTCAGCATCTTCAAGCAGTGGCCTCTGTAAATTCATGATAACTTCAGCATCATGATTCAATTGCACATAATGAAAATAACAAGAGCACATAAAATAGATGGGCATGCCTGCATCATCTCAGGTACCTCAAGAGGTGACTTTTGTGCTCTGTAACCAACCTGAGCCCTAGTATCTGGCAAACCCAACAGCTTGCGGGCAGCATCATTTCTCAAGGACAATTGCTGCGATTTAATCATTTGAAAAAACAGAATGTAACATTAAGTACACAATGCTGACTTCACGGCATCAAGCTTGTTCAAATTAAATTGCATGGAACCTGATCATCTCAAAGGATAGAAATAGGAAATTACAAACAAAAAGGGGAATTGATAAGCATTTTTTCCTGTTGGAGTTTACACAATAGCAATAGAGGTTGGGATGCATCTATCTGTTCTAAGCAACTTCTTCGGGATTCTTGACAGCCGTTGCATTATCATACCACCTGCTGTGGACTATTTAGTATCTCCATCAAGGTGTTCTTAGGATCATATATTAGCCTTCACTTACTGATTTATTGGAGCACAAGCATAAAAATGCTACAAGCTTACAACACATGCCTACCTTGTTGATATTTGAACATGTATTTGATCAATGCCAACACACCCCCCAAAAAAAAAAAAAAAAAAAAGAAAGAAATGAGATAATTCTACCAGGACATGTGATCCATCTTCCCTATTTTTTTGGATGAGGTTTACTATTACTTTACCACAAAAATCATATTGAGATTTAGGCATAGAGTTACTAAGAAAATAATACAAGATTATCACAATATATCAAATTGAAAAGGAAATGACTTCATAATACAAGTAAAAATTATGCTCTAACCTGAGCTACAGAAAATAAACCATTCGTAGTCCAGTAGACCAGGCTTCCCTGCCAATCATAAAGATTACAAAAACCAGAATTCAGCATCTGAATTGCTATTTGGGTGACAAGTGTGATACTTCTTCTGCAACCAGTTTGGCTATAATAAGCATGTTGGTGTAGCAAAAATATCATTGAGTAAACAATTTCGTGCAAATTAGTTCACATCATCTCACAATGTATGAGTATTGTACTTTTAGTTTCAAATCCTACGAAAAGAAATCAGGTTTTGCCACAGCCCACAGTTCTGCACAACCTGCTTTCCCTCTCCAGATGCAATATCTTATTCATCCAACTGTGTCTAGTTTGCTTCTGAGAGCACAAGCAGAAATTAGTGGCGTCTGCCTGTCATTATTGTGATATTAGAAGGATTGTAATGTAATGCGAATGGAACAATGTGCCATAGAGTGTATTGCTGGAAACCAATGCAAATACTAAAGCATCTGCAGTGGTTATGAAATTCCACAATAATAATTAGGCCAATTTATTGCCCAGCAAACTTGAGAACAAAATCTGGAAATGCTAATCGACCACACAGCATTTGTCCGCAAGACCGCAACCACATAAAAACAAAATGCAAGTATCTGATCGGAGGAATCACATATGCAATAAAACAAAGGAAAAATGCAAGTAACTGACCTGAGGAACCATGTATGCGATAAGAAACAAAGGGATAGTCAGGACATCGAGGTATATTCTATAGTACTGCAAACAGGAAAGAAATATTTTCAGAACAAGACAGATTTACATAAAAGTAGCGAAAATAGAAAACGTCCAAAGTAAACAGTCAACCTGAAATAAATTCACAGGTATCTCAATGGACCTCACTAAAGAGGGAAAAAAAATCTTAATACCTAATTGTAGACATCAAGGTTGAGAGCAGCCCATCGAACATAATTCATACCTCTAAGAATGGTATTATGCGTATTCATATGTACCAACAATAGCTTGTACTTGGGTATAAATCCGGAGGTCAGTATAGCAACCACATCAATCATACAAATGCAACAACAATGGCATTTGGCAGTGGTGGTTCCAGTGCAATGTAACAACAGAAAGAAAACAAGTGGGAGACAGTTGTAATCATAGTTGTTAAAATCTTGATTCTATCATCTAATTTTACGACTTTATGACCTTAGTTGATTGTGTTGATTCTATGATTCTATTAAGTAGAATCTACGATTTTGTGATTCTAGTAGTTATGATCGATTTGCGATCCTACCGTTGGAGTTCCCATCGGATTCAGGATTATGATTTTAACAACCTTTTTTTTGAGCGGAAAATACAGCAGGGGAGGCCCCCACTGTAAACGTTTTATTAAACAAAAATAACACCAACTCTATACAAGAAGAAACAAAAAGGGAAGCATGCCCGAGGAGGGCAGCAGAGCTAAACTAGAGCAGCTGTACAAGAAAGGAAGACAGAGTGCTTAACAGAACTGAACCCTAAACCCAGAACTGAATCTATGGGATTTTAACAACCTTGGTTGTAATGCTAGTAATATTTACCATCTAAACCCCACAAGTGTTTCATTGACCTCCACTGATTGCCACCAAACAAGTAAAAGGGGCAGTTCATCATCATTAGTCCGATAATTTACTCCACATGACACCCTGCTGCTGTCAGGGGCTCAGGACCATCCAACCATGTCCAAAACACTTCATTTCATCAATTGTAGGTACCCCCATGATCCAAGTAAGCTAACAACATCATATGGGCCATAGCTCCTAAGGCCAACTGCCCAAGTACACTATACACATCATATATACTTAGATTAAAAGAACACTTGATTTTCTGATTGATGGCCACCATCCATGTTCTTTACTCTTCATTACAAAATCTGAGTAATGGGTTACTTATGCTGATAATTTATTAAGAATTTACAACAGCTAGTCGACTAGCTACATGTATCCCTGTGATTGGTTTTCTGGATCATACCTTAGCCAGCAAGCCAAAAATTCCTGGATGATCCTTGATCTGGGACCCCTGAAAAGAAATCTGAGACAACAGATGAAGTCAGTCTCAGGGAGAGTTTAGAACAAACAAACTCCTAGTATCATAAGATTACAAACCATCATTGTTGATCTACTTAGCAAAAAAATAACTTAACAATGTTTCTATTTAAACGAAAGGTTTTATAAGAACATGGCCAAACTTAACACATATCACAGTGCTGACCCCTGCCCCTCCCCCCAGGTTCTATGTTTGGAAAGATCTTTTGAACATTAACACACTATAAGACAAAAAATGATTATCAGAAACCAAAATCACCAGTTCACACCAACCTATAATCCATCCAACAAGGTAACCCTTACTGCACTAGTTTAATCTAAGCTCATAATAGACCCTCAATGTTGCCATCGCTTGTACACCAACTTGCTTGCACGATTCTTAACCACACGTTGTATGTGAAATTCAAACTAATTATCACACAGTGAGAACCTACCAGAAGGAAATTAACCCAGCCATGAATTTTAACTTGTTACACTTTCCGTGTGTTGGCCTGGTACTAGAGACTAGACTTACAAAGCAAAAGGAAACACATTGTAAAGGGAGAATAGTAGACAAAGCCGTTCAAAACAGAAATTGGCAAGAGAGTACCTGAACATTTAGGTAATGCAGACCAGCAACTAAGATAGGAAAGATGGGACCTAAAGTGCCATGTGGAAACTCAGACAAGTTATGGAACCACAGAATCCCACCCTGTTTAGTAGTACAGAAATAAACAATAGGAAGTTAAATCTATATTAAATCAAAAGGAGTTAACCATGCAGCGTAATAGTATGAATATAATCCTTGCAAAAAAAGTATGCTTCACAAACAGGATACACTTGCCATTAGACAATGTATATCTGGGAAATAAATGGTAACTATAGTACTATACTACTATCAATACTAGCATATAGTTTGATATGTTTTTGGCTTTTTGGCACATCAAGTCTAAGTGTTGCCCATATGTCCTTTCTTCTCTTGTATATATACCAGTTTTCAACTCAATACAACTTATTTGTTGAGTGCCTAACATGGCATCAAAGCTTTACGCTATCAAACCCCAGTGAGTCCATATTCACTACCCTGATGTTGGCAACTTTGGCTGACTAGCTTCAGCCGAATCCAGTCCGCAACCTCTTCAACCACCTCACCATGCCCCTGGATATACATTCCCTTTACCTAACAACTACAATTATCAACAGCTCTGAATCTCTAAAAGAACTAATGCAACTTAACGTATGTTAAGCAAGATATCTCTAGTAGCTCAACTGACACAGTAGTTCCTTAAAACACCTGGGACCACATGGTATCAATATTCAATAATGTAATCCAGTACTTCACACCTTGGCATCTTTTTCTTTCTTCTCATAGCTAGGTAAAGTACAAGTAAGTGCATTAAACTCTATGCAATTGGCCAATAGTGACATAGTAATTCTAGTATTGAATATGGAGTATAAACGTTTGTTATAGTTTCAATAAGTTGCATCCTAACTGTGAAATTAACAACTTAATCTTTGTGTAAAACATCAACAGTTAATCTAAACAATACAATAAAGAATATAGAACATGACTACATATAAAATGGAAACAGTATCAACAACAACTATGGCTGCTAACATTGTGGCCTTAACTCCTTAAGAATCATATCATACTCTCTTCACGAAATATGGGACTAGTACAAGGAATAGAGGAAAAAGTACAGAGATACCTTGAACATACATTATCAAATCCAGGGTGATTATTCAAGCACATGTTCCGTATACTCATCATCCAAAGTATAAAGCAAGGGAACTGCAACAAAATAGAGAGGGCAGAAGAGATGAGAACATAATTAGGAACAACAAAATGTACATTCCAAAATCAACTGACACCATCATAAGATCTGTAACTAATATTAAACTATGTGAAGGGCAGAAGCCAAAAGATCTTATCACAATATTTATATCATTACCTGTACCGAAAAATAGGCAAAATTCCAAAGAAATGAGGGACAACCAAGCTCCTTCCTTTTCTTCTGGAACAGAGCATACTGTTCAGGGAAATTATTTCCAGGCTGAGGAGTGGGTAATGAAGTGGACACTTCAAAAAAAAAGATATAGGAGAGTCCAATCAGAAACACATGGAAAATGCACAATCTATTAAAGCCAATGCCACAGATGTATCTTTGAAATCGGGCTCCCATAACATAAGCATTTTGAGTCAAACAATATACTAGGCAGTAGGCGTTATCATACTATTACATCAGGAGGGGGTATTGATCGATTTGTTTGTTTGAATCGAGACACAGGGGTATTGATAATTGATTGTCACTGGGTGCTAAACATATTAAATTACATAAATAAAACCGTTGGGAATTTAGAATATACTTCTGCTCAACTTCTGTGAGATGCATAAAGACATTGATCAATTTGTTTTACAGGCATCTGACAGCCAATAAGTTGCTGCATCACCATAGAATATACGAAGCTTGCAGAGCAGGCAGTACAACTTACATTTTCGGAATATTTCACCAATTTTAGCAGTCTTCTGAAGCTGCACTATGAGGGCAGGAAGTATCAACAGTCTCATGGCCACAGTAGAAAAGGAGATTGTCATCCACCTGTGGTGAACATGAACAATTAAACTTAAACTAGACTCGTTGGTTCAATGACAGGGGATACCCATAATATATGCAAAAGTACAAGCAAAAACGATATTCTAAGCAAAATCATAGCCTCAAACTGGCACGAGAGAACGTGTTGCCAAAAATAACGGGAAATGGAAAGCTTTTTTTCAGCAGTAAGAGGCCAACCACGGCAGTCCGGTGAGGCTATGGAACCCGTCCATGAGGTCCAAAACTGTGCTAACAGCCAATTCCGACACTCCCCCGACGCCGTCGGCCGTGGCGCCGGCGGCACCTCCCACGGCATCCGCCGCAGCACCCGCTCCGCTGGCGACCCCTTCCCCGTCATCAACATTTGTCACGCCATCCAAGTGCACGCTTTCCTTCTCGGTGTACACGTCCTCTCCGGGAGCATCCGCGTCAGCGGTGCCGGAGCTGGGACCAGAACCGGACCGGAGCGGGAGTACCACGAGAAGCTTCGCGAGTGAAGAGCAAAAGGAGGGAGCTCACGAGGGGGCAACGGGAGCGCGGGGATCGGAAGTGGGTGGTGGTGGTGGTGGTGGTTGTGGCACGGGCTCTGGGAAGCAGCAGAGAGGTGAGCAACGACGGCGGCGAGCGGCGACGGGAGGAGGCGGCGGCCGATGAGGCGAACCGCAAGCGCCATGGCGTTCGTCGCGTGGATGCAAAGGGACAAGGTCTAAACCCTTGACACGTGCAAGCTCCTAGCTGTTCGATCAGTATCAGACGGCTCAGATCGATTAAAACCAGTAATTTATCGGAAGGACCTCTCATTTTCTCTCTAATTGCCGATGAGTCGTACTCCCTCCGTCGTTAGTACGCTTCTTCCCCCTTACTTTCCCCCCCTGCTCAGTGCTCACTTCCAATGGCGGACCCAAAGGGTAGTCCAGGAAGGTCCAGCACTACCCTGGAATCTGGCCCAAAAAATTTTTAGTAGACAGAATTTTCGATCTTTTAGCCCATAAAAAATCTGGTCCAAGAAAGAACCGAAAGAAGCCACATCCCGTCCCGAGCCCCCGAGGCCGCGAGTCTGCGACACTTGACCGTGAGGCGGACGGCGTCCCTGCGGACTCCACCAGCTCGAGCGCCGCCGTCCCCGAGCACCGAGGTCGAGCTGCCCAAGCGCGGAGCGCAAAGACAGACTGCCGGCCGCCGCCGCCTGGCCGGCTGGGCTCTGGCGCTAGTCGCTGATTCTTAGAAACTGTCTTGGCCCTGACCGTTAAGTGTGCCGAGGCGCCGAAAGCGATCTGGGACCCATGGCATGTGAGTCCACTGGCAAAGGCGGGAGCTGATCCTGCGGTCTAGGCGGCGGCGGTAAGATGGTGATGGTGTCAGGCGGCGGGGGAACGCGTGGGCGAAGGAGATGACCATCCGTCGCAGGATAGCCAGCATGTGCGCTCCACACCCTGATGCAATCTCTCTGTTCTTTGTAAGAAAATGGATTCTTTTCTATCAAGCTGCTAACCACCATTATCTGTATGGATTTGGGTTCAGATTCAATAAGACGTAGGAACACTTCCCTACTCTGAAGGACTACAACGATTATTTGGAAGAAGTTGAGGATATGAGTGAGTTGTTTCCCCTGTTTGTTAATTTATTATTCTTGAATTATACCAATTGGGAAAAACTTAGCAGGTTTGATTTTTCTTTTCAAGCTTTCAACCTGATCGAAGGGATAGATGTCGAGGCGATTGAAGCAAAAATTGCAACATACCAACAGGAAAATGCGGAGCAGATATACTTGTCCAGAGCTAAAAGGGTGTGTTTTGTCATGATCTCTGATGTAGTCTTATGGAGTACCGAAATTCCTGTTGAAATGTTTTACTCTAACCTTTGACATATTCATATATCTGATTGAGAAAGATTTATCTTTTATGTATAGCGTGTTCCTTTATAGGCGGAAGATCTTGCAGCAGCACTTAAAGCAAGCAGGATGAACCCTGTAAAGGCCGAGGCCAATGATACGGTCAGTAGATATTTTCAAGATATATGTTTTCTTCATAAAAAAAAGTATGAAGGTTATAAAATAAAATATGGGTTTTCTTCAACTTCGAATTCTGAATGTCTGATAGCTGGCTGTGTAAGTACATGAGCAATCCCATCATGCTGGTGTCACTGGTAAGCTGCTTGCATGGGAAATATTTGGTACTACCATTTATAGTAGGTTAACCAGTCAAACTTCTAGTAAACATCATGAGAATATGGTAGTGATGAAATACTAAATCATGAAGTGACAGCTTTCAGATTTATCACCTTCACATCTTATCAACATGTTCTATTGGTAATTGCCATCATAATCACAGTATTGGCTGCATGTTTTGCACTAGAAAAAAATTGACCTATGCAGGAGTGGTGATTTGGTGATCAAAGGGGCAATCTTTTAGCAAGTTAAATCCTTTGCCAGCTTGTTTACCTTCGTTATGCATTTTTTCCGGTATACATATATATTTGCATAGATGTCTTACATCTTTAGATATTGCCCTACCCGACCAACATGACCACAAATGAAATTTAGTAAAGGCATGCTATTGTCATCTTCACTTTGTATCCTTATATGATCATGTTCAGTTTTTCGTCTGGTTTGACTCACGCATATCTCGCATAAAGAACTACTGTAAAGTTCCTTGTCCTTTCATTATGTTTCTCTATACTGTACTGCTTTACTTTGATACTATTTGTTTCTTGAGAGGTTGATGCATTGATATCGTGTTCTTGGTATAAATGCCAACACTTGGTGCTCTTGCAATCTGTAACAGGCTGCTTGGAGTTCTCAGGGTATTAGTGGTGGGGCAGGAGTTCAGGGCCAGTATGCACCTGCCGCTGTTCTTGGGGGAGTGGCTCAGCCTCGCCCCACAGGTATGGCTCCCCAACTAATGGGCAGTCGGTCAGATCCTCTTCAAGGAGATGACAAGGAGACCAGGAGACTACGTGCAGAGCGAGCAGCACGAGCTGGTGGATGGACTGCTGAATTGAGTAAGAGAAGAGCACTGGAGGAGGCGTTTAGCGCCATATTCATCTAGGACTAGATCAAAAGGCAACACATGGCCTGGAGGAAAGCCAGTATATTTAAAATGGCCGTCAAACAACTGCACAACGTTGGATGGTCTATACCGCGATACCTTCATTGGGACATGGAATTCTCACAGATTTTAGTGAAGTACTACCTATTAGCACCAAGTGAGCCTGCGGTCGCAAAAGCATCCTTTGTGTGCAAGCTAGAAAATGCACATTGTTGTGTACCTTGTTCGTCTCAGGTCATCGTGACAGTCAAGACTTGTGACTGTTCTTTTGTATAAGGACAAGATACGCTTTACGAGCCTCGGGTCATCGTGACAGTCAAGACTTGTGACTGTTCTTTTGTATAAGGACATGATACGCTTTACGAGCCTCGGGTCTCAGACGTACCACCCTCCGTCCCAAATTATTGGTCGTTTTGGGTTTTCTAGGTGCATAGCTTTTGCTATGTACCTAAATATACGATATGTCTAGATACATAATAAAAGTTGTGTATTTAAAAAGTCAAAACAATCTATAGATTGGGACAGAGGGAGTAAAAAGAAATTGTCCCATGATATTTGTTTTTGTGAGAATTTTTTTCAAATTCAAATATTCAATCTACTGTGAGTCTGTGAGTCATTGACCTCTTCTAGCTGTGTCTGATTCAGACAACTAAATGTATCCTTTACTCTTAAAGTTATAGCATGTCAAGTACTCTCTCTAGATCAAGGGGGCTGTCTGCAAGAGAACAAAAAAGACGTACTGTAGGCTACCAAGAGCTGTGAAGTACAGTAGAGAACCAAGAAACAGATCTTGACAAGGTTCAACAAACAATCTATATATCATACAAAATCAACAGGGATCTAGTAAGGAATTACGCAACAAGATGGGTTTCTCATGACTTTGCAGGGAATATGGTTATGCGCCTCAAACAAAATAAAAACATGGTTCATAGGTCACATACCTGGAATTTAGACTGGAAAACATCTTGTATGTCTGAAAACATTACATCCCACATTAGAAGGCCAAAGATAGTCATCCAAATGCCACCTTCTGAATGGGTACCTTGCCAACCGCCACCTTCATCAGCATAATATTGTAAAGCCAACTGTTCTACCCCACAAAGTTCCCCATCGTAACCATAAAATACATTCTTGCTCCTGTCTCGCAATTTAATGGCCTTCCTTCAATACTTACTTATTAATAATAGAAGAACAACAAGCATAGATATTTAGCATGAAAATGTAACAGACCAAAAAAAAAGTGAACTTTTGCCACCAGTGAGGACAGCGAGGGTGATATATACCTCTCTTATATTTCTCTTAACATAATCAGCATAACTGGGAACTTTCCAGCGTCGTGGAGGTTTGCTTAAACGCAGCACTCTCCTTTGCCGCGCGAACTTTGAACCAGCACGGACCCATGGATCAATTGCTCCTCCTCCAGCTGTGGAAAGGCTCTCATTTGGACGACCCATATGCTCCAAATCAACGGATAGCCTCAGTGTCCAATATCCTCGCCGTCTATCACAAGCAACTTTACTAAGTAGTATCTTTAGAATCCTTATTGCATCTTCATACCTATAAATTTTGATTGGCATGAAATTTGGATCCCTAGAAACTAACAAGATTTCTAAGAAGGTTTCTGAGGAAAGAGTTTAATGAGCCCTTTAACAGAAGGGCATGTAAAAGTGTATGTGCAACAAATTGCCAGTGCGTCACATGCTCAAGTATCTATCACCGATCACACTTAAAAGTGACCCAATATGAATTCAAGTTGTAGAGAAAGAAAAACTACAACTTTGTAGTTTATGAGTTTTTTCATTTAAGATCGTTTAGATACCTAAAAGGTTGAAACAATGTTTAGATCTAGATCTATATTTGTAGATCGAAACATTATATCGATTATTTTGGTTCCAAGATGCCTTCAAACGAAACTATTGTGAGCTGAAAGGTTTTACTTTTATCATTAAATACAATTCATATATAAAATTTATCTTTATATGTGACTATATAAATAAGTTATAATTTTTTAAAGATGTGTTATGTAAGGGTGCAAATAAATTGCCTCAATTTATCCACTAGCTAGCGCAACTTATTTTAGAAAAAAAAAACATAACTTCTTCCTATAACCTCGAATAGGGATAATGTTTGCAAATATATTATAGATACCTAAGATATCTACAATTTTGTAGTCTACAATATTTTCATTGAACCCATCTTGATATCTTAATGAACAATTTAATGTTCAGATCTACAAATACACATATGAACATTGTATCAGTTTTTATATCAAAACAAACTCAAATAAAAAAATCATAAACTACAAGTTGTAGATCTCTTTTTCTCTAGAACAAAGCTTTGCCTTCATTCAACTTTATATGTAAAAGTTATGATTTTTATAAGATGAGCTAACAAAAAAAGGAAAATTTTACTAATTCAACCAGCGGTAACTAATATTCAGCCAACCCAACCGATGTTATGTCATTCTCGCCGCTTCAATCAAAAACAATAGTATAAGGCCCCATTTGATATAGCTCAGCTTCACTAGTGAGTTTTTTTTTGCAAAACAATTTCACGAGCAGCTTTCTAAGTGAAGTTGAGTTGTTTCATAAAAATTGTTTCACAAAGTAGCGTCACCAACAGCTTCATGCATGCCAAGAGAGAGAATGAGGGAGAGAGCTCTGAAAAGCTGGTTTTTTCAGCTTCACCTCTCTCCATTTCTCTATGAGAGCATAAAAAAGAGTTTCACCCTTGAAGCTATTTTAGAAAAAAAAAATTAAAATTAAATATAAAAATAATCTCATTCCGATAGGCAGATCGCAATGGCAACCAAAAGGAAAAAGTCCACATTACCTCTCTCAATTTTCGTGAAAGTCCGTTTTTCCTCCCTGAACTCCAAAACCAGGCAAAACACCTCCCTCAACTTTTAAAACCGTTTATCTTACCTCCTTAGCCCTGTTATAAACAATTTTTGAAGGCGGTTTTGTCTTTTTTTTTTTATTTATTTTAGTTGAATCTTTAAAAAATCATAGTAAATCACAGAAAAATCATAAAATAGAAAATCTAATTTTATTGGACTCCACATGAGTAGATCTACACAGTGAACATATAATATAGTATGCTTTAGTACAAAGTTTTTGTTGTGGCTTTAGATTTATGCTTTTCTATAATTAATTAGAATAATTCGTAGCTGTGGTTTCTATGGTCCAATTGTGATGGATTTTTATAGTGAGCTAATTATTGTATGATTGAAATGTAGTAAAAATTTCATACTCATTGGATCTTGTATAGCTTAGTTATAGATTTATTTATATTTAACAAGCATAAACCTAAATAAAATATATAAGTAAGTTATACATGATCCAATGAGTATGAAATATTTACTATAGTTTAATCATACAATAATTAGGCCACCATAAAATTTTTATCACAATTGGACCATAAAAACTACAGTTATAAATTATTCCATTTAATTACAAAAAAGGATAAATCTAAAGCTATAACAAAAACTTTGTACTAAATCATACCATATGATATGTTCACAGTGTAGATCTACTAATATAGAGTCCAACAAAATTAGATTTTCTATTTTATGATTTTTCTATGATTTACTATATTTTTTCAAAGATTCCACCAAAATAAATAAAAAAGAAAAAACAAAACCGTCTTCAAAACTGCTTATAACCGGGCCATGGAGGTAAGATGAACGGTTTTAAAAATTGAGAGAGTTTTTTTCGGATTTTGAAGTTTAAGGAGGAAAAACGAATTTTCACGAAAATTGAAGGAGGTTTTCAAAATGAAGTCGGCAAAGATCGGAGGGTTTTAGGACTAGATTGCAAAATTTTGCAAGTTCAAGCAGGAAAACGCTTCGTTTTTTTGACAAACTTTGTCCGATCATGGGCTGAGGCTCAAGTCTCATGATTTACAACCAAACTGTGTAATTAGGAATTTAAGTTTCGGCACGCATCGATAGAGAGAAAAAAACTTTAAGTTTTGAGACAATCTAAACGAGGCCTTATTGGGCCGTGGCTGTGGCACCTACGAATGCACTGGGCCCTGCGTGGCTGCGTGTGGTCAGCTAAGGCTGTCCGCACCGCAGAGCGGTAAAAGCGTCTGCAGACGCGCGCGCGCGCCTGGACAGCCGCACCGCAGCCCTGCAAACGCTGTCGCGCGTTCCGGCCGCACAGCGCTAAACACTGTAGCAAGAGAAAGAAAGAGAGTTAGGGAGAGAGAGAAAAGGGGAGAGAGGGAAATAAAATAGAGAATAGTGGGTATAGAGTATGGGATAGAGATAACACGGGTGCGGGAGAAATAGATATAGAGTAGAGAATCTCGATGACTAGGATAGAATATTTTTTTAAGATGGAAATAGAGGTCAACGAGTGTGGATAGCCTAAGCTAGCTATACGAATACGATGCGGAGGGAGTGGCGTTCGAATTTTTTTTTAAAATTTTAACACTTTTTGCAAATTAATTTTAAATTTAATACTGTTTGTTTTTTATTTTTAAATCTAACACTTTTGGTCACGTCTATTGCCATAGCACGGTGAAATGCTTGTGCCGCGCCATGCATAGTGGCGCGGCGGGAGGATGACGTGGCAAAAACCGGGGACGCTGACCGGTGACATGGTAGGGTCTGCCGCGCCATCGATCTTAGCGCATCACTGACGCGCCATAGCTAACGGCGCGGCAGTTCCAGGTCTGTGCATCTCAGCCAGCAGCATTGTGAGTCCGATGTTAGCACTTAAGTTGACATCTTTTCTCAAAATGGGTAATGACCTTTATGAGGCTAGAGCTGTAAAGATGGATGGAACAGAAAGGTATAGCAGCTGTAAAGTTGGTATAAAAAAAAGAAAGAAAAAGTTGTTTAAATCTTTAACTAGAAAGGTTGAATTAATTCAGTAGCCAGTACTACCGTGGGTGATCAAATCGCATTGATATTGTCTCTCAAACCCAAGTACAAAAGAACTCAAGGAAATAAGGAATACTACTGTCCATGAAAACAATCAATACATGATGGAACAGATGTGCCTTAAGATATGTATTACAATGTAATAAATGTGAAGGGAACTCTGGTACAGTAACACATGATGGAACAGATGCCCTTTAAAATAACTAATTGCATAGTTTGCGACTAATTTGCGAGACAAATCTTTTAAGCCTAACCAGTTGATTTGATTTGTGGTGGGACCGTAACATATGTGCTAATGATGGATTAATTATGCTTAATAAATTCGTTTTACGGATTATTGACGGATTCTGTAATTTATTTTTTATTAGTATCCGAACACTCACATCGACACACATATATGACATCCGATGTGACACTTTAAATTTTTAGACATTGAATTTAAACTCGATCGTGTTTACGCCTGTTCCCGTTTCGACTAGAGATGTCTGTCCTCCACATGGACTTTGGAGCCTGGAGGCAAGCAGCAGCCGGTGCCTGACGACCCCGCATCTGTGGTGTTGTTTCCAGCTTAAAGAACGGGGCCGATATCTGCCCGATACTCGGATGCATGGGACCGCAAGCCATCGATCACCTGCAGCTCCAGGATCTCCTTCCACTGAACGTTCTTGGCCTCTTCGTTCATGCCAGAGTCAAGGTATTAGCAAAATTAATTTTTTCCAGCTATCTTGATTGTGTACTGCAAATGATTGCTGCTGTATTTATATGTTTCTTAATGCAAATATTCTTGCATTGGGTTCTAATCTTCTACAGCCTGCTTCGAGGGCGATCGAATCGATTATGATTATTCTTGAGGTTTGGTTTGGTGTGAAAAAAACAACATTTATTCCAGTAAATTTACGATTTTCTTAACAATGACAACAATAGATATTGGACGACTATTTTTTTCTTATTTTGTTGACATTGCCAAGTGGTTATGCATAATGATTTTGCACAAACTCGGTTGTATTGGTATATGTTTCTTAATGCAAATATTCTTGCATTGGGTTCTAATCTTCTAGATATTGATTCTGACTATGGGTTTCTTCGTTGTATGACATTGCCAAGTTGTTATACATACTACTTATTTTGCACAAGCTCAGTTGTCTGTGGTACATATTTATTAAAAGAGTAATTTCACAAGAAATAAAGTACCAGAGTTCTCTTCACGTTTATTATACTGTAGTACATATCTTAAGGGGCATCTGTTTTCATGGACAATAGTACTTCTTATTTCCTTGAGTTCTTTGTATTTGGGTTGAAGAGACGATATCGATGCGATTTGATCACCCACGGCAGTTCTGGCTACTGGATTAATTCAACCTTTCTAGTTAAAGATTTAAACAACTTCTTCTTCCTTTTTTTTAATACTAACTTTACATCTGTTGGCTTTACAGCCAGTACATCTTACTGTTCCATCCGTCTTTACAGCTCTAGCCTCATAAAGGCCGTTGCCCATTTTGAGAAAAAATGCCAACTTAAGTGTTAACATCGGACTCATAATGCTGCTGGCTGAGATGCACAGACTTGGGACTGTCGCGCCGTTAGCTATGGCGCATCAGTGACACGCTAAGATCGATGGCGCGGCAGAACTTGCTACGTCATCGGTCAGCACCCTCGGTTTCGCCACGTCATCCTCCCGCCGCGCCCCATGCATGGCGCGGCATAGATGTTTCACCCCGCGCCATGGCAATAGGCGCGGCAAAAAATGTTAGATTTGAAAATAAAAAACAAACAATGTTAGATTTAAAATTAGTTTAAAAAAGTGTTAAAATTAAAAAAAAATCGCATTCGGCGGTGCCCGGGCGGCGGATAGGAGGTCCAAAGACGGCACGGCGGCGTAGCAGAGGATCCGTTCGCATTCCGTGCTCTGACCGCCCCCAGCCCCCCTTCGTCGACGACTGAGCGAGCGGGGGCCGACCTTGTTCGTCGGGGTCCTTCGCCGCCGACGAACATCCACCAGGTAGGACCGCCCCTTCCCTTGCCCATCCCTTCCTGCTGTGCTGAACCGAGCATCCCCAAACCCTAACTGAAGCAATTTATATCCGGATCTGACCTAACCATTACAACTAGTCCTACCACTGGCTTCGATTTTGTATCTAGAGTTCCTGCAATTTTGTATTTTTATAGACCTGCTTCTTCTGATCTGATTGCCAAAATGGGTGTGTAGGGATTGCCGATTGGAGGGCCGATTTCACAGATGGTCTGATCAGAACCACGATAAGGTTCGGTTTTCTTCTCCTTATTGCGGTCTTCGGAGGTGGATTTGCTTTTTCCACAAATCAGATATGGACGACGAAGACGGCAGCCTAGGCATTCGGAATTGGGGCTTCTACGACACTGTGAAAGGCAACCTCGGCCTGCAGCTCATGTCGTCCGTGCCACCTGACCGGGACACAAAGTCACTGCTCCCGAACGGTGCCTTCTTGCAGCACCATGGACACCACAATGCCCCGCACCAGCTCCACATGCAGCACTCGCAACATCCCCGTGGCCCTGCTGGTGGTGGAGCCTCTGGTGGCATGCCCACCGAGTCGCAACCTATTCACATGGACTTCTCACGCAATGAAGCTTGGTTGCACCAGTCACACCACCAACGTCCCAGTGAGCAGAAGGTCCTTCATTCTCGTCCTATCAGACCAGCTGGGCATGCTGGGCATCCAGGCCATGGTGGCCATCCTGCGCATGTCGGACATATTATGCATCACCATCCTACTGGTTATGGGATGATATCAGATGCACAACATACTCTCCAGATGATGCAACCACAGCTTGAGACACAGCTCCTGGAGCCTCCTCCATGCAAGGAAGAGGAAGCACCACCTCCATTGATTGAGGATCACTCAGTTGTTAGTACCGGGCCACCTGTGAAAAAGAAGCAGCGAGGCCGGCAGCAGAATCGGCAGCCTAAGTCACCAAAGCCTAAGAAGCCTAAGAAGATTGCTGTTCCACTGGAGGATGGGTCGCTCAATGGGCATGCGCCCCGAAGGAGGGGACCTAAGAAGACTGTGGGGATGGTGATTAATGGTATCGAGCTGGACCTTGCCACCATACCAACACCAGTGTGCTCGTGCACCGGAGCACCCCAGCAATGCTACCGATGGGGTCCAGGTGGCTGGCAGTCTGCATGCTGCACAACTTCTATATCGACGTATCCACTGCCAATGAGCACAAAGCGCCGGGGCGCACGTATTTCTGGAAGGAAGATGAGCCAAGGTGCATTCAAAAAGGTGCTTGAGAAGCTGGCTGGTGAAGGGTACAACCTTGCTAATCCAATTGACTTGAAGACATTTTGGGCTAAGCACGGCACAAATAAGTTTGTAACGATCAGGTAAAGAAAAAGGAATGCTATGTTTATCGCTTTGTAGGTTGTAGCAGGGGCGGATCCAGCGTGAGTGCTGGGGGAGCTTGAGCCCCCCTGCCCCTGCTCGGAAAATGGAGCCCCCCAACAATTTTATGCATGGATGAAGAAGAGGAGAAAAAATGGAGGAAGATGAGGAGAAAGAGAAGTGGCACCCCCCCTCCACCCCAAATCAGTGATCCTGGATCTCCGCCACTGCTTGTAGAGCTGCAGTTAGGCCTGATTTATTGCTTGTATGTCTATGTGCCAATCTACAGAACCTGTAGGAGTAGTTTGTAGCCATGTTCAGTTCCAATGACTTTATTTTCATGCCTATTTCAAGCTTCAGATGTTGACCCAATTGAAGTATGTTTGTATCCTCCACTTTGCAAAATTTAGTGTAACCATAATAGTCTCTAATTTAGGTGGCATGAAAATCATTGCAATTAATTAGATCTGTGTGGAAGTAATGGCGTTATGTGAAGGTTTTGTGACTTTGTCTGGTGGAAGACATTTACCAGCACCTTTTCATGGAGATAACTGTTAACTTATTAAAAGAAACTTGACCACTGGGGGGAGACGCTCCCTGGGCATTGCAATAAGAAGTTGTACTAGGATTTGAATGCAAACTGGCATGGGGAGACCCCCGATCACACTGTTCTTACCGGTATAACTTGTGAGAAGCTAGTTAACTGTTAACTTATTGTACGACATCTTTTAAGTTGTGTTTATGAAGTACTCATATTATGTATTTGATGCCTTACAATTCATACTCAAGAACAGATTCAAGAAACTAATCCTTGACTGCATCTTCATGCCTCCAATGGTCTGTGCAAAAGCAAATATTATTATCTCTTGGCTTCTTGCTCACCGTGAAATGTTTATAGAACTTTGCTTTTAGTTCATGTTGTATTTTCTTGTCAAGTGCTGGTTGGCATGTACTTCCTCCCATCGTAAATATATGTCCATCTGTTTTTTTTAACTTTGACCACTAATATCTAGCATTTTATATAGATTGACAACATGAGGTTCACACTACTAGTTTCACAATAACAAATATACTTTCATAATATATAACTCTTTACATTTGAGATATATTTCTGTAAATATTGCTAGTCAAAGTTGAACAAGTTTGACTATGGACAAGACCGGATGTAATTATATCAGCGATCTGAGGAAGTAGTATTTCTTCAGAAAGGGTGTGTGGAGGTTGTGCTTAACTTTCTTTATGGTATTTGGTTGCTATGGTTCCATAATCCATATGTTAAAATAAAGAGGCTATCCTTGAGCCTAGGAGGCTAGGACCATGTCTTAGTGTTGTGGTTGTCAAAAATGATTGAGAAGTCATCTATTATTGCTATTGGCATTGAGATAAGTGTCTTTTCCAAAACATTTTGCAACAAGAGTTCAGGTGGTGAAATCTGGTTATGAAGCTTGAATGAACAATTTGACTGGTGAAGCAGAGTTCAGACAGAATGAAACATGGATCCGAGCTTATAATGCAATATTTGAAAATATTGAAATTAGTTCAGTTCTGTGCAGGTTGTTATTATTTGTATATGCTTAATGAAGAGGCTCTGTTTTAGTCGAAATATTTATGATTTGGTTCCTGGTTTGTTGAATTGATATCTGGATGTAACAAAACTAAGTAATCATCAGATTAGTTGGTTTTTTAATTGTTATTCCCTGCAGGGAAATGCAACAGGAATTAAGTTGTTTGCATAATCTCATTGAAGTACTGTAGTTCTAGTTTTCTTTGATAGGTAAGTTGGTATAATACATCCTCTCTTTTAGTTCAGAGGTTATGGGATTCGTGTGCGTTTTAAGATCTGTATTGGATAGAACATTGCTGTGATTATGTTACTAGCTAGGATAAACTTTAATAGTTTATGCAGATGTGGTGATTGGATCATGTTCCCTCGCTTTTTCCTCAAACACGCAGGAGAGCTGTGTATTATTTCATTAAGAAGAAACGAGAGTACAAGGGGAAGAAACCCTCAAAAGAGGATCATGTTCTCATTTGAACATATGATTTCGGTCTTTTGAAGTTTGAGGACCTTTTGGGTTAAGCATGGCACAAACAAGTTTTTAACGGTCAGGCTGCCTTAGGTTCCATGGTTGTAGCTTGCCCTGAGTTACTCTCTGTGTATGTGCAGAAGTTTTTACAGTTTGTAGCCATTTTCAGTTTTGTGAAATTTAACTTGCATGCTTGTATCACTTTAGATATCAATCTCATGGAGAGCTGTTTATCGTTCTACTTAGAAGTCGAACGGTAACAGAATCTCTAGCTTAGATGGCATGAAATTTAATGTGTCCAATGTTTGATATTTCTGAAATTTCTACATCTTTCATTGATTTCTTTTGTTGAAATACTCTTTTTTGTGCAAGTACTGTTTATCCTCGATTCTTGTTGACCTTATGCCATCTCCTTTTACTCAAGGAAGTAAAATTCTTGATTTTGTACGGTGTTAATGATGTGCATGGAACTTAAAGGAAGTTCTACAGTTTGTGCAACCTTACTTGACTGCCCTGAAAATGTTGTAGTACTTCTCTATTAACATATATGTTATTAAGTTAGCTTGTAGGAGTAATTTCTCTTTCCTGCTGAAAGAGTGCACGAGATGATGTATTATTTAGTGTGCTGTGCACTAAACTTCATTTACATTGTTTGGTTTTCCTGGTTACGTATGAGACTAAAGAGTTTATCTTTGAAGCCAGGAATGTTTATTTGTGGGAAAAGTTAGAATTTCCCACCAATTGTCTCATTTACATGTGGCCCTTATAACCATGTCAATGGGACAGTGCATATCTTGTGCTGTTGAAGAATAGAATGTGACATGGGCAGTGTGGGGCTTATTTTGTCTCCTAACATCTGCAGACAAGAAAATACGTTTTTAGGGCCTTTATGAACAAAATTTTAGATGCTGAAATGTGGTTTCGGAACTTATATTAAGGTTTGCCGAGTAACAGGCTCGAGACAGTGGTAGAATATTTCTTGAACTTTTGTTTTTGAGTTCTAACTGTGTCGATTCAGACAACTAAATGTATCCTTCATAAGTTATCGCACGTCAAGTAGAGCTTTGCTTGTTACTTCAGTACAACACGACAACAATGTCATTGTTTATGCGTTACAGATTTGCCCTTTCTATCTAATCAATCAAATACATTTTGCATCGTAATAATCAATCAAACTAAGTTTAACAAGAGAAGTAGAGAACTATCTCCGCTTGGTAACCGGGCTTACTTTGCAAACTTCCACATCGAATCCAAAATCCATGAGAACAAGAATCCATGCACGCTGTTGCTCTGACAGCTGGTCCCTTGGTCCTTTGACCTCCACAAGTTTAGCCTCACCTCCACCTCTTTCATCAAGGAAACGCCATAGCAGCAGATCAGGCATTCCACTCGACCAGCTCCTGTAATCAACCGCTAGATGGCGGAGAAGTGATGCCAAGCGATGGCCACCAATGCATGCAACGACAGCCCGTAGATCAGTTAACGAATAACGGACCCAGTTAACACCTTGGCAGGATGTCCCCTGATGTAGCTCCCAGGAGCTGATGAGCATCTCTTCAGCCATTCCATCTTGTATCTTCTTCAACTGAGATTCTGCAAGGTCCTTTCTAGATTTGTAGAAGTCATCTGTTTCCAGATCAAGGGGGGCTGTCTGCAAAAGAACAAAGAAGACGTGTTGTGAAGTACAGTAGGAAACCAAGAAAAAGATCTGGATAAGGTCCAACAACTATATATCATACAAAATCAACAGGGATCTAATCTAACAAGGAATTACGCTACAAGGTGGGCTCCTGATGACTTTGCAGGGAATATGGTTATGCGCCTCAAACAAAATAAAAACATGGTTCATAGGTCACATACCTGGAATTTAGACTGGAAAACGTCTTGTATGTCTGAAAACATTACGTCCCACATTAGAAGGCCAAAGATAGTCATCCAAATGCCACCTTCCGAATGGGTACCTTGCCAACCACCACCTTCATCAGCATAATATTGTAAAGCCAACTGCTCTACCCCACAAAGTTCCCCATCATAACCATAGAATACATTCTTTGCTCCTGTCTCGCAATTCAATGGCCTTCCTTCAATGCTTACCTATTAATAATAGAAGAATAACAAGCATAGATTATTTAGCATGAAAATGTAACAGACCAAAAATGTGAACTTTTGCCATCAATGAGGACAGTGAGGATGATATATACCTCTCTTATACTTCTCTTAACATAATCAGTATAACTGGGAACTTTCCAGCGTCGTGGAGGTTTGCTTAAACGCAGCACTCTCCTTTGAAGCGCAAACTTTGAACCAGCACGGACCCATGGATCAATTGCTCCTCCTTCAGCTGTGGAAAGGCTCTCATTTGCACGACCCACATGCTCCAAATCAATGGATAGCCTCAGTGCCCAATATCCTCGCCGTCTATCACAAGCAACTTTACTAAGTAGTATCTTTAGAATCCTTATTGCATCTTCATACCTATAATTTTGATTGGCATGAAATTCGGATACCCAGAAACTAACAAGATTTCTAAGATGGTTTCAGAAAAGAATTTAATGAGCCCTATAACAGAAGGGCGTGTAAAACTGTATGTGCAACAACTTGCCATTGTGTCACATGCTCAAGCATCTATCACCTATCATGATTAAAGCGTCCCAATATGTACCATGAGCCAGAAGGCATGTGAACACATCCCAAAACGAGAAAACAATTCTAGTGTGGGTAAGGTTTCCACTTCAACCAAAATTCTATGAATCACAAAAACCATGCATCTAATGAGAGTGTTTGAGCAGGTCCATAATTATAGCAGTTATTGCAACTTACCTGCGGTCTCTTTCATAAACGGAGACACCTAATGTGAGTATTTTCGAATAGACCCAGGAAGCTGAAAAGCGAGAAAAGAATGATGGGCGACATTCAGGTGTAGTTGCATTTTCTTGTTTTGGCATAGTGCATAATCGATTCTCAGATAAATCGATGCATCTTGTCACCAAGTCCATGTTATTATTATCAAGGGATTCATCCATCACCTGAGCAACTCGAATAGCCTGTTTGCAATGTAAGATATTAAAAAACACGATTGATGAGTGGCTCACTGTTGTTTTTCTAAAGGGGGGGTCAAAAAATCTTACGTCTTCATAGTCAAGTAGATCACTTCTTTCTTGAAAAATGCGATGAGAAATGCTGCAAACATAGTCTGGAAACTTCACTACACCAAATTCCACTAATAGAAATGAAGAAAGATCTTGATCACCATTTAGAAAAAAGAGCCTCTGCATGATTGTACTTGGTTATCGTGGATGACAAATATTGCTGTTGGATGAAATAATACTGTTACCAGAATAAACAGTCTAAGCAATATTTAAGCTTTATATGGTTAAAAGTAGTATGCATTCACCTGGATACGCCACAGAAGTTCATCTGCCATCTTAGAAATTCTTATACAGGTTCCAGTCCATTTTAGGATTCGCTTTGGTAGTGATGCACTGTATGTTCCAGAGATGAATTTTCATGAAACTGAGGCCATAATTCCCAAGAATGCAACAGGCAAAGGGCCTTTACCAGGTACCATTATGGTACGAAGACAGAAGGGTGCTAACAAGCTCATGTCGACGTGTGCAGCTTGTGTTATCCTAAAAGGAAAGGGAGAAATATTCAGTGAGAAAACAAGGTAGAGAATGAAAATCAACCCTCCTCTAACGAATAAGAAAGAACCAAGATAGCACAAATTTATTTCTGTACATGACATTACATGATCAATCAAATATTGTACTCATTGTTGCATACATATTGAAGGGAATACTTCTGTTTCCACACTATTTTCATCAAGTGCTAGTAGGCAAAAAACTATGGACAGATAGACAATGTTCTATTGCCTCAACCTATTCCTTAGCATTAAAATCATTTCACAGATTATGCACTATTTACGTTATGAATTGTTGTTTGGTGTTACACAGGCATCCCCATGTGTTCTCAGATATTCTTCATGATGCAACATAGATCAACAGTATCGTCATTAAATGAAGGGAGAAGTCTATTTTTGGCCATTCAACTATTGCCCGAGTTGGTTTTTGGCCATGAAGCCAGAAACCTTTGACCATCGAACTACAGACAAATTTAGCCATTTAGTTGGTTTCAAAGGAGGTTTTGTATTTTTTTTAAAAATAATAATAATAATAAAAACTGGTTTGTTTTTAAAAATTCATAACTAATTCACTTTAAATCTTAAAAATATGAAACTAGTACCAAAACTTCTCTAAAAATATATAATGTCTCTATGAGTACTAGATTTGGAGTTATCTAGGTCTTATTTGCAGTTGTTCCTAGTGTTTTATTGCTCATAGTTGTTGGAACCGAGGATCGACGGACGATCATGAGAACATGAACAATAGACATAGACTTGCCGGCGACGAACGCCTGTATCATGGCTTCTATTATTCAAACACACGACTCGGCTCACTCTGAACCAAGCAGGATACACGGCTAAAATAGCCCGCCCACATACATACGGGAGCAACTACTGCCCGGGTCACATACATACGGGAGCAACTACTGCCCGGGTCTCATGCGCACGCTCGCACGTATCCGCAGCTTCTGAGCCACAAACTCATATGCTGCACGTACGCCGCATGAAACGGTCCTCTGACTTGACCAAGCCACACCTCCAAACGTGCCCAGCTAACATGCAGCCGCTAACACTACTATGCTGTATACCTCAACACATGCAACTCCTAGAAGCTAGCTAACAACCTGCTGAAGACGGACTCAGTATCATGTGCAACACACGCACATTCTAACTTGCTAACTAGCCTAACCTACATGCAAATTGACTCAATCCTCCAACGAGAATACATCTCGTTTTGAGTACGTGCACACTCAGTACATGACACACATGTACATGACCCAAATGCAAGAACTCGACAACCAAGTCATGATTATCCTAACAATAGTCACGCGTGTTATTTGTTTAACTTGCCATTTTGTGGTATATTGAACCTAGAGGTCAACCAAGAGAATCCATACTCAAAATAGAGTAACAGATATTTAAATTGTTAAAATTATTTTAGGAGGGCTAAAACAATGCCATAGTTGTTGTGACGGCTAAATATGATCTATATGTGGTGGAGCATGGCACCTGCAAGGTTGGTGTTATCTTACAAATCTTTTGTTTACTTTTGGTCTGCTATGAATTCTGTTGGTGAATTTCAGGTATTACATAGTGGAAAATGATGGTAAATAAGTAATGAACATGATTACGAGCAATAAAACACTAGAAATAGGAACAAATAAAATACCAATAACTCCAAATGTATCACCAGAAGATAGACTACATTTTTAGAAAGATATTGGTACTAGTTTCATATTTTTATGATTTAAAAATGGATTACTTACGAATTTTTAGAAAATATATATCATTTTTTATTATTCACAGAAAATACAAAACCACCTTTGAAACTAGATATATGGCCAAATTTGTCCGGTATTGATACCTCAGTGGTCAAAGATTCCTGGTTTTAGAGTTGCATGGCCAAAAACAAGGCAATAGTTGGATGGCCAAAAATGGATTTCTTCCTTAAAATTGAGACTGATTGCTTATCATGTGAGTATTAAACAATAATGCCACTACAAAATTCTAAAGTAGTGTATAGCTTCCAAAGTGAAAACTTATGAGCAAATAGTGATTCTTAATGTCAAGGGATCAATTCTTGGGCAATTGCTGAATCTTAGACAAATAATATATCGACTGGTCAAAGTAATAAGCTTATCAATGCCACTTCAGAAATCCTAGATATGACTATTTACTCAAAAGGCAGATGGCATACTTGTGAGAGATGAGAAAGGGTATTGAAGGCAAGAATGAAAACCTTAGGAAGCTCCTTGAGAATTTCCTTCATTTCAGGAACACTTAACACATCAAGAATCTCCTTCATATCATATTCAGAAGGATCAACGGTGCAAGAAAGCATGTCGATATAACCTGCCACTGTATAAGAAAAGTTTCAATCCAACCAGCTATAAGATGGAAGAACAGCAATTAGAAAAATTTAGGTGCCAGGTTATTACACTTCAACTCCATGACTGCATGTTCCAGATCTGATATCTCTTGATATGAGATGCTGCTCTTCCGGAACCATGGCCCTGCAAGACACTAAGTTAGACAAGTGCAATGTTATTTGTTCAGTAAGCCTTGTTTCAAAAATATTTCTTCAGTAAGAGGCTCCATTTTAGTAACTTTAGTCAAGTTATTGAAGTTACACGCTTTTTTGATCTGATATCTCTTGATATGATATGCTGCAATGGTAATAACACGCTTTTTTGTCAGATAGATGGCTCATAGGCTGCTCTGTAGCAGATGTAGCGCCTCTGGTGGTTGCTAACGTGCCTTCAAAAACCCGTAAACAACACACAGTAGCACAGGCCCTGCATGACCCATCCTGGCCTGCAGATATCCAAGGAGGACTATCACTAATAGGGCTTTTCGAGTATTTTCAGCTGTGGGATATGTTACTGGATATACATCTGTCCCAGGAGGAAGATGTGCATATATGGAAACTGGATGGCTCAGGTAATTTCTCCTCCAAATCTGCTTATCGTGCTTTCTTCAATGGAGCAATCCCTTTTGAGCATTGGCGTCGGCTATGGAAATCCTGGGCTACTTCAAAATGCAAAGTTTTTCTTTGGCTCGCCATCCGGAACCGGTGCTGGACAGCGGACAGACTTGCGAGGCAAGGCCTTCCACATCCACCCAAGTGTCCACTATGTGACCAGGAGGAAGAAGACATTCAACATCTGCTCACCACATGTGTGTTCTCCCGGGATTTCTGGTTCCGGGTTCTTGCACCTTTGGGCTTACAAGATCGGGTTTCAGGTCGTCATGAATTGTCTTTTGCAGATTGGTGGAGAAAAGCAGTGAAAAAGATTCAGAAAGATACAAGAAAAGGTTTGAACTCGATTATCATTTTGGGTGCCTGGGTAATCTGGAAACACAGTAATTCATGTTTTTTTGACGGCGCACGGCCGTGCATCAACGACCTCCTCCGGATGTTCAGAGAAGAGCAACACCTCTGGTGTCTTGCTGGAGCTCGAAGTCTGAGAGCGCTGGGTCAAGGTCAGGGAGACGAGCTGGGGCTGTCTTAGTTTGCTTCCTCGCTCTTTCTAGGTCAGGTCTCATCTCTCCCGTGTTTCTTTAGAGTAAGTCCTGTTCATGTAAAATTCAACCCCTCATGGCTCGGCTCGGAGTGAGGTGGTGGTGATTGTAAGGGGCCGGTTCTTTCTCTCTATAATACAAAGATACGAAGCTCTCCTTCGTATTCGAGGAAAAAAAAAGTTATTGAAGTTACACATGCCCTAAGCTTGATTATAGATCACTGCTGTCAAAAGTTTGTAAAAAAGCCAAGACATCTTGCAATGCCCAGCATATAAATTGTGGCATCTCGAATATGAAATCTTTGAATCTTATGGATCAACGGTGGCAACCTTATCACTTGAATCAGCATAGAATGGGAGTGTTCAAAAAAAAATGTCCAGAAGCAAATATGGGCAATTTAAGTGGAGGAAGGTCTTTGGTAAATATGCAGGATAGAAAGGTCTGCGAACTGTATGTTGTGCATCCCCTACACTTAACAGTTCCTGAGCATCTACTTATCACATGCAGGAGCAGAAACGAACCCCAATGAACAGTTTACCTATCATGGTTTGCAGGAAAGCTTACCTTTTCGGGTGTAGATCCTGACAAAAAGCCGTTGCCCATCATCTGATAACGACTTAAAAGAAGCTGTTGAATGAAATAATATATACTAATCAACTAAGACATGTTTAATGGGAAATTAAAGATGAAAGTGGGAAAGGGGAAAAATAGACAACCTAAAAATGATTTTTCTATATCACTAAAGACATGTGCATGGTTAGCCATAACATCAGCCATCATCAAATTGAAATTTGTCTGATATCTTGCACTGCGAGGTCTCCGGAAATTTTCACTTTTAACAGTGGTAACAAAATTTCCCCACAAGGATTGGCAATAATTTGGATCATCATTTATCTGATTGTCAGATTTACATTTCTGGATAGTAATCTGGATGGGAACATTGCCAAACTGCTGTTCATGCAAACCAACTACAAATCCCTAATAAGAAAAATAAAGTGTGCGTCAGAAGCTGAATGGTTATTTACATAATAATACTGTAACAAAAGTATATCTGCAGAAAAGAAATGGATAGTCAAAGACCTATGCAAACTTGGAGCAGAAATATTACAGCCTTCCTATACCAAGCTGAATGATTAATGTCATCAGCAAAGTTGATTTGAAAAGCTTTGGTTGGTCTGTTAACTGTGAACAGGGCAGTGTGCCCTCTGGATTGAACAACAATAATTCATTGGTATCCTGGGGTTCGGGCGTCCCCTTTAGCCAAAATATAGTTAACTCAACATGTTGCGTTGTTTTAACAATCATTACAAAATCGTAAATGTAGTACACACAAAGGTAAATATTTAAACTGCAAAAATCCAGTCTCAAATTCATCTTTGATGTTGAGATCCAAAAAACCAACGTGTTACTGTCAGCACATGATGAACGTGCTAGATTGATTGCTTGTCCATTTTGTTTCTTGACATCTAGGAAGAACCTGAAACTGAACTGTTCCAACTACTTAACATTATGTGTGCTACTTACATGATCTTTTGACAAATATCTAAAACATTGCAACAAGATAGATTCACTAATGGGCATGCCCGCTACAAGGGACTCGCTGTCAAATATACCACTTAACCAAATAAGCATACAGAAATTATATTCATCAAACACCATCACCTACCATAATCATTAATATAATCAAGCTTCCCTATATCTCTTCATCTTTTACAACTGTTGGGCCAGAGGAGATCTAGCAGAAATTAGCGAGCATAAATATATATTAACTCTAAAGTAATATTACCATAGTTTACAGGTTTTTAGTCTTTGAATGCAGCACTTACACTTCACAAAGGATTTGAAAGATGATTAACTTTGTTTGGTAGCATCAACGAGCATCTATTCAGATCACTTGGGGTGATATTTTACAGAGAAACTACTAGGCAAACCAAGACTGGTTAATTGATAGCTAATAGATGTTTACTTTTGAACTAAAAGGATTTTTTTTCTCAAACAAACTAAAAGGAATTTTGAAACAAGATGTATTTCTGTCACCATAGTGCAGTGCATTATGCATAAAAGTTACATGTACATATCTAATCAGCAATACAAACTGGTGAGAGCAAGCTATCCTACACCATTCTAGCAAAATAAGAGAATTTCACCTCGCATTCAACATAATGCTTGTCCACTAGAGGAGCCAAAACTTTAGCGAGATCTCGAGGCAAGTATCCAAGCGTCTGCTCACATTCAGACCCTGCATAAAGCACCTACCACTTGTATTAAGAAAAAACCCGCTACATGGAGGGTATTAATATTTTTTTTAAGTTGGAAAAGATGGAAACCTTTATAGCATCAGGGTCCTTAGCATTCTGAGGATCTCTCAGAAAGGTAATGACTGCATCTTCTCTTAATTCAATGTTCTCATGGAACCTCCGACCAACTATGACAGTGTCAACTGCTACAACAGTGCTAGAATCCATGACTGCACATTCATCAAAACTGCAAGAGATTGCCACCGTTGGAAGTTCCCCTGCGCCATCATTTTCAGCATCCTTTACATTTGGTAAGACAATTTTTGAAGGTGCGTAAGAAGTAATAGTCTCAGAAATGCCAAGTGAGCCATTCAGACAGGTAGGCGATGAAATAGTAGCGCCAGCATTTGAACTCCCAATCTCACTATCGAATGTGAAGAATGCTTGATCACTCGACAAATCTTCATCAATCTGTTTCATATTTTCTGTCTCGATCTCATTGTTCAAATTGTTTGCTGTAGGCTCAGCGGAAACCTTTTTACTGAATCTGAAATTAAGAAGGGTGCTCTGTGTTAACTTCCTTTTGGTTCCTCTTGTAAGGCACATATCTGCAGAGTAAATACCAACACAAAAAGTCAAACTTTCGAATAGTATCCACGCCCTGTTCACTTGAGCTTATTCAGAGCTACTTTTCAGCCATGGAACAGTGTTTTCCTCTCACAACATTTCAGCATAAGCATCAGCATAAGCCAAATTTCAGCATCAGCCCCCCCAGTAAATGCAGCATTCAGCATTGCAGGTATTCAGGACAAGCGTGGGGCTCAGGGGACGGACCGAGGTGAGTGTTGACGCAGTGGTCCAAACCTCGGATCGAGTCGCCGCAGACGGGGCAGACCACCCAGTCCGCGCCCACGCCGACAACGTCGAATTTTGCTCAAACTTTTTGCCTAGTGAACCAGCCAAGAGAACAAAGGAAAGTGGCTTAACTGGGTATACACCTTTGGCTAGCTGGTTCTCACTGATTAGTTAACAGCTGCACAAACAGCCAAACATTTATATGATGTGAATCTTTTTATTTTGTTAAAAAAACCGTAACGAATCTTTTTATTTGACATTCGCCAAACGGGCTTGTATAGCAACATTTTTCAGTCAGAGCTGAGCGGATGCTACAAGCACTTCGAGACAAACCCGACCGGCCCAAGTGTTAGGAGTGTGGCTCTACAGCCTCCGCCCCCCAGTAAATGCAGCATTCAGCATCGCAGGTATTCAGGACAAGCGTGGGGCTCGGGGACGGACCGAGGTGAGTGTTGACGCAGTAGTCCGACCCTCGGATCGAGTCGCCGCAGACGGGGCAGACCACCCACTCCGCGCCCACGCCGACAACGCCGCTTCCTCCAGACGTCGAACCAGCCTCACCCCCAGCCGCTTCTCCCGAGCCGCCCCCATCGTCGGCCTGGACGAAAACGAAGAGATGTTAATCGGCGGTGCGTTCCGCGGGGTTCGGGGCGGCGGGGTTTGACTTCAACCTGAGCGAGGGAGGCGGAGGGGGAAGGGGAGGATGGGGATAGGACGGCGGCGAGCGAGGCGGGGAGAGGGGAGCGGCGGCGCCGGCCGATGAGGCGGACCAGGCTCTCGCGCCCGGTCAGCATGGCCGCCGGAGAGCCGTAGAGGTGGCGGCGCGCGGCGGGGCGGGAAGGAATGGGCGTGCGCGCGCCTGCTGTAGCGTGGGCGGCTGGGGCCTGGGCGCGCGTGGTCGCGTGAGACGGTGGGGGGCTGGCTGGCCGGGCTAGGGGCCTGTGGGGAGTCGGAGCGAACTAGTCGCGCCGCGGGCTCGCGGCCTGCGGTGTGAATAGGCGCGGGGTGGGCTTTTGGCGTTTTCGCGCCGCAGGTAGCGCAGTGGTTACAGGTTGGAGCAGTGGGTGGTGGACTGGTGGGGTGGGGTGCGGGTGGGGTGCACCGTGCAGCTTAACAAAGCCAGCTCACTGCCCTGATGATAAGAAAACAACTGTTGCTCACACTGTTTTTGACTCCTTGTAAGACTGGTCGTGATTGTTTTGACATTTTCCAAGTATTAGTACATCAGCTTTTGCTTTTATAGTATATGATATATCAATTTTATATAGGTGAGATGAGTTTTGGTCCATACTTTTAGATAGTGAGGCAAATAAAGGTGAAAGGGACACTAAAATATGGCAAGCTATAAGAGCACTTGCTACGTATTAGCTTTAGAACGAGTCTTCGATTATACTTGCTGAAACCGCCACGAATGGAATAGCAACAAAAAAAAAATTGATTACTAAGAAGATGAAAAGAAGTTGGTGAAGTATACCACTTATGCTAATCAATTTAGAGTATTCCTAACGGTTTGAAAAAGTCACTTCTAACATTGATTTTTTTGGTGGGGTGAAAAAGATATCCTCCAACAGCTCAGTATCCTAGAAGCATCTCCAATGGTACCTAAAAACTAATCTCAAAAATATGGTTTTGCAACCTCTTCAATAAATATTGAAAAGGAAAAAAACATCCGCATCACCAGCAATTTCAATATTTTACTCATAAATAATAAAAAATGAGCTCCACTTGAAGATTTTTTTATCATCACTCGTGCCACACGTGGTTGTCATCTTTGTTGCCACTGACCATTTCGATGTCTGGCACACCTGATTTTAAGGATAAAATGAGATGCATAATCTTATGTGCGTCCAGATATCAGTCACACACATAAGTCGACAAATTATATATAGTATCATCACAAATGTTTATTACATCACGTATAATAAGACAAAGTCTTCACATAAATATAGCGAAAGTATAAAGAAAAATCTCTCGTGGAAGCTCCACATCACAGGGACATCAACTGGTTGATCACAAGTCTAGTAATCCGTATAAAAGTCGGCATTATCATAGCCATCTTTTACCCATCCGGGATTTTTATCCAAATAATGAAAATAAACAAGCGTAAGTACGCGTCGTACTCAATAAGTGTAACATGGGGTTCATGAGGCTCAAAAGGCTTGACACAGGTTTAACAACATTCAGCTTTTAGTTATCACAATTTTAGCATAAGAGTAGCAACAAGTTGTTTTAATCTCAAAGTAAACCACATGATCAATGTAAACATGAATATTGAATAGCATAAACGGATAATTCTTAGTGATCATCTATTCCATAAAGGTCCAAGGCCGCTCGTGACCATGAGCACGGCTGAAAGGTCCTAATATGGCTAGAGGAGGGTGAATAGGCTATTTTAAAATCTACAAACCAACTAGAGCAATTTGATTAGTATAACAAATAGCGAAAAGCAAACTTGCTCTAGCTCTATAAGGGTTGCAAGCCACATATCCAATAATTCTAGTTGCTATGATCACTAAACACACAATTCGCTATGTTACTACTCACTAAGAGCTCTCACACTTGCTACACTAAAGAGCTCCACTAGATGAACTTAAAACAACAAAGCAAGCTCTCAATTCTAATTACACTAAAGAGCTTACTACAACTAGTTTGCAAGAATATAAATGAGTGAGTAGGGTGATTATATCATCATATAGAGGAGTGAACTAATTACAAGATGAATACTAAGTCAATCACCGGGAGAATACCAAAGGACAAGAGACAACCAATTTTCTCCCGAGGTTCACGTGTTTGTCAACACGCTACGTCCCCATTGTGTCGACCAACACTTGGTGGTTCGATGGTTAAGAGGTGTTGCACGAACCTCGTCCACACAATTGGACACCATAAGAACCTACCCACAAGTGAGGTAACTCAATGACACGAGCAATTCACTAGAGTTACCTTTCGGCGCTCCGCCGGGGAAGGTACAAGTCCTCTCACAATCACCGGAGATGGCCATAAACAATCACAAACTCGTGCCAATCCTCCTCCGCTACACCAAGCCATCTAGGCGGTGGCAACCACCAAGAGCAACAAGTGAAACCCACAACGAAACACGAATACCAAGTGCATCTAGATGCAATAACTCAAGCAATGCACTTGTATTCTCTTCCAATCTCACAATGATGATGGATCAATGATGGAGATGAGTGGGAGGGTTTTGGCTAAGCTCACAAGGTTGCTATGTCAATGCAAATGGCCAAACGAGTGAGCTTGAGCCGGCCATGAGGCTTAAATAGAAGCCCCCACAAAATAGAGCCGTTGTACCCCTTTACTGGGCACAACATGAGGTGACCGAACGCTCCGGTCATATTGACCGGACGCTGGAGTCCAGCGTCCGGTCGCCCGATGCTTGCCACATGTCATCTGCTTCAAACGCTGATCGCCCGATCTCAATGGTTAACTGGTGATCGGACGCGTCAGTTAGAAAGTGACTGGACGCTGGACCTCAACGTCCGGTCGTTTCCAGTAAGGTTCCAAACGCGAATATTCATGGCCGGACATGTCCGGTCATGCCTGACCAGACTCACCCAGCGTTCGGTCACTCAACGTCTCCTCTGTGCACCCCACGTCAGCGTACGTCAGCACTAACCGGACACACCCTGCCAGCGTCCGGTCACTTTTAGCGCCAACGTCCGGTCAAAGGACCGAGACTGCATGCTCACTGTTGTCACTGTTCGGACGCACCGGTCCAACCGAGACTAGCGTCCGGTCACTTACAGTGACATTCGTCTTTTCTGTAAAGAGCGTCGGTGGCACCGTCGGACTGTCCGCACTCTATGGGCGGACACTCCACAGGTGAAGTTTCTTACCCTTGCTCAAATGTGCCAACCACCAAGTGTATCACCTTGTGCACATGTGTTAGCATATTTTCATAAACATTTTCAAGGGTGTTAGCACTCCACTAGATCCTAAATGCATATCCAATGAGTTAGAGCATCTAGTGGCACTTTGATAACCGCATTCCGATATGAGTTTCACCCCTCTTAATAGTACGACTATCGATCATAAATGTGATCACACTCACTAAGTGTCTCGATCACTAAAACAAAATGGCTCCTACTATTTATACCTTTGCCTTGAGCCTTTTGTTTTTCTCTTTCTTCTTTTTCAAGTTCAAGCATTTGATCATCACCATGCCATCACCATCATCATGATCTTCACCATTGCTTCATCACTTGGAGTAGTGCTACCTATCTCATAATTATTTTGATAAACTAGGTTAGCACTTAGGGTTTTATCAATTAACCAAAACCAAACTAGAGCTTTCAACGGCTGATATGCCAGTTTTACACTCTGCAGAGGTTGTACACTTTCACTGTGAGTCATGATATCCGTATGCATGGGTTAATTACTCCTAAAACACTTCCAAGGTGAGCAGGCATGGTTCACTATGAAGCCTTTCAAAGATTCGTCTAACAAGTTATGGCCATTAGATTCACTCGACAAACAGACGTAGAGCCCCCCTTTTCGATGACACAATGACGCGCAGCCTATACACAACGGGACAGAGGCCGCACTATACCCGATTAGGCAAACCATTCTTACGCCATAAAGTTAACCTCTAATAAGATAGAAAAGGTTCTTATACTGAGCTAAAGCTAGAGCCATGTAGCCCTCATAGCTGTACTGTAAGTTTCGGATGTTCGCTTACAGATAAGTCCTTAGAGAGAGGAATCTGAAGCATTTAGAAAGTAGCTAAACACTCCAGCCCCTTGTTTCCAAGTTGCTAAAAAGTCATGTTTTAATATTTATTGCATATACCATTAGTCAAGGTATAAGATCATGGTTTAATTGAGCACTAGCAAAGCTACCCAATGCATATCCCATAGGAGACAAGGTATAAGTTTAATTCTAGGAAATCCCTATCAAGGTGACACATGCAATATGAATTAAATGTATTAAAGTAGATAGGAAACAAGGATGATCCCATACTATACTTACCTTGAACAAAGTGTTTCTACTGATCCTGTTCGTCAAAGTAGTACTCTTGATCACCCACAAATTGCTCACCGTCTATACTCGATAATCACAGCAACATACAAGCATCCAGAAGCAATCATGCATAGCAAACAATGACTATAGATTAGAACAGTACATCAATAGCATAAAATCAAGATGAAAAGTTTGTAAAACAAATCTACATCTTGCTATGAACACACAGACGCGAAGATCACAAAAATCGAGCTAAAACAAAAAAATTATGAATTAAACAAGATTTCCTTTAATAAAATAATAGATTAAATCTAACCTTGAATTTTAAAAGTTGAAAACAACCTTAACAGTAGTATGAACATGTAGATTACTCAATTACGAACCTAACGTAACTTAAACGGATCAAATCGGAGTTAAAACGAAGATTTTATAACTATAAAAAGATTAGTAGCAAAACTGTAAATAGATGAAAACGAATTTTGGATCTAACCCAAGAAACTACGTTTTTAAAAAAAAAAAACATATTTTAGGAATACCCTTTGAACCGCGGGTTAACACATAGAAAACTTCAGGGGCTTGTTTGCAAAAAGGCCGGCCGAACCGGTATCCATGAATGCAGGTCGTTGCATCACGATCTAACGATCCAGAACAGATCAGGCGGGGAAATAGCAACGCCGGCTGGCCGGCGACGACACCGACGACAGCGCCATTGACGGAGTCGGGCGGCACAAGTGGTTTATGGCCTACGGTCCATGAGGAAGCAAATCGAGTCCACTAGAAAATAGTGGAGAAAGCAACGAACTCGGCTAGATGGCTTACTGGAGTGCGAAGCGATGAAGGGCGGCGCTCGGCTCGGCGAAATGGGTGGTGATGGCAGCGGCGCTAGGGTTGCGTGGTACGGCGCCTCGGCGAAGGTGGTTGTGGCTCTGGAGCTCAGAATTGGAAGGCACGGGGCAAATTTTGATCAACCCAAGCATCACAAAAATAGGTATGCATTAGCATGAATGCACAAACATGTGTGTAGACCTTATATTTGATTTTATTTTTAATGAAATTATTATTATTATAAATTTAAATGCTCACAAAATACATAAATAAATCAAATTTACCTATTTTAAATTGATGCAAATTTTAGGGTGTTACAACGCCTAACTCGCACACAGAATCTTCATCATATGCTCTACTTCTTAGTATTCTCGTATTTGAAGAGGGAGATAGAAGAACTTCCTTGGCCTAAAGAGAGGTGTTTTTCGTGGTGAGAATCAACACTAAGGAGAGAGGGGTAATGGAGTATATATGCTCAGGCTCCAAAACCGGACTGTTATGGACCTGGGAACTTTGAATAGGTCAAATAGAGAATACACGAAGATAATCAAGCCCTAGAAATTCCAATGACCAGAAATTCTAGCCACAGAGAACCTTGGATAAAAAAATTGACCAGGAATTCTAACCTAGCCTAGAATTTCCGAGCAGACCTAAAAATTCCAAAATAGCTCGACCAAAAGGTCGTAACTTTCCATTATGAATTCTAATTTTGATGATCTCGTATATTCTAGAAAGCTTATCCGGAGGATTATCCATACCAACTAAAAATAAGCTTCGATACCAGCATGTGCAAGTTTTGCATTGTGACAGGTGTTTCCCTCAAGTTAGCACTTGAGTTTAGTTAGCTTGAGCATCGAGACTTGTCAACACACTCAATGTTGTATCCCTCTTGATAGTACAACATATCTATGCTCAAGATAAAAAGAATGTATAATTTCACCACTTGAGCCTTCAATATCTTCATATATCATTTCTTCTAAATATATCTTCATAAGGGCTTGCAACAATCTATCTCCATCATTTGATCAATACCACCTTCAGCAAGTGACTTGAACCATTTCCATACATATCATTTCACTTAATGGCATCAAGTCGCTTCTTTATACGATTCAAGGAAGATTTTATTCTCTTCAAGATATGACTTCCCATAGCTTGATGTGTGCAAGACTCGTGTGAGCACTCTTTTCTTCACCATAGCCATGGCCCATCGGTGTCTAAGCCATCGATTGCCCTTCACCCTTGCTTGATCCTTCGAAGCCCTTTCATTGTTACCTTCACCCTCTCAAGCCATATGATGATTTTGAACCAATAATAGGCGTACATTTTAAACCATACTCATTTACATTCTTGTTTTTTTGCTTGAACTAGATTGTTTCCATGAACTTTCTTCTCAACAGTGCTTATATTGATTTACTATTGCACAACTTGATCGAGCTTCACATTTGAGACTTCATTTGATATCCATCAACGAACATGTCCCTTCTGATATATCCATCTTACGCTTGTCAAGTTGCTTAGTTCAATATATACAAACCCACATAATAAAGATCAATATATGGATAAGTCTGTATCTCTTCTCTTTTGTGCATTTTGGCTTGCCATGTCATCACACTTAGTCACACCAAATACCATGCATGTTTGCCTTTCACTTTGAGCTTCGATTTAGAATGATTTACACAATATAGCACATCATAAATGTATATGACAATAACAATGACCGGCTCAACACTTAACAAACATGTTAGACCTTCAATCATGTTGTCATGGAATCCACCAAAACCTATTGAAAGGCTATATACACTTACAATATAAAAATGTGGGTTGTATCATCTGATTGTAGGGTCGAGATGGCAGACTAGAGGGGGATGAATAGTCCTTTCTAAAAAATAATTATGGTAGCTAACTGAAACAAATGCGAAATTAAAATTATCGGTCTAACCCAGACTACACCACTCTATCTAAGTTTTAAGCACCTTACAAAGATCCTAAATAGGCAACAAAGGTACCGGGCTAGAGCTCACCTAACAATTCTAGCTTGCAAGGTCACACAAACCTATACAACTAGTACTTTAAGCAACCGAGGGAGCTCCCACACAACTAGTGATGCAAAAGCACAATGCCCCTAAGCTCACTAGCAATGCTCAATAACAAGGCTACATAAGTCAAATTATAGAGCGCAAATTACTTAGTTGTGGCAGAACCGCCTAATCTAATGCCTCACAGGAGTGCTTATCTTCCATTAGACACTAAGCACTCGAGGAAGAACACTAAATTACTCGGTTTCGTCGGGCACACCCCCGGGGAGAACTCGAAAATCCACATTTTTGCCATCAGGATCACAAATAAGAGAATAAAGCTTACATCATTCTTAACCATTTCTTACATCTCTTTTAGTACAACATCAGAGTATAATAGTTATTGTATAACAGCGGAATGAAATCATATTATCAGAGTTATGAACAATTTAATTAAACAGCGGAATATACACATGTGATCAGAATTACAGCGGAAATGAATATCTAATCATGACATGATGAAGTATTGATATATAACAACTATGACAACAGATTATAAACTTTCATTTATAAAAGCATTTGGTGAGAGTTATAAATAATAACTATGATCGCAGCGTAAAGGAATCCTCGCTGAGCCCACCAAGAGGAATCCACACACAAGGTCAGCTTTAGCCTCCACCTGTCACCTGCAATAGGGGGAATAAAACCCTGAGTACTCAATTGTACTCAGCAAGACTTATCCGACAGGAGAAAAGAAAAGACTCCAAGGATATGCAAGGCTATCTGGCTTGTGGGTTGCATTTGCAGGAAGCATTACTAAGCGTGCGTCCTTATATTTGATTTTTATTAATAGCCGCATTGGTTCATTAACTAACCATTCTATGTAAGCACCTGAGCTACTTTCAAGCAGGTGGTAAGCAATCATATTTCCTTTTTCCATCTTTCATCTTTTAGCTGTAGTTCTTACTACAATGCTAAACCGTAGACAAACCGTACCGGATCGCCCGGTGATTCGTGAATCAATGCCCCCAGCTGGGTACCCCAAAAACACACGCCCCGCTTGTATCCCAGGCACAAGCAGGACCAACCCATTACTCTCCTGTCCTGGATGTCCAGGTCCCTGTCCAAACTAGGACTCCAAGCCCCCGCTCCTGAGTCCCGGACTCAGTACGGTGCAAGGACCTCCTCCACTAAAATAAAACCCTGACAGTCGGTCCGGAAAGAGCCAGATCCGCGACAAGAGAGCAACAAGCCTTCTAAGCGCTCATACATAAGTATGTGCTCAGGATAATAAGTCTGTGACCTGCTTAGAGTCTTATGCAACGATCGGTCCTTAACCGACTAGACAGGGAAAACAGTGTAACCAAGCCATGCCCCGCGTCCACGGCGACACTACCTCTTACACCCACCAATACCCAAACCATATCTCTGCCTGGTCACCATTTTCCTTTTCACTATTTTTATATTTTCCAAGTGATAATAATCCAATAATATATTTCCTATCTCTCACGAGTGACAGATAGTCACTTGACTTCTACCGGAGTCCTGTAGCATAGCAATCTACACGATCCTGCCATACTAGTAAGACTCATATGATAAAGATATATATGCAAGTTGGTTTCATTCAACTCCTTAAAACTTAATGCACAAATATAATTTAAACTACAGAAAAAGTAGGAGTTATGCACCGGAGCTTGCCTGGGTAAGATATATTAAAATGTTAGTAGCTGCATCTTCAGATCATCCACCAACAACTGAATAGCAAGCCTATTGCATCATCTCCTGGAGAGAATACCATTACACCATCTTTGGATTCCCAATCATCCTTCAATCGATCCGTTGATTCATCATCGTACCTATGATATGCATACGATGCAAATGGAAAGATGTAATTAATCAACTGCAATCGTGACTCGTAAAATACGACGTACGCCTCTCGAGTTAACGGGCTAGTTCTAACGATGACCGTACTTAGGCTACATACTCATGTTAGCGAATAATGCGTTACTTTCCAGCAATTGTTTTAGTTATATAAACCTAAGATGTTTCTTTATTCCAATCTATCGATTTAATCATTATTCGAAATAGGACATCATTATCTATTTAGCAAACTAATTATTCAGGAGCTACAAAAACTACAGTGAGTACCTAATATTGCTAGGAGCCTACTGTACAAATTTTAGATCCAACACTATTACCAATTTACCATAATCGTTCCTACAAGTTTACATTTCTATAATGTTAAGTATCTTAAATTAATTATATAGCTCCCAAAAATATTATTAAACTTTGTGAACAAAATCTACTAACAGGTAGTTCATGATTTTAGGAACGCAACAAAACTGGTTTTACAATTTTTGGATTCCTATACCATTTTATATTGATTTTATAAGTTTACTTTATCAGCTAAATTAGAAATCGCTCTATAAATCGAAAAGGGTCGGCGCAACTAAATTGGCCCAGCAGCTAGGCAGCCCAGTCGGCACTAGTCCGGCCCAGCGTGTGACGGCGCCAATGACGACGGCAGTGCGCGAATGCGTGCCTCGACGAGGTGGCACGCGACCGCCCAATGCGGAAAGTACCAATGGCCCAATCAAACCGCCCGGCGCGATGGCGTGAAAAATGGCCCAATAGCGTCTCGCCCAAGCGGCGTGAGTAAAAAGCGTGGACAGCCCGGTACGTGGGCAACCGACAAATTAACCGAGCAGGGCGATGGCTAACGGCGTGGGCCCCAAATAGCGGCAGCGCTGCCACGGACAGCCCAAAGCACAAGGCAGGTGGCCCCGGCAGTGAGCAAAGGCGGTGGCGTGGCGCAAATGCGAAATAGCCCTCAGATGCTTTTCTTAAATCATCCCCATTGGACAACGCACTATTTACTTGAGTCATGTATTTAACAAAAAGGACCCTGTATAAAACTTGTGCTTGGACTTATACCCTTCTCTTCATCTTCATCAGACAGAGGAGCAGAGGAGGTCCGCCGAGCGCTGTAGGACGTCTCCCCGGCGGCATCAACGGGCGTGCAGGACTAGGGCGCGGGTGGTTGCGGTTTGGGGGTGCAGCACCGGCCACGGGCAGCAGGCGGGCGGACATGGCGCTGGAGCAGACAACGGCGAGGCAAATGTTCGGAAACGTAGTCCGGCGTGGGGACATAGCATGGAACACCGGCGGCTCCTCGCTGGGACTTCGGTGGTGGCGGGCTGGCTCGATCTGGCGCGTTAACCTGGCGACTCTAGCACAGTATCCGTGGGGGCATGGGCTGCAGGAGGAGACCAAGATAGGTGGGGAGCTGCGGCTCGGGTGGCTTCGGGCGATGGCAATAGCAGATGGGACAGCGGCCTTACGGGGCTTGGCCAACTATGATAGTTAAGCGAGAGCGTCTGCACAGGTGAGGTCTAGAGGGAACCGGCCATGGGGGCAGCGATGAGACGGCTCGGCCTTGGCAGAACGCAGACTGCGGCAAAGAAACAACGGCCATGTCTTGGGCGGTTGCATGGAGCCAAGCACAAGACCACATGGGGAGAGTAGTGGCATCGAGACAAGGTATTAACTCGACAGGACAACAGAGGCAAGCAAGGCTTGGCGTGATGTGCACGAAAATGGGGTGGTCAACCCCGAGCAGTGCCCTCCGATGGCACTAGCGGGACAAGCAAGACAAGACCGAATGGGTAGACCTGAGTTGAGACCGGAGTTGAGGCGCCTCCTCCACGGTAGTAGAAAAAAGGAGCCGGAAGTAGCAAGGAGGGACACATCGTACACACATGCCAGAACACTGACTACTAAGTAAAAGTTAGCGCTACAGGATACATACTAGAAATTGCAGCACTGCAAATGAAAAGACAACTAAAAAGATGACACCTGCAGGGACTGACGGCACAACAGCCAGCAGAGGAGGAAGTTGGCGGGAAGGATATATTACACGGTGAAGTTGGTTTCATATATATATATATATGAACAAATAAATGAACTGATCATGAGACGATCGATTAGAGAGCTAAGCATGTATGCACGTACGTCCGGAGCTAAGTAGAGGTAGCTAGATCAACAAACTAAGCTAGAGAGGGAGAGACAGCAGGAACACAACGCAGACCGAGAGGACTCAACTTAGCAGGACGCAAAGGCAGACAACGGCGGTAGACTGCAGTACAGCTCCGTTTGGCGATATCTAACAAGCCCGCATACATGGCGACGTGGTCTGGCAACGCGACGCGGATGTGAACAGTGAATTATTTATAAAAATTGTTTTTCACGCTTAATCACATAAACAAGTCATTCACCCTTTTATTTGCTATCCGACATACACGAGCCAAAATTTTAAAATCCGAGAAAAATCATTTTAGAAATTTTCTTAGACCTAAATCACGGTGATAAACGAACTCGTAATACCAGAGGTGTTACATTAGCTACACAAATTAAGCAATGCAACTAACAAGGCTACTCAAGCTAAATTAGTTACGTAAGGGAGCTACTTCCATGCTACACAAGCAAGAAGGTAATTAGTAAGCTACACAAGCTAACTATTAAAAGAGCAACTACACAACCACAATGAATGTGAAAAGTAATTAGAAGCTTGTGTAAGAAAATTACAAACCAGCGGGAAGACAAGGATGACACGGTGATTTTATCCCGAGGTTCACGTGCTTGCCAACACGCTAGTCCCCGTTGAGACAAGCTCCAAAGTTGTCGCCGGTCCTCTTGCTAGTGGTGACCCGCAAGTCACACTCTACCACGTGGAGTGCTTATCACAAGCTCTAGCACTTGACCCAGCCGGACCACTTGTCTCCCTTCGCATCTCGCTCTACTAGAGTTGCTCTTCACGGCTCCCGCAGGGTGAGCACAACCCCCCTCACAATCACTTCTCTAGAGCACCGCACAATCTTCTTTGCGTGCTTCAACGGAGACCACCACCAAAACGTCTAGGAGGTGACGACCTCCAAGAATAACAAGCACCACCGGCTTGCAACTCGATCACCTAGTGCCACTTGATGCAACCTCACGATGTAATCGCTCTAGAATCACACTCACTCGTAATCGGATGCAACCTGCATAAGTGAGTTAGAGGCTCTCTTAGCACTTCTCAAGCATGGACACTAAGTCCCAAGGGTGCACAACCAGCTAAATGCCTGAGATCCACCTCTATTTATAAACCCTAAGCCAAATAGAGCCGTTGGAGCAAAACTATACTTTCTGCGAGGGCACCGAACACGACGGTGTGGTCACCAGACATGGGGTGGCGGTGCCCCCCAACGGTCGAATCCAACGGCTAGTTTGACTAGTCGTGGTCACCGGACAGGCGGCGGTGGCACTAGACAGAGGGTGACGGTGCCACCACCCTAGGGTAGCGGTGACCACCTAGGCCAACCCCTGAAACACCCCCTCTCTAGATAAAAAGGGGCGGTGCACCAGACATAGCATGGCGGTGCCCCCCTTTCCTTTTCCTGCTATCGGGAAAAACACAGCAGTGGCACCGGACAGCACCCGGCGGTGCACACTGCCGCTGACAGTGCCAGCGCCCAACACCCACTCCTCGGCCTTGTCTAGCCTGACACCGCCACAAGGGTGGCGGTGCACCAGACAGGGGGTGGCGGTGCCACCCAGGCAGCACCCCGAGCCCGGTTTCACCTCCTTTTCTTCACCTTTGCCAACACCTTTGCAAATGTGCCAACACCACCAAGTGTTCACCCAACTCGTGCATGTGTGTTAGCTTTTTCACAAACATTTCCCAAAGGATTAGCACTCTTTTCACCACACCACTCGATCCTAACATGTATGCAAAGTTAAATCGCTCAAGTGGCAGTAGGTGATTGATATGCAAACAAGTTTGTCCCTCTTGATAGTATGACCATCAATCCTAAACCCGGTCATAAACTTCTCTACACACCTATGATTGGTGAAATGAAATGCCCTATAAATATACCTTAGCCTTGCGCATTCCATTTTATCTCCTCCGATATTGATGCAACACATGCACCAACCAATCACAAATGATATGATCCACTTCATATCATCACATGATCGTATTGGTTCATCGATCTTAACTTCACTTGTTCTTCACCGTTGCCTTCGTCCATCGACGCCAAGTCTTGCTCAAGCTTCACCGCCACGCGGTCCATCGCTCCAAAGCCTCCAACTTGCCCTTCACACTTGCAACCGGTCCATCAAGCCAAGTCTTGTCTTGATCTTCGCTAGTTTAGTCACATGACTCAATGTCATGTCTCATATGCAATGAGCTCCTCCATCACATGTGTGAGCCTTACAACATATCCAAGGCATTTCACCTTCATGACATAGATTGCTCACATATGATGTACTTATGGACTAATTACCTGTGTATCTCACTCAAACACATATTAGTCCACCTAAAATTATCACTCAATTACCAAAACCAAATAAGGACCTTTCACCGATATATCAAAAATAGGTATAATAATATGTTGCTAATAATTAGCAACCATAGTGTCGGTGCAGAAAGTGACCAATACATAAATATTTGTAGTTTTGCTGTACGTTGTGATCGGATGTGGCCTATCACTCAATGACACAGGGTTTATACTGGTTTAGGCAACGTGTCCTACGTCCAGTTTGAGTCGGTTGGTGACTTTATTCCTGAGCCTAGGTGCTCGGTGTTTGCTATGGGGTTACAAATGAAAGAGAGAAAGATGGGGGTACAAGAGGTCTAGTCGGACTCTGGTCTGAAGGGCCGAGAGCGATAGGAGCCTCGCTATGTGCTAAGTGTTCGAGTAGGTGCTCGGTATAACCTTAGAGTGTCTAAAGTTACAGAGGGTGGATTAATACAAGCGAACTGATCGATCTCTTCGAACTGAGTCTCCTTTTGGGAGAGAGCGCATCCCCATTTCACTATAACCACAACACCAAGATTAGCGATGGACGATCTGACACTAAAAGCGGCTACAACGACAGACAATCTGACGCTAAAAAGTTATAGCGACAGACTTCTGCAGACGTTGTAAGTTCTGTCGCTAAAAATCTTTAGCGTCAGACAATACTTTTAGCAACAGATAGTCTATTGCCCTAAATTTTTTAGCGACAGATAGCCTGCCTATACTCTATAGCGACAGACAATTTGAAATTACAAATGTTTTTAGCGACTGATGGTTTGACGAGATCATTTAAATGCATTAAAAAAATAAAAGGCCATTTGGTTGCAAATTAATACAAAAGTAACATCATTGTGCACTTTTCTCATACAAATAGATTCATTCATGATCAAGTCCAAACACTCACTAAGACATACATATATGGTCAGCCATTACAAACATGAATCAATGATTCATCAATGCTAAGTCTACAGTATTCCTGCTGGCAGCAGCATACAAGCTCTAAGCCGCGTGCATTGGGCTGCCAATCATGCATTGGGAACCTGCTAGTACCAAAAGAGATGATTAGATAATTATTTTTCAAGCTACAATGGAGTTACTTGTTTATTATGTCCTGCAACTAGTCAAAATAGATGCAACACGTAATATTACATATTGCTAGCAATTTCATTTCATGGAGAAAATAAATGTTCTATCAAAATAACCAGCAAGGAAGCTAGGTCATGCCAGCATTACCATAATTCCAAAACATCACATAAGAGCAAATAATTCTAGCATAGCACTGCCTACTAGCCTAGAAATGTGAGTAACTAAACATTCTAAAGTCATAACTGATGAGCACTAAAAGAATCTACAGATGAGTTTTGAGTATCACAAGTTCTAAGACTTACTGTGTATACAAGTCTGCAAGTGTAATGTTATTAGACAAAGTTCATGGAAATAATGTACCTTTATCCTTTGAGCGATCGATTGGATGCTGGATTGTTGGAGGAAGCTGATTTAGGAACAGGTAGCCCATCAAGGATGGTGGAGCAGAGATGAAAAAGCACAGGTTCAGTTCATATATTATATAAAAATAAATAGGTTCAAATCATATAAACAGGTTAACAATCCTGCAACAAAAATCAATGTAACACAAATAGTTGATGTTCTAATTAACATCTCATAGCAAATTTGAATTTACCAAAATCACAAGCTATCAGTAGTACACATGCTGGTCAAATTTGATCCATTATTAACATATTCACAAATCACAACAGTAGTATACATGCTGGAATTTAACATATTCACAAAGTTTTATGTTTAGTAGCCAGTGTGTTAGACTTGATTTTAACTTGACTCTTATAAATGAGATGCAACAAACATAGAACTAGATTCACAAGTGATGTTGCCTTGTGTGTAAATTACCAGCAGCACCCTGAGAAGAATTTGATGCCCAGTAAGCTTCAGCTGCAGATATAGTAGTAATTAGAAATTTTGATAACATACTAGCTCTTGTTATCTCATATATGCCGCAAGAATCTGCTCATGTACAATATGAATTAGCTTGAATAATGTGGGACATGTATATGCATTTGCTCAGAATTCAGTAATGTGGAACCTGTATATGCATTGGCTTAGAATTTAATTACAAGTTGAGAGCTGCACCTTTACTGAGTGTTGATGTCGACCTGCTTGTTTCCCTATAAACTATCAATCAACACTCTTTGTAATTCTACAAATGGTTTGTTCTAAAAGAATGTACAAAGTAAATCTGCTAAGAAATAAACAGATAGCAGAAAAAGAATTAAACAGATAACAAAGTAAATCATCACTCCTTGAAATGCTACAAAGTCAAGATATGAACAAAGAATTAAAGATATAGTAGAACAATATGTGGCTCTTAACACAGGCCCAGATTGATCGAATATAACACAGAAATCAAATAGAAAGGGAACAAACCTGTTCTTGATTTTCTTTGACAGGGTTTCCATGTCATGCTGCTGCCCAAGCCATGCCTGCTTCCTCCAAGCACATATGAGCATGTAAGTACAATTGTCAAAAGGTTCATACACCAATTGAATATAAATCTATTTAGGTGACATGAAGATATGCCACAGGCTATTTATTTTCTTTAGCTAATGTAAGACTAGACAAATCTGGCTCGATTTCAGCTTAGAAACAGTACAAATATCAATAAGCAAGTAAGACAACATTTGAACAAAGCACTCCGTTCTCTTCTATGGTAAACTATCTACTGATCTACTCTTTCTTTCTGTCCTCACTACTACACACAAGTAATGAAACAAAACAACTGAACAAGTAGTTCTGTATTTTCAGAAATTAATAGAGAATATTGTTAGTAACTACATAATTATTTTGTAGGTGGAGTCTGACAAAATACTGTGAACATACTACTACCTCCTGTCACATTCATTTGACCTTCAGGTAGAGCTTACAAGCAAGGTTGTTACAATGTAGTTAGAATGTCTCACGCCACAAATCGGAGTTGGGAGAGAGACGAGAAAAGCTCGTCGGAAACCCTAGATCTAGGAGGAGGAGGGCCTACCTCGTCGGGGTCACAGCACCACTGGATCCACGCCTCGCCACGTGAAACGACCTGATTTCCGCGAAGGAAAATCCATAGAGTCGATGTGTAATAAAACCATTGTAGATCATATTACCCAAATTCCAGTCAAATATCACATCCATACAACGATAATATCAGAGTACAAATAGTGCGGAATTACATAAATTATTACATCGCCGCATTGGCGGAATCAAAAGTAGCATTCATTCAGAACAGCTTGAAGATAAGATCACCAGACTTGAGCGTAGGAACGAACCCCTCAACCGTCAAACTCCTCGGAGCTATACTACTCAGCAGAACCTATGTGCCAAAATTTATCAGTACGATTTGTACTGTTCACTCCCACCCTATGAGCATTGCTTTGTAGAAATTAGATGCAAGTTGGATATAATAAAAAAGGAACCTATAAGGCTGGGGTTTCCTATGTTTTAGCATATCAAGTATATAAGATTAGTTGGTCAAGTTTTAACACCATTCCCACACACATTCCACCCCATTCCCATTCCAGAGCCAGGTTTCGATCCTGGGATCGATATACCACCATCTCCACACCATCACCATACCACACCCATACCATCGCTCAGTCGACAGGCCAACTCCCTCTCGGCACTGTCTCAAGGCCCGTAGCCCCTGGCTACGTCCGAACACTCATTCCCGGGGGAGAAGAGAAGGACTCATCTCTCTATCTAGTTTAAGCGAAACCCAGGAAAGATCCATAGTTGACAAGTCGGCATATGTATCGATCGATCAACCATACACTCTGCAGAGGTTTTACATAACCACAAGATCCGCCTTCCTCGTGACGACCGTCATCAATCTGGGCTGATTAGGCCGCTTGCTAGCCTAGGATAATGCCACTCTACCATTTAGCCCTGGCACACCCCAAGTCTAGTCTGGGGGTGGTCAAACTGTGAGTCATGAGCCGGGTCCACAAGGTCTCTATGAAGTCTCGGAAGGGTGTGGGGAAATCCTCGCGCCTGCACCTCCCTCACCTCCGTCTGGCTATCAACCTAGCAGTAGTGGCAATATCCTACCCAGTAGTCCGGCCGTCCCGCACTATATAGGGCAAGTGGTACGTAAGGCTTCCCGGTGAATCTGAGTACTAGTAAGTCCTTAGGGATGACCAAGCTAGAATGTCTTCATCAGGGTTTCCATTTACCATGCCACCACAGCACCTCCACCCTGGGCTCCTCCCATCACAGGTTCACACCTCAGGACCACCTCATATACCATTTACCCACCATAGGTATCCATTCCAAGGGTGCCCAGGTAGCATCCCATGGTAAGACTTGCCCTAGGCTCGTCGTAAACTCCAACTTGGTCGACACAACCCTCACCCTCCACGCACCCAAGTCACACACACAACACTCTCCCCATGGTCCAGATAACACCAGTTTCCACCACGCATCAATGTAGTGCAAGTGTAGTAGAAGTAATAAGCAATGAAATATAATAGCAAGCGTGTGACTAGCCTAACAATAGGGTGAGCAAGGGTAAGGTTGCATCAAGGTAAAGGCCATCAAGAAAGCATACTACCATGCAAGTCCTACCATAGTGTGATCATGACAATAAAGTAAGCACTAGCATTTCTATTTTAGCCATGCGTAATAAGTGCTATGAGATTGGGTGGGATGTGGCACCTTTAGTGAAGTCGTCTCCGTACTCCTCACGGTACTCTCGATCCTCGTCCGTCTGGTTCTCCTCCGAGTCTGCATACGATCGAATTATAGTCGTGTTAGCGACGCCTATAGAATAGCACAAATAAGCAATGAAGATTCAAAAGAACCAAATGCACTCAATCATGGGTTCATTGCGTAGAGCTCGATTTTAGATGAATTTTGGTCCTGATCTTGTATTTTTCTAGGGTTGTATGAATTAGTTATGTATTTCCAAAGATTAAATTAAGACTGATTAATTTAGGATTGACACATGTCAGACTGTGACTGGTTCACGTGGCATGTAGGGACACAACTGGTGTGGTGGTCGGAGAGCTCGCCGACGTGGTCGGTGAGATCGCTGAGGTGGTCGGAGTGGTCATCGAAGTGGTCGATGGGCTTGCCGAGGTGGTCGGAGAGATCGCAGGGGTGGTCGGAGTGGTCACCGACGTGGTCGGAGAGATTGCCGAAGTCCCCGACGCTGGCGTGGTCTCATCATCGACATGACGTCAGCATGGCACCATCCGAGCTAAACCACGGCTGACAGGTGGGTCCGGGTCAAACGGTGTATGACAGGTGAGGCGTGGTTCATGGTGAACCCGCCTACGTTGGTCCATAGACCGCAGAGCCGGTCTATGAAGGACTTGGTCCACTTACTCCTTCCCAGTGTTCGTTGCACGTGCACCAAGTGCTCGGACGTGTGGCCGGCGAGGGGAAAATCCCTTTCTCCTTCCTGGCGTGCTCCCGCCGGTGGTGAGCTCACCGGCGAGCCCCTCCAGCGGCGTAGGTGTGCAATTAAGGTGGCAAAAGCTTAGCCTTGCCATGGCGGGTGCCCCGGTGAAGTTAATGTGGTGGTCGGGCGGCTCCAGTTGGCTGGCCGCGGTGAATGGCGGCGTGGGTTCGTCGGCGTGCATGGACAGGGCTGCAGTGGTAGCGAGAGCCCAGTTGGAGGAGCATGTGAGCTCTACGGTGATTCCACGACCGTGGTGAGCAGGTCGAAGGGCTCCAGGAGCTCTCAACGCCTCCGACCACGGTGGTTGGGGCAAAGCGGAGGCGGTGGCGCTCTGACGAGGTGCGGTGCGGCAACGTAGGGCTCCGGTGGGCTTCATCCTCGGCTAAGGTGAGCGCGGTGTGTCTCTCATCATGGCAGAGCCAGTCAGGGTGTCAACGTCGCCTTCACTACAACGTAGAAGACGCGGTGGTCTCGCCATGGTTGTGCTCTGGCCATGGTGAGCGTGTGCATGCGTGCAATGCGTACGCATGGCATAAGCAGAGCGCTCGGCGCTGGTGTTCCCGAGAAGAGGGCTCGGCGTCACCCCCTTTCTTCTCTTTGCTTCGCATTTCCGTTTGGGTCAACAAGAGAGTCGTGGTGGTCCTTCTATGCTACCGGTTGGCTAAGCCGGAGCAAGAGCTCGTGCTCCAACGTGGTCCGTTCATGGCGTCCGAGAGGCTAGGAGTGGTCGTGTCGGTGTTCCCGAGCCGCTAGGGGTCGGTGAGGCCAGGCCTTGGGCTTGGGCTTGTGCGCGTGCGGTGCGTGTGCAGCGTGTCCAGGAGCGGGAATGCTCTGCCTCTGCGTTCCCCAAGTGCGGGGATGCGGTGGCGTTCATGGCGAGTACGGCTAGCGCGATGAGCGGCGAACAACGTGGCTCATCGTAGGGCTCGTGGTGGTAGGATGGCGGTGCGGTGGCGAGGCAAGGCCGTGATGAGGCGATGAAGTGCCGTGCCGAGCAGCTACGTCGCTGTAGCCGATCGGGGCGGTGCTCCTAACTCCGGCGAGGTCCGGTTCCGCAGCGGCTTCCTTCCTCCTCCTCGCTTCTTCCTCTTCCCTCTCTCTCGGCTTGACGCGGTGTGGTGTTGTGCCACCGGTGGCGGCAATGTAAACAATTTGAGGTTAGGGCTCACGAGCGTTGGCTTTTATAGCCAAGCTCCAAGGGCTCCAATGGCGGACGGTGATCGAGCGGTGGTGATGCGTGTGGTGCATCCGACGGCCCGCGTGCGGTAGCGTAGGCGCGGCGCAAGGGGAAACAGGGTCATGTGATGTGCGTGACCCCGGGCCCACGCCTATCACTTTGGTTGGGTCTCGGTCGGAGGCGGTGCCGGCGTGGGGAGGAAGACGACACTATGGTGGGGAGTGGCTGACGCGTGGGGTCGGATGGGTGGCAAAGCAGCGAGCAGAGGCCTTGTGGCGTGGCGTGAGCGCTGGGCTGGCAAGCATGGGCGGGTCTTGCTGCTGTGGTCGAGCCAGAAAGTGCTTCTTAGTCAATGAGGCTTAATTTGGGCTATTTGGGCCGTCGCGAGGTGCGGTTGGTGCCATCTTGCTCCCTCTTCTTTCCTTTCTCTTTTATTTCCTTTGCTTCGATTCATATTTAGTTAGAGTTTAAATTTGAGCTTCGAGTTATGTAGTGGGTCCCACAAGGTGTTTCATATGGTGGTCAAAATACATCCCATATATTAGGGTTTATCATAAATATTAAGTAAGTTAGTTAAACATCACATAAGGCAAAAGAATCCAAATCACAAGTGTAATTAAGGATGCATGCATGATTTGTTTATTTAGGAATTTAATTACATATGTGGCATAAAACCAAGCTATGCTTATGACTTTAACCTAGTTAGGTCACATCTAATCCAAAACTAAGGTTTGACTTCTACATGTGTCACTCAACATCACATAGGGTTTAAACAAAAATTTTGTAGTTGTGATTTTTGGTGTGTAGATTTTTGGGTTGTTACACCACGCTGGGGTTGCCGCACTAGGGCTCGTCTGTGCCACCACTGTCGCGCCTAGGGTCGCTGTGCCGGGCCACCACGCCGAGGGCCTCCCACCACCGTCCATGGCGCGGTGGCCACGGTGGGGCGTAGGGAGGAGCGCGGTGGGGCGTGGTGGGTGGGCGTGGTGGGAGGCGGCGGGACCGGATCCGAAGGGGAGGGGCGGCGCGGCGGCCGGATCCGAGGAAATCCAGGAGGGAGGGAGGGAGGCGGCAGCGCTGGATCTAGTCGGGAGAGAGAGGGGGCGGTGGGGAAGGAGAGGGAGGGGCCGGCCAGATCCAGGGAGAGAGAGGGGGCAGTGGGGAAGGAGAGGGAGGGTCCGGCCACCGGGAAGAGAGGGCGGCACCGAGGAAGGAGAGGGAGGGGCCGGTCGCCGATGGGGCGCAGGGAGGAACGCGGTGGGATCCGGGGAGGGAGCGAGCTGGGGCGAGAGGGAAGGGAGGGTGGGAACGGGTGGGAGCTAGGGCGAGAACCGGGCGCGTAGGCAGGTGGAAGACAAGAACAGCTGGCGACGCCTCTTTCTCTAGATTTGGGATTTGGAAGAGAAGGGTCTAGGGTTTCTGTACTCATGGGCTAGGCCAAAATTTGCGCACGAGGGCTGAATGTAAGTGGGCGCATGGGCAAGGTGGGGCCCTTTTTTAGCGACAGACGGATTGATGCTATACCTATTTTCAGCGACAGATAGTTCAACATTAAAGACGATTACTTATAGCGACAGACAGTTAATCTCTAAATGGAGAATTAGCGTCAGATTGTTTTGAGTTATCTTTAGCGTCAGATCATCCATCGATAAAAAAAAGTTTTAGCGTCAGATGTCTAACAGTGATATGGTGTTGTGGTGTAGTGTTTATAGATGAAGGGGATAGTTTTACAAGTGAGAGAGAGAGAGTGCGTATGCTACTAAGTCTTGTTGCCCACGCCGGTGGGTACAAGATGATGGTAGGCGCTCACAATACTGTTTAATGTCAGATGCACGTGGGAGGCTACATTGTCTTCTTCAAGTATGGCAGACGTCAGTGCTTGCCACACTGTTGATACCCAGAGGTATGCGAGGGGTTTTACCATGTTCGCCTGGTACGATAAATGCCGGTGCCCACAACACTATTGATGCCTCAGAGGCACGTGGGGGAGCCTTACCGTATTTGTTTGGTATGGGAGTTGACGGCGCCCACAACACTATAGGGGTAAATGTTGGCGCCTACAACACTGCTTTGGTTCTGTCATGCCAGGGAGGTCACAGGGTACCGTTCTGAAGGTGTACAGGGTACGGTCCTCGTTATTGCGGTTAACTTGAGTGTCCTGCCTTACTTTCTCCGTCCGTCTCCTGGTCCCTACCGAGCGGGCGTCCCCGGTCGGTTAGTCCTAGTCGGCTCTGATTGCGCCAGTCGGAGAGGAGCTGTAAGCATGGGTTTGGCGCATCCCCGGTCGGAGAAGCGGGTTGGAGTCGGAAGTGGTGCTCTTGGTCAGGCCTTCCGGTCAAAGAGGCCGTCTGGAGGCGGGCTGGAGACCGAAGCGAGCGCTCCGGTCGGAGAGGCGGGTCAGAGTCGGAAGCGGACGCCGTTTTGCCCCGACCAGGCCTTCCGGTCAGAGATCGGATCGCCCTTCTGGCCTGTCGTTTAGGTATTTGAGCCGGCCCAAAGAGTTTGCACGTTGTTCGCAACGTTGTCTGCTGGGCCGAGCCTTTTACTGGGAAGCCGGTCCATGAGGGACCCCGGGTTTATGAACCCGACACATAGTCTTAGTTTTTGTTTAGCCATCCTCTCATTCTAGATCTAGCATCGTGATTGTATCCACTATTAGACTACATCCGTCCAAAACAGATGCAATTCTATGTTTAGTCAGGATGAAACTAACCAAAATTTCATTGAGTTTATAAAGAGTATATCCACATTTAAGATTTTAAATAGATATATTATGAAAATATATTCCATGATAAATTTAAAGATAATTACTTAGTATGGTAAACACTGTTTTTATATAAATTTAGTAAAATTTAAGATAATCTGACTACATCCCTTTTGAAAGGGAGAAAGTACTTGTCACTGCACCTTTGACTCAAACATCATCGAAGTTGCCACCACATTCTTTTTTTCTCATATTCAGCATCATGCATTTTTTTATCTCCTCTGCTTTGTCACAGGAAGGTACATGTGCCCATGTATAACTGGAGACCCTCTACCTATCATGACTAGTGCATGTCAACCCATTGTCTCACAACAATCATTCACTGCCGATCCTCCTCTCTGAGCATGTATATCGAGAAAACCTCGCTAGAGACTAAAGCCCCTAATTCCAAACTCTAAATATGTCCAAAGTTGAAAAAGAATATCTCACTATCACAGTTGCCATTCTTTTCCTAATAAAAGTTTAAGTGTTGTAACTTATGGGTCTATTTGGTCCAGCTTCCACTCCAGCGTTAGCAACATGAGGGATGGAGCCGCACCAAACTAGTGGATAGAGAAAAATGCTTCTAGATGGTGAAAGGAGGAGCAAGAGCCGTTTTCTACCATCCAAGGTGAAGCCACGTTTTTAGCGCTTCGTATGGACACCATATGTGTCCTAAGTATTTTTTTGTCTGACTAATACGATTAATATCATTGACTATACACATCATATTTTCCCTAGTACGTAGAAAAGTTACGTATCTTTGTATTAAAGCCAAAAAACAAACCACATTCGTAGTGATGTCATACACATTTTCAATTTGAGACATCATCGTTTTATTATCCTCATTAGTAACCTCTATATATTACATAAAAAGTTGCCTATAACTTGAACCTTGGCACTTGTCTAGCCCACACACTCAATTTTTTTCTAGGGGGAGGGGGGCAAAACACTTTTTTTGGCCGTTGATCTGAAGCATCCCACGACATATTACATCTGTCATTTCAAACTCACATCTTCTTTCTCCTTGTTCTTTTTTCCTTGATACTTCCTCTTTCTGGCCGCCACTCATTCATGGTGTTCGTGCCCCCGCCCTGCCCTCCTCCTCTGTCTCCAGCAGCTCCCCGCTGCCGCCCAACGCTACCACGCTAACTCGGCACGTCGGGTTATCACTGTGATGTTCCTACCCTTGCTTTGCCTACCACCTTCTCCACTGCACAGTCGGCGGTGCCACTACCACCTTGATCACGCCGCCCCTGTTCCTTCCCTTCTAAGCTTGTGGGATGGGATGTATGAACCTTAACTCGTCGGAGACGAAGAAGATGACACAAGGAAGGTGCTAAGCCAGGTATGTGATCGGTTAAAAAAAAATCAATCGTTGATGAAGAGTAAAACACTCGTGTAGTATAGGTATAGCATTTCTCCAAATAAACTACTTTGCGATGTTTTTGTTACAAAGTTTCACTTAAATCTGCTGGACCCACGAGCGCAACCGACACGATAACTACACTGCGCTGCCAACCACAGGGGCATAGGCCCATACTGGTGTGCCCCTTGCAAATATCCCGTCCGCGTCTCCGTCGTCACGTCTTCTAGAAAACGCCGTTACCCTAGCTTATTATCCCCTCCCCGTCGCTATCCGCCCATCGCGTTGCCGGATCGAGCTTGGCTCTCTCGAACCTTGCTTCGCCGCACGGCACCAAAAGCAAAGCACGCGCCGCGCCCTCATCCCCTCCACACGTTTCCGCCTCCCGATCCACAGCCGCCGTAGGCCGCCGCCGACACAGCTCCTCCCCCTCGCAACTCTCCAGCCCTCGGAGGCCCGAGGCTCATCAACCCGCGCTCCTTCATCCTCGGCACCTCACCCGGCGGCGCGGGCGCGCAGTGCACATCGAGAGCCGCGCGGCGCAGCCGCTCTTGTTGTCCTCCGTGGTAAGGGCTGGTGGCTTGCCTTCTGATCGCCTCTCTTATGTCCGCGCGTCGCCTGTGTGATCTGAATGTTTGGTTGGTGCGGTGCGGACAGGGGTGCGGTTCGACGCGGCAGCAGGATGGCGGCAAGCGCACGGGACAGCGCGGATGCGGCGGAGCGAGTCGTGGATGATCACGACGGATGGGTATCGGACGGCGAGATGGACGTGGAGATGGATGTGGAAGGCGAGTTCCAAGACCACGATGCCGACCGGAGGGACGGCGGCGCGGATGGTGATGATGAATACTTGCTGGTGCGTATGACCTTTCCTGGTGCTCCTGCCGTGGGTGTCGAGTACTTTTGTTTCTGTCGAACCCGCAAATCTGAGGTGGCCGACGCGTGATGGCTCCGGTGGTTCTCTCGATTGCTTGCCTAAGGTTCCTGCCGGCTTTTTTATTCACATGCGAAAGTCGAGCTTGAGATCGTTCATGGTTTGCAGCGTGATCGGCTGGGGCGGGCTGGCTGGCTGGGCTGGCCAGCCCCCTCACAAAAACACTGTTCATCTGAACCGGTCGGTACTTCTCTCACATAAACGAACCAGCGACGATATGAACCAGCCAATCATGTAGGTCTAGAATGCTATGTCTTTTCTTTTCTTGTGCTTATCTTCAGCTAATAATGATTTGATTTACCAGGTCGCTTTTGTACTAGGCATTTGTTGCATAATTTTCTATGCCCAACATGGCACGGTGTTGCAGATGCATTGTTTCATCCTTGTTTGATTGGGCTTGGACCAACGAGCTTGAAACACAGATTTCAATTAGAATATTTGACTCATGTCTTGTCCTTCTTGATTGGAGTTAAAATTAATTCACCTTTTGAGTTAACTACTCTCTTCACTGAGGGCATGTTTTCGGCAGCTTATCAGTGATTAAAATCCGTTTGATATTTCTTGGATTATGTCTATATTTTTATGCCAAAACTGAGAAATGATGAATTTGATTCAAACCTTAAGATTGTTCAGACAGTGTTGTTCATTTAGTGTTTATAACTTATTCCTATTGATAATTGTCTATGTTTCTACAGCTCACTAGGATAAGGGACACGTCGGCAGCTGAAGCAAGGGCAGGAAAGGATATACAAGGTATACCATGGGATAGGATACACATAGCCAGGCAAGATTACCGAAAAGCTAGGTTGGAACAGTATAAGAACTATGAAAATTTCCCTCAATCAGGAGAGCTCATGGATAAGGTCTTCACTACCATCTAGTCTTATTTCATTAAAGGTTGTTTTTATTATTCCAAATATTCATATTTCCTAATTATTTTCAAAATATTTTTCTTAGATGTGCAAGCAAGTGGAGAAGAGCAGCAAATATTACGAGTTTCAGCACAACACTAGATCAGTGAAGCCATCAATTCTCCATTTTCAGGTGATTTGCATTGTGTCCTAACTTTTATTGCAAGATATGCAATAACTAACTGTACTACATTCATTCAAAAAATAAATAAATAACTGTACTATATATGTGAGAAAAGGTTCTTGTGGATTGTTTATTTCCTTCTTACTTGCCAGCACTTAGAAGGCTTTCTTCACAAACTTGCAAGTTGCATGTACCACCTGTATGCAACTATCCATATTAGCAAGAAACTCGAGGAAGAAAATTAGTGTCATTTTTTGTGTGGCGCTCTAATAGAACTTTTACATGAAATTATAATTCAACAATAACAACAAAGCCTTTTAGTGTAAAGTATGCTGGGGTAGGCTAGAGATAAAACCCAACAATAGCCACTAATAAAAGAGCATGATGAGAGGAATGCTAGCAAGTGAAGAACATTTATACTTGTTTTAAAACAAATGTCTTGTTAGTTATAACCAAGAAAAGAGTTAAGATGTGTTCCTTTGCATTCTCTGCTATGAAGTGGAAACTAGTTAATGTGTTTGTCTGCATCATAATCTTGTCATATGACTCCTGAGGCTGAACAGTACTGACTAACTATTGCTTCTGTAGCTTAGGAATTTGCTATGGGCAACCTCGAAGCATGATGTCTATTTTATGTCAAATTCCACAGTAAGCCACTGGTCATCATTGTCTCACAAAATATCAGAGGTTCTCGACTTCTCTGGGCATGTTGCTCCAGCAGAGGTATTCCCCTTATAGTTTCCTGCTTGCAACCTTCTGATCTAATAATCATTTTAATTTTTTGTTGTCCTCTTCTCTAAAAATCAAATAGGTCTCATTGTTAATGCAAGTTTGGTCTCTTCTTTTATTCCTCCTCACAGAAGCATCCTGGCAGTTTACTAGAAGGTTTCTCTGGGGTTCAAGTTAGCACACTTGCTGTGAATGAGGGTTTGTTGGTAGCTGGTGGTTTTCAAGGAGAACTAATTGGCAAGGTAAGCCACCAATGAAGACTTGGTTGTAACTTTGGTTTGGCTGTTTTATCCACCCATAGGATCTAGCTGTAGATGTCCATTTCCTTTCAGTCTCTCGTTGTTTATTATTTTATTTGGTATTATATTACATATGATAAAGATCTACTACAACAACAACAATAACAACATAGCCTTTTAGTTCCAAGCAAGTTGGGGTAGGCTAGAGTTGAAACCCACCAAGAGCCCCAAGTCACGGTTCAGGCACTTCAATAGCTGCTTTCCAAGCACTCCTATTCAAACATAGATCTGTAGATATATCCCAAGCTTTCAAATATCTTTTTATTGCCTCCTCCATGTCAATTTCGGTCTTCCTCTACCTCTTCTTATATTATTAGCTTAGCTTAGGACTCCACAATGCACTGGTGCCTCTGGAGGTCTCCTTTAGACATGGTCAAACCACCTCAACCGATGTTGGACAAGCTTTTCTTCAATTGGTGCTACCCCTAGGCGATCACGTATATCATCGTTTCGAACTTGGTCCATTCTTGTGTGACCACAAATCCATCGCAACATACGTATTTCTGCAACACTCAGTTGTTAAACATGTCGAATCTTTGTAGGCCAACATTCTGCTCCATACAACATAGCCGGTTTAATCGCCGTTCTATAAAACTTGCCTTTTAGCTTTTGTGGTACCCTCTTGTCACAAAGAATGCTAGAAGCTTGTCGCCACTTGATCCACCATGCTTTGATTGTATGGCTAACGTCCGCATAAATATCTCCATCACTCTGTAGCATCGATCCTAGATACCGAAGGGTATCCTTCTTAGGCACTACTTGACCTTCCAAACTCACATCTCCCTCCTCTTGTGCAGCTCTGCCAAAGTCGCATCTCATGTATTCGGTTTTAGTTCTGCTCAATCTAAAACCTTTAGACTCAAGGGTCTGCCGCCATAACTCTAGTTTCCTATTTACTCCCGCCTGCCTTTCGTCCACTAACACTACATCATCAGCGAACAACATACACCAAGGGATATCCCCTTGTATGTTCCCGGTAACCTCATCCATTACCAAGGCAAAGAGATACGGGCTTAAGGCTAACCCTTGATGAAGTCCAATTTTAATCGGAAAGTAATCTGTGTTACCATCGTTTGTTCGAACACTAGTCACAACATTGTTGTACATGTCCTTGATGAGAGCCACGTATTTTGATGGGACTTTATGTTTGTCCAAAGCCCGCCACATAACATTTCTTGATATCTTGTCATAAGCCTTTTCCAAGTCAATGAAAACCATGTGGATGTCTTTCTTCTGCTCTCTAAACCGATCCATAACTTGTCTTATTAAGAAGATTGCTTTTGTGGTTGACCTTCCGAGCATGAAACAAAATTGGTTTGTTGATATCTGCGTCGTTCCTCACAGGCGCTGCTCGATGACTCTCTCCCATAGCTTCATAGTGTGGCTCATTAACTGAATTCCTCGATAATTAGTACAACTTTGGATATCTCCCTTGCTCTTGTAGATTGGTACCAATATGCTTCTTCTCCACTCCTCAGACATCTTGTTCGATCGAAAGATATTGTTGAACATCTTGGTTAGCCATACTATAGCTATATCCCCGAGACATCTCCACACCTTGATTGGGATACCATCAGGGCCCATCGCTTTGCCCCTTTCATCCTTTTCGAGGCTTCTCTGATTTCGATTCTTGAATCCTCCGCACAAAGTGCCTATTAGTGTCATCAAACGAGTCGTCCAGCTGAACGGTGGTGTTCTCGTTCTCACTATTGAACAATTTATCACAATACTCTTGCCATCTATGTCTGATCTCATCCTCCTTCACCAAGAGCTGCTCCCTCTCATCATTTATGCACTTGACCTGATTGAAGTCTCTTGTCTTCCTATCGCGAGCCCTAGCCATCCTATAAATGTCATTCTCTCCTTTCTTTGTACTCAAACGTTGGTAAAGGTCCTCATAGGCCCGCCCCTTTGCCTTACTCACCGCTCGTTTTGCAGTCTTCTTTGCCACCTTGCACTTCTCTATGTTGTCTGCACACCTGTCATGATACAAGCGCTTATAGCACTCCTTTTCCTTTCCTTAATAGCCTTTTGCACATCTTTATTCCACCACCAAGTGTCTTTCGAGTCGCATTCGCTCCCTTTGGTCACTCCAAGCACCTCTGAAGCAACCTTCCGAATGCATGTTGCCATCTTCTCCCACATGTTGTTTGCATCGCCTTCATCCTTCCAAGGGCCCTTTTCAATGACCTTTTCCTTAAAGACCTTTGATGCCTCTCCTTCTAATTTCCACCACTTCGTTCTAGCAACCTTAGCTTGTTTGTTCCCACGAGCTTGCACCAGAAAGCGGAAGTCAGCCACCACCAGCTTGTGTTGAGCGACCACACATTCTCCAGGTATCACCTTACACTCCACGCATGTTCGTTTATCCCTCCTTGTACGGACAAAGTCGATTTGACTAAAGTACTAGCCGCTACTAAAGGTCACTAAATGGGACTGTCTCATACGAAAAAAAGTGTTAGCTATCATCAGATCAAAAGCTATAGCAAAGTCTAAGACTTCCTCTCCCTCTTGGTTCCTACTGCCATATCCGAAACTTCCATGAACCACCTCGAAACCTACATGGCCATTAAGATCACCTCCTATAAAGAGCTTCTCGCTACTAGGGACAGCTCTAACCAAGCCATCTAAGTCTTCCCAGAAAAGCCGCTTAGCACTCTCATCATGGCCTACTTGGGGGGCATACGCACTAATTACGTTTAAGACCATATCACTAATGACAAGTTTAAGACCATATGATAAAGATCTAAAATGGAAGAATCTTTTTACTGCATACACTGTATTTTTTAGATTGATGTATTCATCACCAGTGTACTTTCTTATTTTGCTTCTGTAAACTTTTAGTGCTGTGAGAATAAGCAATTCATTGAAAGCACTGCTTGCATGCTCACCAGCTTTTTTTTATGTTGTTACAGGATTTGGAAGGCCGTAATGTAAAATTCTGTGCAAGGACAACTTTGAGTGACAATGCTATAACAAACGCCATAGATATACACAGATCGACAAGGTGAGAAACTAACTTTTCAGAACCTATCTGAAGATGTACATTGTCATTAAAATCTAAAGGTCTCCAAATTGCTTTGCAGTGGAAGCTTGCGCATTACAGTATCTAATAATGATTGCGGTGTTCGTGAATATGATATGGAGAGATTTCAGCTCTTGAACCACTACCGTTATAACTGGCCGGTTAATGTAAGTTCTACCTCATTAGGATCCAATGTACTGTTTTGGTTGTTTCATCCATATTTGACATTCATTGCTTGCTTCTGTAACAACAGCACACATCTGTGAGCCCGGATAAGAAACTTTTGGCTGTGGTTGGAGATGATCGGGATGCTCTTCTTGTGGATTCACGAAATGGAAAGGTTTTTTTTTTTTGCTTATTCTTTCAGGCTTTTTTGGTTTATTAATTTGGGCTTGTGTGGCTTAATTCACAACTTATTACTATTACTGCCATTCTTTCATTACATCAATATTGTGAGGTTCTTTATCAAAAAAATATTGACATTGTAACATCTATTGGCCATGACCTTTTTTTAAAAATGTTCCTCAGTACAGTAGGACATCTGTTTAGGGCCTGTTTTGAAGTCATTTTCAAGGATAGTAGTATCAAGAAACTATAATTTTAGAAACTAGAGGCCTGCAAAACTACATTTTAGAGAAAGAGGTCCTGAGTGGAGTTTCTAATCTTTTTCCTTAAAAGGTTTTGCTCATGTCTAGTTTTACCACTGTAACAGCAAGAGATACTTTGGAGCTTTACAATCGTGTTTTGTTACTAACTGAACAGACATGAGAAGTGAAATGCGGAATTGGTGTGTTTTGCAGGTAACCTCTACCCTAGTTGGCCATCTGGACTACTCATTTGCTACGGCATGGCACCCGGATAGCCGGACCTTTGCGACCGGGAACCAGGACAAAACCTGCCGCATCTGGGACACCCGCAACTTGTCGACCTCACTTGCTGTATTGCGGGGCAACATTGGCGCGATCCGGTGCATTCGCTACTCCTCTGACGGTCGGTTCCTGGTGTTCTCGGAGCCTGCCGACTTTGTTCATGTGTACAGCGTGGCTGCAGACTACAAGAAACGGCAGGAGATCGACTTCTTTGGTGAGGTATCTGGGATCACACTCAGCCCGGACGATGAGTCCCTGTTCGTCGGAGTGTGCGACCGTGTCTATGCCAGCCTGTTGCAGTACAGGATGATCCATGCGTTCGACTATCTTGACTCGTACGTGTGAAGAATGGAGCTTCGGTGTTGTGCTGGGTACTGGCTGAAGGTCACTTGCTCTCGGTGACGGTTCTGGTGCGCGGATCAGGGAATGTATCTGCCTGCTGTTGTGCGCTAGTTCATGGCGAATGATGGTTCGTTGGGACTCGACGTCAGCGAATCTGCCGTGTAAATAGTTTAGCAATTGAAGCGTAGTGCTGTGGACCAATACTGTCTGAACATATGAGCAGAGTAATGTATGTTTGCGTTGTTAGTTCCAGACTCCAGAATACAAATAGTTTTGGACCAAATTCCTAAATCCTGTGTACTGTGGAACACATGAAGGGCTAGTTTGGCTTCAATTGTATTCACTTCGATCTCTATTAGAGTGGATTAAGGTAGAAATTAGTCAATTTTGCATTTCAATCCACTTCGATACGTGATTGAGATGGATACGAGTAGTCAACATCTCTTGTTATTATTAAGAGCTTGTTTGGTAGGGTTTTTGCCCTAGCTTTATAAAGCTATTTTTCTAGCTTCTACTAAATAAGGCCTAATGAAATACTTTTTCTCTAGAAGCTATTCTTGAGCTTCCTCTCATAGGCATGGTTTTTCAGGTGAAGCTAGATAGAGCTAAAAATACTAGCTTCTCTCATCTCTCTCACTGCTATCTTTCTCTGTTTTACAAATGTTTTTTAAAATTAGGTAGCGTGCCCGTGCGTTGCTACGGGATAACTAACAATTTATACTAAAAACACACGGATCGTAAGATAAAATAACAATACTGTTAAATTAAATACCAACGTTAAAGTGACATTTAATCTAAAAAGCAAAGTTTATGAATTTAACATAGTCACGGAGTGCGCGGCGTCACAGACTCACAAACTTTAGAGCTTCCAGAGATTGGGTCGAATCCAACCTAGAGCCTTGAACCCTGCATCTTTTTCTGTACGGGCTTCACTTCGGATGCGCCGGTAGTAATATCAACGATCTCCAGTTGATGGACTAAGTCGTATGGATCCCCATATAATGGCTTAGACATGTAGATTTTGTTCTCCTTGTACTTAGATACACTTGTTCCACTGAAGCTTTCATTGAAATATTTAGACACGAACAATGTCTGATCACCGATGTCCCTCACCCTGGACCACTTCGGCGTACGGTCGTGGAGGTTGCACTTGTAGATCGCGCTGCTGTAGGTGAAGCTCTGTCTCGTGGAACGTGCTCATCATGGCACCCACAATGTGCAGCTGACCGTTTGATTCCAGGTAGCTACGGTGGCAGAGCCCCGCAGGTGGCGACAACGATGGCAGCAGCGTCGCGGTTGGAGTAGCGCCGACGGCGTTGCTGCTACAGACAGAGATTTCTCCAGTGCAGTCGATCGCCAATAACTTGTCTTGGCAGTGGACGATGGACTCCACGGAGAACTTCAGTTTGGTGTCAAGCAGCGTCCATGCGCTGTCGACTCCAACCCGGCAGAACGCGACCTCTGTGGAGCACCCAAGCATGGCCATAGTCACGCACGCGTGGCCGGCGGCGTCAGGCGGCGCCGAGAGCACGATCTCACGGAAGAACACGTCCCTCATGTCTTCTAGCTTGATGGCTCTGCCTGCGGCATTCGCATCCCCGTAGCCGTTGGTGGGATGGACCCACCGGCCGTGGACCCTAGACACGCGTTCCGATGAGGACGCCGCCGCGACGTGTTCGCTTGCTGGCGGGAGCTCAACGCGGGGGGCACGGGCACCGGCGAATGGATTCAGCAGCGTCACGGACGCCGCCTCGTCCATGAGCGCCAGCCACCCACACGCCGCACGCCAACTTGCCGCGCACGTCGGGCAGCGTCTTGGACAAGACCTTCTTCTTCGGGACGCAGTAGAAGCCGACGCGGTCCGAGTCGGGGTCGAACGGGAGCAGCAGGAGCGGCCCGAAGGTCGCGAACGGGACGGCGGCGCGCCATGGGGAGCAAGCGGATCGGAAGGACGCCGCGTCGTGGCTTGACGCAAGACGCTGCCCAATGGATTCGAGGAGATCCTCTCGCAGACCGGATCTCCAGTCAGAGAGAGGTAGGGACCTTCTCTTGGAATTGGGAGGTTGGGCCATGGAAAACAGATGACATCAACTATGGTTCACGCAAGAAACAGCAAGCGAGGCGATGGAACACGTGAGCGTGAAACCAAATGAAAGGAGAAAAAAACTGTCCCTTTTGCAAATGCAAAGAGGTTCCTTTTGTCTTAATTCTCTTTCCTTCTGTGTTAATTCTCTTTCCTTTTGCTCGTTGCCATGTATGCTGGTGCATGTAAATATGCAATGTGTATATGGATAGCACAATAATTTTCTACTTTCTATTTTGCCGTGATTCCTCCATCACATGACAGGCAATATTCAATCAAGGAGAATGACGATTAATCAGTAATTAAGATGTCGTGTGATCGCAGGCGTGGGCAGACAGACGAACCAAAACAAATGTCGCACCAAAAAATATCCACACTTTGTTCTTTTTAGTTGTAGGAGATTAGCTTTAGCTACACTAGTGAAGCTGCTTTATGGAACTAAACAAAAAAAACTACTTGACTAGTGAAGCTGAGCTATACCGAACAGACTCTAGATTTTTAGGATACAACTAGAGTACTGCTCAGTTTGTTCCAAATTAAAGTATTGTTTTTTAGATATACTTAAAAAATATATCTAAATAGAAAACGTTATGTATCTAGAAAAGACAACGACTTATAATTACAAATAGAGAGGATATCATACACTTCATCTATTTCAAATTATAAATCATTCTACAGTAGAATTTATGTATCTAGACTTCCTCTTTTTAAATTATAAATTATTCTATCTAGCAAAGTTCGAGTGACTTAGAATTTGGGACTAAAGAAATATACTAAATAAATGCGCTATGGGCTATGGTGAAGGATCTAATCAAATCGATTTAATGTTATAGAAGAGAGGAGAAATTTTTAGGACAAAACTAATACTCCAATATATTTTTTAAAGGAAAGGTGTGTGTCAAGATGTCAACCGTTGATTCGATGTTCAATTGCTTTGAAAGGAGAAGCGTTTGTGAAGATCTCAACCGTTGATTCGATATTTAACTGCCGCACTTAACCAATCTTGCCGTGCATGGCGCATTAAATGGGCGCGCAGTTTGGTGGGAAATTGCGAGTAATCTCATCCAGTCCATTCGGCCACTCCAAATAAAACGGGAGGTCGCTAAAAATCTCACCACTAAAGTTCAAAGGGCTTAACTGCCGCACTTAACCAATCTTGCCGCCACCGCAGACGGGCGCTCGTGCTCGTAATCTCATCCAGTCCATTCGGCCACTCCGCCGGGAGGTCGCAAAAATCTCACCACTAAAGTTCAGCGGCAGCAGAGCTCGCTCCAATTTCGAGCTCGCCAATGGCAGTTGGGCCAGTGACCGCGCCCTCCTCCATGGCGGTCCGCTCCGCGCGCCGTAACCGGGCGCTCGTACCGACAGTCTCCGCGGCCCGCGAGCCGGCGCGCGCGTGGACAGCGGCCGGCGCGGAGGGGAGGGCGCGGAGAGGGAAGGAGGCGGAGGTGGAGGACGAGGAGGAAGCGGAGAGGCGGCGGAAGGAGGAGGTGAACGGGAAGATCGCGTCCCGGAAGGCGCTGTCCGTCATCCTCCGGCGCGAGGCCACCAAAGCGGTCCTCGACAAGCGCAAGCCCGGCAAGGGCACGCGCCGCCTCCTCCCTGGCACCGTCCTTGAGGCCCTGCACGACCGCGTCGCCGCCCTCCGATGGGAATTTTACATATTTACCATTATTAAGATCGTCACTCATCCGTTTCTCATCCTTACGATGGCTCTTACAGATTTACCATCTTTAAAAATCGTGCGTCTTCGTTTTGCCATATTTGCTCGTCTGGCACGCCACGGCGACATGACACGGTCAGCAGTGCCCTGCAAAAAGACTTGGCTGCCCCTGCCCATTTGCTCGCCCGCTCAAAGACAGGAAAACTGGCCGGCCCAGGCGCTCGCTCGCCCATTATGTTTCCCCCAGGCCTAGAACTGTCATGTTGTCTGTGTTTGAATGAATCATATGGCAATAAAAAAAATAAGAACATTCTGGCCATGCTAATTAAGAGAGACAAATTGTGGCCATCTAAAATAAGAGAGGCACATTGTGTCCATGCAAAGTAATAGAGGCACATTACATAGTATCACATATGACAACCAAATAAGATAGGCACATCAGCTATGGAAAAATTAAGATCACTACATAAAGTACTTGTTTCTGACAACCAAATAGGGGCACATTGTGGCCATACATATAGAGTTTTTGGCCTTTGCCCATTACACACGACAGCATGTTGATAGTTATGCCCATTTGATTACAATAGAAGGCCATGCAAAATAAAAGTTCTGGCCAATTACACATATTATCAAGAGTTCAAGCTCTTAGCAAAATAAAAGCAATGTTCCGGTTCATCTTAAGTGCCCAGTTCATCCTTAGTTCTTCCTCACTTTCTTTGTCAACTTCTTCCTAGGTGTCATTTTCTTGATGAGCTCAATTTGCGTTCATCTTCGAGAATAGGTTCTGTTCAAAACAATAAAAGTCATGGTACAAATGTTGTTTACATGAACTCCTAGTTGTAGACTCAATAGCATACCTCCTAGCTTTTGTAGTTTACGGGACATCAACTTCTAAAGCCAAGGCTTCCAGGACATCTTCGTGCATGAGTTGCAGATAACTCATTTCTTGTAGCCTCAATTTCTTCCCTAGCATCGCCTTCTGCTTGCTTGTCTTGTCAGCCATGACCTTGAGTTTAGCTTCTTCAACATCCCTCCTTGCTTTTCTTTGTAGCTTCCCTTGCTAGTGCTCTTACGGTTCTTGGAGTGTCTCGCTTCATCACCAAAGATCACCTTTATTTGCTTTCTTCCTCCCAACTTTGAACATTACTCTTTTTGGTTCTTTTCCGCAACAATAACAAAACAAGTTAGTAATTACAACAGCTAGTAAACAAATTAAATACATGAGTTAAGAAATCACCTTTTCTTGGTTCCGGTGAGGGAACATTTCAGCTACCACCCCTATGACCATACTCATTGCGGTTAGGGCACTTGACTTGCCTAGTAGCTTTTCCACCGCCTCCCTTTGATTTAATCCTATTCTTCCTCACCCACCGCTTCTCTCTTTTTCTATCTTTGGAGGGTCTGACTTGAAGCCCTTGTCCACCTCAAGCCTTTGATTCCTACTCGGTTATGTTAGGAACTATGCCTGCATATGTCGCCTGAAACTTTTGCAATTGAGTAGTAGTGGTGTACAAATGCTCCCATGTCAAGGTTGCCTCATTTGGTAATCACAAACCAAGGCATGTGGACATGGTTATGATTATTCGCCACATTGTCTACATGTGCATATTTTCTGAGATAAATACACAACATGTCTTTGAACTTCTTCATCCTTGTAGACCTCTGTAACCTCAGCTTGATTAGGGTGGCCACTGGAAATGTTCAAGTGTCCTAGACCTCTTGATCTCGCATTAAGTTGATGGATGATGACTGTAATATACCGGGGAGACAAGGCTGTAGAAATCTTTCTCCTTTTGGCAAACAAAACCATGATCTTCTCTCTAATAGCATCAGCCATCATATGCACAGGCAAGTCCTTGTGTTCTTTGATCCAAGCATTCCAAGATTCTGCTAAATTGTTGTTGATGTAGTCACATTTGATGTCATCACAAAATTTACTTCTTGCCCACAGAAAGGGATGGTGCTCTGTCAGCCATTTCTGCACATCTGGACTGGCTGCCAAGACCTTGTCAAAAAAGAACTTGAACTTGTGTGCTGAATAAGCTCTTGCTGCAGGCCACATATTCTTCCCATACACATCACCACTGTAGTACTTCTTCATGTTTTCCATTAGGTGCCTAAAACATTCTCTCATCTCAGCCTGTGGAAACACTATTTTAACTGCTGACTCTAACCCCTTGCATGCATCAGTGCAGATAGCAAGCTTTTCCATGGGTCCTATGGATTTTCTAAGTTGTTCCATAAACCAGACCCAGTTATCCTTTGTCTCAGAGTCAAAAAAACCAAAGGCCACAGGAAACATCCAGTTGTGGCCATCTAATGCTAGTGCTGCAGGCATGTGGCCATTCCACAAGCCATTCAGAGCTGTCGAGTCTACACTGATATAAGGCCTGCAGCCATTCACAAATCCATCTATACTAGCTTTGAATGCACAGAAAAATCTGCTAAACCTAACTTTACCATCCTCATCAGTGATAGTGTCTATCTCCACCACAGTACCAGGTGATCTCAATTCTATCTCTGCCTTGAATCTATACAACCAATCGAAAGAATCACTCCACTTACCAAATAGCTTGTCTGATGCTCTCTTTGTCCCATTGTACACTGTCTGGTAGGGGATTTCAATGCCATATTTGTACTTCAACTCCTTTTTTACTTCTGTAGCCCCCATTGATGGCTTATTCTTTAGCAATGGAATTGCTCTCTCTGTCACCCAGCTTATAGATGCCATCTTGTTCACAACCCTTTTTGTAGATGGACATTTATGGACCCCCTTATTGATTTGTATCTGCATTTTGCAAACAGAACAAAACATCAGAACAAAGGCAGTAAACACAAACAAAGGAGTAAAATGCAGAAAGTAACAGTTATAAAACAAAAAACAACAGGTTCATAAATAATTTAGAATTTATACCCTGACACTGTCATCGTGTTGGGTTCTAGCTCTAATAAACCATGGACAGCCTAGAGCAGCACATTTACCCCTGAACCTTTCTTTGTCTGAGTGCTCAGTATCAAGCTCAAACTCCTTCCTTATAGCATCTTTTGACAGCCTAGCCTAAACTCATCCATCTTTGGGATAGCATGTGCCAACACTCATATCTGGATTGTCCCTATCCCATTCATACATTGGCTCTGCATCAATTGTGTCATCAACATTGACAGCTGCTTCATTCATATCTGCTTGCATCTCTGCTGTGATAACTGGAATGGGAACCTCTTTTCTGCCGGCTTCTTGTGCCTCTACTTCCTTGAATCCCATTGCCTCATATACATGTTCCTCATCAACAAGCTGTGTAGCTAAGCCATCATCATCGGGATTCTCTGGTATGGTTAGTGTATTCCAATCAACTGCTATAGGTCTGTTCAAGAGAGAGTGGGGGTCTTTGGTGGGGATCTGCGCAAGTATCACCACACCCCTCAAATCATCATCAGGCACATGACTTGGTCCAACATGAGACCCATCGGTGACACTAGAGACACATCTTGCTGCAGAACTACCTTTGTCTGTACACCCACCTTTGCTCACAACATCTACTGCAATGAAAGCCATCCTCTCATCCCATCTGTCCTTAACCATCTGCTGCAAATGTTCATCCCTCCTAATCTTCCACTCAGACCCAGTATCTTGGTCAAGAACCCACACTGAAAGTGTTTGAGATGGCCCCCATATAATCCTAGTGGCTAAATCCTCATGAAACGAAGCCAGAGTATACTCACTGTTCCTGTCAAACCATAAGTCATGTTGCTGTTCTGCCATCTCGACTAGGCCATACTCACCATTAGCAACATATTTAGCGACTTTAACAACTAGTCTAAATGCAGAGCCATGATCGATCCTGGCATAATCAACCACAATGAACGAAATACAGAGTCAAAGAATATCCAACCCACTGCACAGCTTAAGTTGGTAACACTTACCAAGACGGGCAATCACTGCTTGCCATTGTGACCTCGATTGATTGATGCCACCTACTACATCAGAATCCTACGAAGCAAAAAGATGGATGGAGATAAAGTGAGCAACCATTAGTGGCGGAGCCAGAACCAAAATATGGGAGGATGAAAAGCAGCAGCCAGCTCAGACTTGTTCAAAGCTTATGGCGAGGCAGTGATAGCAACCATCAGCATATGATTTTTTATCTGTATGTATGTTGATAGATGCTAACTTGCATTTTTTCTGATAGCTCATGAATGGGGGGAAAATATAAAAAAAATCAGACACATATTCCTAATGATACATAGTATTTTCTGTAATTTACGTATATTTTTAGCTAATGTACGGATCACTAGAAAAATTTGTGAAGTAAATTAAAAAAATGAACACGGACGTACACAACCAATCACTAGCTTCTCGTTTCTATGCGGGCAGCGGCCACAAACAGGATTGCGGGCTTTGTCATTGCCGCGTCAAAGGACGACTCACGTCTGTGGCTGAATACGACCGCCCCCGTAAGTCCCATGAACGAGGACGCGGGCGCTATGGACGCAGGACGGGCTGCCCGCCATGCGCACACCCGTGAACCCTAACCCTAAATGCCGTGGAATGTGGGTGTGCAAAAGGGGCGGCAGGGCCACGTACCTTCGATCCGTCATGAAAGCAAAGAATGGCGACCGTGGCTCGTGGACGGCCGGAGGGGAGCGGCGTGGCGGGCGGCGGCGAGCAAGAGCTAGAAGAAGAAGGGGACCGAGAAGAAGCAAAGGTGACGGTGTTCACGGGGAAGAAGAGAACGCGTCGGGCGTCGGCGTTGCCGCCGCGAAAATGGGCGAAGCGAGCGACGGGCTGGCCGTTTTCCTTCTTCCAAATAGCGTGGGTGAGCAGGTCATTTCTTTGCGCCCTGGCGACTATGCGCCATCGTGTCACGTCGCCGCCGCCGTGCGTGCAGACGAGCAAATGTGGCAAAACGAAGACGCACGATTTTTAAAGATGGTAAATCTGTAAGAGCCATCGTAAGGATGAGAAACGGATGAGTGACGATCTTAATAATGGTAAATATGTAAAATTCCCCCCCTCCGATGGGACTCCGCCCTCAAGGTCCTGCTCCCTTCGACCCCCCAAACCACCTCTCCATTGCAGTCGCACCACAACTTCTTATCCGGATGAAACGACGCTTAATCCTGCCGCGTCCACTGCCGCGCAGGTGTTCGAGCTAATGCGGGACCAGGTGTGGTACAGGCCTTACATCGGCATCTACATCAAACTTATAACCATGCTCGGCAAGTGCAAGCAGCCGGAGAAGGCGCACGAGCTCTTCCAGGCGATGATCGATGAGGGTTGTGCGCCCAACCTCGAGTCCTACACCGCCCTAGTCTCCGCGTATAGCAGGAGCGCCGATTCCGTGAGGCATTCGACCTATTTGATCGGATGAAGGACACCCCAGGTTGCCAGCCTGATGTGCAGACGTACTCGATTCTCATCAAGTCATGCTTACACGCTTATGATTTTGAGAAGGTGAAGAGTTTGCTGACTGATATGGCACGGGCGGGCATCCGGCCTAACACTGTCACCTATAATACATTGATCGATGCCTATGGGAAAGCAGGAAGGTAACTGACCGCAAGAACCTATGCTTATGTAATCCAGTAATGATTGATCATATATTTGGTAATAAATACAACAACAACAACAAAGCCTTTAAGTCCCAAACAAGTTGGGGTAGGCTAGAGTTGAAACCCAGCAGAAGCAATCAAGGTTATATTTGGTAATAAATGCTGTCTTAAAATTCTACTAGCTCTAAAGGGATGCACCATGTTTACCTGAAACCTAGCTAACAAGTTACCATCTCAGAGTTTGAAATAGTTTTACCATTCATTGAATTTTGTAGTCACCCAAATCTTTAGTTATTCATGATTAGGTTCCATGGAATGTAGTTTATGAAATGCTCATTCATTTTTTTTTACCAAAGCATTCTGAAAATTTTCTTGTACTCTGTTCTTGATAATGAGCCTGATTGTTGTTAAAAGAAAAAAAATCTTTTTTTGGTAAGAAGTTACTGCAGTTCCTCCTTTCTAGTAGATGCACTGATAATACAGCTGAACCCTGAATTTTGAGAAGTGCCCTTGGTTGCATTTGTTTAGCCGTCCAAATCTATCATTATATCCAGTTATTCCTGAATTGGGTTCTATGAAATAGAGCTCAGCTAATGCTATTTTATTTTAAAGGTTTGCTGAGATGGAATCAACTCTTCTGAAGATGTTGTCACAAAATTGCAAGCCTGATGTGTGGACAATGAATTCTACTCTCAGAGCCTTTGGCAGTAGTGGTCAGCTTGAGACAATGGAAAGCTGCTATGAGAAGTTCCAGGCCTCTGGTATTGTCCCAAACATTAAGACCTACAATATCTTACTCGATTCCTATGGTAAAGCCAAAATGTATGAGAAGATGGGAGCTGTGATGGAGTACATGCAGAAGTATTACTATTCTTGGACAATAGTTACTTACAATGTAGTGACTGATGCATTTGGAAGGGCCGGAGACCTTGAGCAGATGGAATACATATTTAGGCTAATGAAATCTGAGCGTATAAAGCCCAATTGTGTTACACTCTGTTCAGTGGTTAGAGCATATGGAAGAGCTGGGGAAGTTAAGAAAATAAAGACAGTGTTGAAAAATGTTGAGAATTCTGACATAACATTGGATATTGTGTTCTTCAACTGTTTGGTGGATGCATATGGGAGGGTGGGGTGCTTGGCAGAGATGTGGGATGTTCTTGATTTGATGAAGGAGCACAGATGCAAACCAGACAAGGTAACATGCACTACCATGATCAAATGGTTTCTCATCAAAGGAATCAACGATCATCGTGTTCAGTATCTACGTGATCTTAAAGATGGGCGTGCAACAGATGATACATAGGAGTGAACACAAAAGCAACTCATGGAGTAGTGGCTGTCTGCATTTTTTTTAAGGAAGTGGAATTGATCTTTTTGAGCCTCTGTTTACATACATGCAATGATCCCACATTCCCACCTGCCCTACCGTATCATGAATTACTGACTTGAATGCTACTGAACCAAACATTACTCGGATATCATGAGTAATGTTACTGAACCAAACATTACTGGAACAATTCTCACTAACTTGGGTGCTGCTAAATCAAACATTCTTATTGTATGCCCCATGATGATGTAAGAGAAGCACATGGAAAATTAATTTTGCAATTTCAGTAGCACAGAGCTACATGGGGATATCTCAAAAAAGCTACTAATGGTTAGGGCATCTCATGAATGAATAGTTTCTGGAGAAGATAGAAGCAAGTTTTGGTGATTGATGAATAATGAACAATACTGGAATATAAAGATGATCTTGGGAAAAGTGACACGTTTTAGAAGCAGAGGGGACAAGACATGCTGGTGAAATTGATCAGATTCTGCTAGCTGTTTTGACTTGATGTATGGACGCAACTGTACATGACTTGTACTGTTGACTAGTGCAAAGACGTTTTAGTGTTTCATCTGTCAATTCTAGGAAATTGCATTAATCTAGGCGATTCTTTGGTATGTCACCTAACATTTTCTATCAGCGTCATGCAAAGAAAGAGAATATAACTGGCCGGAGGAATTCTTCTGAAAGGAGATTCTCCTTGACCCTGTGACTTCAAAGGCTTTGTAGTTGGAGCTACTTTCTGGAGCACCCTTTCTTTTGGCTTGAATAACTGCTCAATTATTTGATGCCTTCAAAGTTCAAATAAGTCGATAACTCAGCACTCTATTGCTTCTTAATGGTCATACCAATCAGTGGTTGTTCTATTAATACAGTTACAGATTTAGTCATGAAAAAGAAAATGTTAGTATTACAGAATTTATGGTATTGTACATGATCTCTACTCCCATTTTGATGGTGTTGTTCCATACATGTGAATGAATGGTGCAGAGGAGTTGGTCTCAGCTTGTATCATATTGTGGAAGTATAAAAGCTAATAGATGTGATAATGTGAAGTTTTTGTAGAGCAAGCTGTCCATAATGAAATTATATTCCATGCTTTTTTTTGAACCAGGAAAAACAGCAGGGGAGGCCCCCACTGTTAGATTTTATTAAGACACAAAAACAACCACTGCACAAAACAAAAAGAAACCTCCATTAAAACCTGAGCAAGGCTAAAAAAGGAAGAAAAGCAAAGAACCACTATACACAGGAATCAACCCAGGAGAGAAAAACAGATTGCTTGTTTTCAGAAATCCTATACGCTTGTAGTTGAGCTTCATCTTTGAGAGACCTTCTCCAGGAAGAGAAGGATGGAGGTCCTCTGTTAAAAATGGAGTTATTGCGCTGCTTTCAGATTTACCATGCAAAGATAATGAACACTTCCATGAAGAAAGGATATGGAAAAGCTTGTTTGGCTTGTATCATCATTTGAAAGAAGTCTGTCGTAAGATTCCACTGAATGCCAAGGTGCTGCCAACAGTGCTGGCTGAAAGGACAAGTGAAGAAGAGGTGAAAGGCCGTTTCTTCAACATTCATATTGCAAAGGACATAAATGTAGTTGTTGCCTTCCAGCTTGTGCTTTTTCCTCATAAGAATGTTCCTAGTGTTGAGTCTATCCATCATTAAGAGCCAGGAGAAAACTCTTAGTTTGTTGCAACATTTGGACTTCCAAATCCACATGAAGGGAGCAGGAGGGGACACATTCTTGTACGGGAAGTTGTAGACTTTAGAAGACGTGTATGTGCTAGTTCCCCATATATAGTGCCATCTGCCATGTGTCCTTCGAATGTTCCTTAAATCCTGGAGTTCCATGTACTCCTGGTGGGCTTGTTCTGATAAGGGTAAATGGAATTGAGCAAACAATGTGTTGTTCTCTAGAAAACACTATAGCTGCCGATGATGTCAGAGTTACCCTAAGCAGCTATAAAATCTATGGAGGAAGTTCAGAACCAACTGCAAGTAATTGAAGTTTGCAACTGTACCGATTTCAACAACCTTGTGGTTACTCTTAATTGACTGCAGAGTTTGTTTTGAAGCTTCTACTAACTGAACCCATTAACTTCTTTCCAAGAAGGAATCCACATAGAAAGCGCTTCCACAAATTGTAACTTGCCACCAGCTCTCCTGTGTGTTCAAAAAAAGTGTGATTTGAATTTTGATCTGGCTTAATTACTTTTATGATGTTTGTTGGTTCTTCTTGCAGAATATTCACATGCAATCATGAATCATGCTTAAGCTCCATTCTTCCACTAATGCATCTATCCAAAGTAGTATCTTGGATACTAAGAACTTTTTGGCATTGCTTGCAAATTTATTATTTGGATCTGATCTGATCTCGGATATGTGCATGTGAGAGATATGAACCAAAGCAAAGTCATGCACACACAGAGCAACCTCGTCATGGTTCTTGTATCGTATCAAAGAACCTGGAGCTGGAGGAGTCACAAATCGTGGCTTCTCCTGGCTCCCAGCTCATTTTGACATGAGAGATATGAACATTACTGCTGCAAAGCTAATTAGTGAAGAGCCTTTGTAAGAAGCATTATACTCGCGCTGCAAGAAGTGTGTCCGAACAGGCTGATTAGTAATTTTGTAGAAGTCACAATTTGTTGAAAAATATAAGGTGGGTCTTGAAATCATCCTCATATCCTAGATCTTGGAACTTGACTAGTATGCATTGGAGTTATACGTTTGGAATTTAGTTCATGGATGGTGGTATACATTTTTGCTATTGTCAATGGGACACGTGCTTAACAACAGTTTTGTATTTCAGATACTTCTTCCTCAAGTGCTAATGCAATCTCTTCAACAGCATAAAACCTTCATTTTTACCTTACCAGCCGCCATCAACAGCTAAATTAAAAGGCGGTTATAAAGAACGGCACAAGTTTTTGCTGCAGACGAAATGAGCAATATATAGCTAGTAATGAAATAATTCCATGGGGTGCCAACAAAAATATGTACTTTTGTTACGATCGTTGCATAGTCATGTCTCTATTACACTGTATGTTAGGTACACTACACGCTGTACACGAAATCTTGAACTGTGCAAAGCTCTCTTTTTTTTAAACCGTGCAAAGCTCCATTTGTGTCACAGGCAGTGGTAGTTGAGGACTTGGTTAGTGTCCTATTAGAAATGTGTTAATCTGGGCTCGATATGGCCCAACACGATGTGCCACTACGCAAATAGGCCCATCCAGGCCCTCTTCTTCAAAAAAAAAGAAGGCCCAGCCAGACCGGAGACTAGGGCGTCGTCGGAAGCGGAAGGGCTCAACTTCGGCCGCCGCCCACCTTCTCCCTTCCCGCGTGGAGAGAGAGTACCAGACCAAACCCTCGCCCCCAATTTCCCCCTTTCCTCGAGCGAGACGAAGATGGCGCCCAAGAGGAAGAAGAGCCATGGAGATGGCAAGGTGGAATCGCAGGACGACTCGGCAGCAAATCCGGGCGACACGTCGACATCCGACTTCGCCAAGACGGTCTACCTCGTGGCGGAGCACGAGGGGGAGAAGACGGCCTACACCGTTTTCAAGGTCGACGCCGCCGCCGCCGCCGGTGGGACCAAGCCGCCGCGGGTCCACACCGTGGCCGGGATACCCAACACAGCGCGCGGCATGTCCTTCGTCTCCGTACACTCGAAGCACGGCTCCTGGATCGTCGGCGTTGGGGGCGGGCTACGAGCGGGGACCATCATCTTCGACCCGAGCACGCTCAAGATGTTCCAGGGCCCGCGGTTCCTGCACCCCAACAGCGACCCCGTCCTCCTCTCCCTCGCCGGCGAGGTGTACGCCCTCTCGCTCCGACCTCGGGTGGTGCCCGTGCCCGACATCGATTTCGAGCCGTGGTTCCAATCTCTCAGCTTCAACAACGAGGTCCCCATCGGCGGCGGCGTGGGTCGGACCTACTGGTGTGAGCTGCTGCCGCCGCCCTTCTTCCCTTCATGACTGAACCCCTATCAGTTTCGTAATCCTCCGGAGATTTCAGTCACGTCCTATGCTGCCGTGGGCTCCTCCCACATCCTGCTTTCTGGCGTTTCTGCACAACAAGCACAACAAGAAGAACCGATTGTTTTGGGTACCTATGCTTTTCATGTGGTGAACAAGACGTGGGAGAAGGTCCACGCTGAAAATCTGCCGTTTGCTGGCCAGGCAATGCCCCTTGGCGGTGGCGGCAACCTCTTCGTCGCCTGCCCCATATCGAAGGAGAACAATGGTGCCACAGCTGTGTCTGCCTCGCTGTTCCACATCTCTATCAAGGAGGCATCCTCGTCCACCCCCATGTCGCCTCCCTCATTGTTGATCAAAGAGTTCCCGATGCCGTCTCCCTCATTATCAATCCAAGAGTTCCCAGTGAAGGCATCAGAGGGCAGGATCTTCAAGCCACTCTTCTGCCCCTTGGGAAAGGGAAGTTTCTGTTCGATCATGCTGGGATCCTCTCTTCGAAGTCGCGGAAAACCCAACTGCCCGAAGGAAGACCAGGTTATCTTGAGCGCCTTTCAGTTTGAGAACATTGACGCTATCTTGAACGCATGTCAATCTGCGGGCACAGATGCTAAGAACCTGCAAGTCCCGTACAAGTGAAGGAACAGGGACATGCCTACAAATCCAAAGGCCGATCTCGTGTGCTGGATTCTGACATGCCTGTGGTTGCTGCACTGTCCATGTAAGCATCCGGGTGTTTCTCTCATTTACTTCTTTGGGCTATGTACCAATCATTTATATTCCTGCTGCTTCCACTAGATTAAATCTTCCGCATTTTTGCCACAGCAAGCCAGCTAGTGAACTGACATGGATTGGGTTCTGTTTTGATAGATAAGCATTCGAGTCTATTTGTACATTTCAGTTAGCCTAAGGTTATTAGACTGCACTTAATCTAGCTTTTGATTTAAGCCAATTCAAAGTTCTAGCATGCAGCACCGTATTCTGGTGGTCTGCGATTCCTTACTCTGCACTTGTTTTTAACACTAGCAACGGATTAGAATTGCTAGTTGAATCAGGCATTATGACAAAATATTCTGCATAAATCCTGCACTGGCCTCCTAAACAAAACTATGTACATGCTATGCTTTTTTTTTTTTCTAGGGCTGGTTGTCGACTTTACAAAATCCATTGGGGTTACATTTGACAGCATTTTATGATGAGTAAATTAGATAGCTTCAGGTTGTCTGATTAGCTACCCATTTTGTACAAAACCTTTCGCATAGCAGTGATTGGTCACTGCAACAATTGATTGTGCATCATAGTTGATAATTTAATGGTTGATTCAAAGGAACCACTTTATTTTGCGCTTGCTGTTCAAAATCCTTTACTTCATTATGAAATGTTATACTCTATCGGATCAATGTGGTGATAATTGGTATTTTGGAATAATCATAACTAGTGAAGAAGGGGGCAGGGGCGATGAGGTGGATCGGTGGAAGATTTGACCTTGGCACAAATCGCCTGCCCTTTTTGTTTTTCTTTTGAAGGAAAACATTATTATAGAGAGTGATTCCGGGTGCTCAGCGTCTCTGGTCTAGTGTTGTGGAAGTTGTAATCAAAACTCCTGGACGACGGTTGTTTGGATCCCTCCATCATTGGAATTACCATTCCTAACTTTTATTTTTGCCTTATAATTGGTTGTCAATCCCATCAACTTTGACTAAATGATCTCAATAACTGACCCCATTGGTGGTGGCCTTACCAGTGCTAAACAGCTTTGATCCTCTATTGCATTAGGCACCTTATCGTCCTCAACCAGATGACATTGCCTCCTTTTTGTGAGCTAGAGTGTGATTATGTACTGAATCACATTATTGCCACCAGCCCAGTAGTCTCTGTGGCTTCAGACACCATTGGTCTTCCCTTTATTCCCTACTGAGCTCACCTGCTGGGATTGTTTTAAGGAATTCCTTGTTTTAATAATTAACTTTATTTAGTTACTTCATGTATGAGCTCCAAACAGATTTATATTCTTTCCTCTGCTGGTAGATTTTTGTTACTCTGGTTCAACGCTCTAGACTTTCTGCCAAGAAATTTGGATCTATTGTCTCCTTGATGGCTGAATCCATATAAAAGTTGCTGCTGTGTGTAATGAAGGTTTGGCTTAACAAAATTTGCAATACAATTTGATCTTATAGCACCAAGGCAACATCTTTTGAAATTTGCCAAGTGATCTGATTTCAGGAATGTTAGTAGCTTGGAAATGGACACTAACTGCTAGGAGTGCATGTGCCATTTTTCTGGGCACAGAGCTGAACATGGATAAACAACTAACCAGCACAGACTCAAGTGTGCGGGAAACTGCGTCACGATGACTTTTATCAACTGTAGGTACATTAGTTTGTGATGATTTTATGATTTTTTTGTCATACAGGATGTCCTGTGTTCACTGTTTTGTTATTTAATATACTGGATGTCCCTGTTTTTTTTATCTTGCGATGCTTATTATATGTTATATTATTACAAACCTGAACTTCAGGATTTATTAAGTATGCATTAGCTGCATTGTTGGGCTAGCTTTCATCTATTGTCACACTAGCTGAATATTGACATTTTTTTCCCTTTTATGATATGATCAGGGACGCAGAAAATATTGAAGTATTTGATAAGGAAACAACTGAGACAAGAGGAAACCAAACTATTTTTTTTCCTTTTATGATATGATCTAGGGACGCAGAAAATATTGAAGTATTTGATGAGGAAACAACTGAGACAAGAGGAAACCAAACTATTGTAGCACTATCATTGAAGTACCTGTAATCTCCTACCGGACACAGAGTGGTCTTGTACAAGAATCAAGCAAACATTGGGCCTGTTCGCTGGTTAGTGCTGGTGCTGGTTTGGGCTGGCTGGTGCTGGTTTTTTTGAGAGGAAAACACTATTGGCTGGCTGGTTTGGGCTGGCTGAAACCAACAAGTGAACAGGCTGATTGAGAGTTTTAATATTTGTGCTAAGCAGCGTGTTTTATCAAACACGAGAGAGCTTTTGTATGAACTGCGAAGCAGGCTATGATATCTATTCCTCGGGATGACATCACATCCCTTGTGTCCTTGCTGGTAATGCTACCATCGAGCTTATCATACCAGGATATGACCAGTAACATTTTCAGTGTTTCTTGCTTTTTTTTCGTATTTTTTTTGTAAATTACTCATTCGGGAAAAAATGATTAGCGTTTGCAAGTGACGAGGGCACAATGGTGGTTATTCCTTTTGTTATCATCATTATTATTCCGTACGCAGAACGAGCAAGATGTCACAAATTGCCTGAGTGCAACCTTGTTCGGCTGGTCTATAAGTCGGTTGTGCTGATTTATACGGCTGATTTGTTGGGAGAGAAAAATACTGTATCATGGCTGATAAGCTGCTTCAGAAATAATAGAATGACCGGAAGCATCACATTGTTGTGCTGATAGAACATGCCCCATCTTCACGACCTCATCTATGCTGAAAGTTGCTCATCGGTCTTACCGCTGGTGAAGCTGCAAGTTTGTTCATCGGTCTTACCCTGGTGGAGCGTAAAACAGTGTTTCTATTTTGCGTTCATGAATAGTTAAAATGACAGGTTCTTCGTCGGTTTCTCTTCCGTGAAGAAAAAAAAGTTTCATGGTGCTACTACCCGCAAGAAAACGATTTCTCACGCATAACTATGCGAAACTTCCTTAAACAAAAAACGAGCCTCTCACACGATGACGTGTGGGGGCCCACATATCAGCGAGTAGAGGGAGAGAAGCAATAGAGTTATTTTGGGACATACGAGAATAGTCACTTGCACGTGGGCCCGACGCTATCGAATATATAGAAAATGACACGATTAGTTGCAGAAGAATTATAATGGCATGTTTCTAAATAGGCGAATAATAATGTTATTTCTCTAAACTTGCAAAATTGTAATGGCACCAATCAAAAACCCTTTTACGAAAGATCTATATTAGCAATTAGAACTATTTCCTGTAGAGATGATATTTAGTTCATGTGCAGTTAACATACTTCTTGGTTCATCATCCTCATCACCAAATTGGTGTCAACATCAATACTCAAACCAGGGTGAGATTAAGGTTGTATACAAAACAGAAATGTATAATCTAACTTCTAAACTCAGCTACACATGATTCATGCAAACTAAATTGCAATTGGAACAAGCCATGAAAGGTAACAGGTCGAATACCTGATAGGCGTCTCCAAGGGTGGGCACTGCTGACATCATTTGAATGGAAGAAAAAAAATCCATGCTGTATTGCTCATGCATCTCAAGTTTGCCCAAATAGGTTGGGAAGCCGAGAATCCATCTAATAATCCCTTTGTCTACATACATATCATGGATGAACTCAAGCGAGCAGACGTTAGCCCAAGTGATTGGCGGTCCAGCGTCGCACCCTGCTGGCCCGAGTTCGATCCCACACAGGAGGCGTTCCACGGGGGGGTGGTAAAAAAATTCTCTCGTCTGTCCACTAGTATAGAATGGATCCCGGTTCGTAAACCCCTTCGGTCCCGATTTCCCAACTGGAATAACCACTTCATGCCATATCTATATCTATACCTAATAATGAGGTAAAATTTCTACCGTACTTTTTTTTTCTGCCTCCTCCGAATTTTTTTTTCCAGTCGGGTTCGAATTCCTTTTCTAGTTCGGTTTCCATCCAAATTTTTACGGCTGCTCGCCTGTGTTCCGTCTTCCAGCAGGTCAGCTCCGTCTTCTAGCACGTCCGCTCCTCACAACTTGGTAGTCCCAGCGACAAAAACAACCGCCTAGGAAAAATACGCCTAAAATTTCAAGCCACAAGACTTGAACCCATGTCGTCTTCCAACACATCCTCTCCTCGCAACTTGGTAGTCCCAGCGACAAAAACAACTAGCCTGAAAAAAATACGCCTAAAACTTCAAGCCACAAGACTGAACCCAGGTCTCCAATATATACATGTCCAGCCGAACCGCACGGCAGGGCACGGGCACAAGCACGGTCAGGCACGACACGGCTAGACACGGCACTATACGGCACGGTAGCTTAGCCGTGCCGTGCCTAGTGCTGTCGTGCCAATGCAAGGTCGTGGCCAGGCACGGCACTATGACCCTTGAACCGTGCCGTGCCATGCCTGCGAGCACGGCGGCCTGCAGTGCCCGTGCCAGCCCTGGCCTGTCGTGCGAGGCCGCACCACACTGCCGTCGGTGCACACCGCGCGAGGTCGCAGCGCACTGTCATCGCGCCACACCGACGGAGCTGCTGCTGTGCTGCACCATCGATGTCGGAGCCGCTGCAGTGCGCCGCATCATCACTGTTGAAGGAAGGAGGCCGCTGCACCAGAGTCGCTGTTGAGGTCACCGGGGAGAGGCGACCGGTGGCAGGAAGCAAGAGGGAGGAGCAGAAGCACCACGGGAGGGAGTGGAGAAATAGGAGCCGCCCTAGGAGCGAAGCCGCGGCAGAGAGTCGTACTAGGGCCCTGTTTGGGACAGCGTTTGCTCAGCTTCTGAGCCCAATAAGCAAATAATCCCGCACAAACGCCCTGCGATCTGGGCCTGATCGCAAACGCGCTTCCGTGATCTCCGGTCGCCAGCAACGTTACTGAAATCGCGAGCTCGACCTCGCTTTTCTGAAATCGCGATTGCGTTTCTCTCCCAGTGCCAATCCTCCCAAGCTCTCTCTCTCTCTCTCTCTCTCTCTCTCTCTCTCTCTCTCTCTCTCTCTCGACGCTCGCTCTTCTCCACCGCCGCCGCCGCCTCCCTTCATCCCCGCCGCCGCCTCTCTCCAGCCCAGCCGTGGCCTCCCCATCTCGCATCTCGTCACCTCCCGGTAGCTGCCGCTCCTCCTCCCTCCCGGCTCCTCCACGCTAACGCTGCCGCTCATCCATGCTCACGACGATGGAGACGCTGCGGAGGATGACGACGCGAGCTCCGCCAGATCCCCGACGAGCGGAGGCCACCACGCGAGCTCTGCCAGATCCCCGGCGGCCACATCCGACCGAGCCCCCATCGGCCACCACGCGAGCTCCTTCCAGAACTCCGGCGGCCACATCCGGACGAGCTCCTGTCGGCCACCACTCGGCCCACATGCGGTGGTGGCATGCGTATGCGTGCGGTGGTGGTGGTGCGCGGCCACCACAGTCGAGTACATGCGGCCAGGGAGCTGAGCGCAGGGAGCACGCGAGCTCCGACGAGGTCCACGCGAGCTCCGACGAGGTCAATCCCCGCCATGGATGACCTCACGGCGGCGCCTCCCTCAAAGGGGTTCCTAGTGCAAAATGTTCATCCCAAAATAATCGAGCCAGCCAGACGCTCAGCTTAGATTTTACGTATCGCGACTTATCAGGTAATCCTACTCAGCTTATAAGCGAGACTCAGATGAGCTGAACCAAACAGGGCCTAGGAGGTGGACGCGGCGATCCGTACAGGGAAAACTCAGAGGCGTGGAGGAGGTTTATTTTATAGCTTAGGGTTTCTAATCCAACGACCAGGAAACAATACAAGACATCCAACGGTTGCTAGTTATCGGTCCGCGATCGTGCCAACCCATTTAGCCGTGTCGTGCCATGCTGACACTGTGGGCCGAGAATGAGGCCCAGGCATGGCACTACGGCCGAGCCGTGCCAGGCACGGGCACGATGGGAGCCACGCCGAGCCGTGCCAGTGCCGTGCTTTTCAGGGTCGTGCTAGTGCCGGCCCAATGGGCCTGGCCCATTTGGCCAAGTATACTCCAATGACATAAAGGAGATGAATGGTCCTAATATGGTTATAGGGGGCTTTGAATAGCCTATTTAAAAATCTATAAGATCATTAGAGCAATTTGATTAGTATGACAAATAACGAAATACAAACTTGCTCTAGCTCTAAAGGGTTGCAAGCCACCTATCCAACAATTCTAGTCACTATAATCACTAGGCACACAATTGGCTAAGTCACTACTCACTAAGAGCTCTCACACTTGCTACACTAAAGAGCTCCACTAGATGAACTTAAGCAACAAAGTAAGCTCTTAATTCTAGCTACACTAAAGAGCTTACTACAACTAGTTTACAGAAAAGTAAATGAGTGAGTAGGGTGATTATACCGCCGCATAGAGGAATGAACCAATCACAATGTGGAGACAACCAATCATCAGGAGAAATCCAATCACACAAGAGATACAAGATTTTTCTCCCGAGGTTCACATGCTTGCCGGCACGCTAGTCCCCGTTGTGTTGACCAACACTTGGTGGTTCGGCGGCTAAGAGATGTTGCACGAACCTCGTCCACATAATTGGACACCGCAAGAACCTACCCACAAGTGAGGTAGCTCAATGACACGAGCAATGTACTAGAGTTGCCTTTGGCGCTCCGCTGGGAAAGGCACAAGACCCTCACAAGCAACCGATCGAGGTCGGAGACAATCACCAACTCCGCTCAACGATCCTCCAACCACCGGGCCATTTAGGTGTCGGCAAACACCAAGAGTAACAAGCTCACAACCAGCCCAAATCACCCAACTTGTGCCACACGATGATGCAACTCAATGCAATGCACTAGAGGTTCTCCAATCTCACTCAAGATTATGAAATCACCAAGTGAACAAGTGAGTGAAGTGTGTTGCTCAGCTTTCAAAGGGTGTGCACAAGTGTAAGAGGTGCCAAGAACCTAGCCATGGCCAACCACACCCTCTATTTATAGCTACACAAGCAAATAGAGCCGTTATCCCTTGGAGCTGCTTTCTGTGAGGGCACCGGATAGGGCGGTGCGGTCACTGAACAGGGGGTGACGGTGCCCCAATGGTCGACCAATAGCTAGTTGGTCACCGGATAGGGGGTGTGAAAGGTCCTTATTGGTTTTGGTAATTGAGTGACAACCTAGGTGGACTAATTGTGTTTATGTGAGATACACAGGTGATTAGTCCATAGGTACATGTGTATGAGCAACATATGCCATGGAGGTGAAAATGGCTTGGAGATGTTGCAAAGCTCACACATGTGATGATGAAGGAGCTTATTGCACATGAGACATGATATTGAGTCATGTGATCAAGGTGGAGAAGATCAAGACAAGACTTGGCTTGATGGACCGGTTGCAAGCGTGAAGGGCAAGTCAAAGGCTTTGGAGTGATGGACCGCGTGACGGTGAAGCTTGAGCAAGACTTGGCGCCGATGGACGATAGCAACGGTGAAGAGCAAGTAGAGTCAAGATCGAAGAACCAATATGATCATGTGATGATATGAAGTGGATCATATCATTGTTGATCGTGTTGGTGCATGTGTTGCATCGACATTGAAGGAGATGGAATGGAATGCGCAAGGCAAAGGTATAACCTAGGGCATTTCATTTCACCGGTCATAGGTGTGTAGAGAAGTTTATGACGGGTTTAGGATAGATGACCGTATTTATCAAGAGGGCAAACTTGTTTGCATATCGGTCATCTAGTGCCACTCGAGTGATCTAACTTTGCATTGTCGCTAGGATCGAGTGGGCGTGGCAAGTTGAGTGGCTAACATCCTTTAGGAAATGATTGTGAAAATGCTAACACACATACACATGGTGGTGTACACTTGGTGGTGTTGGCACATTTACAAAGGAGGTGGTGTTTGCGAGGGGTGAGATGGGTTTGGGTCCTCTCTCCCTCCCCTTTGAGCTTGCGAGGTGGGATTCGCTTTCGGGAAAATAGAATGCCTATTTTCTATTGCGCCGGATGCAAGTTCTTGTGGTTAGCACATTGGAGCAAGGGTGATGAAGTTAGAAGTGAAAACAAGTTAGTCGCGAAGATCTTTGGCGTCGGTCAACCGACCGGACGCTGGATCTAAATGCACCTATGGCCAGGTGCGTCCGGTCGGCCGACGTCTGATGACACAGGAAGGTGGAGGTGACCGACGCTTTGCTGCGTCCCGATCAAATGTGACGGGACGCGTCCGGTCGAGGTCGGTACTCTCTGGAAACGACCGGACGCCGGGGTTCAGCGTCCGGTCGTTGGAAAAAAGCTGCTGCGTCCGGTCAAGTCAAGTGACCATTGGAACCGGGGCACGTGTCGTCTGCGGCAACCGGACGCTGAGGTCCAGCGTCCGGTCAACACGATCGAGCGTCCGGCCGGCCCGACCGCTGCCCGATGAAGGGTAATGGCTAGTTTAGCCCTTGGGGCTATAAATAGAAGTGGCCCTCGGCCATGGCTGGTCTTGAGGACCTCAAGGGACTTAGTGTCCATGCTTGTGAGTGCTTGGGAGCCCTCCATCACACATATACTTGATAGTGATCATTCGATTGTGTGAGTGAGCGATTCTAGTGCGATTGCATCGTGAGGTTGCATCGAGTGGCACTAGGTGGTCGTGTTGCAAGCCGATGGTGCTTGTTACTCTTGGAGGTTGCCACCTCCTAGACGGCTTGGTGGTGGTCTCCGTCGAAGCCCGCAAGAAGCTTGTGCGGCGCTCCGAAGAAGTGCTTGTGAGGGGTACTTGTGCTCGCCTGCTGGAAGTCGCTAAGAGCAACTTTAGTAAAGCGTGTCATTGAGCTACCCTCACTCAAGGGGTAGGTTCTTCATGTGCCTCGACGTGCGGGCTTAGCGGGTGATGCTAATTAGCCGCCGAACCACCAAGTGAGCGGTCGACACAACGGGGACTAGCGTGTTGGCAAACACGTGAACCTCGGGAGAAAAATCATCGTGTCAACCTTGTTCTTCCCGTTGGTTTGCATCCCCATTACACAAGCTTGCAATTACTTTTATATATCTTAAGCTTGTGTAGTTGCTCTTGTAATTAGTTAGCTTGTGTAGCTTACTAGTTACCTTCTTGCTTGTGTAGCATAGAAGTAGCTCCCTTGCGTGGCTAATTTGGTTTTAGTAACCTTGTTAGTCACATTGCTTAGTTTGTGTAGCTAAGTATTTGCGCTCTCTAATTAGGCATTGGTTGCCTTGTTATTGAGCTTTGCTAGTGAGCTTAGTTGGCTTTATGCTTTTGCTTACTAGCATGTGTAGGAGCTCCCTTGTTGCTTAAAGTACTAGTGGCATAGGTTTGTGTAACCTTGCTCCTAGAATTGTTTAGGAGAGCTCTAGCTAGCCCGGCACCTTAGTTGCATAATTAGTATCTTTGCAAGGTGCTAGTGAGCATATATAGAGGGGTGTAGTCTTGGCTGGCTAGACCGATTATTTTAATTCCGCATTTATATTGGTTAGCCGACGCGATTAATTTTAGAAAAGACTATTCACCCCCCATCTAGTCCGCCATCTCGACCCTTACAGGGTGGCGGTGCCACCTTGGCCGAGCCCCAAAAACACCCCTCTTTGAATAATTAGGGTGGTGCACTGCCACTCCATGGCGGTGACTAGGGCGGTGCTCTCTCGACCCTAACTCCAGCAAGTCCCAGCCTCGGTTAAATAGCGGCGGTGACACCGGACAGCCAGTGATGGTGCACCGCCGTGCCAGGGGCGGTGCACAAAGTCACGTCTAGTGACCACCCGAGCGCTGCTGCTCTCTGCCATGTCCAGCCTATCACCGGACAGGCCAGGGCGGTGCACCGCCATACCTAGGGCAGTGACCACCCTGAACCAGCTGCTCTCGGCCTCGGCCATCCAGTCACCGGACAGGCCAGGGCGATGCACCGCCGCACCCATGGCGGTGACCACCCCGAGGCAAAAACCTCCGTTAGCTGCGTTTTCGATTCTTGATTATGATCCACAAGCAGTCTAACACTACTTTGCAAGCGATGCTAACTCTCAAAGTGTTTTCTCAAAAACATGTTAGAGCTAAGTTAGCATTTCTCAAAACATTTTCCATAAATATTTTCGCTTGCTCTCCGATGTGCACTAGGCCTAAATGTAATACATGAAGACCAACACCTAGGGGCACTAGATGACCGAATTGTCTAGTTAAGAACTCTTAATAGTACGACCATCTATCCTAAATATGATCACACTCTCTATAGTGTCTTGATCAGTAAAATAAAATCCCTAATTATACCTTTGCGTTGATCTCCATAGGGTTTTGTTTTTCTCTTTCTTCTTTTCCATGTTGAGCACTTGATCATTATCACATGTGTCCATCTCATCATTTCATGTGATCAACATCACCATTTGAGTGCCACCATGCTCCTCACTTGAATTGCACCAACCTAGCTTATATCACCACTCATGACAAATGTTAGTGCTTAGGTTTCATGAATTATCCAAAAACAAACTAGAGCTTTCAGGAGACCGCACACCGAGGCACCATATGCTTTATGTTATATAAAACAAAATGTTTTATATTTGATTCTCCTTTGAGCTGTATTCATTCGAGAAATCCAGGTTGATACATAAATACTTGATTTCCTTTTTTATTTCACCTCAGCCGTGGAACAGTACAAGATGAAATGTTTTAAATGATTAGGTCAAAGTAATTTTGAAGTATTTGATGTTCATCTTGATTGGGCACTACAATAACTAAATTGTATTATAGTTCAACAAAGGATCTTGACACGAAGATACTTTTAGTCTTGGTCGGTGCCGTAGTTTGACCGCCACGGATATATCCTGTTTAAAACCGCTTAAAAGTGGATTCTCAGTTGCGGAACGCGACAATCATGCAAACACGTCATGGTTGCCACGGGCCATGGGATTTGAACTTGAGTCATGTTTTTTGGTACTATGACTCACACCACAGATGCACTGCACGGTGGGCATACACAAGCGGAGCCAAACATGATCAAAGTATGGCGCACAAAATAAAAGCCACACTTAAGCAAAGTTTGGCAAAAAAATGAGACTAAGACATATGAAAACAGTGCGAGAAAGTGTGACACATCGTAGTTATGACAGTGAACCACACAATTACATAAAAAACTATGGCATGACTAACCTATGACATGGCAAGTTGTGGTTATAAACCAAACAAACCTAAGCCCTAGGCCATTCTTGGACTCTCAAGAAAAAAAAACACTTCCGTTGCGATGCACGAGTATTTTTTTTTTAGTAAAAAAATATCCCCCCGGTCCAAACCCTAGGTAAACCTGCTCCGACCTCACGCGGTGGCTGAGGCCCCGAAGCTGGAGGGACGGATGGAGCGCCAGAAGAGGAAGACGCGGGACCCTCATGGACGAGGAGCCAATGCTTGCCCTGACAAGCCCAAGCCAACCTGCTCCGACCTCACGCGGCGGCTGGAGGGACGGATGGAGCGCCAGAAGAGGAAGCCGCGGGACCCTCATGGACGAGGAGCCAATGCTTGCCCTGACAAACCCATGCCATCATCCATTGAAGATCCGGAGCTGGAAGAAAGGGAGGACGGCGATCAGAGTCAGGGTATCTGGAGGAGATCTTCAGCGATGATTGGCCAGCAGATGCAGATCAGTCGGATGCAAATCAGCAAGTACGAGACCTCGATCGGGTGGGGATCGATTCCAGGGAGAGCCGGGATCGGTGGTCGGCCTATCCAGTGGCTGGCCACGGGGACTGCTCCAGGTCTTCCAGACGCTACAGCGTGTTCAAGACGGTGGACCTCGCTGCTTCGTCTGCGTCGGAGGCGAGCCGGAAGCGCCTGAAACGTCTCGGCAGCCTCAAGGCCGACGCCCGTGGCAAGGTCTTCACCTCCGTGAGCTCTAGGAACCGCGCGTGGATCGTCGGCGTAGGGGGTGATCACCGCGATACCATCATCTTCGACACCAGCAAGGAGGAGAAGAAGAAGAGAAGGTAATCCAAGGACCGAATCTCAATTCCGCAAAATTGAGCCCTGACCGTGGGGGATAAGGTATACGCCATGTCCAAGTTTCCCTCTTGGGTTTCAGACCGCGATTTCCCACCCTGGTTCGAGGTACTCGATCTTTCCAAAGCAAAAATCGTCAACGTTGCTGGCAAGCTTCACCTGGAGGACTGCTCCTGGACTCCCCTGCCGCATCCACCTTGCATGCCTTGGGAGCTCAGCCCGACGGAATACACCATTCTGACAATTGTAATTCTCGTGTCCTGTGTGGTGGTTGGCCCCTACATACTGGTATCTTTCAACGTACCATGGGGCACATATGCATTTGACACCAACGCACAAGAACCATACCAGTGGCACAAGGTCGACAAGGATAATTTGCCTTTCAATGGCTGTGCCACCCCACTCGGCTCTATCTTCCTTGCTTCATCTCGCAAGGGGCCCATCAATGCTTACCGCATCCATGTTTCAACATCTGATTACGACTTGACGAGGATAATGCTCTCAAGTTGTCCATCACTTTACTCCCAGTAAAATACATGGAACGTGAAGTTGATGTAGAGCCCTGCTTCTCTTCCTTGGACAATGAAAGCTTCTGCTCATTGAGTCTTTCAATTGACAGCGACAGCTTGACTTATAAACACGAGACTGGTAAACGCTTTTCACGGAAGGTTCATGTAAACAGCCTGTTCGCTTGGTTGTGTTTGGCTTATAAGTTGTACTTTTTCAGTCAGCGAATAGTATTTTTCTCTCATACCAAATCAGCCAACAATACTTTCAGCCATGACTTATCAGCCAAACAAACCCAAACGAACAGGACGATATCAAATAGAGAACCCTTTAGTCCTGGAAAATCGGGATGAGACCATGCTAGCTGTGAATCCAGAGGCTGCAGTCTCCAGTCAGCAGGAATGTACCTTAAATATTGCCAGTTCAACTCATGGTTTCTCTCCCTTTGGCTTCAGTCTTGTATCGATGTAAGTACCATTGACACCTTTTAACCTTTATATTTCATAGTAATTTTCATCGATCATGACCCTTCTATATGCAAACACGAATATTCCACAGAACTGATGCATGCCTTTTCATTTGTCTGTCTTTTAAGGGTCTGTTTGGTTCACCTAGTAACTACTAAATTTAGTAGTTTTTAGTCACTTTAGTAACTTTTTAATCAAACGCTATGACTAAAAGCTACTAAAAGGGCTTTAGTCCTCTCTAGTAACTCTGGAATTATTAAAAGTGACTAAACCATTTAGTAGCTACTAAAATTTAGTAGCTCCAACCAAACACCCCCTAAATCTCATAGGTTGTTTTCCCTGTACTGTGAGCCCTGCTACATTTCTTGCATTGTCATAAGTCCTTTCCTTTTAACTCGGGCATGGTTAGATTACATGTATTAGGATTTTTAACTACTAAAACTTGGTGGCCAACTCTGTTATGTCCTCCCACATCCACACCGATTTTTAGTGTTTTTTCTAGGAAAAAGATGTAGAAGCATTTCATTTTATCCTTTTCATTGGAATTGGGGCATATTCTTTATCGTGGGTGTCGTATAATTTGACATATAGGCGCCTCTCAGGCGGCATAAGATTGTTGTAATGTGTATTGCTTTAAAACGCTAGGTATGCTGATAAGTGATAATCAGTGGCTGTTTTGCTACCTTAAACAAGTCACTATTACAGGATTGATTAACCGCGGCGGTGTCCCGAAGGCCTCCGTGGCGGGCTCAATTTTTTCCCGCCGCGGTAAATCCCATGATTTACCGTGGCGGACATTTTTTATTTATCGCGGCGGGCACTTTTGCCCGCCGCGGTAAATCGACGCCCGCCACGGAAAATAGGTATTTTCCGTGGCGGGCATCTTAAGACGCCCGCCATGGTAAATCGATTTACCGCGGCGGGCACAGTATAAGGCCCGCCACGGTAAATTCGGCCTAGCTCAGAGCCCAGGTGAAAGCCCATATATGTTTTCCTACCGGGCTAGTATATAAAGCAGACTTAGGTCATCTCCACTCCGACTCCCACTCTGCTCCCTCCACTCACCCACCACACTCGCCCGACTCCCTTCACTCTCCAGACGGCGGCGCTCCTCTCCCCTCTCCCTCCACTCTCCAGACGGCGGCGGGCCTCCACCTCTCCCTCCACCGATGGCGCCTCCCCCGCTCCCCTCCCCTCTCCTCCCTCACGAAGCAAACGGCGGCGCGACGGCTCTCCTGGGACGCCTCCACCAGATCCGGCTCCACCAGAGCGGCGGCGGCCATTCCCCATCCTCTGCGTCGCGCCTCCCCCAACTCAGGTAGGTTGCCCTCGCTCCTCATCTCCCTCTCTTCCACTCCCTCACTCTCTCCCCTGTATATGCATGCAGGTCCGGTCCAGGAGCGCCGCCGCCTTCCCTTGGGCCGCCCAGATCCGGTGCAAGGATATCCCGGCCACCACGGCGGCTGGTCCAGGCGGGTCCGCGAGCTCTGGCGACGCGAGGAGGCGGAGGCCGGCGAGATCCATACGCACGAGGACGACGACCGCGAGCGGGTCTGCGAGCTCCATCGGCACGAGGAGGCGGAGGCCGGCGAGATCCACACACAAGGACGACGACAGCGAGCGCGTCCGCAGCAGATCCGATGCACCTGGCAGCGGGCTCGATTGGGCCTGGCGATGGGCTCAATTGGGCTCGCTAGGGTTTTTTTTGTTTTTTTTTCAAACCATTAACCGCGGCGGGCATCCTAACCTGCCCGCCACGGTTAATCGATTAACCGTGGCGGGTAAGTTGGCCCGCTGCGGTAAAGCCATGATTTCCCGTGGCCTTTGAACCACGGCGGACAGCTTTGCCCGCCGCGGAAAACCGATTTCGCCCGCTGCGTGAAATCATTACAGTAGTAGTGAGTTTTAGAGTAAGCATGTTGAGATGATACAAAGCAATATGCCTGATTGACCAAATGATAAAATATTATAGATGAATGTTCTCTTCGCTATTTCTTAAAGGTGCTGATGGCTGCTTGGCAGGGCTGAAGCTTTAGGGTAGCATATGCATTAAGGCTTACTCCCTCTATTCCCAATTATAAGTTGTTTCACACTTGTGAACAAAAAATATGAAAGTAGGCTCTATACCTTGTTGCCATTCATGTGGGTTTCACATTTGAAAAGATGAATTATTTTTTATTGTGGCTTATATATTTGGAGAAGAATTGGAATAAGCACCGGGCAGTTGATACTATCCAGTTTCTGAAACTACACAAAAACTATAATCAGCTCAGAGAAGTTTTCATCTTAGGGATAATTACTATATTGCATTTAGTTGCTTAAAAGTTTGCGAATCCCTTCTCTTATCTTCTTGAACGCTGACTCACTGAGTGTGTGTAGGCTTTATAGATATATGCCATAAACATACTATGTGCAATATACTTTGCACTCTTAGCATGGAAAAGAATATCGATTTCTTCATTGATAATAAAACTGAACTTCTAAGGGACAAGATTCTGCAATGGAGAATATGATAAAGTGGAGCAGATGATAAACTTATGCCTTAGCACTTGAGTCAGCTATATTTGACAAAATTCGAGTAATAAGGTCACACTATAGTATCTGATTCTTCATGTCTACCCTGCTAGAAACTATCAGACTTTGCTTAAGGTGTTTGTGAGTAAACTCCCACGCTCCCAGCATTGGTTGTATTATATTACTTGTTCCTAGCATTTAGTGGACAAAGGATTCAAATGTTTACTTGATATATATTTCCTCATTGCCTTTGCTATGTCATATTTAGTTGTATTAATTATTTCTCTTTTTACTCAGGGACGCATCCAATTAAGAAGTGATTATGTGTTGGATTTTGTTCACTTTTTTTGGTTGGGAGGGTAGCAGCAAGCATTTCTATGTTCCTGTGGTAAAACGTGGTTGGGGTGGTGGCAGCAAGCATTTTATATTCCTGTGGTAAAGCAGGCTTGTCCAGGTTTTCTTTGCTTTTATATTCGTATGGTAAAACAACTCCTCCTTAACTATGCTTTGATTGTTTGGATCATTCACCCTGTTCGCTGATGCTGAAATTTGGCTTATGCTGATGCTTATGCTGAAATATTATGAGAGAAAAATATTGTTCCATGACTGAAAAGTAGTTCTGAATAAGCTCAAGCGAACATGGCGATTGTATCTGATGAAGTCCGAAGTTTAAAGGTCAATTTTTGCTTGTTTGTTTTATTATTGTATCATTCACTATTTTATTAGTCCGGGTATGGTGGGAGGCTCACAGCGGTTTGTTTTGCAAGTAAAAGTTTGTGAATGCATGCATTGGACAAGGCCTTGTTGTGTCCAAAAGTTTTGTATGGGCATCTCTACCAATAGCTTTGGTGCCCACTGGCTATATATTCTTCCAACGGAAACCAAACAATTCGTAGTCCGCTGTTGTGTATCTGTCCCTGAGTAAAGAAAACTGGAGAATCCTCTGGCCTTGCTTTTGTCCGATACATCGAGTAAGAACACCAAGCTGTCCATATCCCCGCCACATTAATATTGTTGTATCTCCCACTATTCTTAAATATGTGACATTTAGGGCCACATATCTAGTACACCTTGAACCACATTATCTGTTGTAAATGTCATATGTAACTTCGGAAGTAGCATAACTGTTACCGGCAAAACAGATCCAAAGAGTAACACTGTTGCACGAAACAATGCTACCCAAGTGGAACCTGCGAGGCATTAAATTTGTGTGACTTCCTAATCTAAAAATCCTCATCTGATTCTGACATTTGTGCTCATGGTCTTGCCTATTCTTTCATTCCTCTATTTTGTTTTGGTCTAACAAATGACAAGAGTTCTTATATATATATATATATATATATATATATATATATATATATATATATATATATATATATATATATATATATATATATATTTCGAATTACCAAACATGTTTCTTTGGGGTCTTTCATATAAGTAGCAAGTCCGGCCCCAACCTCTTTCTAGTCTGATGTGAAGCGAAACTTGGATACTGCTTTTAATTAAATTTCTCTTTGTACTCGAGGAACAACATAGCGATAGCGGTAAGCGTCTTAAGCGTAGTGGTATTGCCATGTCCAGTTCTTTGCGGTCCTGCAACAGCTGGCGGTGCTGTCGGAGTCCTGATTGTGGTGCTCGTCTGCATTGTTTCTGTCAACGCTTCGGCAGTCCTGATGTCGAAGCTTCCACAGTTGCCACATCAGCTTTGTGGGGAGCATCTGAATGTCAAAATTCAGAAGCGGTTTAAGACATGAATTCAGAAAATTGCAACTGCAACGCTTATCTTTGTCATCTTAAATGAGCGTTGGTTGGTGGTGTTGATACTTTTCGAATAGCATCTTCTGCAGCAGATAACCGAGTTCCAAGTGAAAAAAGGGTGGTATGTACCTGTAACAGGTACAGAAAATCTGTTAAACTTGCTTAGTGTTGATTATCACACGACATGAAACGCATCATATACGTCCGAACAGTCACTGTATTTCAGTATTCTATAGGGAGATGTTTGGCGCAAAAACGTGTGTCAATGCGAACAACACATGGTGGCCTAGGAGATATGCTTGGCTCCAGTGCAGGTCCAGCCGATTTTAGGATCCAGGCGTGCCGGTCAATTTAACATGAAATTGATAAAGGAGAGAGGCTGATCAGTAGCTTAGGAGCGGAACATGTCGGCTGTTGTCCAGACAGTTCCATAAAAGCAATCGACTAAAGAGCCTATACAACGAGGCGGGCCATCGGCTACAGAGCCGATCTCCAGCAAGCTGATCAAATAAGACGTTAGAATATAAACTCATCGGCTCATCATCAAAGACAAAATAAAGAATTTAAAGCTAGTGCCGATGATGGAGAGCGGATTTAAAGTATAGCAAGTCAACAAATCATTGGATTATTATAAATAAACCTAAAGACTAACCAGATCTAATCTACTGTCACCACCAATCTGATCAAACTGAGACAGCGTTGGCAGCAGGGCAATAAACTAAAACCAGAGAGCCGATAGATCTATCTATAACAAAACAGATCATTGAAGACATGCTATAAGAGTGAAAGTTTACATCATCGGCTATATAGCCGATGGAGACATAGCACACTAACAAAGCCATGTTTTCATGTAAACAGACCCATAGACCATCAACTTCTAGCCTACCATCACCACTAATCGGTCCGAAGATACAGCGCTAGTAGCGGGGCGATAGATTGAAGACCGGTAATCTACGGATATGCTTACACTAATGCAGAACCTTGAAACCACGCTATGTGCACCAGATTTAAGACACAAACGGCAGATACGAACAGATCCGATCATCAAAACAGGGATGAACGTGACAGAGCAGCAAGACGCTTGCTCGTAAACGATCGTAAATTTCTAGCCGGAAACAGTGTTTTTCTCTCACACCAAACCAGCCAGCGGTAAATAATCCACGATACGATACGGCCTTCCGAACAGGCTGATAAACCGATCGTATCTTAAAACCGGTGGGTAAGGGTGATTTTTACTAAAATTTATAGAAAAAATCGATAATTGTGACTAATACCTAATCTAGCAAGTGGTCTAAAGATGCAGCCTTGTTAAACGAGATTTCAATCGATAACTAGCTAACACCAACCAAGTAAGAGATTGAACGATGCAACCTTACAAGATCAATGCTAACCGTGACGGTACTTACTAGCAAACCAGAGATCAAACCCGATGCAGCTCTGCTCATCGAATAACTCGTCGAGATCTACTCTACTCATACTCCTAATGCAATGGCACAGAGGCCAGAAAAGATAATTGTTGTATTGATGTGTGTGTTTTCTTTACAATACCCTAGGCTTATGTTTATACCCTGGGCCTAAACACGAGTGTGGGCTGAATAAAACTATTACAATGCTTGGAAAATAATAATAATAATATCCATATTGGCCTATTGGGATAGCTTGGACTTCACGCTTTGCTTTCTGATGAAGTCTGACACTTCCAAGCCTTCGCCGATGCCGATCACGTCTCAGCTTCCCAAACCGTCGAAACCAGCCTCCTTACGCATGAGCCGATGGTGACGTCAAGGATCAAAGAGCCGATTTGGACCTTATCCATACATGGGCCGATGCAGGCGATCCACAAGCTCCTCCGAATCTTGGGCCTTCGCGTGCTATTCCAAAATCTGGTGTTAACAGAAGCACTAAAAACATTGTCAAGATCACAAACACGTTACTTGGTAACACTAATGGAAAAATCAAAAGACTTTTTTTTTTGCTAGAGAGCAAAATATATTACTGGCAGCTCAAATGTATCATCAATGGCTTTCTGCTGACAAGCATACACCGTATCCTTATCATATAACCGTATCATCAGCGATGCCAGTACATGCATCACGAGCGTTGCAAGCTGCTACTACCAAGTGTAGCATGTTAGCATACGCTTTACAGTTACAGGCAACGTACAGCTCATGGCCCAAATATAATTCTATTTTTGGATATTAATAATTAGGCGAAATGAAAGGCCAACAAATGGAAGAGGTAAGATGTAAAACTTTCTGTGCTCATGCTACCATACAAAAAAGCCACCCGTATCATCAACTGATTGACTCTCAATGTAGACTCTTAAGGGGCCGTTCGGATGAAGGGGAACGGCTCCCTGAAAATATTTCTGGTTGGATTTGTATTTTAATTTGAATAGACGTCGTCAACTGGAATTATTTCTAGCCAGGTTTCAGCTTAACCGAACATGCCCTAACTCTTCTCCAAATCGATCCAACCTTGACACCTCTGCATCGTAATCACGGATCAGAGTATGGTTGACGGAACCATCATCTTCGCTTGCATGGATTTGCCACCCAGCAAACCTGCAGGGTAAAAATGATTTTCTTTTATTGTTAGTACATCAATCCAGGGGAAAAAATAGAGGCATGCACAGTTTACGCTCGACTGATATTTTTTTTTTGTCAACTTTCCAGATTAATAAGCGAGGCATTCACTGAACATGGTGGCGTCACCAGATCAACGGAACATCTCTGGTGCGGTTCTACCCTGGGGTGCTCTGCCGACCGCGGCCGTTGAAGACACCCATTGTCCCATGCTCGATCAGAGACGACGAGGGTGACAACCGACTAGCAGGACCAAGCGATTTCGATCTGGTTGCGATCCTCAAATGATCATTGTCACTCACAGAGTCACACGCAGGTCACTGCTTAGGTTTAAAACCAGCACAACATCAACTTAAATCATGGAAAGGATGCGGTCCTTCCCCCATATTTCATGGAAGATGACATATACGGTGAAGGAACACATGTACCGGTACCGCGGGCGCCCCCAACAGCAGTATCATTACATGAATTACTAAATATATATTTTTTATAATAAATTTATTTAGTATTTTATATAAAACTAGTCAAATTTAATAAAGTTCCTGACGACATGATACGCCTCGTCAACCGCGACGGCGACGGCATGGTCAGCTTCGAGGAGTTCAAGCGCATGATGACCGTCATCTAACGCCTAGGCTCCTCTTCTTCCTGCTCGCGGATCAAGTCAAATACGAAACTTGGAGCGGATTTGCAAAGGCAAGTAACGTTATTTTGTTCTTGGATCGGAAAAGACGCGTCGGGGATTGGTTGGTAGCAGAAGCACGATCGATTAACACACCAGGAACTCGTACTACTTTTTTTTTGGGGGTTGGGGGTTGGGGAGGGGGTGGGGGGAGGGGGGTTTGAAGGCTGAAGTAGCTTCTTGCTCTTTGTTTCTCCCCTATTCTTCAATCCTGATGACTTCCTCTCTCTCTCACAGTCTCACTCTTTCACTCTGATTTCTCTCATACTTCTTTTTAGTCTTTGTTACTGTTTTCACTGACAGGTGTTGATCAGACATGTATGTAAGTATTAGTTCTTGCTCGCTGTCAGGTTAATCTATGGAAAAATGAACAACTAAGGTCTTGTTTGGATGCGTATATATTCACCTCAATCCACATGTATTGAAGTGGATTGGAGTGTAATTGAACTAAATTACATTCTATTCCACTCCACACGTGGATTGAGGTAGATATACATGCATCAAACAAGGCCTAAACGAATCAACGAGTATGACTTGTTCATTCGGTGTTTGTGTTTGGGACCCTCCCCTGTTCAAACAATTGTGTTGAAGAATTGTCGATGATGTGTAACTGTACAAGTCTGGGTGCCATGCTTTCCGCGACCAAACTTTGACAGTTGAAATCTGCTCTTGGCTGTAAGGTTGCCTGTTCTCTGTGGACAAGGTATGCCTTTTTTACACTGTTTCTGACGACCCAGAGACTGAAGTGATCGAGTGGATTTTCGTGGCATGTGTTCATACGTGTTCCAGACCTCCAGTTGTTGCTTGGCTGTTAGTATTCCCTTGACAAATTCAGCGGACAAAGATTTGAGAGAGAATTCCCTCGTTGCCATCAAAACTTATAATGATTTTTTGGTTCCCATTAAAAATTATAGCATTCCTTGATTGCCATCAATCTGTTATTTTTTATCCCTTTCTTGCCATCACCGTTATATACGTGGGTTTTTGTTTCCTTAACTGCCATTGAGCGGATGGAATGGCCGACGGCACGCGTTCGCTGGCTTCTCCTGCGTCACGCCGTGACCTACTACACCTCCACGCTGCTCGCCAACGTCTACGGCGCGCCACACCCCGTCACCTGCGATAGGAACCGCACCTGCATGGACGCCGTCATCAGATCGTACCTCAGTACGCGCCGGCGCCGCGCACCCCCACCTCTCGTTATCTCTCTATACGCGAACGGACACAGCTCCACGTCTCGTTTAACTGAACGCAGCGCCTGAACATCGCAGGTCTCGGAGAGGTGTTCATGTGCGAGATCAAGCAGTTATTAGCCACATAAACCATCAGCCGACCAGGTCAGCTGGTATGAACACATGGTCTGGAACACGTATGAACACATGCCCAGGATGGATATCCTAATTTTTGTTCTCTTTTTCCTGCCGACCTGTGTTTATGCGTGCACAACGTGATCAGGTCCGCCAGAACGGCGCTGCCACGAACGGTGCCGGCGCGCACTGCGACACGTTAGAGACCGTGCTCATGCTGGCGTTCAGCGTAGTCCAGGTGGTGCTGTCCGAGTTCCCTGGCCTGGAGCTCTCTCTTTCATCGGCCTCTGGCTCTCTGTAGGGCAGTGGGTGTCTCACGGCGGCGGTCGTCTCGGGGGTAAACCCCGTCCCCATCTTGCTTCGTCCCGTGGGCCCTTGGCAGGATCCTTCTCTTTCTCCGGCACTTGTCGCGGGACAGCGCGAATACGGGAGACGGGACGGCAGGGAGGATGGACAAGAGCGCGGCGGCAGAAAACGACGTCGTCGAGCGGGGAACACGGATGACGCCGTTCCGTCCACTCAATGGCAATTAAGGAAACAAATTATCTAAATAGATGACGGTTAAGGAAACAAAATCGACCTATGTAACGGTGATGGCAAAGAAGGGATCAAAATTTACAAATTGATGGCAGTCAAGGAATACTATAATTTTTAATGGCAACCAAGGAATTCTCTCAAGATTTGATGTGCTACTTTTACCTCGCAGCCAGAGCGCTCCCGAAACGCATCGGCGTCAGTGGCACCGATACAGTTCGCGGCGGCGCCGCCCGCTGGCGTCCCCGATTGACAGTTCAGAGCCCCGCGCGATGGCTATCGATGATTTTTGTGGAATCTGATCATGTGCTGCATGCCTGCCCTGACGCAGAGGCCACTACATACAGTTATATGTAACCAGAAAGAAAACAATTTTGTGAAGTACTGAAAGAGCCTCTTGGATCTTTGTTGTAGATGTATTATATTAGCATCCAATCATGAACCGTTGTTGCAAAATTTTGGACAGAGACAGGTGCAGTTGTACAAATTGCACCTGTACATACAAGATTTCTATATATCTGGATTCTCAGATCATGTGGTGGCTGCTGCATGCCTGTATGTCCATGCATTGAGCATTGTTCTGTGCTGTTATGGTCTCTGCGCATGTGTGTGTCCCAACACCAAAAGCAAAGCCAGTTCCGTTGAGCAACCTAGCTAGCTCACCGCCAATTCACTGTGGCTCCTGTTTCTGCTACTCTTTCCCAGTAGTTGTTATGTGAGGACATGTCTAATTTTTTTTTAGTAGGCTCATCTGGGTTCTAGTTTCTGCAAATCTTACTGGTACATCTCATGAACACATGACTAGCGTGTTCGCTGGTTGGTTTGTGGGCTGGTTTGGACTGGCTGATGCTGGTTTGTTGTGAGAGGAAAACACTGAAGCCTGTCTGAAACTAACAAGCGAACAGGGTGTACATGTTTATCTGTACAAAAAATAGTACTGACTGCATCAATATACTCTGTACATACAACAAGAAAAGTTATGAAAGCAGAACCGTTCTGCTCTCTGCTTTTTTTTTCCTAATAAAACGAACCCTGCACCTTTGCCATTATCAGGGTTTCGCTCGCTTTGTTCCAAAAGCAGCAATCAGATGTAACCAGTGTAACCAAGCTAAGCCCCATGGCCGCAGGACACAACTCGTTACACCCATCATTACCAAAACCATATCTCTGCCCGGTTTCCATTTTCCTTTCATCATTTTATCATGAGAGTAATTATAATAATCACCTATTATGAGTAACGATAGGTTACTCACGCTATCGAAAACCTAAGCATAGCAGCTACTTGAACCTGCACTAGTAAGACTCATAGGACAGATATATCTATGCATGTGGTTTCTATAAAATTCCTGTAACGTAAATGCACATCACATATATATATATATTCAGTGATTATAAAAAATAAGGGTTATGCAATGGGGCTTGCCTTGGGCAGGCGCGGTGTCGGCTGAGTCAGTCGTCGATGGCTCTGGGACCTCCTCCTACACGAGAATCTCCTCGTACTCCTCGATGATCTTCTGGAACTCGCGATCGTCTGTGGTCACTATCTCCACCAACTCGTTCTCTACATGCATGTGATGATGATGCGACACTTAGCATTTAGACAACAACTCTTAAAATAAGAATCCGCATACTAAGCTACTAAGCTAGCTCTAATGACTAAGGTACTAAGCTAACTACCATCTTCATCAAGCAAAGTGTTGGGTTCAACTAACAAACCCTTAGTTTGGCAATTTAAAAATATATCTTTATTTCTACTAGTAATTTAATGTATATTGAAATAAAGAGTATTTCACTATCATAATGCTTAGTCTATTCTAAACCTATAAAAATTACAGTGAACACATAATAATACAATGAAACTATTGTAAAAATTTCAGGATCAAAACTATAACCAATTCACCACAAAAAATTCCTACATTAATCAACTTAATAATATTAAGCATTCTCATACTATTTAATAGATCCTAGTGTCAACACATATAAACATGAACTAAATATACCAATAGATAGATCATAATTTTAGGAACCTAACAAAATTTGTTTCATAATTTTTGGACACCTACATGATTTTATATTAATTATCAAAGATCAGCTCAAAAATTAAATTAGAAAACCATTACTAATTTCCAAGGAAAAAGAAAAATGAATCTTGCGCGCGGCCCGCGCGCGAGATGGCCCACGGCGGGGGAATCCCGCGCGCACTGGCACTTTTACAAAATAGACCTCGCACTTCTCCTGAATTACAAGTAAGTCCTAACGCTATTTCCCTCTCTCTCAAACCTTATCACTTAACCCCCTGGCTTTTCTAGAATTCCCCCGCGCACATTGCCGGCGACTCAGCGCACGGCGGCGGTGACATAGCGCGGCCGCGCCGGCCACCTAGGACCTGCGCTGACCCTCCTAATGGGTCGGTCATCATATTTGACCCAAGCGGCTACGCTAAGCGGCTGTGCGGGGTGATATGACTTGCTGGGTAAGGCTGCAGCGGTGCATGACCATCCGCGATGATGGCACCACTGTTCCGATGAGCTAGGGCAGCTACAGACCTAATTGGTTAGCGCGCGAGCATTAGGAGGCTACTGTGGACCAGGCCGAGGTGAAAGTTGGAGCAGAGGATGACGGAGAAGGGCTGGCCACGTGTGGCTGAGCCATGCGGCGGCGCACCGCGGTGGCACAGTCGCATCAACATCGATGGGGAGGCAGTAGAGGTTCAGCTATGGCACGTAGGGCGAAGAGGGGATGAAGGCGAATCTAGTGGTGCACAGGAATTGGCTCAGGGTGAAGTCATGGAGGGCTGCCCTCAGCCATGGCCGAGCGCGGCCTTATCAGCACGGCGGCAGGGGAAAGTTCCAAATTAGAGCTTGGCTATGCACGGTTCAAGGCTGGGTGGGTCGAGCAGCGAGAGAACTTGATGGTGAAGCTACAGACGTGCTAAATTAAATGGAAGTGATCACTCGGTGGCAAATTTGATGGCGCGGCATGGACGATGTGATCTAGGTGTTACGCGCGCGGACATAATCGGACAGGTGCGTGCGTCCATCGAACGACATGGCCCGCGCGGGCACAGTGCCATTAATGGCAAGGCGACGACGAGCTCGACCACGTGCGCGCGGTAGTGGCGGCCTCAAACCGGGCCAGCAGCGGCGTAGAGGTGCAGAGAGAAGCACGGACGTGACGGTGAGGCGACGGTATCGGTAACAGCTACGTCGCGGCGTGGGGTGGGTCGGCAATGCAGTACCGCTTGGCTGCGCAAGAAGCAGTAGCAGCTTCGCACGCCAGAGGCTAGTGGCAGCCTGGCCACAGCTAGGACAGAGCCGCCGTGGCCAGCCACGCACGGCAGCGCGCGTGCGTGCGACCAGCGCGTGACGCCATGTGACCGGGCGTGGTGATCGCGCTCACCCGGCGATCTAGCCCGAGAACGTGTCGTGCATGAATTTTAAAGCGTCTATAAAAACTAAACGGTTGTTCTAGGAATCAAACTACCTTCACCATGCTCAAGAGGGCTTATCAGGCTACCAACTCGAGCTAAAACATGACACCACTTCTTAACTCGATTTCACAAAATTAATTTCCAAACATGGCATTGTCTTGATGTCTTGAATTTTGATTCCAAGTTGCATTTCTAAGCTATTAGAAATGTTGGCTAGCAATGTTATTTTTCCACGGCAAGTATTTCATTGTCTTCTACAAAGTTCATATTCCAAACTTTATTTAAGTGCTACATATATGTTCTATAGTGTTTTTTGTTCAATAAAAATTAGTTTTAAACCCTACTTGATACATATGAGTTATGGAATAGCTTCTCATTTAATATTTTTATTGATCATCTTAAGTTACAAAAATATTATCTACACATTCCATCACATGCATTATCACATAAACATGATGCTCATGACATGATTTGGTAATTTGTTTAGTGCGTAACACCGAGGGTGTTATAGGCTCCAACAAGGAATAGGGGAAAGCTTGAGCGCTTCTCGATACCTCGGTAAAAATACCAGAGTCATCGATAGGAGTTTGTATCTCTACCTCATCTTTATCTTCCGCATTTACATTGCTACCTTGGTTCTATGCTTTACTTCCCTAGCTTAGTTGATAGGATTGGAACCTAGGTTGCATAACTCTTTTGCAGTAGAGATAGCAACACACCTAGTAAAACCATAGTTGCACATTTAGATAGATTACTTTCTTGCATAGGTTTTAACTAGGTAAAATTAGAGGCCTTAGTTAGAAGTAGAATTTTAAGTTGCCTAATTCACCCTCCCTCTTAGGCGTCACAGTCCCTTACAAGTGGTATCAAAGCCGGTTGGCTCAATTTAGAACTTTGGCTTCACCGCCGTTCAGCCGACGCTATTTAGAGTGGTTGGGATGGATACCTCTAGGCCTTCATACTTTGACGGCACTAACTTCCCCTACTATAGAGCTAGAATGACTTGTTATCTTGAGGCGGTAGATTTGGCTGTTTAGAGAGTCACTCGTGACGGGATAAAACCCATTATGAATCCTGATAAACCCACAAAGAGTGAAGAAAAAATCATTTCAATGCTAGAGCTAAAAATTGCTTGTTTGAATCTTTTAGCATGGATGTGTTTAACCAAGTGTTCACTTTAAATATGGCACCTAAAATTTGGTTAAAATTAGAAGAGCTCCATAATGGCACAAGTAATGTCAGCGAGGAAAAACATTGTCTAGCTCAACAAAGTTATGATTCTTTTGAAATGAATGATGATGAGCTTGTTCGTGATATATATTATCATTTGAATCTAATTATCAATGAGCTCCATTCAATAGGATTAACAAAGCCTAGTGATGCATACATCATGAGGAAGATCATCTCCTTGCTACCACAAAACAAATATGAAAGCATCATCACCATCCTTCAAAACATGAAGGACTTGAACACCATGACCCCGGCCATAGTCATTGGCAAGATAGTGGCATTTGAAATGTCACGCAAGATGGGTCAAGAAGAAGCCTCTTCATCAAGCAAAGGTAAAGCTCTCGCATGTAGTGAGAAAAAGAAGATGAAGGGCAAGCAAGTTGAGACAAGCTCAAGCACCTCAAGTGAAGATGAAGAAGAAGATGAGGATGATAAAGAATCAAGTGATGATGATTAATCTTCCTCCTCCAACCTTGCTGAAGAATCAATCAAACTTATCAACAAGATGGAGAAGATGATCCAAAGACTCAATGTCAAGGGTGTGCCCATCCAAATTCAAGATTTTATCTTCACGAATCAAAGAAATGAGCAAAGGAAGAAATGATGCTATGGATGCGGCAAGTTGAGGCACTTTGTGGAAGTTTGTCCAAATATGCCCACACCCAAGACAAAGAAGAAGGCAAGAAAGGTGAAACACCGAGCCCTCACCACAATCAAAACGTGGGATGATTCATCAAGTGAAGATGAAGCCCAACACAAGAGGCTAGACCACAAGCACTCATCATCAAGCTCTTCTCGTGTGTGCCTTATGGCACGAGGTAACGAAAGCTCATCCTCTAGTGAGAGTGATAGTGATGATGAAATGTCTTCTCTTAATGAACTTGTACAAGAAAATCTTAAATATGCTAAGGCTTGCATTAGCCAACAAAAGAAGCTAAAAATGTTTCAAGAAAAGCTAGATAGTTCACAAGAAGCATATAAAACCTTGCTTGAACAATATGAGACATTTGCTAATCTCAATATTGAACTAACTACTAAAATTGAGCAACTTGAGGCTAGTGCAATAACAAATACATGTACAATCAATGATGAGCAACTTGTAAAGAAAAATGAAAAATTAAAAGAAAAGTTAACTAGCTCACAAGATGCTTATAAAAGTTTGCTTGCTAAAATGGAAACCATGTGCAAACATTGTGATGAGCTAACTAATAAAGTTGCTAATCTTGAAGCCATCGGTACAACCCTCACCGGAGAACCTAAAAATAAAAGTTCAATCTTTGACATGTCTAAAAAGGATGCCTCTACTTCTTGTAATGATTTATGCAATTTGAGCTCACCCATTTGCGATCAAGTTTGTTTTGAGAAAGCTGTTGTAGAAACACGCACACAAGAGGTCGCAATGAAGAATGAGAAGCTCAAGCAAGAAGTGGCTCGCCTCACCAAGGACTTGACTCAAGTGTAAGGCAAGACGGAGCAAACCCAACTTCATCAAGATAACACCGTCAAGGGAGTGAAGAAGCTTGATGAAGGACAAACCGTGGTTTGCTACATATGCCACAAGGAAGGCCACAAGTCCTATGAGTGCAAGGTGAAGAATGGGGGAGGAGCAAAGAAGAAAGAGAAAAACAAAAAACAAAAAAGCAAGCTCTCCAACACCTACACCAACAAGGTGGACAAAAAGACCTCCACACCTTACCTCTTGAAGAAGAAGAAGAATGACAAGGTGGTGGTCATTAAGGTGAACAAACAAGCCAACAATGGGGGCCAAATGTATTTGGGTGCCAAAAGAGATCATTTCTAACATGAAGAGCACCAAGAAGATTTGGGTCCCAAAAGGAAGGTGAGAAGTCCAATGGACTTTAAGGAATTTGGAGACTTGGCATAGTTTGGGTGCATTTCATGGGGTGCATCATGATAGACAAGGTAATTTCCAAGTGGGTTAGTGTAAATTATGGACCCAAATTCCGTTCCGTGTTAGGTAACTAGATTTAATTTCTTGCAATCTCAATTAGCATCTAATTCATTTTCATACCTAGATTTGCATTTGCATGTTTATTCTTTTGTCATGTATACACTAGGTAAATCATATGGTAGGCTTGCTCGGTTCACTCTTAACCCTTGGAGCAAACCTATATGGTTTAAATTGTTTAGGAGCACCGCACATACCTTGTTTTATAATTGTTTATCTAATATGTGCCAAAGTCCAGTCCAAATAGTAGATAATTTCCCCCTAATATCATATTTGAAAATGATTCTCACATTCATGAGAGATGTCATCTTTCAAGTAGTATTTTTTATTCTAAAAATCAATGTGCATGTCTCCTACAAGTATTCCATGCTTGTATGCACAAATTTAGGGAGAGGTTACTCTACAAGTTAGATGCTTTGAGACTAACATTCTTTTTAAGATTATTATGTGTGTAGTAGTCTCATTGTAAGGAAAATAGAGTCCTCAAAGATAAGCATCATGCTTCAAAAATCCACCACCCATCGCAAGTGGTGTCAACCAAATTGGTTTCTACATGTGGTACTCCTAAACCGATATCATCATGTTGATTTCAATTTGATTTTTATATGCTTTCTCCATACATTATATAGATTAAACTTCCTTGTGCATTAATTTGGTAATTATGCATATACTTCACCCTCCACCATATGCATGCATATATTTAGGGGGAGCTTAGTCTATGTAATGTGAGAGTCAAGTTTTGTGATCAATTCCACTCCATATCCAAAGGATCACAAAATTTGACCCTTCCTTGTACAACTAATGTCTTTCTTTTCGGTGTTTGATTCCAAAGGGAGAGAAATTATAGGACCAAAAGCAAGTCCAGTCATAATAAATTATAAGTGGTAATGGTCCAAGAAAGAGAGGATAGTGGATTATGACGTTAGGGGAGGCTTAAGTCCATAATGCCAGTTGGGGACATTTGTAAGGGTAAGATAAGTTTTCAAAGATTTTCACAAGTGGTATCCTTTTGCAACATATAATCTTGCCTTTGCATTGCATCCTAGCAAGTAGATAGTTTTTAAATTTTTGCATCTATATTTATTTGCTTGCTTTGGTCGTGTTGTCATCAATCACCAAAAAGGGGGAGATTATTAGGAAAATGGACCCTAGGCCCATTTAGTTTGGATTTTGGTGTTTGATGATCAACATGACCAAATTGGACTAATGTGTTTGCTAGGGTTTATTATATAGTTTAATAGGATGCAACGCGGACTTGAACCAAGTTTGGAACGTGAAGAAAATAATCAACACTCAAAAGAAGACATTGGAGGAGGTGTTGACAGCCTCGAAGTGAAGCAAGGAGTTCAAGACGTGAAGATGTCGAAGCCCGAACAAAGCCATGCGAAGAAATGGAAGTGGACGGTGATTGAGTGGGCACCGCCCTAGGGGTGGCGGTGCCACCAGAGATGGGCTGTTGTAGTTGGAGAAGAGGGGGCCACCGGATAGCACCGTGTGCACTGCCCTAGTCACCGCCATGGGGTGGCGGTGCACTAAATAGGGGGTGGCGGTGCCACCGCCCTAAAATTCTAGAGAGCAGCGAAGGGGACTCGGGCACCGCCCTGGTCACTGCCCTAAGGGTGGCGATGCACCGCCTAGTGAATAGTACCCCTAACGGTTGGTTTGTCAGTGACAACGGCTAGTCCACATGGCGGTCACCGCCCTGTCCGGTGCCAGGCACCGCCCTGTTCGATGACCACGCAGAGAAGAGGATCTCGGCCACAACGGCTAGTTTCGACTTGGGGCTATAAATACTTGCCCCAACCGGCCATTTGGGGATAGTGGAAGCTGATGGAAGATAGGAGGGTGTTGCTACACCTCATTTGTGCTCTCCACATGCATAGAGCTTAAAGATCACTTGGTGATTAGCATCGGTGCTTTGTGAAGTGCTTAGGTTAGTTAGACCACGCTCATATGCGCTTGCTCTAGGCTTAGGTCTAGTTTCTAGTGAGATTTGCAGACCTCTAAAACCAAGGTGCTTACGCGCACCGTGTTTGTACCCGGCGGGGCTTGTAGTCTTGCGAGATCACACCAACCGCGTTTGTGGTTTGGCCGCCACCGTGTACCGAAGGGAAGAAGGCCAGCGGCATTATGGCCGAAAGCTTGATAGTGAAGACGGTGGGGAGCGGTCCAGGCCAGCGGCATTGTGGCCGAAAGCTTGATAGTGAAGACGGTGGGGAGCGGTCCAGGAGAGGCACACCAGAGACCCACTTGCGTGGGAAAGACCTGGGGCTATCCACGGAGTTACCTTACTAGGAGCTTGGACCTGACGAGAGATTTCTTATGAGAGGCTCCAATGAGGACTAGGGGGAAGCTTGAGCGCTTCTCGATACCTCGGTAAAAATACCAGAGTCGTTGATGAGAGTTTGCATCTCTACCTCATCTTTACCTTTAGCATTTATATTGCTACCTTGGTTGTGTGCTTTACTTCCCTAGCTTAGTTGATATGCTAGTTGATAGGATTGGAACCTAGGTTGCATAACTCTTTTGTGGTAGAGATAGCAACACACCTAGAAAAACCATAGTTGCACATTTAGATAGATTACTTTCTTGCATAGGTTTTGACTAGGTGAAATTAGAGGCCTTGGTTAGAAGTGGAATTTTAAGTTGCCTAATTCACCCCTACCTCTTAGGCGTCACGGTCCCTTACACCAGGTTCGTATCAATTTCATAGAAAGAATCGACACAAGGGATGCACGGAGAAGCTTCTTCAAGGAGTGACCTATGATGGGGATGGACTGCTCCACATTGCAGTCAGGTTTGGCAAAACATCCGCTAGTTTCCATCTTTGGCAAACTAGCTGTAGAACTGCCCCCTTTAGGCCTAGAAAATGGTGCACCAGTAGGAGAGGGTGACGAGAGCAACGACATTCGTATCAAAATAGACGGTGAAGTGGTACCAAAAAGGTAGCTGCTTGCCGAGTTTCTGGGGTAAGAAACCATAAGGGGGAGACCTGCCTAGATGAGGAGGTTAGCGAGGCAATGCGCATTTTTGAAATCAGTGATCTTGGTGGATAAAAGTTTGGACGTCAAGATCAACTCCCCACCTATGGTGCAGAAACTAGATTATGAAGGTGTATCCGCCCTATACTTGTGTCGGTGTTTTGTAAACCAGACTAGTAAATTTATACGATTGTCACGCTGCTCTAGGAAGACGATGGTAGCATCCAAAATATACAAGGATTTGTACTGGTTTAGGCTGGAGGCCTACGTCCAGTCTCAGAGATAATCGAGTTCGTGTTCCTCGCATGAATGCTCTAAATTTCTTACAATGGGGGTGCAAGAATGGTGAAAGAGGTAGAAGAACCTAATCTAGGTGGTGGGCTGGCCCAAGGGAAGCTTCAGGAGCCCAACTACTATGGAGAATGAATGAAAACGGTAGAGGATTCAGAATCATCTTGAGATGGGTAACCTGGTTGCCCTTATATAGAGTTCGGGGCTAGGGCGCATACAAAGCAATAGGTTCTCCCGACCGAAGGGTCGCGAGCCTAAGGGAGGGCCTAGCTAACTTGGCTTGCAAGCTACGCTGTCTTCTAGAGCATGTCCGGGCGTGGCTGTCATCATGGTCTTGTGGCCATGTCACGGAATGGCATGGCGTGGTGCTACTGTGCCGGTCGTGGCGGCACTATAGGCATGATGATAGTTCGCTAGCCGTCCTGTGCATCATGGTCTCCGCCATGGCCTTCGTCATCGTCTCCTGGTTTCCTAGGGCATCGTACAGGAGTTAGTGTCCGTCCCTGGGTCGTTGATCACCTTATTGTCTTGAGGAGCGGGGGGGGGGCACGATCCCTATCATTGGGGTCGTCGTTCCCGCTAGCCTGGATGGCCTCTAAGTCAAGGCCCTCATCGTGGATCCCATCCCGTAGTGGGCGGGATCGTACTTTTGTCTCATCAGGCCGTATTTGGCGGATGGTCATCGTACCTGTCGTCACTGCTTTGGGCGGCATTGTCTTGTCTGTGCGGCGTGGCACAGGGATGTCGTCTGACCGGACAGAGGTGACTACTGTCCCCTCGGTCCTTGCGGGGTCAGTGCGAAGTGCTTGTTCTTGTTAGAGGAGGCACACTTGCCGACGCTCAACCTCTCCCCGTTCCTTCCAGGGGTCATGATGGAGGAGAGGTTGTGCGCCTTTCCAGCGCCGTGTGGCTAAGGTAGGAGGGAGGGGTCGTGGCTAACCCCGACCTTATCGTTTGGCCTGGCTTGCTTGGCTTAGCTAGGCCTCGGTCGTTTGGGCTTTCGCTAGCTGGTGTATTGCGGGTTGCGTGCCCTGCTAACTAATCGGTCCCTTGAGACACCCCGGGGTTATAACCCCGACAACTTGGCTGTCAGTTTGCGTCGTGATGACATGGTTAAGATTCTAATATGAAGGGTCATCCTACGCTGGGCCTAGAGGAAAGACTGACATGCATGCTGCGGTTGTCTTGAACAAAGGTAAGTACATCAAAGTGCCTACCAGTACATAGGCACAAGAGAAATCAATAGTTTGGGTAGGCAATCCATCGATGTAACCATGTAATTAGTCTTGAATTCCTTGGGTATATATTTTCATGCAGAGCTCACTGTGCAGCTTCACGAGTGGAAGCCAGAACTTAGAGCATCTCCAACCGGTCTCTCTTCCAACCCTGTGAACACAAGGTTGATATGTGCCCTTGTGGTTTGAGTTTGTGATGAGTGATTGTCAACGTGATAGGCACTTCGAGTTGAGTTTGTGGACTAACTGTGATGTGAGTTGTGTTGTGCAACATGTCTCTTAGCTTGTGGTGTGCAGGTGTGGAGCTCGGAGATGGTGGTCGACGGCAAAGGTGAAGGCCAAGTGGGTCTGTGCCGATGGACCGGGAGCAGTGAAGGATGCATGCTGGGCTTGGACTGAGGGACAGGAGGCCGGATGACTAGCTGAGGTGGCTGACATCTGGGGGCATTGACAAGCGCAAGTGTACATGGCGGACCATGTTGACCAAGTCAAGACGACAGTCGAGTGGATCGAGTGGAGGCTCTAGGGACTCGGTGACCGGGCGGTCGAGGATGGCGGTGACATGTGTCGAGGTGCGGGGGACGTGTATGAAGTACGTTACCCACGAGCGGTTTGGTGGTTGGGGCCTCAAAACCACCAATAGAGGGTTTCGTGGGTTTGTCCTCAAAACCCAGCTGCGGTTCTAGCGGGAATCTAGAGTGGCACATGGCGGAATCACAGAGGTTGCATCAAGGCGAAGCAAATCTGTGAAGGAAGCGTGGATGTCCGTTCAAAAAAAGACTGGGTTGGACCATAATACCCCTGAGGGTTAGGTGGTTCGCCTAAACTATCTAAGGGCACAAGTGAGATTGTGTAATGGGCCTATAAATAAAAGAGGGCTGCACCCATTCAACCTCATCTCTCCGGTTAGTCTTTTTTAGTCTTCCTTGTTAGGGTTCTTTCTCTAGACTGTTGTAGGGATCAACAGATGTTTTAGCCGAATCAAAATTCATCTGTGTAAGTTTGATTTCGGGAATGGAGGCCCTAACCTCCTCTAGTCCTCGTGACTTCAAGATTTGAGCAATTTTCGTGCACTTGTTCTTGTGTTTTTCGTTCTTGCTCCCGATGTTCTTCCCCCTCTCTTCCTGGTGTTCGATCTCTTCGTTCGGACACATCAAAATGGCCAAGGTCTGCCTCAGGACAAGGCTTCTATTAGGAAGCATGGTTGGCATACCACCTCTAATATTTTCCAATTTTTCTTAACACGATCCAAAAATACTGGGAGAACTATAGGATATTGTTATGTTAGATGACATAGTACAGAAGGCATAAATATCATGACACAAAGGGCATACTAGGAACTAGAATATTGCTACGTTAGATGACATAGCATAGAAGGCACAACGCAAAACATTTTCATCTAGGATTTTTATAACTGATGGCAGTATTCATGTCATCTCTAAGTTTTTTACTCATAACAGGGGTTCATCAACATATTTTAGCCTTCAAATCTTCACAGTTCCTCCAAGCTTGCTGATGGTAGTAGTTCATGATCCTGGAAAGTTTCATTTAAAACTGTTGTTTTTATGTAAATAGAGGGAAAAAATAGGAGAATAAACAAAACTTACCATTGGCTTCTACTTTACACAAGTAACACTCTTCGTTTGGGCTATAGTTTCCCCACGTGGTGTTATTGATGAACCTGTGTTATCGATGATTGATGAGCCTACAAACACCAGTGTTAGATTAAAGAAGGCTCTTTTACCACCTTAATGCAGAAGCTGGAACTTTATTGATCGTCGAAGAAATCAATGTAAACAATGGTAGCATAAATGTAAGTGAATAAAGAAACCTACATGGGCATGACCAGACACAGCATTATTGATGTACAGTGAAATTTTCCGATCTTCACGACAAACTGCTATAAAATTGTAAAATTTGTTGTGCTTTCTATAAACAAAATGAGGTCAGGGGCGGATCTATGTACACTGTACGGTGTGCGGGTGCACCACAAAAATATCAAAAAATAGTCCTTATGATCAAATTTTCACCATATTCGCACTCATACGAAAAAATCCTATGCACCCACGAGGCAAACACCCCCTCGTATTTACTCTAGCTCCGCCCCTAAATGAGGTATAGCTTATCATATATAAAGTGGTGAATTCTCGTAGTAAAATAGATAAACCGGTGAATAGATTTGTACCCAATGGTCCCTTATTCCAATCCTCCGCGCTAAGTCCCATGTGCTTGAGGAACTTTTAATGAGTCTTATAGCTGATCTCATGATGTTCGTTCTCAATTTTTGACCTAGCATACAAAAATAAAGTTGATTATTGCTGATTATTGTTGCTTCCAATCGGTGTTTGTCCATCCAAACTTGAGATGCTTTGACTCTCCAAGAAAGTTGGAATGGCTTATAATTTGATATGGAAGGAGTAAAGGTAAAGTTAATGTTTTTTTTATATACTCGAAGAACGAGAACTGTATTTTCTTTGGACCGAGGGAGTAACATGCAGCGGAAGTTATAGCAGAGTATTAATAATAACTAAAACAGAGTCAAGACAATATGTTTTATTTTTCAGTAATAGACAAGTGAAACAAAAGTAGCCGCAAAACATCTGTCCTAATAAAGAGGTAACTACCGGGAGAGAAGTCGAAGTCGTGTAGAGGAATGTTTGAATGACCATCACACACCTGTCCATCTGCCCATCATGGGTGTTCATATCTGATGAATCTTAGTACTATTTTTTTTTACTATTCAGGCCGAAGGCACGAACGGGTTAGGAAAATAAATTGAGGCCGCGAACCGAGCGCCAGGTACTTTGAGGTAGGACCTGTCCATCCATGTCTAAGTCTCCGACTTAATATGGGTGTTTATATTTTTTTAAATTTAATTTAGATTTAACGGTATTATTCTTTCAGTGGTGGTCGACGCTATTCTTTCAGTGCTGGTGACGTGTCCGTTGACAACGAGGCGTCTGTGATGACTTTGTCAATCTCAAGATTTATCGGTCCAATTCAATTCTTTGGATGTGTTCATAGGAGTAGAGTGTGTGTGCGCTTTTATGAGAGTGAGTGTGCGCTCGTGTATGTGAGCGTTTGCATCTGACTGGATGGGAAAAAATAAAAAAATAATTTAACGGTGCTATTCTTTCAGTGGTGGTCGGCGCTATTCTTTCAGTGGTGGTGACGTGCCCGTCGACAACGAGGCGTCTGTGATGACTTCGTCGATCTCGAGATTTGCTGGTCCAATTTAATTCTTCAGAGGTGCTCATAGGAGTAAAGTGTGCGTGTGTGTGTTTATGAGAGTGAGTGTGCGCTCGTGTATGTGAGCGTCTGCGTCTATAACTGGGTTGCGAAAAAAATAAAAAATAAATTGAGGCCACTGAGTGTTGCTACTCTCAGCACGTACCTTACGACTCGTTCTTTCTCAGTGCACCACATGTCCATTCATACAATATACTAGGGATGAAAACGGATCGGATACGAACGGATATCACTCATATTATACTTGTTTTCATATTTCTGTTCGGATTCGGATTCGGACACGGATAACGTTCGGATACATATACGAATACGGATTGACTCGGTTACGGATACGAATAATGAGTATCGAATACGGTATGAATCGAATTCGGAGAAGGTCGGATACAAATATCTATTCGGATATTGAGTAAAAGCAGCATATATATATATATATCATACGTGCGCAAACCATTACACCACTCTATGAGTCCATAATCCATCTAGATTAAGCCGAAAGACTAAAGAGTAAAGCAACAAATAAGATAAAGATACAGATACATCATATATCAAACATCATATAAGCACCAATCTTCGCGGCATGAGTAGAAATAGCCAAGCACATTGCTTCATAGGTCTCATGGAGTCATGGTCATGGATTCAAGATCTACAATCCTTATATAGGCCATTTTTTCATTTTGAGAAAGTTTGAACAAAATGTAGTTCAAATTTCACAAGTGTGTGACATAGTTTTAGAAAGTCTATATGAGATTCAAGAATTTGTGACTAGTGTTTGATAAAACTTTCTCAAATGGGAAAATGAGCTATGTAACAATTGTATATCTTGCTGAGATGATCAAACTTGGTATTCAGAGTTTTTTCATCTGAGGTCATTTAGTGTCTCATTTGAGCAAGTTTGACCAAGTCAAATTTGGTCAAATGAAAAAACAACACTTTGACTCTAGTATTATGAACTCTAAATGACTTGAAATTGAAAAATTTTGAATACCAAGTTTGTTCAACTCATCAAGATCTACAATTCTTGTTTTGGTCAACTTTCCATTTGAGATAGTTTGGACGGTTCAAATTTGTGATTTTTAAATTTCGATGCTTACAAACTAGTTTTCAAAACCCTAGATTGTCTCAAATTGAAAAGTTTTGAATACCAAGTTTGTTCAGCTCATCAAGATCTACAATCCTTATATAGGCTATTTTTTCATTTGAGAAAGTTTGAATAAAATGTAGTTTAAATTTCACAAGTGTGTGACATAGTTTCAGAAAGTCTATATGAGATTTAAGAATTTGTGACTAGTGTTTGATAAAACTTTCTCAAATGGGAAAATGAGCTATGTAACAATTGTATATCTTGCTGAGATGATCAAACTTGGTATTCAGAGTTTTTTCATCTGAGGTCATTTAGTGTCTCATTTGAGCAAGTTTGACCAAGTCAAATTTGGTCAAATGAAAAAATAACACTTTGACTCTAGTATTATGAACTCTAAATGACTTCAAATTGAAAAGTTTTGAGTACCAAGTTTGTTCAACTCATCAATATCTACAATTTTTGTTTTGGTCAACTTTCCATTTGAGATAGTTTGGACGGTTCAAATTTGTGATTTTTAAATTTCAACGTTTACAAACTAGTTTTCGGAACCCTAGATTGTCTCAAATTGAAAAGTTTTGAATACCAAATTTGTTCATCTCATCAATATATACAATCCTTATATAGGTCATTTTTTCATTTGAGAAAGTTTGAACAAAATATAGTTCAAATTTCACAAGTGTGTGACATAGTTTCAGAAAAGTCTATATGAGATTCAAGAATTTATGACTAGTGTTTGATAAAACTTTCTCAAATGGTAAAATGAGCTATGTAACAATTGTAGATCTTGCTGAGATGATCAAACTTGGTATTCAGAGTTTTTTCATCTGAGGTCATTTAGTGTCTCATTTGAGCAAGTTTGACCAAGTCAAATTTGGTCAAATGAAAAAACAACACTTTGACTCTAGTATTATGAACTCTAAATGACTTCAAATTGAAAAGTTTTGAATACCAAGTTTGTTCAACTCATCAAGATCTACAATTGTTGTTTTGATCAACTTTCCATTTGAGATAGTTTGGATGGTTCAAATTTGTGATTTTTAAATTGTGAATAAATATCCGGATAATATCCGTTTTTAAATATCCGGATATATCCGATACTTATCCGGATTATCCGATATCCGCCGGATATCGATGATATTACATCCATATTTGATATCCGCCTAAGATATCCGTTTTAGTATCCGTATCCGAAAAAAAAAACGGATATCCGAGTAACTATCCAGATAAGTGTTCATATTTGTTCGGTCGAACGGACGGTCGAATAAATATCCGTACCGTTTTCATCCATACAATATACAGGCATACATTGTCAAACCCCCGTGTCGTTCACCAGACCCAGGTCTACTCCCAGAAGTTTGGACGCTGTATTTCATAACGTTTCGAGTCCGAGAAACGGTCGGAGTACCGTGGTTGCTTTCAAGCGTTTATTTCAGTCTCGAACCGGCCGGACCTCTCTTGTTTGGGCGTTCAGACGAGACGCCAGCACTTGTTTTTGAGAAAGACACCCGTATTTTGCGTCGGTTGTGCCACGACTACGAGGCTGTAGTAGTTGTGTGCATGAATATATTCTGTACAAAAAGACAAGTTATGAAAGCAGAACCGTTTCTGCTTTCTGACCTTTTTTTAATAACGAACCTTGCACCTTTGCCATTTTCAGAGGTTCGCTTTGTTCCAAAAGCAGGGATCAGATGTTGGCAGTTTCGCACTCAACTGAAGTAAGCGAGCAGCTCGTTTCCAGCGTCAGTCAGTCACTGGAATCACCCAAAATCTTCCTGCTTTAACCTGGAATCAGAAGTGTATACATCCTGCATTACAGTTCTCATCCCATTCAGGCTCCGGATTGTCGGTGGTGGTGCTGGAAATACACTGGTGCAGACAGAGCAGCTGCAAGCCTGCAACCGTGCCGGGCCAAACACAGTTAAGGTGGTGTTTAAATTCAGGGAGTAAAGTTTAGGTATGTCATATCGAGATGTCATATGAAAGTATTCAGATATTAATAATAAAATAAATTACATAAGTCATTAGTAATCCGCGAGACGAATTTATTAAGCATAATTAATCCGTCATTAGCATATGTTTACTATAGCACCAAGCATTATCAAATCATGGACTAATTAGGCTTAAAAATTCGTCTCGCAAATTAGTCGCAATCTGTGTAATTAGTTATTTTTTAGTCTATATTTAATATTTCATGCAATGTTCAAATATCCAATATGATAGAAATAAACTTTAGGGAGAAATTAAGGCCTAAGTAGCTAGAACACATGGGAACTGACATGTATAACCACAAATAGAACCTTAATGCCTGGCATGTATAGTGGGGAAGAGAATGGAGATTCCTAATGCTAGTGTAACCGTGAAACAGAAAAGATCACATATGCGGCATGTTCATTTATAGTCAGAACGGGAAGAGAATGGAGATTCTCACACCAAACCAGCCTAAAGTAATAATGCCATGACACCATACGTTTAAATGCAAAGATCCCATGATGGTGCAAGATCTGCCATTGAGGATACTTTGCCCAACTGAACCTCTCCGGAAACAACTTTTCCTGAAACAGCTGGTTTAACTTATCCTAGCCATGGGCTGGTTTAGTATGAGAGAAAAATACTATTCGTTGGCTGATATGCCAAATACGACCAAGCGAACAGGCTGCCCTACTTGCAATATTCCTGGTAGTCGGTCGGACCGAATTTGCTTAAACAATTAAAATTTGATTAAAATAAACTTTGTTGTTCAAAGTGAGCTCTATAATGTGGGATCAAAGGTTAGTGATGTTTCTAAATCAAACATGTTAAAATTGAGCTCCAAAAATTGAATTAATGCTGACTACACACTTGGTCATTTTTATGGCTAAGTGTTTGAAAATCATTTAATAAGTTCAATCTTTGGAGATTTATTAGATGAAATTTCATAAGTAAAAATTGTCCAACTTTTGTTGCATTAGTTGGTAGGATGCTTGAGCTTTGGTACTGTGTATTTGGTTGTAATGTTTGATTCATGCTTAATCACTAATTAATTGCTCAAAGTAGCTTACTCAAAATTGTTTAAAACCCTGAAATTGAATCCAGTCATTCGGTTTCACTGTACCCTTATTCGAAATTCAAAATCTCAAAATCTATAGATTTTCTGATGTGGGTTCCTTAAGTAAAGTTGGAGAGCTTGCATAGTTGAACAAATTTCACTAATGGAGTTAATCACGTTTCTGCACGGAATCAAGAGAAAGAAGGAGAAGAAGATGAGGGTTTCAATTGTGCCCAGTAGGGCGGTAGCTGTGCCATGCAGCTGCTTGCCGTCGGTGACCTCCACCGCCTTAGAGCTGCTCCTCAGCGCGTGGACACGCACCTGCTTCACCTAGGCAACGCAAGCAGCTGATGTCGCTCGCCCGCGCGCTGCCCTTGCCATTAAATCCCAAGCTGCCTGCAGTTTCTCCTTTCCTTCCTTCCCGCTCCGCCGCCAGACTGCTCGGTCCAACCGGCGAAATTCGTCGGGGCTGCTCCGCCACCGCCTAATTCCTTTTGCCCAAAGCCTCGCCGCGTCTTTGTGCACCCGCAAAGCCCGTCTGCGCCATCCTTATCCGTCGGAGCTAGCCGGAAGTCACCATCTTCCTCGCGGCCGTCCGCAGCGCCGCCGCATGTGCCCTCACCGTGGCCAGACCTCACCATGACATCGCATGCCTCTAAGTTGACTGTTTTGGCTTCCTTATCGTGTCGTGGTGCTTATCAACTCGGCCGTTTCTTGTTTGGCTCACAGGACACGCCGGAACGTGAGCTCGCCATCCAGTTGACACCGCCGTCGTCGTCCTCATCGTCGGCAGCCGTATCCGCGCCATCCTTGCTTCAACCGATCGCGTAGGCATGATCTTGGTGAGCTCCTTGTTATGCCCGTGCTCTCTCCGTTTTTCATTTGAGGTCTTTAATATGTTCAAAAAAATTAAACAAAGTTTCAGCGGTATATTAATCGCGTACTAGTGTTTGTTGCCTTAGAAAAATCATATCTTCCTTACATGGTGTCAAATAGAGATACTTTTTAAGAAAATTATATGACTTGTTAATTATTATTTACTTGTTAATTGTTATTGATCCTACGGGTCAATATTCCGTATTGATTTTTCGTATACCGACCGTGTTCGACATAATTCTGCTCGAATTAGTTCGTTTTTTAAATTCTCGATATTCCGTAAGTTCATGTTCATTTTTGTGTCCGGCTTTACCTCTTTCGCTTTTGTTTTCATATTCAAATGTAAAAGTAGAAAACAGTTGAGAGGTTTTCCGACCGTTTCTGACCGTTTGCATCCCTAGATGCATGTATGTAAGACTTGATTGCTCCTGGTATGCAATAGTTGAGTATGTGGTTATGCTTTGTAGATGCTTTTCATGTTAATCTTGTTGGTCCATGCTAAGTTAATTACTTTCATGATAGACAACTAATTAACTAGATAGTTAAATAATTAAAATGCTTTGTAAGATAATGACCCTTGTTCTTAGTGAAAGAAAGTTGTACTCAACTTTCTTAACTTTGTTTAACTTTTGTTATGCACTTGTGTGTGTCTCATCATGCATCATGGCATGTAGTCCATTATGTTAAGCAAAGCATCATTCATTACGTGTAGTGTACGAGAGTGAGAAGATTTGTATTGATCAAGTTCCGGAGAAGGTCCATCCACCGTGGTGTTGGTGCCAAGTTAACCCCTAGATCTTTCTGTGGAAGCTAACCTTTTCTGCAACGCAGGCAAGCCCCAGGTGCATACTACCCTTCTCTAGTATTTGCAAATCTTTATTACACCTTAAGTCTTGTGAGATGTGCATTAAGTGATTAGGAGTTGGTCGAATACCGTTGCTGCATGATGACCTTGATATTCAGGTATCCTTAGTTCTACCCTATTAGTATGAATAGGTCGATACCCCTGAAGCTTAGTAATGCTTAGACTTTGATAGAAGTCGGGTGATGGTTTCATCATTCACGGGAGATAGGTTTTATCTTGTTCTTCTCGGCCCTGTTTATGGGTCGTGAGAATACCATGATGATAATAATGTTTAAATTGAGACCGAGAGGGACTGATGTTAAGGTAAGTGTGGGCAGACAGGTTCGCCTGGTCGTGCTCGTTCCGCCTGTGTCGATTAAGGACCGTACCGTTGTAGACCTGTTATGAGTCGAGACCTTGTAGTACTGGCCACATACTCCGGTAAGCCTAATACCTCGGCTATTCCATTATGTGAAAAGCCAACTGCGCACTGAGAGTGGAGAGAAGGCGAGAGTAGCGTGTACACATCCTGTGAATCCGCCAGGAGCGGCGCAGGGAGGTGGAGTACTGTGCTCTCGGGTAGCGCTGGACCCGTTCATGTTTTGGAGGATCCGAGTGAGCGTTGATATATGTAGGTTTGGGTGCGGACCTTAGACCTGCATATGTCGTGTGGTAAGGAAACCCCAGCAGGGCCAATCGATTCGAATCGCCGTTGCTTCGCGGAGAAGAAGACTTGATTCTCTGCTCTACATCGTAGTTAATCAATGGAACATGGTTACTGGTGGATCAGAGATGAACATGAGATGTGGTGATTAATGAAGTGATTGATTTAGATTAGGTGCAAACTGGATACTACTAATGACTTAATACCCAGCTAAAACATTGAAAGTAAGGATCCACTTGTAGTAAGCTTTTCTGCAAAAGTTACTTCTTGCTTCAAACTTACCTTAAGCCTGCATGCCCTTGAAGTCTTTTCTTTTAGTCGGGTAAGACTTGTTGAGTACCCTCATGTACTCAGGGTTTGTCAACTCCTGTTGCAGGTTCTGACTTGAGCTGCTAATCGAGGTCATGTCGGTGGGCTCGACATGATCTAGTTGTCCCTTCTATCTTCGATGATTTACCTAAGTTGCTTCCGCAGTTCTACACATCTTTTAGAACTTAAGTTAAGTTTTGACTTGAACATGTTTTGTAAACTAATATTGTAAACCTTCCGCACTCTGATGTAAGATATTTTTGTACCAACTGTTGTAATGTTGTGGTAACTCCATGATGATCATATATAAGTTGTAAAATATGGATGATTCAGAGTTCTCCGAAGACACCCGACAGACTACCGGAGTTATCTGGCTCTCATGTACACGAGTCGAAGGTCTTTAAGTGCATGTGGACCATATAATTTGAGTGGTTCTGCCCGTATGGAGCCCCACGGACAAGAGCGAAATTCGCATGTTGAACTCTTGTTCATTCCAAACGGGTACTATGTCCTGTTTTTTCTGGCGTCACGTCTCCTCCAGACGCGCCGAACTACACCGAACAATGCCCATCTGCTGATGCTTGTACTCGTAGCATGTGGTTCGCGCGTCGCTCTCGGTCGGTCCTCTCCTCGTACGCGCGGCGGCCACGCAACGGCGATGCGCCCGACCGTGCCCTACCCGTTGGTGGCCAGTGCCACGGCCGGTGCCATGCCCAGGCCCAACCGTTAGTTGCCGCCCGCTTTTAAAAACGGCACCCGCGGACGCGCTGGCCGCTCCCCTCCTGCATGGGGCATCATGGGCAGGTGGGCTGATGGGCACGGCTGGGTTCGTGCGTTCATGTGGGTTGGGGGTGGGGCGGCAGCTTCACGCGGTTTTGGGTGGCGCCCGACGCGCTTCCACCGCATCAACCGTCGCCATCACGCTCACGCCCTCGCTTTTAATATGCCCTGTGAGGCGCCGTTTACACGAACACGTCCACGAAGATCGCCAGAATGCTGCCCAGGTCCCTTGCCTCTGTGTGACCTGTGGGGGGGCCGTACCCGTACCCGTACTTCCTAAACCGTTACATGCTAGTACATGAGCTGACAACTTTTAGGGAACACACACGCACGGCTTTGGGTTGTCAGTCTCCACGCTGCCTTCGATGATCTATCTACAAAGAAACTTGGTGTCACCGAAATCTGAAGGTAACGATACCCTCAAAATTTCAGTTTTTTACTTTCTCTTCATCACATCAAGGTAGTTGTTTGCATTAAATGTAATCAGCGAGAACACGAGAAATCCACGATTGGACAATATTTACCAAATCTCTCCACTATTTTATGGATCAATTATAAATATCTCTCCAATGGATCCAATACCAGTCACATAGAAACAACGGTCTAATAAAAAAAGGTATGGATCAATGTAGGAGCGGATGAATTAAAATCAACGTCTCTACAACGCTGGCGAATACCTGACACATGTCCCCTTGTTCCACCACTATCATTCCCTTTATTTTTTCATTTTCTTTTTCTGACGTACAATCTTATTCATTTGGCTGTGGCTTATCTTTAACGATCGTAAATTTTCAGCCAGAATAATATTTTTCTCTCACATAAACCAACCAGCGATCTTCTTCACGAACCAGCAACGATATGAACCAGCCGATCAAGCTGCTTCACTCTTGCCCTTGGTGGCATAAGCAACTTTGTCAGACGAAGCACTGACCTCCTCTATGGGCTGCTCTGACAGCTTGCAAGGCTACTGTCTGGTCGCTTTTCCTGTCCAGGATGGCATCTGATCCTAGCCAGCCTTATGAGACCCCCAACCACCGTGGAGCATTGGGGAAGGCCTTGATGCCCAAGAGGCTCCCTTGTTGACCCTCAAAAAAAGAGGCTCCTGTATTTCTAAAAATTATGCCTTAGGAAATACGGGATATAACGTAATCTATGGTAATAATCTTTCTCTTCCTTGCTACCAACATTTCCTAACCAGTCTCCAACTACCTATCGTCCCACTCACTCTATCACTGCGGTCGAACTGCTTTTTTGGGTATCCTTTTACATCCTGAAGCCATTGATTCAACCCCCTCCTAACCTTGAAACGCTATTCCTAAATATCTGACCCTTACCCTAACCAGAGCTTGTTGGAGCTTGATTCTTCACCGGAGAAGACATGGTGGTCATTAGAGAAGAGGTCATTGGAGTTAGACTTATCAAAGCTGGTACATACGCGCACCAGGTTGGTTGCATGCATGAGATATAAGAGAGAGAAAGTTGAGCACTCGAGCGTGGCGCTTTCTTCGTCAATCGGCCTGAACGCAAGATGCTTTTCAAACATGTTGGGCCCGTTCTTCCCCTTCTATACTTGTCTATTGAATAATAAAAAGGAATACCTAGCACCCGGACGTCCGGCCCCCTAGCGGCGTCCGGACGTAGGTCCAGGTGCGCCCTTATCCCCCACCGCATTCCGTTTGCACCGTGTCCCGTTCCCCACCGCGCCCCTATCCCCGTTTCCCACCGCGCCTCTCTCCCTGTCCCCCACCGCGCCTCGTTCCCCCACCGCGCCAAGTTCTCCACCGTGCTCATGTCCCCGTTCCCCAACGCACCCGTACCCCCTACCGCACCCCGTCCCAAAGGCATGAAAACACTTCAAGTGCAAAACATCGCAAAGCATATGGAGAAACTATGTAGTGCAACATCGGGATATAAAAACTACAACTGTAGTGCAACATCGAAAAACATGTACTACAACATCGAAAAAAATATGTATTGCAACATTGAAAATCATGTGCTGCAACATCGAAAATCATGTACTGCAACATCGCAAAATATATACTGCAACATCGAAAAATTGTGTGCCGTAACATCAAAAATTATGTGCTGCAATATCAAAAATTATGTGCTGCAACATCTCAAATAGTAGTACTGCAACATAGCAAAAATCAAACATGAAACATGGAAATGGAAATATTCGAAAATCATCTGTTGCAGCAACCCAAAAATCCCATTACGACATTCGAAAATTATCTGTTGCAACATCTAAAAAACCCATTGCAACACGGAGAAACAGAGCTCGCTGGAGGGAGGAGGGAATAGGACCCCAGAGCTCACTGGAACCCTAGCCACCGCCGCGTCCCTCAAATCTAGAGGAAGAGGACGAGGCTCAGATCTAGAGGAGGAGGAGGGCTCAGATCCAGAGAAGGAGCGACCTACCTCGTCGGAGCCGCCGCCGTTGTGCTCGTCTCCGGTGGGGGAGCGGGAGCGGGGTCACAATGGAGGTTGCTTAGGGGGGAGGGAGGGAGGGAGGTCGATGAGGAAGGGAGGGAGCCGGGCGAGCGGCGCGACAGCAAGCTAGGCGCGACGCGCTGCGTCTGTCACGGGGAGCGCGCGACAGCGAGCGGCTGGGAAACACGGTTGCGGATGGAAATGACGAGCGGGGCTTGGAGGAATCGACACGCGCACGGTCATAGAAGGGGCGATGACCGTCGCTCTAATTGGGCGGCAGCCCAGGTGCGCGGCGTCCCGACGGGGCGGGCGTCCGCACAGTATCAATATCGATAATAAAAATATTTAGACTATAGAAGGATACTAGTTGTTGTATGTGTTAGTCTCTAAACCTGTCTATTGATGATTTGGCTTGACTTATAGGCAGGTTCTATTGGACTTGCTCTGATGAATGAATAGATTAAAGATATATAAGTCGAGTAGCCTAGTATGCTCATCCTCACATCTTTCCCTACAACGAAAAATCTGCCTTGTACGCCACCATGCACTGTACCACCTTCATTCAAGAGCACCCACGTATACCAATTTTTCGGCGAGGCTCCTTCTGAGATATTTGCTCTGTGCAGGGGCACCAGTGCGATGCGAACCTTTTTTTTTCAAAAGGAAATGGATCTTAACCACACACGATCTACCAGGCCATCGCACGATCGCAAGCAACAACTGCCGCCTCCTCCGCTCCTCCGCTCCTCCGCAGTAGTCTCCTCTCCTGCTCGGCTGCTCCGCTCGGCTCCCCTCATATACGGAGAGTACTCCAACTCCATCAACCGCCTCTCCGCCTCCCTCCTCTCCAGATCTCCCATTCACACACTCCCGCGCGCACAGAGACCTCCAAGGCCAAGCGCAAGCAAAGCATCCACCCACCCATGGCGCCTCTCCTCCTGCTCTTCCTCCTCGGCGGCCTCTGCGCCCTCTTCTCCCTCACCACCTCCTTGCGTGCCAGCTCCAAGAAGTGCGAGGACGTCAAGAGCGGAGACGCCGGCGGCAAGGAGCCAAGAGGCAGGGACGGCTTCGTGCCGGAGGAGACGCCGCAGCAGCAGCAGCAGGGGAAGAAGCAGGCGCGGGCAGAACCGGAGAAGGACCTGGGCATCGTCTTCTCCACGTTCGACCACGACGGCGACGGCTTCATCACGATGGTCGAGCTGGAGGAGTCGCTGCGCCGCCTCGGCATCGCCGTGTCCGCCGACGAGGCAGCGGCCATGGTCGCGTGCGTTGACGCCAACAGCGACGGGCTCATCGACATCCACGAGTTCCGCGAGCTCTACGACTCCATACCCAAGAAGAGGAAGCACCAGCACCCCGCCTCCGCCGGCGGTTTCAGCGGGGCAGCGAGGGAGGTGCCGGTGGAGGGCGACGACGAAGAGGCCGAGGGGGAGGAGGATGAGGAGAGGGACCTGCGGGAGGCGTTCGACGTGTTCGACGGCAACAAGGACGGGCTCATCTCCGCCGAGGAGCTCGGCACCGTGCTGGGCTCGCTCGGCCTGCGCCGCCAGGGCAACGGCCGGCCCGCCGTCGCCGACTGCCGCGACATGATACGCCTCATCGACAGCGACGGCGACGGCATGGTGTCCTTCGAGGAGTTCAAGCGCATGATGGCCGTCGTCAAGGCCTAGGCTCCTCCTCGCAGATCAAATCAAATACGAAACTTGGAGCGGCGGATTTGCAAAGGCAAGTAACGTTATTTTGTTCTTGGATCGGGAAAGACGCATCGAGGATTGGTTGGTAGCAGAAGCGCGATCGATTAACACGCCAGGAACTCGTATTTGTTTATGGGGGGTTGAAGGCTGAAGTAGCTTCTTGCTCTGTGTTTCTCCCCTGTTCTTCAATCTTGATCACTTCCTCTCTTTTTTCACTCTAATTATTTCATAGTACTTCTTTTTAGTCTTGTTACTGTTTTCACTGACAGGTATTGATCAGACATGTATGTAAATATTAGTTCTTGCTCGCTGTCAGGTTCATCTGTGGAAAAATGAACAACTAGATGAATCAACGAGTATGACTTGTTCATTTGGTGTGTTTGTGTTTGGGACCCTTCCGTGTTCAAACAATTGTGTAATTGTACAAGTCTGCGTGCCATGCTTTCTATCACCAAACTTTGACTGTTGAAATCTGTTCTTGGCTGTAAGGTTGCCAGTTGCCTGTTCATGAAGTAGTAAAACCCAAAGAAAGTTCTTGTCTTTGTGGACAAGGTATGCCATTTTTACACTGTTTCTGACGACCCAGAGACTGAAGTGATCGTGTGGATTTTCGTGGCATGTGTTCATACGTGTTCCAGACCTCCAGTTGTTGCTTGGATGTTATTCCCTTGACAAATTCAGCGGACAAAGATTTGATGGGCTGCTACTTTTACCTGGTCACACAAGAACTGATTTTCCAAGCAGTAACTTTCAAACCACAATAAACAATTCTCTGAGAAGTAAAAGACTTCTATTGGTTTCTAAAGTCTTCTATTGGTTTCCTCCAAAATTAAATGCCTGTTCGTTTGGCTGATAAGCCATGGCTGAAAGTACTGATGACTGATTTGTTGTGAGAGAAAAATATTGTTCAGTTGGCTAAAAAAGTATGGCTTATAAGCCAAGCGAACGGGGCATGAAAAACATGCAAACGGAAGACAACCAATATTTTTTTTGTTACCGAATTCTTGCTCTAGCACGATCGGGAAAAACAAACAAACAAAAAAAAATCTTGCTCTGTATTGTGCCTAGTTGCACGGTATCATTGCATTGGTATTAGCCTGAATATTATGGAGTAGCAGCTTTCTTGTGCCTGCGACTTGTAAGCTGCATACGCTATCCTTCCAATTGCAGACAGAGTAGCCCAAGCAAATAGACAACGATTTTCAGAAACCTCCCCTTGTCCGTTGCGACGTTGTGATCACAAACCCTTTAAACTGTGCTAGGTCAATGAAGACGGCATTTTGAAACGGCACTGAAAACTGTTTTACTTCTTCTTCAGATCTCTGACAAATTAACAACTCCAATTCTTGGATCTGGGCCGTTCAATTTATTTCTGCAGAAGATGATAGGTCATGCAATTGCCGGGTTTGCTGAGGTGCTGTACTACCAAGATGCCAAGCTCAATCACTCATGGCACCACCAATCAGAGTGGCTGATTATTGCTGCTTCCCATCGGTGTCCACGTGGCGTCATTTGCTGAGGTACTGTACTACCTGTACATAACCAATACTACATACGTACGCCCGTGGTTGATGCAAATGGAGCCAAACGTTCCATTGGTACCGACAGTGCCTAGATGGTTGACAAATGGAGCGGTGATGCTGTAGAAACGCCGGGTTTTTCACATTACAGCATTGTTAACTCACTGCAGTGTGACGTTTACAAGTTACTGATTGTTAACTGAGCTGATCTGACTTGTTCCACTGGCTGTGAGTGTGACGTTTATCTTGGGCTGTTGAGCTGATCTGACTTGTTCCATGCTGGCCCTGTGTACTCTATCTGTTTCAAGAGATCACCCTATCCTATTAATCTTGTGATGGATGACTTGATTACGATGCGTGAGACGAAAACTAATACATGCATGCAAAACACAATTAGTAAGTCTTAGACAAAGACAACCAAAACCCGCCACCTGCACAAGCTCAACCCACCTTCTTTGGTCCTGCATAGCCTGGCCATCCTGGCTCTATCTGTTTCAAGAGATCACCCTATCCTATTAAATCTTGTGATGGATGGAGTACGTGCGTGAGACGGTGTAAGTAACGAACCCCGGCCCTCTGGCCGGCTGGCCCTGAGTAGCAGCTAGCTCGCCGTCACAGCGTTTTGCGACACCAGAACGGCCGACATGACAAAAACAATTATGCAAGGGACAGCGAGGGCGGCGAGATTCGCGACGGGCGTGCGCGCGGCACAGGAGGCGCATGTGCACGGCGTCGATCGCGAAACGGGTGTGGGTGCGTCAGAATGGAAGGCACGGAGCCACGGCCGGACAGCCGGGAGGCGGGAGCGCATCTCCGTTGCACGCGATGCTGGATGGATTCCGGGGGCAAGTGGTGGAGTGGGGCTGGAATACGGTTCGATCCCATCTCGCGACGCCAAGAAAAGAAAACAGATTACTGTGACTCTGCGAGTGAGGGTGGGAGAGGCGGCCTTCCTCACGTCGGCAGCTGGAGCTGACAGCCTGCGGTGCTTTTTGCCCACGTCGGAGAGAGGAAGAGGGCGCCCAGGAGGCCAGGACACGAGGAGACGCCAGTTCATTGGCCTCATGGAGCGAGGTGAACGAACATGCAGTGCAGGCTTGTCCCGCGGCGTGCCACCATCTGCCCTCTCCCGCTCTTCCTCGCGTCCCTGTGCACGGCGCCGGAGCTCCGACCGTGGATGATGGGTGCGTGCGTTCGGCTGATGGATGGCGGGGTTCGTTGCGCGGAATGTCTTGCGGCGGCCGGGGCGGGGTTCGAAGAGATCGCCGTCGTCGGCGCAAGCACGTCGTTGGGCGTTGGCAGTTGGGCCGTGACGCCGACGTGGATACAGGGGCGCGTTCGGGTTCGACCTGTAGATGCCCTGCCAAACCTGGGCATCCGGCCGAACTTGGGAGGCCGAAACGGCCGCCCCGATTCTGCCAGACAGACGAGGAAAAAATGAACCACAACTTGGCACCGTGGGCGCTAGGGCAGGCCAAAATTGCTGCAGGAAATCAAACGCGTCGGCAAGCCAAACGAGGTGTTTCTAAGTTTGATGGCCGCCCAAGTTTGGTTTGGCTTCTACGGGCATCCAACCAAACGCGCCATCAGTTCGTAGGACTAATACGGTTTGCTATAATCCCCATTCCAACATCTATGATTTTGCTAGAATGTTTTCGCTCCTGCCTCCTTGTGATTTGAGAATGCTTGAAGCACTGACATTGGTAAAACGACGATAAGAAACGTCGCTTGTCCATTCGCATTGGTTTTTTTTTGGTTAAAAATTGATGTCGCTACACTTTGAATTAAGTGGGCCTACAAAATTAGGCCATACGACTAGAACTACAGCTCACAACAAAAAGAGGCCTAGTGTTTTCCTGAAAAAAAAAAGCAAAAAGAGGCCTAGTCCAGTCTTTCCATCAGCCCACACGTCTCAGGCCCTAAATACTGGTAACATCAGCCCAGTGTAGCAAGGCCCGTCAATCTCCTCCCACGGGCCACAACCGACCTTCCAGCCCCTCTCCCCGCACGCAAAAATCCTCACGCCTATAAATTCCTGCCCCCTCAACTAGGGTTTCCTCTTCCCTCTTACAGCCGCCGCCGCCGCATCTCTCCCAGCCTTCCCGCGCTCGCCTCCGTCGCCGTCGCCGCCGCTTCGCAGCCATGGGTAAGCCACCCTCTCCTCTCATCTCTCCTCCTCACCTTTCGCTGCCTCCTCCTCGTGTACTCACGCGCTGATCGGGTGTGTCGCGTGGCTATGCGCAGGTAAGGTGCACGGATCGCTGGCCCGTGCCGGGAAGGTCCGCGGGCAGACGCCCAAGGTGGCGAAGCAGGACAAGAAGAAGAAGCCCCGCGGCCGCGCGCACAAGAGGATGCAGTACAACCGCCGCTTCGTCACCGCCGTCGTTGGTTTCGGCAAGAAGCGCGGGCCCAACTCCTCCGAGAAGTAGGCGCCGAGCCGCGACGCCAGTTCAGCTCGTGCCTCATCCTTTTCGCCCTCAGTATGATTATGCTCTTGCTGGTAGTAGTTTCGTTGTGCAAGCAGAGAAAGAACCTTTTGTAGTTTCAGTTTCGTTGTTCATGTGATGAGATGGGAACCTGAGATTATATGTCTTGAGCCAATGACTTTATTGTTCCTTATTGTTGTGCTTTTTGGTTGTCTTTGTGAATGGTATGCAAATAGTGAGTTGGATCATTCGTTCATGATTACCTGACAGCGATAGTTTGTTGCTTGGGAGCATTCCTCGTTTGATTAAGAAATTGGCTTTTTGTTCAATCAGTATTGCAGACTTAGTATAAATTTTAATGCTACCCCAATTTGAAACCAGTTTGTTGATACATATGTACTAGGTTCTGGTAGTTGTGGATGGAAGTGGAACGAGCCTGCTATTTGATTGAAATGCTTGTCCTATGATAGTTTTAGACTGTAGAAACCACACATGGCAGTGAATCACTGTGAAGCCTAATGAAAAATGTAGTCCTGTGTATAATTAACTAGTCAAGTCAGGTGAAGTCAAGTTTTATTTGCGTCATGTACTCCGCACCATGAATGTCACAAAGTCCACAACTTTCTCACTTCTTTTCTACTGAAAAACAGGTCGGGTCACATCACATGTCTATTGAAATTGGGCGCCCTACTATTTTTTTTAGCGTTGTCCATACTGAAGCATTGCAAAAGAATAGTTAATTGAATTAAGGCAGGTTGTTTTGCTTGGACTCACATAGTTCGGAGTCCTTGTTCTTCCCCAAGTTGGTACATGCCATGAATTGCACACCACAACTTTATCATTTTTATTCGTAGGAAAATGGAAATCAGGTTGCATGAATCTGTCTGTTGAAAGTAACCAGCATGATGTAGTTTCTGGTGAGTCATTTTTATTCATTGTTGGAAAATGGAAATCAGGTTGCATGAATCTGTCTGTTCTCTGTCGTCGACGTTGTGTATTGTGTGGTCGGTCAGTCGTCAGTCCCCGAGCTCATTGCTATTTCTTCGTTGCGTCGTTATTTGTTAACCAACCGTAAGCTATCCTCCTTTTCCTAGGGACACGGCGATTCATTGCATCATATTGTAGCAACATTGAGGGTTTCTAACACATAGATGGTGGGATTCCTGGATTCATACACTACACATAGGGGCCTGCTAATATAGTAACAGCTACTCGTGCTAACCAATGAACTTCAAAATTGATCCCCTTAACTTATGACAAGCGAACCTGCTCAAATAGCGGTTCCTCCTTAGGCTGTCTCCAACAGGAGACCTAAACCCAAAATGGATCTCTATCACGCTCTAGAGATCTCTGATACAGAAGAAGGGTAGAAATGGGGAATTTGAGGAAGAAGGAATTGGTAGAGGTAGAAATGGGGAATTTGAGGAAGAAGGAATTGGTAGAGCGAGTCTGGAAGAAGAAGACAGATATGGGGAGGGATTCGGGTTTGTTATTCCTTAACCGTTCATAACCAATCCATTACAACGGCGCGGTTTATATTCACCGGCACCGCCTCCGACTCACACAGCATGGCCAACAGGCCCATACAGGCCGCAGGCCCAGCTACGAATACACGGCCCACCTAGCCACTCGTTACATTGCCTCTCCCACGAAAGACAGCTTGTCCCCAAGCTGGTGCCCTTGGATAACGGTGCTGAAGATCCACTGCCTCTTCCAGGTCGCCATCTGCGCTGGGAGTGAAGTCCATTGCACCTGAACTTGAGCGACCACCGATGCGCCCTTAGCCTGCAGGCGGCGATCAAGTACCTGTTGAGGCTGTATCTCACTGAATGGGTCAGTACTGATAGAAGATAAGTCCTGTGTAGCATCCGGCAACGGACCAATACACTTCTTCAGTTGAGATACGTGTACCACTGGATGAATGCGAGAATCAGGTGGGAGTTCCAGCTTGTATGCCGTGGGTCCAACCCTTTGAAGTACCTTGAAAGGCCCATAGTATTTAAAGGACAGCTTATGATTGGTTCTATAAGCCACCGAAGACTTTAGATGAGGTTGGAGCTTCAGATATGCCATTTCACCAGGTTCAAACACCCTATCAGACCTGTTCCGGTCAGCTTGTTTCTTCATTCTCTGTTGGGCACGCAACAATTGTTGTTGTATGAGTTTGTTCAATAGCTGGCGCTGTTTAAGCCATTCTTCCAGGTCTGGGACTGCACATTGCTGCAGATTGGTAATGCCCAACTGCCTAGGTGTATGTCCATACAAAACCTCAAAGGGTGACTTGCCCAATGCAGAGTGGAAGGAAGTATTGTACCAGAATTCAGCAGCTGGTAGCCATTGATGCCATTTCTTTGGATAGGAGTGGACTGTACACCTCAAAAACATCTCCAAGCAATGGTTAAGTCGCTCGGTTTGACCATCGGTTTGTGGGTGATATGATGAACTCATCATCAATTGAGTATCAGAGAGTCTGAATAGCTCTTGCCAGATAGCACTGGTGAATACTCTGTCTCTATCTGAAATCAAGGCTTTAGGAAGGCCATGATGTCTGTACACTTGGTCCATATATACCTGAGCAATCTGTAGGGCAGTGTATGGGTGTTTCAATGGTATGAAATGGCCATACTTTGTGAATTTGTCCACCACTACCATAATAGAGTCATATCTGTCAGAATTTGGGAGTCCTTCAATAAAGTCCAAACTGACAATCTCCCAGGCTTGCTCAGGAATGGGCAGAGGAGCCAGAAGACCAGGTAATTTCACATGTTCTGGTTTGGCCTTCTGACAAATGTCACACTGTTGGACAAATGTTTGTACTGTGTCCTTCATCTTAGGCCAATAGAATAACTGTTTCACCCTGCTGTAAGTAGTAGTGATGCCTGAATGGCCTCCTATATCACTGCTATGTAAGGCCTGAATTATATGCTACTGGGCAAGGGAGTTGTTGCCAACCTAGACTCTACCTCTGTATCTGATGATCCCATCAACTAGAGAATACCCATTAGTAGAGTCTGGAGAAATACTGAGTTCTGTCAGCAATTGCTGAGCCTGAGGATCATCTAAATATCCTTCTTGCAATTTTGTAAGCCAAGAGGGTACACAAGCAGACACAGCTTGCACTGCTGAATCGGTATAACACCTGGACAAGGAGTCAGCTGCTGTATTTGACACTCCTTTCTTGTAATGTAAGGTAAAGTTGAGATCCATGAGCTTCATAAGTGCTTTATGCTGCAACTTTGAAGTAATCCTCTGCTCAGTAATGTGCAGTAAGCTGATATTGTCAGTAAAGATACTGAACTTTTGATGTTGGAGATAGGGTCTCCATTTCTCAATAGCCATCAAGATAGCAACACATTCTTTCTCATATGTAGATAATGCCTGATTTCTTGGACTTAATGGTTTACTCAAATATGCAATTGGGTGTCCCTCCTGCATTAGTACTGCTCCTACACCCAAATCACTGGCGTCAGTCTCTAGGACAAATGGTTTGGAGAAATCAGGTAAGGCCAACACTGGAGCTTGGATCAGTTTCTGTTGTAATGTCCTGAATGCTGTTTTAGTCTCAGGTGTCCACAGAAATGTACTACCCTTTTTAAGTAAGGCAGTGACAGGTCTACTGACATGGCCATAGTGCTGAATGAAACGCCTATAATATTCAGTGAGCCCCAGAAACCCTCTGAGTTGCTTCAGATTGGTTGGTACAGGCCAATTCCTAACAGCTTCCACTTTAGCTTGCTCAGTTGATACACCCTCAGCAGAGATCACATGTCCCAAATACTCAATGGATGTTTGTGCAAATGAACACTTGGACAGTTTAATGAAAAACTGATGGTGATGCAGAATCTCAAAAACCTGTTTCAGTAAGGCATTGTGCTCTTCTAAGGTTTTGGAGTAGATGAGAATATCATCCATGAATACCAGCACTCCTTTCCTGAGCAAATGTGCAAAAATCTTGTTCATCAAACTCTGAAAGGTTGCTAGAGCATTGGTTAAGCCAAAAGGCATGACCAAGAATTCAAAGAGTCCATTGTGAGTTCTGAAGGCTGTCTTAGCCTGATCTTCAGCAGCCATTCTGACCTGGTGGTATCCTAATCTGAAATCTAATTTGGTAAACCAGCAGGCCCTAGTCAATTCATCGAATAGTTCTTCAACAATGGGCATTGGGTGTTTATTCTTCACAGTAAATGCATTAAGGTGCCTATAATCAATGCAGAACCTCCAAGTGCCATCCTTCTTTACTAACAGCACTGGAGAAGCATAAGGGCTTACACTTGGCTTAATAATGCCACTCTTCAACATAGTCTGTAGCTGATGCTCAATCTCATCTTTCTGTGCTGGTGAATACCTATAGGGTCTGACTTGCACTGGTTGAGCTCCAGGCAATAGAGGGATCTGGTGATCATCAGACCTTTTTGGAGGTAGAGATGTGGGTTCTTCAAACAGAAGGGAGAATTCCTTGATCAATGAAGCAATATGCTGAGGCAATCCTGAGAAATCAGGATCCTGTAATGATGACACAAAGTCTGTGATAGGACTTGAACTCACTGCTGGCACCGTTTCTTGTATCATCTGGAACTGAATGCAGTGCACAACTGCTTGGTGTCTGAATAAACCTTGCAGTCTCCTGGGACTGATTTCAGCACAATGAAAAGTATCATCTTTCAACCCTTGCAACTCAATCCTTTGGCCCTTGTAAGTAAACCTCATCAGTTTGGATCTCCAATCTACCCACATAGAACTGACTGCTTCTAGCCAATCTTCCCCTAGAATCATGTCAAAACATTGTAGGGGTAGCACTTTAGCTTGAGAGCAAAATGACTGCTTCTGGGTATACCAGTGCAATTCTGGGATATACTGAGTGCAAGTCATGAGCCCCCCATCAGCAGCCTTGTCCTGAACTTGATTGCATGTCAGAGTTGGTAACTTGAGCTTAGCAATCAGAGTTTGACTGACAAAGGTGCCAACACTTCTAGAGTCAACTAGTACAAGAATCTGAGTTTTACCAATCTGAGCCAAAAATTTCATTATCCTTGAGCTTGGTGGGGAATCAACATTGACGGCCAACACTACCTCAGTTGGTTGGGGAGTAACCTCATCTAGATCAGTGCTATCAAAAACCTGATCCATAGTATCCCACAACTCTTCTAACACATGCAATGGCACCTGTGGTGGACATTTGTGATTGTGGTTCCATTTCTCTCCACATTTATAGCATAGACCATTAGCTCTTCTGAATTCTTTCAATGACTCAAGCTTGTCACCTCCCTGTTTTGGACCAGTAGGGGTGTCCAACCTCTTCTGATAAGTCTTACCCTCCACTTTCCAGGGTTTATAGTTAGCATCCCCTTTTCCAGGAATCTTGCTTCTAGCATTCTCAATTTCCTGTTCCTGCTAGAGAGCCAAAGCACTGGCTGAATCCACATCTGGAGGCCTGTGTAAAGCAATAGCAGCCCTGATTTCCTCCTTGAGGCCCCCCACAAAGCGTGTCACAAAATATGTATCATCATATGATTCATTGTACTGAAGAATCCCATGAGAAAGCTGCTCAAATTTGGCCTGATATTCAGCAACTGTTCCAGTCTGTTGAAGAGAATCCAACTGACGTAACTGGTTCTTGTACTGATCTCTGTCATATTTCTGAAAAACCAACTGATAGAACTTCTCCCAATCAGTAATCCTGCCCCTGCGCTCAACAGACTGAAGCCAAAGAGCAGCCGCGCCAACAAAATTCAATGCAGCAAACCGAGTCTTCATGGCCGCGCTCACAGCATAGACGTCGAAGTACATCTCACACCGATCTCGCCACAAACGAGGATTATCACCGTCAAATTTGGGAAACTCGATCTTAGGCAAAGGAGATTTTATATTCGCTACATCCTTAAGTCCGCAAGATGTATCAGGCAAGGGAGGATGAGGATCATGAGTCATACCCTGAATGAAGTTGGACGGCCGGGGTCTAAGGATCCCGCCGCCCTGCTCGCAGTGCCCGTAGGCGTGCTCAGACGGGGGCGACGCAGAGGCGCGTGCCGATGTACCCGGAGCATGGTTGAGGTCGAAGGTGGTGACCACGCCATGAGTAGGGTTCGGCGGTGGAAGTGGCCCGCGCGGAGGAGGAGGGGGCGGAACGGACTCCAACTGCTGCAGCCGAGTCACCGCCGCATCCGTCTTCTGGAACAGGGACCCCATCGAAACCTCCGCCGTGGTCTACCATGCCTCAAGACCGCTAAGCTTGTCGAGGGATTGCTGCATCATCAGCTCAAACCCATCGAACCGCTTCGTCAAATCCTCGATCGAAGTCGTCATCAGGGCCTCAAACTTGGTGGTGCGTTTCTTCGGCGCCAGCACGGATCAATGAAAAAAATTTGTGATGAAATTTCCCTCCCTAACCTTGCTCTGAATACCAATTGTCACGCTCTAGAGATCTCTGATACAGAAGAAGGGTAGAAATGGGGAATTTGAGGAAGAAGGAATTGGTAGAGCGAGTCTGAAGAAGAAGAAGACAGATATGGGGAGGGATTCGGGTTTGTTATTCCTTAACTGTTCATAACCAATCCATTACAACGGCGCGGTTTATATTCACCGGCACCGCCTCCGACTCACACAGCATGGCCAACAGGCCCATACACGCCGCAGGCCCAGCTACGAATATACGGCCCACCTAGCCACTCGTTACAACGTCCAACGGAATACATACACATTTTGAGTCCCAGGAGAGGTATAACCTAAACTTGACTATCCTCTTTTCTGGAGACCTATTTGCAGAAAGGATTCTCTTTTGGGTCTTGTTATTGAAGAAGACCAAAAATAAGTATTGAAATATTTACTTGTAGCGCTACCCAAACATGGAATATGTCTTGTATTTTGGGTAGCGGTTGTTGGAGACAGTCTCAGGGCTCGTTCATTTAGCTCTTGTTCCTCGCGGATTCGTTCCAGATGATAAAAAAATAGCATAAATTTGCACAACATTTTAGGCTAAAATCATTCCAGACATCCATTCCGTGAGAAATATAGTAGCTGCAGAAATTTTCATTGTAAATGTTTTTTATTACCTTCCAACAGTAAGGTAGTGTTTTTGTTGGTGGGATATGGTGGGATGGGGTGGGATCACACGAAGTAGGACGGCCATTGTCGCTCGCGTGGTTGGAGGAAGAAGAGGACAAGGGGAGGGGTTGCCGTCGAGAAAGAAAAGCGCCGCGCGAGCTCCGGTCCGGCCTGCCGCCACCGCTCAACCTCCAGGTCTGCCCTGTGAGCATAAGGGCGGAGGACGAAGAGGAGAACCGAGCACAGGGCAGCGCGTGGCCGCGCACGGGGGCGAGGGTGAGGGCTCCGATCGAGGGTGTCACGCCGGCCACTGGCGAGGCCTTCGGTCTCCGGCGGGCGGCCGCGCGCCGGCGGCGGTGAAGCGAGGGGCCGCACGCTGGTGGCGGCGAAACAAGGGGTGAGCGCGGAGCTCCGTCATTGCGCTCACGAGCGTGAGATCTACGAGGTGTCAAGCGCTGGTTGGGGAACGTGGACGAAGGGGATAAGGAGAGACAGAGAAAAGAAAAAAAGAAAAAACTGATAAATGGACCTCACCTGTTAGTGACCAAACAGAAAATGAGTTTATCTCATCCCTCTTCAACCAAATAAAATTGGCGTCATCATGTCCCAGAAACTAGAGACGGGACCATCCACCAAGGCCGAAGCCCAGTAAGGCCCAGTGGGTGCAGATGACCCCCCCCCAGCAGGCAGCAGCCTAGCAGTCCAGGCGTCCAGACCGCTACGCCAGCAGCCCAGCACGGCAACACCACGGACGCGCGCCGTTTCCTCTCCCTGACGATCTGACGATAGGCCTGCCTCACGATCTGACTCCAGTGCCCTTTCCCCTCCCTCACGATCTGACAGAAGCCTGCGCCGCCGCCCGTTGGCACTGGCAGGCGATCCTCGCCTCGCCGCGCTAGGCGCCACCGCGTGACCACGGTAAAAAACGGCCAGCTCCCAGACTCCCAGCGCCAGTGCGCGTGTCAGCGTGTGCCGTGTGCCGTGTGCCCACTCCCAGCCGTCCCCTTCTCCACAGGTCAGAACGAATCTTTTTATTATAAGCACCGGTCAAGTGTTGTCCAGGTCCGATTGGTGATGCTTTACGGGCCACTGATTAGCAGAACCAAGGTATTCACTTATTCTTTCTTAATTAAGGCGCGTTTGGACGGTGTCCACAAGCTGCCGCACCGAACCTCTGGCCGCGCCATAACTGCGGCGCTGGAATCGGCCGCCGCACCTCCGGCACGTTTTTGTACCCAAAATGCACTAGAAGACCACGGCAGGGTTGCGGCATGCCGCAAATGGGGCAGTGAACCAAACGCATGCCGCAACTGCGGCGCTGAAGTTGCGGCACGGCGTGGCATCCTTTGGACGTAAACCAAACGCTCCCTTAATCTGATTTGTTATATATATAATCGGAAAGTTCTAATGATTGAGTATTCTTTTTCATACAATCATTTTAATGGAACGATTTTACTCCACAGGTCAATTAATGGAACGATTTTACAGAAGGAAAGCACCGGAGCCGGATAATGGCAATAATGCTAGAAATTCACGTTTGGATGATATCAACTGGGAGGAGGAGATTAAGTCTGATCCAGGATTAAGGAAACAAATTGATGATTATCATCCTAATGTTAGAGAGAGGGTGAGAAGAAAGTACTTGGAGAATGGGCCTTGCCAACCTCGCACAGTTCATTTTCCTGTGACAGATATTGGAGGAATTCCAAGAAGGTTTGTTCCAGAATGGTTCGATGAGTTTGGAGGTTGGCTTGAATATAGTGAGTCCAAAGACAGAGCATATTGCTTTTATTGTTTCTTGTTTAGAGAAAAGAAGGATGGCGGATATGATGCATTTGTTAAAAATGGTTGGAATGTCTATCATAGAAAGGAAAGGCTACAAAATCATGTTGGTAATGTCGGTGGCTCACACTATCTGGCAATGAAGAAATGTGATGATCTCTTACAAACAAAACAACACATTGATGTTGCTTTCCGTGATGTGAGTGAATCTGCTAAAAAGGACTATTTTACTCATTTGAATGGGTCTATTGATGTTGCTAGAATATTGGTGAAGCAAGGATTGCCGTTTCGGGGCCACGACGAGTCGAAGAAGTCCTTAAATAAAGGGAACTTCAGGGAATTTCGTAATTTTGCATAAGAGCAAAATCCGACCTTAAAAAAGGCAGTAGATAAAAAGAATTTGGATAACAGCCTTTTGATTGCTCCTGAAATACAAAAGGATACTGTGCATTGTTTTGAAAAGGAAGTGCTACACTCTATTCTAGAAGAAATTGGGGATGATGTTTTTTGCTTGCTAGTTGATGAGTCGAGAGATGTTTCTTGGAAAGAACAAATGGCAGTGGTCCAAAGAAGCGGAGGCATAAATCTGGAATTACAAACAAGCATTATTATCAAGTAGATTGTTTTAATGATGTTATTGATTGGCTACTTCAAGAGCTTGACAGCCGCTTCAATGAGATTGCTCAGTAGCTTTTAGTCCAAGAGACTCATTCCATGATTTTAGTATAGAAAATTTGATGAGCCTAGCGAAACTTTATCCACATGATTTTGATTCTAGGAATTCGAGGGATCTTAACCACGAGCTTGGCCTCTACATATATGATGTGAGAGATGATGAAAGGTTCTCCAACCTACAAACTGTTGCCGAGCTTTCTCAAACAATGGTGAAGACTAGAAAACACGAACGTTATCCAATGGTTTACCGACTTTTGAAGCTTGTGCTAGTGCTACCTGTTGCTACTGCTACAGTTGAGAGGTGTTTCTCAGCCATGAAAATTGTGAAAACATAATTGCGCAATCGCATTGGTGATATATATATGAGCAATAGCCTTATTTGCTATGTGGAGAAAGAAGAGCTGTTGAAAGTCACCAATGAGGCCGTGGTTTGTCGCTTCATGAAAATGCAAGGTCGTAGATTTGATGATGAAGGTTAAAGGTAATATTTGTATTTTTTTTCATCGGTTCATTTTTTGGTCTTAAAATATTGTTCGTGGAATTCTTCGGTTTGGTAATTATATTTTATCGCTTCTTTATTCTTGCACCCCCCTCCATTTCGCTCTAGCTTCGCCACTGCATCTCATCCCACCTCGACTCCCAACCAAACGCTACCTAAGAGCCCAACATCGATGGCTAGAGATAGCGCTTCACTGGATCAGCAAGCCCAATGAAAAACCACAGCAGATGCAGCCACAAAATTCCCAAAATCATCTCTGATGATGACGATTACTGCTCCTCTATTGCCCTGCCTATTCTGAAACTGCGGCATCAACATTGATTTTTGCAACATCACTAGGACGGAGGTGCAATCCATCCCATCTATTCTCATAGCCGGTTTAGACTTCCTGGTGGCTTACTCGGTTCTCAGTTCTCACTAGCCAGCTTCTACTCATAATTCAAGAAATTATTGACAAAACTGAAAGTGGAGAGTGAGCTCTGATTGAATACCTTAACGGATAACTCTGTGCCGCGCCGTCCACATGATCACCATGAGCTTGACAAATTCCTCATGTTTCATTGTGTCAATCGTGAAGACAAAACCATTGGGCTTTTGCGCTAGGCACCTTGCAAACCGTTTTTAGCATAGTGCCATGCCCATATATCTCCGGTCTTCTTCACTGGAGCTGATCTGCCAATCCTGGGCGCTTCAGCAGTTCAGCTGCTGTGGGCGGATGCGCGCAAGCCGCAATTGAGCTTGCCAGCTATGGCATGGCCGTGTTGGGCCGAAGAACGGGCTCAAGTCCGCCTGCAAGTGTATTGGGCCTGGGCCGGGCTGTCGTCTCTTTCGAATTCTGGTACAGTTCCATGAGTTACTAAACCTTTCGTGCTTAGATAAATGATGAGGGGCCATCATGTGTAATGGCCTTCCTCCTCATGATTGTATCCGCACGCTCTGTAATCCGGCTGGATCCAGCGGAAACACCGACTATTTCTTCCATCCTATATACAGGCTATTGCACAGTTAGCGTGGACACTAGGCCACTGTGTCGTCAAACGGAGGCGGGGCCAGCACAGCAGGGCAGATTCTCCAGGGGTCCGTGCTTGAAGCCGGCTGCCGGCATACGGCTTGTCCAGGCCGCACCGCAGCCGCAGACACGTTCTCGGGACACTGATTTCCGCGGCGACCATCTGCCCCCGTCGGGAGGACAGGCGCCCGTGCCCGCCATGCCGCGAAGTGCCTCCGTGCGTCAGTGCAGGCAGGAGCGGCGCGGCGGAGCCAAGCGGTGGCGGTGGTCTGTCTCGACTGGTCGCCTCTCGCGCGGCGCTCCTTCGCGCAAGCGTCGTTGCACGGCCGGGCGGGTCAGCGTCGTCAGCCTGTTCCCCCACCCACCCAGATCCCCTGTGTCGTCTTCTCGTCCATCTCCCTGCTGACCTGCTGCCTCCCCTCGCGTCGGACGCGGACGAAATCCCCGTTTTGTTGCCGGATCACATTGCCTGCCGGGGTCGGGGACTTTGGCATGGGCTAGGACCGCAGATTATTGCACGTCCCGACTCCCGCCGCGCCGTGCTCAGCTTCACCGGCCTGGGTGATCATGCAGTCGTCTCATCGTGTGCACGGATGTGGTGCTGGTGCTGCGTGGAACCGTGCCCCGTACTCGGTCTGCGGCGGAACTCCACGCCACGCGTGGGCACGGTGGATAGGGATGAAAACGAAAATGATAATCTCCGATTTTCGAAAATCATTTTCGAGTTTTTTCTTCTTCTGATTTTTAGGCCTAAACGGAAACGGTAGCGGTAATCGAAAAAATGAAAACGATAACGATAAAAATAATCGGAAACGAAAGAAAAACGATTTTGCTCTCTTTCGATCGTTTTCGAAGACTACCGTATTTAACCGGTAATTTACCGTCGGTAATTACTGATACAACGCATACTTTAGGTCCAGCTGGCCCACATCTAAGCATGTCCAACCATCCGCACATGCAAGCACATAAGGTAATTCTTCATCGTTTATTTGTGTCTTTGTCAAGAATTGTTGTACTATTGCGTGGTTTGCCACCGTTTAAGACGTAAGATCGTGCAAACTATGTGGTTTCAGCTTGTGATATTGTCAATTGTGGTTTTATTTATTATTATCATGTGAGATAGGTCGAGTTATATAGATCTTCTCATGTTCTACGGTTTGGCGTGTTTATCGTTTTTGAGGATATCGTTCTCATGGATTCCGATCGTTATCGATGTATTTTCCGATCGACTACTATCGTTTTCGAAATTACCGCAATATCGGCGCCGTATTTGTTTTTAACAATATCGTATCGATTTCATTTTCGAGAAAAAAAATGAAAATAAAAGTGATTTGGCCACCTATCGATCGTTTCCGATCGTTTTTATCCCTAACGGTGGAGCTGCCTTGCTTCCTAGGACAGTGCTATGGGAGCAAAACGTGGTCCAAGGTTGTGCTCCAAATCTCTGATCAAACTGACATGCGAGGACCAGCTTTAAAAAGAACAAGGCTCCGTTCGATAGGGTTTTCCGGTTTTGGATTATTAGAAACGGTTTTTTATGAATCGGAATCACTTTAGCGAAATCATTTGGCTCGTTGGCAGATTGTTTATTCCAAAAACAGGATGAAATGAAAGTTCAAATGTGAAACAAGTGAATCAAAATCACGAAAATCCGCCTTTTATCGGATCCCCCTCCTAGTAGTGTAATAAAGGAAAATTGTTTCTCTGTTTTTCATTTTGAATCATATACCAGAAACACCGTTTGACAGTGTTTCTTCTGAGAATCCTTGCACAACCGAGCCTTAATGCCTTATATTACTTAACTCATTTTAAAATATGAACATTCACATACATACTTACCACTAATGTTCAATAATCAACCTAAATGTAGCAAAACAATAATTCCCCATGATTCAGGGTGGGTTAAATGTGTCATTTACTTTACCTCGTAATATGTCTCATAATTCTTAGAATACCTTGTATTTTAAGATTGAGGGATAACATTATGTAATGTTTAATTTTAATATTTATGTATTCTTGTTTTTGTACGAATAACTAGAAGTACTTTTAGTTCTAAAAATGCAAGTCTCTTAGGGTATTGACAATATCGAGTATAATATTTTGACTTGCATTTTGTGGAAGACTATACAACCTAGATGAACTATAAACTTGGACCTATATGTTGCAAATCTATATAACATTTTGACGTATTGATGGGGGACAAACTTAAAAGCCTTGACTGAACTGAACCCTAAAATGACCTATATTTAAATCGGATAGAGCACATGATATGCTTAAGCGCTCTTTTGGAGTGTGAGAATTTCACAGTGTTCACACCCAAATTGACCAATCCGACAAATTCAGGCAAAACTAGCCACCCAGACCGGTTCTAAATTGGCCTCAGCTGGTTTTGAGACTTTCCCAAAATGCAATTTGGACTTTACCATTGGATTTTCTTGTCGAGATGATCAAAATATTCAAAAAAAACACATAGAGAAAGCCAGATTTGGAGTCCATAAGAGAAAATTACACTTTTGGGAGCTGCTCCAGTAGAAACTGATGCAGGCTGGTTTCCAAACAGGCCTAGGCCGGTTTTGGAACTTTCCCAAAATGCAAATTGGACTTGGTTGTTGGATTCCTCTCGCCGATGCATATATAAAATGTCCAATTTAGAGTCTGGATGAAGAAATTATGGATCTGGAAAGTTTCGAACTGAGTTCCTATACACCACTTTTTGTTGTCTAGATTGGGTTGGAGTCATTTTCTTTATATATATGAGAGGCCACAACAAATTGAGGTATCCAATCGATGAAAAAAAAACACACATCTATTTACACTTTTTACTCTAAACCCTATTCTCTTCCAACACCATATCATGATATTCCACACCTTTCTCGACAAGATTTGTGGACGTCCTAGGTGGTCTTGCCGACCCTAAGACACTCCTTATGTGCGGGTCTCCCCGATGAGCTTCCTAAGAGACGTTCAAGGGGTTTTCAGCTGAGAAGGCTACAGAAACCACTTCAGGAAAGTTTTCCCTGATATCGCTTTGTGATCAATCGTTACGGTTCGTGCAATCTAGCACTTGAGCTTAGTGGAATCAGTTATTTTACATAGGGAAAATATGTGACACATGAAAAAAAGAATCTGCATTTGAAAAGGCCTAATTTTTTTAACAACAAATATAGTGGTACTTTTCGTATTTTACTGGACTAAATATTGAAACAAATATTGTTAGTCAAGATTTAAACAACTGTCAATTATATATACAAGAACAGAGATTAGTATAGCTGGTCAAAACAGGGTCAAACCACAGTACTTTCAGTTTCAGCTAATTAAAGGTTGAGTATAAGATTTAAGCTTCACTGACCACTGATTCGATTAAGCAAACGCCGTTGCATTATTGAAGTACACGCTGTCAGTCGCCATGCACGCACGAGCGCTAGCAGCTGCCGTCCCGTAGATCGACATGGACACATGGTCCTGCTCTGACAACTTAACTTGCTTCCAAACAACGTCAAAGCTGACAAGAGAGACAGGCCACCTGACCGACGACGAAAAGAAGGCCAGCCGGCCTCTCTCGCTCTGCCATAGACGTAGGAGTACTCCACCGGCTTGCGGCCAGAGGCGGCGTCAGCGCGCAAGCCGGCGCCTGACCCGGGCGCGCGCCTCCGGAGGGAGCCGCGGTCTGCGCGCCGCCTTCCCGGGCGGGCTCTGACACCGTTCTGCCACCGGCCGGCCGGCCTCGAACCCGGAGGGGGGCGTACGCGGGCGCGCGCATCGCATGCCAGGAAAAGCGAAGGATCAGAGGAAGGACATGCACACATCGAGCTCGCCGCTCTGATCGAGATCGTAAGATTAATCGATCGGCCAATTTTCACGGGCCCGGCCCAATTTTCAGGCAGTCAGCGAGCCTGCTCAACTTGGACCGATCCAAACCGTGGATTCTGATCCGATCGGAAGAGGCGATCTATGCATCGTGTTGGAGATGGTGAGTGCACTGCAACCGTGAAGAAGGAAGCGGTCGCGTGCACCTTTTGAGGCCTTGGCGGGGCCTCGAGAAAGAATATGGCAGGCAGGCAGCGGGCGACCGGGCGCCCGTTCATGGCGGCCGGCCGGGCCTGACCTTTCGCGGAAAACAAGCTGAACATTCAGGCCACGCACACACACCCTCTGAATCTCTGATCTCTGCCGGAAACAAACAAGGCAAGCGAGGCCATTCCGCGACACCTTTTGCGCGCGCGATCAGCAGGCAGGATCGACCATGGCCCCATGCAAATCTCTCGCTTTAGAAATTAGAATTGCTCGTGGAAACGCTGTCCAATCGATCGGTCACTGCACGCATGCAGAACTGTATCCCACTCACTGAAAGAAAGTTTCGGTGTTTCAACTGCCTGCCTTCAGCGTCGTCCGTAGCCGCATAACTGGCTTGTTTTTGTGCGTGAACACCGCAAAGCCACCGCGCCTGCCAGCCACAAAGGAAACGAATTAAGCATTGGTCAATTGTCGTGTGGCACACTGGTTGTATATTTGATCCAAGTGTGGATTAAAGAATTAGCCCTTTGTCTCCCCTCCCATGAACAAATCTCCTTGGATTGATCTGCCCAAAAAAGTCTCCCTCCTGCGTCCAGAGAGAGAGAGAGAGAGAGAGATTGGCTGTGGCCTGTGGAGTAGTGTTCAGGTTCTATATTCTTCTTGGGATTGGGGTCCTTAGCCTCTCACACCAACCAAACCTGTTGCTGCCCTCACTAGGGATACAGGAGTTTTGCTGAGTGCCATGGGTACTCAGTAAAGCCCCAAAAACACTCGGCAAAGGGTTTGCCGAGTGTCGTTTGCTGAGTGTTTTTTGTCGGGCGCTCGGCAAAGACGTTGCCGAGTGCCAAAAAAACACTCGGTAAACTTTTTTTCAAAAAAAATAAAAAGGCACGCCAACACCACGCCCGCACCACCAGCACCGCCGCCGCCACCACCATCCACGCCCGCCACCACCATCCACGCCTGCCGCCGCCGCCCGCACCACGCCGCATCCGCCTCCGCCACCACGCCCCCCGCCGCCGCTCTAAGCCAGGGGGCTGCAGCTCGCGCTCAGCCCGCGCCGCCGCCCCTCGCCCGCTGCTGGGTGCGCGCTGGCTGCTTGAGCCCCCTCCCTGGATCTCGCCGTTGGGGGGGGGGAGGGGGCACCTGCTGCCGGATCTCGGTGGGGGGGAGGCGGCGGGAAGGGAGGGAGGGGGGCGCTGGGAAGAAGGTAGGGAGGGGGAGCCGGGGAAGAAGGGAGGGCGGGATCTGGAGGGAAGAAGGAGGAGGGAGGGAGGAGGGCGGATCCGGGGGGAAGAAGAAGAGGAGGAGGGAGGGACCGGATCCGACGGGGAAGAAGAAGGGGGGGGAGGGGTCGGCCGCCGTGGGAAGAAGAAGGGGAGTGAGGGGAGGGGCCGGCCGCTGGTGGGGAAAGAAGAAAGGGAAGGAGGGGAGGGAGGGAGGGGGCGGCGACGGAGGAGGGAATCTCACGGGCCAGTGGAGGGAGGGGCGGCCGGGGAGGAGGGGGGGGGGAAAGGGAGGAGGGGTGTGTGTGGGAGGGGAGGGGCGGGTGGGGTTTTTTTTTCTACATTTTTTTTGCTTTGCCGAGTGTTATTTTTGGACACTCGGCAAACCTCTCTTTTTGCCGAGTGTTTTTTTGTGACACTCGGTAAACCCCCTATTTGTCGAGTGTTTTTTGTTTGACACTCGGCAAACCCCCATCTTTGCCGAGTGTTTTTTTTTTGTCGAGTGTTTTTAGGATAGCACTCGGCAAAGAAATTATTTACCGAGTGCCCGAGGGAATGCATTCGGCAAACATAAAAACACTCGACAAATTTGAGGTTTCCAGTTGTGCCTCCCCCTTCTCCTCGCACCATCTTTCTTTCTGTATAAATAGCCCTTGCTCTCCCCTTCTTTCTCCTCCACCCAACTTGTTACTGAATGTCAAAGATGACCAGCAGCAAGTAAGCAGTGTTCCTTCTTCTTCCTCCTGCAGTAACTAGATAGATGGCCTTCTTTGTGATCTTCCACAGCTTTCTTGAACTGCATCTCTAAGAGGAGCAGCTTGAACTCTACCTGCATGAGCAGGTGCAGTTCAATAAAGCTGTGGGAAACTGCAGAGAGCGGCCAACAGAGCAGCATATGGCCGGTGGCGTCAACTTCATCATCTTGTAGATGCGTGATGCCTAGAGAGAAAAAAAAATCCACATGCATGCACCGATCAAGATGTAGTCTTTTCTGTCTGCAGCAGCTGGTAATAAGCGAAGGTTTAGTTTCATACTTTCATGTACACTCTCTCCTACCGTGTGACTTGATTGTCCTGCATGCTTTGACAGTTCTTCTTTTGTTAACTTAAAGTTTTTCAGTTCATCGATGTATTTTTTAGTATTATAAATGTTTTTTTCCTCCAAGAAGCTTTACTTCGTTAATTTATGTTCATTCGCAATAGTAATTTTGAGAAGTTTTTTTTTCATGTTCTTAGTATATTTTCTCCAAGAAGTTTTTTTTTCTTCTCTTCTTATTTTTTAATCATTATTAAGAGATTTGGTTTTAAACCCATCTGACAGGAAAAATAGTTTTGCTAAAAGTCAAATTGCAAAATCAACCTCAAATGTTCCCTCTTTATCAATATACGCCTAGCATAATCATGCCAGCAATTTTCTAAAAAAAACACCTCAAATTTCACCACAATATTATAGTAAATCATTTAGGAGAGAGTTAGAATAATCTCATAAATTAGTATAGTAGTTATCGTAACTCAAAGTGGCCATAGAATAAGTTACTCTCTTATGAGAATCATGAGATTACTCACGCGCTCAAACACACGAATAGAGAGAGCGCGTCGAGACCACAAGGACTAACAAGCTTTTAACTTCACAAATTCCTCTAGGACAATGCTGATTCAAAAAGTTCCACAAAATCTTTAAGCTACCTAGCTAGGTTCCTTCACTTGTTATTCCGTATGCAACTATCCAAGGGCATTGATAAACCTGCATTTTTTCTCATATTAATGTTGCTTGATAATGCATGAACTGATTAGTTTACTCAAGATCTCCTATTGCCAAGGGAATATATATTAAGCTTTTTTCTTATGTATGTAAAAGCACATCATTTGTAGTGCCATAAAATATTAATTATTGTTCCTCTTCTTAGGGAAAGTACATTGTTTATAGATGTTTATTATACAAGTAATCATCAGACAATTTAGCAGGCAGCCCTTTGCATTGTCTTTCAAGTTATCTCGTAGTAAATCCACAGTTCTTAATTATATACGGAACGGAAGAATGTAAGGGCCTGTTTGGAATTGATGAATGCAAAGCTGAGGAAAAGAAGAAAACACACAAATAGAAAATGAGTGCAGATAGAAAACAGAGAATTGACAAACACTTGAATTTTATAGAAATGAGTGTTTGAAACACAGGAATATATATAAAAACATGTTTATTCCTTTTCTAGTGAATAAGGATGAGCTCAACCCTTCATTCGTATGCAGAAAAAAATTGTCAAGAGCTTGAAGTTGATATTTTATTTCCTCCATATGAAAGAAAACAAGCCTTTTCATTGGAAAGGGAAACTTCGTTCCTTTGTTCCAAACACCATGCGATATAAGGAAAACATAGAAATGGGATTACTTTTAAATTTCCATAAAAATCTTGCAATCCAAACAATTCCTTACTGTTTCGCGGAAAAACGGCTGCTCTTTCTGATTTTCTCACACCCATCTCTCCTCACATGTCATATAAAAGAAATCCAATGCGTGCCACGGTGAAATTAGAAAAAAAAATACTGACGACGGAAAAGCTGGCCTGATGAAAGTTGTCGGTGAAAGGGTGCAATGAGTGACAGCCAGTCCCAGAGCACCAGTACTGGGTCCCTTTTTCTTGCTGTAAAACACTGCCCTACGCCCCTATCACCTGCGTGACAGCCAGTCCAGGTCCAGTCGTCTCCACTCTCCGGTGGCCAAGCAAAGGCCAGGGCGATGGGACTTCCATTCCTGAAGCAAGGACCCGAGTGCTCCACTCCACCACTGCACTCATGACATCTCACGCTGGAAGAAGCCCCCCAGCAGCGCACGCTCGCCGGCAGGGTCAAGCGGGTTTCCTTAAATAGTCATGCACTGCATGCCGTTCCCGGTGATTGTTCTTTTCCCGGTCCGTGGTTTTGCTTTGTGTGGTCTTGCGCACCAGCTGCTGCATCAGATCACAGGCCATCAGCAGTAGTGGAGCCAGTGACATGGCTGGCTAGCCGGGCAGGTGGCCGGCCTCTTCGCTTAGATTGTATCCGACGACCGTTACCCAAAATATAAGATTTATTTTATATTTGGTAGTGCTATAGGTAAAGAGTTCAATAATTATTTTTATCTTCTCCAATAACAAGATCTAAAAGAGAACCCTTTCTGCAAATAAGTCTCCAGGAGGAGGATATTCAAATTTGAGTTATACCTCTCGTGACATCCAAAATTGGTTTTCCATATTGGTACTCTGTTGGAGGCTATATGTGGGCCTTGTTTAGATACACTCAAAATTCTAAGTTTTTTCACTCTCTCTCCATCACATCAATTTTTAGCCGTTTGCATGGAGCATTAAATGTAGATAAAAAAATAACTAATTGCACAGTTTAGTTGGAAATCACGAGGTGAATCTTTTGAGCTTAGTTGGTCTACGATTGGACAATATTTACCAAATAAGACGAAAATGCTACTATTCATCAGTTTGAATTTTTTTTCAATCTAAATAAGGCCGTATTCTTTTGGAGACTCATTTTAGGTTTAGTCTCCTGATGGATCTTCTGTCGGAGACAGCCTGCTGAACAGTCTGATGGCGATGGATGTGCGCCTGTGGCCGGGCCTGGTTCAGCGTGGGTGGGTGCATCGTCACACCCTGAGCAGTGACCACTGTGGCCGGCTGCACGTACAGCGTGCGCAAGCACAAGGAGAGAACTGACAAGTGGCAAAGTTCGCATTAGTGGTAGGTTATGGTCTACTGTAGTAGAACACTTGTTACTACAGCTCTTAGCTGAATGCACGTATATTATTTTTTTATTCAATTAATGTACTCTCACGTATAGTTGGTCATGCAGCCCGTCGGCCTGGCCCAAGCCTAGAGGATCCGTCCGTGCCTGGGCCTTACCCCAGGCACGTGGGCCGGCACGGCACGGCCTGCTACAAAACAGGCGGCCCGCTAGCGGCCCGACCTGCCAACCCCGTGCGGCCGCGCCCCAAGGCCAGGGCGACATTCAGCCCAACCTAGCTCCCCGCCTCTCCCCGCCTCACCCTCACCGGCTCACCCCGAAGTCCCGAACCCTAAATCCTACCCGCTCGGCCGCTCCCTCTCGCCTCTCGCCTCTTCCCCGCACGGTGGCGTCTCTCTCGCGCGCAGGCCGTCTCCCTCCCGCGCGCAGCCCAGCTCCCCGCCTCCCCCTGCCTCACCCTCACCGGCTCACCCCGAACCCTAAATCCTACCCGCTCCCTCTCGCCTCTTTCCCGCGCGGAGGCGTCTACCTCCCGTGCGCAGCCATCTCCCGCGAGAAGCAACGCCCGGATTCAAGCGCACCGGCGCCCGCCTCCTCCATGCCTCCCCGCGTGGCCCACCTCTGTGGCGAGTCTTGTTGGCGACCAGATTCGCCTATGGGGCGAAGGCCTTGGCCGTCTCCCTCCCACACAGACAAATTGTTTTCCTCCCAGCTGGCGGTCGTCTCTCCTTCCTGGCTGGTCGCCCCTCCAGCGTCTGTACCGTCTTCCTCCTCCTGCTGGCAAACCTGCTCTCCTTCCCTGGCTGGCCGTCTCCTCCAGCGTCACAGGCCGTCTTCCTCCCCTCGCGCGGGCGGCCAAATCTGCCTCTGGGGCGAGCACGCCGACAGCAGCGGCCGTCTCCCGTGGCTGCCCTACCTCTTGCTCTCCCCTTCCCTCTCTCGTGGGCCTCGGGCTGGCCCGACACGCTGGATTGGCCCATGCTTTTTGGGCCGGCCCAGCCCGAAAAACGGCCCAGCAGGCCGTGCCTGGGCTGTCGGCTACGCCCGTGGCCCTTTTAGGCACAGCCCGGTGGCCCCGCGTGCCGTGCCTGGCCCGTTAGCGCCGGGCCGTGCTTTTCATGGGCCCGTGCCGGCCCGTTGGCCATCTATGCTCTCACGGTAGTAGGAAGGGGTGAAGCTAGAGCAAATCAGAGGAGGCGCACTTGCCTCGTGGGTGCAAGACTTTATAACACGTGGGTGCAAATATGGTAAAAATTTAGCTTTTATTACCTTTTTTTTATTTTTCTATGGGTGCAGCCGCACCCGGTCATTTGACTATAGATGGAGATGGAGGAAAGCTTGGTATGGGCACTGGTGTATAATACTCAGGTAAAAGCAAAGCTTTTGTTTCTATAAAAATATACAGCCTGAACATGAATGGTCTTTTGGATTTTGTATTCTCTGCACTGTACTTTGGCCTGAGTTTGGTAGTAAGCATAATTGCAGTTCAGTACGTTGTGCACGCACACTGAAAGGGGTACCGCTAAAATGCCTGAAACGACAGCCGCCCCCACCTTGCCTGATTGCGGTCTTCTATCTACTGCTAAGATGTTCAGACATGGGGCATCCAGCTCAAGCAGCTGACCCCATGAATCAGTCTACACTGATTTAGCTCAAATGTATATTCTAGAGCCACAATTGAAAGCCTGAAAGAGCTACTACAAACAATCTACATTGTATAGAACCTGAAGATCCTGATGTTCCTTGTGTCACTACAAATCGCCATTGCCACATCGCGCACAGTGAAAAACCATGGCGGATTGGTCCAGCAGCGGAGTAGTATCACGTAAAACTTGTATACAACGGTCTACGGATTGACCCAAACTGTCGAAATCTCGAAGGTGAAAGCTACAGCAACAAGCGTGCCTCACGCCCTCACCTCACCTCACCTGACAGAGAGAGGACGAGCTGCTAGCCTTGCTACGCTGCACGTGGGGCCGTGGCGTGCGACTGCGAGCCGGGGGGGTGCCCAGGCGTCATTGCCTGTGCCAGTCAACAGTGCCTCGGATGGACGGGGCGTGCATGCATGGCGCATGGAGCCATGGACGGGGCGGGGGAGAACTTTTCCGTGGAATGGGTGGCCGGCCTCCCTGCGCCGTGCCGTCGCTGTGGGGAAGAAAGCTGCCTTCTGTCGCTGCCTGTGGGCCTCCCTGACCCTGTGGCTGTGGGCGTGATGAGTGGTGAGCAGCTGCGGAAGCAGAGCTTGACAGGGCATGGAAGGAGGAGATATGACCAATCACCTGCACCAGCCTTTCAGGTTTTGTGCTTGGCCCTGTTGGTCGATCCGCTAGGTCATCCGGTGTTTGTACTGTCCCTCGTCCGGATTCCATTTGATCCGCTCATCGTGTTCTTTCGTTGTGCCCTGATACTAGGGCTTTGCCTCGATGTGTAAGTGTAATGTGTTCAGCGGAACGGAACAGGATCCGTTTTTTCATCGTCTGGGGAGGTTACCAGATGCACGCTGCGCAGCACCGAAGAGTTCAGTCAGCAGCCATCAACAAAAGGATTCTACATAGGCCTGCACTGCACGAGCGCTTACAAAACCAAGAGGCAGGACCCGGGACCCTGACGTCAAAGCAGGAGCCTTCAAATTAAGCGGCGCGTCGGTGACCTCCGGTGACCACTGCCGGTGGGCATGCATGGCGCCCCTTATTGCTTGATATGAAGTGGAAGCTGGCCCTTCGAGTTCGATCTGTCGTGGACGTCTCAACACTGCCGTCAGGGTCCGATTTGACGCTCGGCGTTAGCGACGAATGGTGTTGCATCTATTGAGCAAAGCCAACAAAGTACTAGAATAAGCACATAGTAGGACCTTCTAAATGGACTGTCCTCGGCATCCTCTTGATATAACTACTGAAAACTTCATTTTTGTGTGTGCCAAAAAACCGGGGAAAGCCGTCGAGAAAATTAATTCTGTCACCGTCAGGGTTAGATTGGCAGAGAAATCCATTTATCATGTGAACTTTTCGACAAAAACTTTTTTCTAACGGTATTTGTAAGAAAAATGGACCCTAGGCCTATTTACTTTGCATTTTGTTGTTTGATGACTAACACAACTAAATTGGACTAATGAATTTGTAAGTAATTGTTTTATAGCTCAATAGGGTGTAAGACGTGACTTGGACAAATGCGACATGATGATCCCACGATCAACACCATAAGCAAGACCCTAGAAAGCATAAGAGAAGACTCAAGATATCGAGCAAAGTCCAAGTACAAAGATGGGAATCTAAGCCGAACGCAAGATCGCGAAGAAACGAGATCAGCAGAGGTGACCGGACGCGACCCTATAAGTGACCGGACGCGTCCGATCAATAGTCCGAGACTACGGCAAGCATCAGCATGCGACCGGACGCTGAAGAAGAAACATGACCAGACGCGACAATGGCACTGTTCCTCGTCACGACAATGTCTTCAGTGTGACCAGACGTAGCGGCACTAGACGACCGGACGCAGCAACTGCAGCGTCTGATCGAGTCCAGAGAGGTTCCAGAGCGGCGCCAGCGCGACCGGACGTGCGCCGATCGACAGTGACCGGACTCAGCGTCGAGTCCAATCAACGCGCGCGCTCCAACGGTTGGGACGACCGGACGCGTCCGGTCAGTACGACAGCAGCGTCCGGTTAGTAGCAGAAAGCTAGGTTTCGTCCATAACGGCTACTTTCTCAGTGGGACTTATAAATAGACCCCCTAACCGGCCATTTGAGGTGTGTGGAGTTGAGTAAACATACCAAGGGTGTTGATACACTATTTTAGTGATCTCCACTTGCATAGTGCTTATTGATTCATTAGGTGATTAGCGTAGGTGCTATGCGAAGTGCTTAGGTTGATTAGACCACCGCTTATGCGCTTGCTCTAGGTTTAGGCCTAGTGTTTAGTGAGGTTTGCATACCTCTTACCACTCGGTGCTTGCGCGCAGCAATGTTGTATATCGTTGGGGCTTGTAGTCTTACGAGATCACACCAACCGTATTTGTGGTGTGGCCGCCACTATGTATCGAAGGGAACAAGGCCCACGGCGGTTTGGCCAGAAGCTTGATAGCGAAGACGGCGGGGAGTGGTCTGAGAGAGGCTTGCCGGAAGGCACACCGGAGACCCACTTGTGCGTAGAGAAGACCTAGGGCTATCCACGGAGTTACCCAACCGGAAACTTGGCCCATGCGAGAGATTTTTGCGAGGGGCTCCAACGAGGACTAGGGGAAGCTTGCGTGCTTCTCGATACCTCGGTAAAAACACCGGAGTCATTGACGGGAGTTTGCATATCTCTACCTTACTCTTTAGCTTCGCATTTATATTGTTTTGCATAACTCCTTTTGCGGTAGAGATAGCAACACACTAGCAAAACCGTAGTTGCACATTTTGATAGTTTATCTTTTGCATAGGTTTTGCTAAGAATAGAAGAAGAGGCCACAGTTTAGAGTTAGACTTTTAAGTTGTCTAATTCACCCCCTCTTAGGCGTCTCGGTCCCCTTTTAATTGGTATCAGAGCCGGTTGGCTCAATTTGAACCTTTGGCTTCACCGCCGTTGAGCCGACGCTATTTAGAGTGGTTGGGATGGATACCTCTAAGCCTCCGCACTTTAACGGCACTAACTTCCCCTACTATAAAGCTAGAATGGCTTGTCATCTTGAGGCGGTAGATTTAGGTGTTTGGAGAGTCACTCGTGATGGGATGAAACCCATTAAAAATTCTGATAAACCCACAAAGAGTGAAGAAAAAGAAAATCATTTCAATGCTAGAGCTAAAAATTGCTTGTTTGAATCTTTTAGCATGGATGTGTTTAACCAAGTGTTCACTTTAAATATGGCACATGAAATTTGGTTAAAACTCTAAGAGCTCCATGACGGCACAACTAATGTCCATGAGCAAAACATTGTCTAGCTAAACAAAATTATGATTCCTTTAAAATAAATGAGGATGAGCTTGTTCGTGATATGTATTCTCGTTTGAATCTAATTATCAATGAGCTCCATTCAATAGGATTAACAAAGCTAGATGATGCGGACATCGTGAGAAAGATCATCTCCGTGCTACCACAAAAGAAATATGCAAGCATAATCACCATCCTTCACAACATGGAGGACTTAAGCACCATGACCCCGGTCATAGTCATTGGCAAGATAGTGGCATTTAAAATATCACGCAAGATATGTTAAGAAGAAGCACTTTTCATCAAGCAAAGGCAAAGCTCTCACATGTAGTGAGAAAAAGAAGATGAAGGATAAGTAAGTTAAGACAAGCTCAAGCTCAAAGCTCCTCAAGTGAAGATGAAGAAGATGAGGATGATGATGATGATGAAGATTCAAGTGATGATGACCAATCTTCCTCCTCCACCTCCGACCTTGATGAAGAATCAATCAAACTTATTAACAAGGTGGAAAAGATGATCCAAAGGCTCAATGTCAAGGGTGTGCCCATCCAAATTTAAGATTTCATCTTCACCAATCAAAGAAATAAGCAAAGAAAGAAATGATGCTATGGATGCGACGAGTTGGGGCACTTTGTGAAAGTTTGTCCAAACAAGCCCACACCCAAGACAAAGAAGGCGGCATGTAAGGACAAAGCTCTCACATCAATAAGGTCATGGTATGATTCTTCAAGTGAAGAAGAAAACCACCACAAGAGGTGCGGGCACAAGCACTCATCATCAAGCATTTCACGTGTGTGCCTTATGGCACGAGGTAACAAAAAGCCTATCCCTAGTGATAGTGACAATGATAGTGATAGTGATGATGAGCTACCTTCTTATGATGAAATTATGCAATAAAATCTTAACTTTGCTAAAGTTTGCACTAGTCAACAAAAGAAGCTTGTAAAATTAAAAGGAAAACTAGATAGCTGACAACAAGCTTATGATATTTTGCTTGAACAATATGAAACTTTTGTCAATCTTAATATGGAGCTATCTACTAAAATTGAGCAACTTGAGACTAGTGCAAACACAAATAATTGCACAATCAATGATGATCAACTTATAAAGAAAAATGAAAAATTAAAGGAAAAGTGAGCTAGCTCAAGATAATTATAAAAGTTTGCTCGCTAAAATGAAAACCATGTGCAAACATTGTGATGAGCTAACTAAAAAAGTTGCTAATCTTAAAGCCGTCGGTACAACCCCCACCGAGGCACCTAAAAAGAAAGGTTCAATTTTTGATATGCCTAAAAAGGATGCCTCTACTTCTTGTAATGATTTATGTTTAGACTCACCCTTTGTGCAACCAAGTTTGTGTTAAGAAAGTTGTTGTAGAAACATGCACACAAGAGGTCACAATGGAGTATGAGCAACTCAAGCAAGAAGTGGCTCACCTCACCAAGGACTTGACTCAAGTGAAAGGCAAGACGGAGCAAACCCAACTTCATCAAGATAACACCGTTAAGGGAGTGAAGAAGCTTGATGAAGCACAAACCGTGGTTTGCTACGTATGCCACAAGGAAGGCCACAAGTCCTATGAGTGCAAGGTAAAGAATGGGGAGGAGAAAAGAAGAAAGAGAAAAACAAAAGGCAAACAAGCAAGCTCTCCAACACCTACACAAAAAATGTGGACAAAAAGGCCTCCACACCTTATCTCTTGAAGAAGAAGAAAAATGACAAGGTGGTGGCCATCAAGGTGAACAAGTAAGCCAACAATGGGGCCAAATGCATTTAGGTGCCAAAGAAGATCATTTCCAACATGAAGAGCACCAAGAAGGTTTAGATCCCGAAAAGGAAGTGAGAAGTCCGATGGACTTCAGGGAATTTAGAGACTTGGCAAAATATGAGTGCATTTTATGGGGTGCATCATTATGAACAAGGTAATTGTCAAGTGGGTTAGCGAATACTATGGACCCAAATTCTCCTTCCCATGTTAGGTAACTAAATTTAATTTCTTATAATTTCAATCAGCATCTAGTTCCTTTTCATGCCTAGATTTGTATTTGCATGTTTAATCTTTTGTCTTGCATACACTAGGTATATCTTATGGTAGGCTTGCTCGGTTTTATTCTTAACCCTTAGAGCAAACCTACATGGTTTAAATTGTTTAGGAGCACGGCACATAACTTGTTTTATAATTGTTCATCTAATATGTGCCAAAGTTAAAATTATAGATAATTTCTCCCGAATATCACTTTCGAAAATGATTCTTACATTCATGTGATGTCATCTTTCAAGTGGTATTTTTTATTCTAAAATTAATGTGCATGTCTCCTACAAGTATTTCATACTTATGTGCACAAATTTAGGGGGAGGTTACTCTACAAGTTGGATGTTTTGAGACTAACACCTTTTCAAGCTTATTATGTGTGTAGTAGTCTCATTGCAAGGAAAATAGTATCCCCAGAGTTAAGCATCATAGTTCAAATATCCACCACCTATTGCAAGTGGTATAAATCAAATTGGTTTCCACATGTGGTATTTCTAAACCGATATCGTCATGTTGATTTCACTTTGGTATTTATATGCTTTCTTCCATGCATTATATAGATTAAACTCCCTTGAGTATTAATTTGCCAATTATGCATAAACTATATTCTTCATCATATGTATGCATATATTTAGGGGGAGCTTAGTCTATGTAATGTGAGAGTCAAATTTTGTGATCTATTCCACTCCACATACAAAGGATCACAAAGTTTGACCCTTCCTTATGCTACTAATGTCTTCATTTTCTGTGTTTGATTCTAAAGGGAGAGAATTTGTAGGACCAAAAGCAAGCCCATTCATAATAATTTACAAGTGGTAATCGTCCGAGAAAGGGAGGATAGTGGATTATGGAGTTAGGGGGGCTTAAATCCATAATGCCACATGGGGACATTTGAAAGGGCAAGATAAGTTTCCAAAGATGTTTACATGTGGTATCTTTTAGCATCATATAACCTTGCCCTTTGCATTGTATCCTAGCAAATAAATAGTTTTTAAATTTCATTTTTTTATTATTCGCTTGTTTTGGTCGTGTTGTCATCAATCACCAAAAATGGGGAGATTGTAAGAAAAATGGATCCTAGGCCCATTTACTTTATATTTTGGTGTTTGATGACTAATACAACCAAATTAGACTAATGAATTTACAAGTAATTATTTTGTAGTTCATTAGGGTGCAAGACGTGACTTGGACAAAGGCGACATGATGATCCCACGATCAACACCATAAGCAAAACCCTAGAAGCACAAGAGAAGACCTAAAATATCGAGCAAAGTCCAAGCACGAAGATGGGAACCAAGTCGGACCCAAGATCGCGAAGAAACGAGTTCGGCAGAGGTGACCGGACGTGGCCCTATAAGTGACCGAACGTGTCCGATCAGTAGTCCGAGACTACGGCAAGCATCAGCATGCGACCGAAGCTGAAGAAGAAACATGACTGAACGCGACAATGGCACTGATCCTCATCACAGCAATGTCTTCAGTGTGACCGGACGTAGCGGCACTGGACGACCGGACGCAGGAACTGCAGCGTCCGATCGAGTCCAGAGAGCACACCATTATTGTACATTGGAGGGGCTTGTGCGCACCATTGTTGTACATCAGAGGGGCTTGTAGTCTTGCGAGATCACACCAACTGCGTTTGTGGGGTGGCCGCCACCATGTACCGAAGGGAACAAGACCCGCGGTGGTTTGGCCGAAGCTTGATAGTGAAGACGGCGGGGAGGGGTCCGGGAGAGGCTTGCCGAAAGGCACATCAGAGAACCACTTGCGATTGGGGAAGGCCTAGGGCTATCCACGGAGTTACTCGACCGGGAGCTTAGCCCTTGCAAGGGATTCCTTGCGAGAGGCTCCAACGAGGACTATGGGAAAGCTTGCGCGTTTCTCGATACCTCGGTAAAAACACCAGAGTCATCGATGGGAGTTTTCATATCTCTACCTTACTCTTTAACTTCCGCATTTACATTGTTTTACATAACTCCTTTCGTGGTAGAGATAGCAACACACTAGCAATACCATAGTTGCACATTTAGATAGTTTATCTTTTGCAAAAGTTTTGCTAAGAATAGAAGAAGAGGCCGTAGTTTAGAGTTAGATTTTTAAGTTGCCTAATTCACCCCCCCTCTTAGGCGTCTCGGTCCCCTTCAGTATTTTTGACGGTTTTGCCTGACAAAAACTTGTAGCGTCAGCGGGAACTGTTAGGTTAATTATTTTCCCGGTAGGCTCACTGTCGGGGATAATGCTAATTTCTTTGTAGGCTTCGATAATCTGTCTGTCAGCCATCCCACAAGAAAATAAATATATTTCTATCGGACATCCAGCAATATTCTATTAGTTTTCCACCGATGAAATAATAATTTTCTGTCAGCTCGACCCAATTGTCCTGTAGGATTCCCCTCAAGGAAATTGCAGTTTTTCTATCAAAATATCACCAAGGAAATTGGTAACTGATAGGAAATTATCACAATATTACATGTTCTGATCTAGATGCACCAAACAACATATTAGAAGTTCCATAACACGATATTAGAGTATATATATTAGAAGTTCCATAAGAGACTACGAAGCATTCAGCATGGACCAACACACCAAAGGTTTTGCCCTCACAAATTACATCTAAAATTCTTCTACCATTCTGCCACCAGCATTTGTTGCTCCTAATTTATCCATGTACAGCCATGTCACCTACCACATCCTAGTTTTAGCTAAGTCCATCTAACATTTGCTACTACTAAGTTAACCTTGCACAACCATACATGTTCAAAAAACAAAAGACAATTAACCACTAGAATTTATGTTGTTCAATGGACAAAAGTCACTTTGAGAACCCATATGCTATTTGTGCCAATGGAAACCTTACCATATATAGCCCAAATCACAAAAGTCATCAATGTTTGATCCAGCATTGTTGCCCCATCGTTGTCGTTGATGTCCTCTTCATCCATGTCCTTTCCTTCCATCTGGTTGCCATCCATGTCATGCAAAGTCCTTCCCTCCAAGTCCTCTCCATACAAATCTTCATCATCCAACTCCTTGCCAACATGAGATGAACTAGTGGGCAGCTACAGAACGATAATACCATATAACCATGCACGGAGTCAGCGGTGTGCTACCTGTAACACCCTCGGTGTTACACTGTACAATCTTTTGCTAAAACACTGCATGAGAATCATACTTATGTGTAAATGTATGAAATATAATGTGTAAATAAATTCCTGTGACTTGAAACGTTTATCGGAAATGCGAAACGAATGTTATATTTCATGTCGCGTTTTATTGCTTAGAGTTCTAAACGAATTTTTATAGAACGAGAATGCTATAGAACGCATATACGAAAATTTAATAAAGTTTGTAGCACAAACTTCATAGGTGGTGATGAAATACTTGCAGTCGAGAACGGGATTCGCTAGATAGCTTACTTGATAGCATGGAAATCGAATTCAACGCGAATCCAAACAAAAACTTAGTCATTTTCTTAAGTCGGGGAATGGGTCGACGAAGCTAAGTTCGGTAATTTTCGTAGAAGAATCGGGCTAAGTAGTGGCATGGTTTTAGGGTTTGTTTTAGTAGCTTGACATGCCATCTCAAGCATAAAATAGCGGGTTTAGCCAATGAAGCATTGAGGTGGGTTTTTGGGACACTTTAGAAACCATGCAAGACACATTGATCGGTGCCAGCGTCTGGCTGCGGTCATCGGGTTTTGGTTTGGCTTGGCGCGCTGCACTGGCCTGCCCCTGGCATGCACGCACCACCACATGGGCCCACACCACCGTTGTCGTGCCCTGGCACATGATCACGCACGCATGCGCACCGCGCCAGCAAACCTAGCTGCTCTGCCCGCCGTTGCTTCCGCCTGAGCCACGCTGCCCGCCATCGTGTCGAGCTACGCTCTGACACACTGCTCGCTCGGTCACTGCTGCCATTGACCCCTTCGCAGCTGCACGCGCGTAGGTCTGCCCGTCTGCCTTCGCCATCATGTCCGCGTTCGTGAGTCACCACGCTACTGCCTCCTCAAACCGACATCAGTCTCTGTGGTGCGCTGTGCCGAGCCACCGTCGTCTTGCGAGTCATGGCGCTGTAGCTGCACGTCGTTGTGTCGGACTCATACACGCACGTCGAGCCATCACCGTTGTGCTGCCATCCTCTACCAATTAGAAAATGTTCCACGCCATGCTTCCCGTCCCGTCGCCTTGAATCACGTCGGCCGAGCCACGCCAAGGCAAACCCGTAGAGCTGGCCTATCTTTGTAATTGCACATGTCTGGAGGTCGAGTTGGAGTCCAACTTCGCGCCAGGCTTGCCACTGTTGCAGCTGTACGGTGTCGGGGCTTCAATTGGAGTTTTCCCCCACCGTCGATCCCTTAAGTCCGAACGCCGTCGTCCAGCGAATTAGCTTGGCATAGTCCACCTCTTTCAAATTAACTCCGCACCCTGCTAGCCCTGTTAGTTAGCCAGCGATTAGAGTCGTCCTGGTGAGCTTCCATCCTATAGTGAGGTAATGCGGGGCATTCTCCTCGTGGAGGTCCGCCATGGCCATCGAGGTGGGTCCTCGGCTAGCACGTCGCTCTGTGCTCTGTTGTTTCAATTGAGCGGTGCCTTTGCGTCGTGCTAACTTGGTTGCCTCACTCGTGTAATAGTTTCATCGGCGAAGCACTAGGTCGTTGGGGATGCCATCGCCATGCTTGCCGTGAACCAGAGTCACCCCGTGCTCGTGGCCAACCACCTTGCCGAGCCCCATGACTTTGTCCAGTCTGCCCTACACGTCTCTGGTGAGGCCCTCTTTCTTCTAGGGTAGGTGGTTGAACCGTTTGGGGTCTTGGTCGCCCGGGACACGTTCGCTGCCACCAGCGAACTAGGTTGGAGGCCGTTCCCATGGCCGACGTGCTTGAGTGTAGTAGCGATTCAAATAGGACTTCTACAATGTTGCCCGTAGTCTGTAGATGGTTAAAGAGTAACGGTAGAGGTGTTGAGCTAGGTAAATTCGTCGACACCGGTGTTGCCAGGCCAGACCCCACCGCGGCGCATGGCCACACCTGCACGCTGCACAGTTTTTAGTGCTTGAGACCTCGATCAATTGAGCTTCACTCATAGAGTGCTAGGGAGGTGTTGGTTGACGCCGAGGAGGCCTGTGCTCGCCGGCGTTTGGCCAGAGATGCCACGGCCTCTGTTGAGTTCTGGCTTGGGACTTTGTAACATCAATTCGAAGTGAACTGGGGGGTTAAGTGCGAGAGTCAGTGAGACAGGGGAATAGGGGAAAGGACTGCAGTTTCATTTGGTTGAAAGCCGGGGCTTTTTGCATAAAAGTCAGCGCGCGCGGGTCTTCCATTCGTGGGTCGAGCCGCGTTGGGCCACGCCGGCGCGTCGCGTGCACGCACGCGCTATGCCGAGCCGCTCGCGCTCTGGGCCGCTTGGTGGATTAGGTTTTCTATTTTCCAGTAAGATGATGAATGTTTATTCAATTTAGTTTTGAGCTAAACTTTAAAAAATAATAGTAAATTCTATAGATATCCTAAAATAGTGAAACAAAATTTGTTAGGTTCATAAAAATGCTATATATCTGTTGGTTTAGTTAGTTTACAGTTAGCTATGATAATGATAGGGTCATAAATTCAAATTAGAAAGCTTAGTATTATATAGTTTAATATTTGTAGGAATTTTTGTGGCAAATTGATGATAACATTAGCCATGAAATTTTTACAGTAAGATCATTAGATTATTATGTACTCACTGTAATTTTTGTAACCCTAGAGTAGGTTGATAAATAGAGTAGCTAGTACCCCTTGTTGTATTTTATATAGAGTAAATCAGTATTAAGAGTAAGAATACCTTTAGTTGCTAAGATAATGTATGTCATGCTTCATACTTGTTAATGGTAACAGTAGGTAACTTAGCACCTTAGTCGGTCGAACTAGCATGGTAGTGTGATAGATGTATTTATATTTTAAGAGTTGTTGTTGCCGTGTTACTAAGTGTTGCATCATCATTTCATGCATATAGATCACGAGTTGGTAGAGTTCATGCCCGTAGATGAACAGGAGTACGAGGAGGTCATTGAGGAGTTACTAAGTGTTACTAAATGTTGCATCATCATTTCTGTCTGTGTTGGTTAAGGACCAGTCGTTGCAATGGATGCTAGGCAAGTCACAGATTTATTATCCCAAAAACATACTTGGGTATGGGTGCAGGGAAGGCTTGTTGCTCTCTTGCCATGGGTTTTGGCTCTTTCTGGACCGACTGATTGGAGGCGGGGATGGTGGAGGTCCTTGCACCGCACTAAGTCCTCGACTTAGAAGCGGGGGCTTGGAGTCCAAGTTTGGACGAGAACCTAGACCCCTTGATAGAACGGTGATGGGTTGATCCTGCTTGTGCCTAGGGTACAAGCAGGGCATTGTCGATGTTTTACCACCGGCAACCCGTCACGGGGTACCCGGGACGGTGATTTGTTCGGAGGGGTATCGGCGTTTGCAGGAACTCGATGGTAAACGCAGGGAGACAATGATTTATACTGGTTCGGCACGCCGGAAAATCACGGCGCCCTACGTCCAGTGTCAAGTAGATAGTATGTTGCGCCCTGCGCTATGTCGTCCTCTTGATCTCTATCGAGATCTAGAGGTTTCTGTTATGTGTCGGTCGGTATTGTCCCTCTCGATCTAGGGACCCCTGCCCTCCTTTATACAGTCCAGGAGAGGCGGGAGTCCTAGTTGGTTACAAAGTAGAGATCTTAATAGGATTATACGTAACTAGTTCTAATAGGATTACATGTAGGGAATCCTAGTTGGACTAGGTCTTCTTCTCTCTTCTCCGTGTGGAACCCTATGGGTCCCGCATCGACAGGCATGTGTTTTTGGGGTAACCAACTAGGCACATTGGTTCAAGAATCACCATCGAGTCAGTACGATTTGTCTTAACTCTAGCATCGTAGTAAGAACTGAAAGCTGAAAGGTGATGAAATGGAACTGATTGCTCAACTCTTGCTTGAAAGTAGAACAGGTGCTTACATAGAATGGCTAGATAATAAATTAATATGGCTATTAATAATAACATAAATAAGGACTCACTATTAGTATTGCTTTCTGCAAAAAGGAAACTAGCAAACCATAAAGCTTGCATATCCCTTAGAGTCAGGAAACTATTCCCACTAGTCGGATAAGTCTTGCGAGTACATTATGTACTCAGGGTTTATTTACCCCTGTTGTAGGTAATACTTGAGGAGTACCATTGTGTGAAGGATTCTTCTGGTGGGCACAGATGGATCCTTGTTAATTATCGCTAGATGGTTATTTTTAATTCCGCTGTTTAATATTCCGCACGCTGACTTTGGAAATGTAATAATGTACTTTTTACGAACTCTAGATGTATGAAATGGATTAAGTATTGTAACTCATTCTCATTATTGGATCCTTGGGGAAAATGTGGATCTTTCAGGCTCTCCCTCAGGGTGTGCCCGACGGATACCATCCGCTATAGCTTGCTTTCGGTATGCTTAGTGTCTGGTGGAAGACGAGCGCCTCCATAAATGTGTTATTTCGGGTGGTTCTGCCACAGTTGGTATCAGAGCTAATAATGGGTTACGAGTTTCATCACTCTTTTCAAAAACTTAAAAATGTGACCAACAAAAGTTTTGCGAAAAGTAGGATGCGATAGAATTATGTAAATAAGTATAAGCCCAAGTAATATGGTCTATCTAGGATAGTGACACTGGTTTTATCTAATCAGTTTTCTATAGGTACACTGACTTACGTTGCGTAAGAAATCGCTTAGCATACGGAAAGTGAGTGTGCGATGTGCCGAAATTTTGCGAATGCCGCTATATTTTGGCTTGAGTGAGCATACAGACCGATGCATGCATTATGATAATAGAATCTTGCTTAAACTAAAGTCCCCCTACACGTATAATTGGATTAGTAAATTGATAGGACAACTAAAAGAATGCTCTAATAAATGTCTTGTCATTTCTCTAATCCCTTGTTTCTAAATCTGGAGGGTTGTTCTAAAGGGATGGCTCCTATCTCTTACAGATGAATCTGAGGTCTGGACGTGGGAGCACCAGTGCCGGTGCAGGCCTCGGGCTTGGTAAGGGCCAAGGTGAAAGTGGCTGGGCCAATGACCATGGTAACAGGGAGAGCCATGAGGCTCCACTGTTGGCTCATCTTCCTCCTCTGCCACCACCACCATCAATGACTCACGTGGAGATGATGGCGGAAATGATGGCTGCTCACCGCGAGTCAGCTCATGCCATAGAGCTACTGGCATAGGTTGTCGCTGGCTTCGCCCACGGAGGCCATGGGGGCAATGGTGGGAATGGGGGTGGTGCTCGCGGTCCTGAGGGACCCTGCTCTTACCAGGATTTCCTCAAGACAGACCCACCCACGTTCACACCATTAGCTGAGCACCTGGATGCGGAGCATTGGCTTCGCATTCTGGAGCAAAAGTTCGTGTTGCTCAACATGACGGACGAGCAGAAGGTGTGCATTGCAGCGTAGCAGTTGTTGGGGTCCGCGAGTGCATGGTGGGATACCTTCAATGTCATGCAGCAGCCAGATCACTGGGTGACTTGGCAGGAGTTCACCACAGCATTCAGGTAATTTTATATTCCTACTGGTGTCCTCAACAGGAAGCTGACTGAGTTCTGCGGCAAGGTAGTATGTTAGTGATGGACTACGTTAATAAGTTCAATAACTTGTCCTAGTATGCTAGAACTCATGTGGATATAGACGAGAAGAAGAGGGACCGCTTCTATCGTGGCCTCTCTTGCAGCCTTCAAGAGAAATTGTATACTGAAAACTATCAGACCTTTAGGGCAATGATGAATGCTGCCATCGCCATGGAGGGCTTACAGTGGGATTCTCAGGCGGAATGGAAGCGAAAGCAGGTGGCTACGGGATCTTCTAGCCACCCCCATACTCAGAAAGTACTGGTTGTTTGACGGGTGCTCTATCAATCATTAGGTGGGCATTCGTTTCGACAACCCCAGCATATTTCTCAGGCATCTTCCACATAGTACCATGCACCTACTCAACAGGTGCCACATTAGCAGCCCCAAGGACAGCAGGCCCCACCTTTCCTAGGACTAGGAAACAAGCCGTGTGCTTGTTTCAAATGTGGCAAGGATGGCCACTATGCCCGAGAGTGTCCCCAAAACTAGGTAGCCCAGTCTGCTCAACCATCGGCTAACTCTAGGCTAGTCAGGCGGACTATGATCAAGAAGAAAGTGCTAGTTAGCTGATCTAGACAGGTGAATTTCACGGATGCTGAGTAGATATTGTAGCAGGAATTGGTGATGGTTGGTATGTTCACCATTGATTCCCATCTAGCTTATGTGTTGTTTGATTCTGGTGCATTACATTCATTCACGAGCATGAGATTTGTAAACCGGCGCAATATACCTCTTATGTCTATACCATATGCCTATAGAATTTTTACTCTGAGTGCGTAGATGTGCATCAATACTCGGATGGACATAGTAAGCTTGGTATTAGCCGCCCACACTTACCGCCTACAGTTCATGGTACTGCCTGGGTAAGGCATTGATGCAATTCTTGGAAAGAACTGGTTGCGGATGTATGGGGTAGTCTTGGATTTGAAGTAGAGAATTGTCAAGTTACGACTTTCTTCTTCTAAGGATAGGATATCTCTTCTTGTACCCTCATATCCAGTCTTACCTGTTGCTGCTCATGCTAAAGCCTCTCTTGATCTTGCCTCTATTCTAGTAGTATGTGAATTCCTATATGTTTTTCCTGAAGATCTACCTGGGTTACCACCGGACAGAGATTTGGAATTCTCCATTGAGTTAGAGCCTGGTACTGCTCCTATCTCCCAACGCCCGTACTGCATGGCTCTAAAGGAGTTGGCTAAAATGAAGAAGCAGCTGGAAGAATTGTTGGAAAAAGGCTTTATTCGTCCTAGCTCTTCACCATGGGGTTGTCCAACTATTTTTGTGAAGAAGAAGGATGGCACTCTTCGAATGTGTGTGGATTACCACCCTCTTAATGCGATAACCATTAAGAACAAGTATCCTTTGCCTCGCATAGATACTTTGTTCGATTAGCTAGCTGGTGCCAAGGTGTTCTCCAAGATTGACCTTCGTTCAGGCTATCATCAGATCAAGATTAAACCACAAGATATACCTAAGATAGCCTTTTCTACTAGGTATGGGCTATATGAGTACCTAGTAATGTCTTTTGGTCTCACCAACACTCCTATATTCTTCATGTACCTGATGAATTCAGTCTTTATGCCAGAGCTGGACAAGTTTGTTGTGGTATTCATTGATGATATCTTGATATATTCCAAGAACGATGAAGAACATGCCCAACACGTTCGGATAGTACTGGCTCGATTGAGGGAACACAAGCTGTATGCTAAATTCAGCAAGTGTGAATTCTAGTTAGATCAAGTGTAGTTTTTGGGGCATATTTTGACACCTGATGGTATTTCTATTGACCTTAGCAAGGTGTAAGATGTGCTGAATTAGAAGTCTCTCAAGTCTGTGCATCAGATTCATTAGTTCCTTGGTCTAGCTGGTTATTATCGGTGTTTCAGTCTAGATTTCTCCAATATAGCTCAGCCGATGACCAAGCTGCTCCAAAAAGAAGTCAAGTTTGATTGGAGCCTAGCCTGTGAAGAAGCCTTCCAAGCTTTGAAGACATTTCTGACCACTGCTCCTGTGTTTGCCCAACTAGATATTAACAAGACCCTTTGATGTATATTGTGATGCCTCGAAGATGGGGTTGGGATGTGTGCTGATGTAGGATGGGCATGTGATAGCTTATGCTTCGCGCCAACTGAAAAAAGCACGAAGTAAATTACCCCACCCATGACTTAGAGCTGGCTGCTGTGGTCCATGCTCTAAAAATTTGAAGGCATTACTTGTTGGGTAACAAAGTACACATCTTTACAGGCCATAAGAGCCTCAAGTATATTTTCACTCAGTCTGAGCTAAATATGAGGCAAAGGAGATGGTTGGAATTGATTAAGGATTATAACTTGGAGGTGCATTACCACCCAGGAAAGGCCAATGTAGTAGCTGATGCTTTGAGCCGAAAGTCACATAAGATTGAAGAAACACTTTTGTCCCTCAACCATGCAGAGGTGTTGGCTCACATTGCCTTAACCTCAGAGTTGCTTGAGCAGATTATTCTGAAGAAAAGGCAAGACACTGAAGGAATTCCTCACATCAGGAAATTGATTGCCGAAGGGCGTGGCCCTCACTTTAGTATTGATGAGCAAGATGTAGTGAGGTACAAGGATAGATTGGTGGTTCCATCCAATGAGGAGCTGAGAAGAAAGATTTTGAGTGAAGCCCATCATTCAAAACTGTCTATTCATCCTGGCAGCAACAAGATGTATCATGATTTGCGCCACTTGTACTGGTGGTCCAACATGAAGCAGGACATCACCCAGTACGTTGCGGAGTGCGACACTTGTGGTAGAGTTAAGGCAGATCATATGTGTACCCTGAGATATTTGTAGCCCTTGCCCATTCCTGTTTGGAAATGGGAGGATATTTCCATGGATTTCATTATGGGTTTACCCCGCACATCCCAGGGCTATAATTCTATCTGGGTCATTGTGGATCGCCTTACCAAGTCAGCTCATTTCCTCCCAGTGAATTCTAAATATTCTACTAGATAGTATGCCGAGTTGTACTTGGACCGGATTGTGACCCTACATGGAGTTCCCCTTACTATCATCTCTGATAGGGGATCAATTTTTGTCTCTTGCTTCTGGGAGCAACTCTAGGAGTGTCATGGAACTAGTCTCCTTCGTAGTTCAATCTATCACCCCCAAACTGATGGCCAAACTAAAAGGGTGAAGCAGGTGCTCGAGGATATGTTGAGAGCTTGTGCCATTTCTTTTCCTAAGAAGTGGGATGGACGCCTGAAGTTAGCTGAATTTTCTTACAATAATAGCTACCAAGAGAGTATTCGTATGACACCCTTTGAAGCTCTATATGGGAAGAAATGTAGGACACCACTGAACTGGGTTGAAGTGGGAGACCATGGATACTTTGGGCCTGATTTCATCAAAGAGGCTCGAGAGCAAGTCATCATTATTCAGAGTCATTTGAAGACAGCTCAGAGCCGATAGAAAGCCTATATGGACAAGCGAAGAAGGCCCTTACAGTTTGCAGTTGGGGATTATGTGTACCTCAAGGTGTCTCCTATGAGAGGAGTGCATCGGTTTGGTATCCATGGTAAGCTAGCTCACTGATACATGAACCCTTACCAAATTTTGAAGCAGTGTGGCCCAGCTGCTTATCGTTTCTAGCTTCCTAATATTTTATCTACGGTACACAATGTGTTTCATGTATCGCAATTGAAGAAATGTTTGCGGGTACCTGATGAAGCTGTAGAAATTGAAGGACTTCCACTCCAGCCTGATTTGACCTATATTGAACAGTGTGGTAAAGTTCTACAAGGTGCAGTGGCAAAACCACTCTGAGGATGAGGCCACATGGGAACAAGAGAGCTACATATTGAAGCATTACCCCCACCTTCTCTCTGGTTCTGATGGGTAGTTGTTACGTTGAAGAATATTTTCTATCTCATTCCCGCACTAGGCACATGGAATCTCGGGTTGAGATTTTTTTTAGGGGTAGATTTGTAACACCCTCGGTGTTACACTCTACAATCTTTTGCTAAAACACTATATGAGCATCATACTTATGTGTAAATGTATGAAATATAATGTGTAAATAAATTCATGTGACTTGAAACATTTATCAGAAACGCTAAACGAATGTTATATTTCATGTCGTGTTTTATCACTTAGAGTTCTAAACAAATTTTTATTGAACGAGAATACTATAGAACACATATATGAAACTTTAATAAAGTTTGTAGTACAAACTTCATAGGTGGCGATGAAATACTTGCGGTCGAGAACGGGATTCACTAGATAGCTTACTTGATAGCTTGGAAATCGAATTCAATGCGAATCCGAACAAAAACTTGGTCATTTTCTTAAGTCGGGGAATGGGTCGACGAAGCTAAGTTCGGCAATTTTCGTAGAAGAATTGGGCTAAGTAGTGGCATGGTTTTAGGATTTGTTTTAGTAGCTTGACATGCCATCTCGAGCGTAAAATAGCTGGTTTAGCCATTGAAGCATTGAGGTGGGTTTTTGGGATGCTTTAAAAAGCATGCAAGACACGTTGATCGGTGCTAGTGTCTGGCCGCGGTCACTGGGTTTCGATTCGGCTTGGCACGCTGCACTGGCCTACCCCTAGCGCGCATGCGTGCACCGCCGCGTGGGCCCGCACCACCGTTGCAGTGCTCTGGCACATGCTCATGCACGCACGCGCACCGCACCAGTGAGCCTGGCTGCTCTGCCCACCGTCGCGTCCGCCTGAGCCACGCTACCCGTCGTCGCGTCGAGCTGCGCCCTGGTCGCGCTGCGCTCCAACACGCCGCTCGCCCGGTCACTACTGCCGTTGAACCCTTCGTGGCTGCACGCGCGTAGGTCTGCCCGTCTGCCTTCGCCATCACCTCCGTGTTCGTGCATCGCCATGCTACTGCCTCCCCGAACCGGCGTCAGTCTCTGCGGCACGCTGTGCCGAGCCGCCGTCGTCTTACGAGTTGTGGTGCTGCGGTCGCAACATTGTTGTGCCAGACTCGTACGCGCGCATCGAGCCATCACCGTCGTGCTGCCGTCCTCTACCAATTAGAAAATGCGCCACGCCAAGCTTCCCGTCCCGTCGCCTTGAATCGCGCTGGCTGAGCCGCGCCAAGGCAAACCCATAGAGCTGGCCCATCTCCGTAATTATGCACGTCTGGAGGTCGAGTTGGAGTCCAGCTTCGCACCAAACTTGCCACTGTTGTAGCCGTATGGTGTCGGGGCTTCAATTGGAGTTTTCCCCCCATCGTCGACCGCTTAAGTCCGAACGCCGTCATCCAGCGAATTAGCTTGGCGTAGTCCACCTCTTTCAAATTAGCTCCGCACCCAGCTAGCCCTGTTAGTTAGCCAGCGATTGGAGTCATCCCGGCAGCTTCCATCCTACAGTGAGGTAATGTGGGGCATTCTCCTCGTGGTGGTCCGCCATGGCCATCGAGGCGGGTGCTTGGCTAGCACATCGCTCCATGCTCCGTTGTTTCAATTGAGCAGTGCCTTTACGTCATGTTGACTTGGTTGCCTCACCCGTGTAACAGTTTTGCCGGTGGAGCAGCAGCTCGCCGGGGATGCCATCGCCGCACTTGCCGTGAACTAGAGTCACCCCGCGCTCGTTGCCAACCACCTTGCCAAGCCCCACGACTTCATCCAATCTACCCTACACGTCTCTGGTGAGGCCCTCTTGCTTCTAGGGTAGGTGGTCAAACTGTTTGGGGTCTTGGTCGCCTGGGACACGTTCACTACCACCGGTGAACTGGGTTGGAGGCCGTTCCCGTGGCCGACGCACCTGAGTGTTGTAGCAATTCAAATAGGACTTCTACATTGTTGCTCGCAGTCTGTAGATGGTAAAAGAGTAGCGGTAGAGGCGTTGAGCTAGGTAAATTCACTGGCGTCGGTGTTGTTGCAGCCAGACCCCGCCGCGGCGCATGGCCACACCTACACGTTGCACAGTTTTTAGTACTTGAGACCTCGATCAATTGAGCTTCATTCGTAGAGTGCTAGGGAGGTGTTGGTTGAGGCCGAGGAGGCCCGTGCTCGTCGGCGTTTGGCCGGAGATGCCACGACCTCTGTTGAGTTCTGGCCAGGGACTTTATAACATGAATTTGAAGTGAACCGGGGGGTTAAGTGTGAGAGTCAGTGAGAGAGGGGAATAGGGGAAAGGACTGCGGTTTCATTTGGTTGAAAGCCGGGGGCTATTTTGCGTAAAAGTCGGCTCACGTGGGTCTTCCATTCGTGGGCCGAGCCGTGTTGGGCCGCACTGGCGCGTCGCGTGCATGCAGGCACTGTGCCGAGGTGGGCCGAGCCGCTCGCGCTCTGGGCCGCTCGGTGGATAAGGATTTCTATTTTCCAGTAAGATTATGAATGTTTATTCAATTTAGTTTTGAGCTAAACTTTGAAAAATAATAGTAAATTCTATAGATGTCCTAAAATAGTGAAACAAAATTTGTTAGGTTCACAAAAATGCTATCTATCTGTTGGTGTAGTTAGTTTACAGTTAGTTGTGATAATGATAGGGTCATAAATTCAAATTAGAAAGGTTAGTATTCTGTAGTTTAATATTTGTAGGAATTTTTGTGGCAAATTGATGATAACATTAGCCATGAAATTTTTATAGTAAGATCATTAGATTATTATGTACTCACTGTAATTTTTGTAGCCCTAGAGTATTTTGATAAATAGAGTAGCTAGTACCCCTTGTTTTATCTTATATAGAGTAAATCAGTATTAAGAGTAAGAATACCTTTAGTTGCTAAGATAATATATGTCATGCTTCATACTTGTTAATGGTAACAGTAGGTAACTTAGCACCTTAGTCAGTAGAACTAGCTTGGTAGCGTGATAGATGTATTTATATTTTAAGAGTTGTTGTTGCCATGTTACTAAGTGTTGCATCATCATTTCATGCATGTAGATCACAAGTTGGTAGAGTTCATGCCCATGGATGAATAGGACTACGAGGAGGTCATTGAAGAGTATGAGGAGGAGATCCTCGTGTAGGAGGGAGCCTCAGAGCCTTTTGGTGCTGACTTTGTTGACCCATCACCTACTCAAGGCAAGCCCCGGTGCATAACCCATATTTTATGATCACTGAATATGTATATGATGTGCATTTACGTTACATGCATTTTATGAAAACTACATGCATAAATATATATACCTATGAGTCCTACTAGTATAGGACGAGTAGATGCTATGCTCAGAATTTCGGTAGCTTGAGTAACCTGTCGTTACTCACAATTATTGATAATTATGATCACTCATGATAAATAATAGAAAGGAAAAGTGATGATCGGGTAGGGATATGGTTTGGCTACTGATTGGTGTAAGAGGTTGTGTCTGCGGCCAACAGGGCATAGCTTGGTTATACTTTTTTTCTGTCTGTATCGGTTAAGGACCAGCCATTGCAATGGACGCTAGGCAAGTCATAGATTTATTATCCCAAGCACATACTTGGGTATGGGTGCAGGGAAGGCTTGTTGCTCTCTTGTCATGGGTTCTGGCTCTTTCTAGACCGACTGATTGGAGGCGGGGATGGTGGAGGTCCTTGCACCGCACTAAGTCCGGGACTTAGAAGCGGGGGCTTAGAGTCCAAGTTTAGACGGGGACTTGGACCCCTTGACATGAGGGTGATGGGCTGGTCCTGCTTGTGCCTAGGGTACAAGCGGGGTGTGTGTTTTTGAGGTACCCAGCTAGGCATATTGGTTCATGAATTGCCGCTGAGTCGGTACGACTTGTCTTAACTCTAGCAGCGTAGTAAGAACTGAAAGCTAAAAGGTGATAAAATAGAACCGATTGCTCAACTTTTACTTGAAAGTAGAACATGTGCTTACATAGAATGGCTAGAGAATAAATTAATATGGCTATTAATTATAATATAAATAAGGACTCACTATTAGTATTGCTTTCTGCAAAAAGAAAACCAGCAAACCATAAAGATTGCATATCCCTTAGAGTCGGGAAACTATTTCCACTAGTCGGATAAGTCTTGCGAGTACATTGTGTACTCAGGGTTTATTTACCCATGCAGGTAATACTTGAGGAGTATCATTGTGTGAAGGATTCTTCCGGTGGGTACAGATGGATCCTTGTTCATTATCGCTAGATGGTTATTTTTAATTTCGCTATTTAATATTCCGCACGCTGACTTTGGAAATGTAATAATGTACTTTTTACGAACTCTGGATGTATGAAATGGATTAAGTATTGCAACTCGTTCTCATTATTGGATCCTTGGGGAAAATGTGGATCTTTTGGGCTGTCCCTCGGGGTGTGCCCGACGGATACCGTTCCCTGTAGCTTGCTTTCGGGGTGCTTAGTGTCTGGTGGAAGACGAATGCCTCTGTAAGAGTGTTATTTTGGACGGTTCTGCTACACTATTGGGCTAGTGAGCCCCCCTTGAAATTTCAGTCATAGATGTAAAAGGTAGGAGGGGCTGACGGCTGAGATTTGCTGGAGTCCCCCACTTTTGCTAATTGGGCCAGCAATCTTATGGAGATAGAGGATTCTCTCGGTCAAGGCCCAAGCCCAACCGGTGAAAGAAACCCTATCCCAAATTCCTAGCCCATCGTGACAACCTCACATCCCCAACCCATCGATATCGAGCAACGACTTCACGCACGGGTCCTATGACTACGACCAACGCGGCGACACGCTACTGCGGCTACGGCGGCGCGTGGGGCCACGGCCGGCAGAAGAGCGGGGAGCGGGCAGCCAGGAGTGGTGGGCGAGCGGTGCCACCTTCTAAGGACTTTAGACTCAATGCTAACTCTAAATATGTGCAACTTAACTATTGTGTCAAATAGAAAACCCAATTCAATGTATCGAGAAGGCAAAAAAAAGATTGTTAGACTCTAAACTAAATTTCTTCAGTTTGAAACTTGATACTTCATTCTATCTCACCAATGGAGCTTGGGAGAGGGATACTGTATCCACAAAAATGTTAATCTCGGGCTGCAACATTGCATATTAATTAGAATATTCCTTAATGTTATGCAGTCATCTCTAGCTCGTTAATGGTTGGATACATATAGCCAAACAATTCAGCTTCAGCACTCCTTTATTCAGATGCCTAGTTGAGTTCGAGAAATTGTTTGGCTTAAGCATTAAGATATTCTACTATCCGAATTAAATTTATTGGGGGCCCATATCCCCTATAGCCCCACATTCATTCGACCATGATCTAACCACCGGCGTGAGTCAAAATGTCTGTTCTTGCAAGGAACCTCCGTATGGTGGCACCAGTCTCTGAAAGAACAAAGAAGTGGATATCCAAAATGTCATCTCGGCGGCTCACGCGAGATCATCTTCGGAAGAGTCCAGAGAGGGGGAACCATAGGTGCGATGCCGGTATGCTCAGCTAGCGTAGGGATGCCAATTTTAACTGCAAACAGTAGTACAAGAGGAGCATGAATGGTTTTTTATTTTTACTAGCAAACATGCCTATACTTATAATGGAATTTGCACCTTGTGTCATCTATTCTAATATGTTTTGGAATCAAAACTCCGTATCATGGTTGTACGTGCACTATTCTAACTTGTATGAGCATGGATTGTCTATTCAGGTCATAAACGGAACAATAAGCCACCACTATACAAAATTTTCACTGCCAGTTGGGAAACACTCATCACCATTGGTTTCACCCCTCGTTGGCGAAAGTGAGTGGTGACAACCTGTTTATCACCACCGAATTGTATTACCAATCGATGATGATAATGGTTTATTTCAAATCAAAAGAAGCCCGATTAGCCATGACGATGAGCCTACTAGCCCATCATTTAAGCCAATTGCCGAGCTCCTTGCCATTGAGAAGCTTTGATCTATACAGGGATTTGGAGCGAGAAGACCACGGTGGGTAGACCCACACCAAGGGGGCGATGTGCTAGGTGTCTCCTGCACCGAAGGCCGTCGGGTCGTCCACGCTACCGGGGCACCATGCGTGGCTGCGTCGAAGGCCAGCCACGCTAGGGTACCACACCGGGCCGGTGCCGGAGGCCACCCACCTCGGCTACTAGCCCCTCTATGGGGGGACAAAGGGAAAGTAATGAGTACAGGAGGAATATAATAGGAAGGGAGGGAGAGAGAGAGAGACAGTGGGCGGTGGTAGAAAAGTATGAGTACGAACCTGTAGTGTGTCCATTGGTCTACCCCACTAGCACCAATCACAAAGTGACACGTGGGCAATTCGGCCTCACCTATCGTCTACCCTATGTGGTGGGGGTCACACATCATGTTGTTGGCGAAAACCATTTTTTAGTAGTGAACCAATTAGGGTTCTAATCTCTAATCTATCATGTACTACCACTTTTAGTAAAACAAGCTACGACGGCAAATGGTGGGACACATGGGTTGAGATAAAGATTTCCAAACAGGCCGGTTGAAACGGGCTGGCACAAGCCCGGTGCGAAAAAGCTCGGCCCTAGCCCGCCACAGCCATGCCCGTGCCTAGCCCGGCCCGGTACCGTGCCCGTGCCTGGGCCGAGGAGTCGGCCCGTAGTGCCGGCCCGGGCACGGCCCGTTACAACAGGCGGCACGATTCAGGCACGAAGGGGTGTCGGTGGGGCTGGGGGCCTACGGTACATAAGCCACCCACCGCGGCTGCCCCCCAGTCCCGCACCATCCAAACCCTAGCTCATTTCGCCTGCTCTTGTCTCCCTCGCGCCGCTCTCGTCTCGCTCGTCGCTCTCGCCCGTTGTCGTCTCGCTCCTCGCTCTCGCCCGTTCGCCTGATCCTCGCCTCGTTTCCCTGCTCCGCCATGTCCATGGCGTTCTCCGGTGGGTAAGGGGTCAGATTCGGTGGGTTCCGTCCTCAATCTCCGCCGTGGCCGCCCTCCCCCAGTCCCGCACCATCCAAACCCTAGCTCATTTCGCTTGCTCTCGTCTCCCTCGCGATGCTCTCGTCTCGCTTGTCGCTCTCGCCCGCTGTCGTCTTGCTCCTCGCTCTCGCCCGTTCGCCTGATCCTCGCCTCGTTCCCCTGCTCTGCCATGTCCATGGCGTTCTTCGATGGGTAAGGGGTCAGATCCGGTGGGTTTCGTCCTCAATCTCCCTGCTTTCCCTCTCTGCCCTCAATCTCCCTCTTCTCTCTCAGATCTGGTGGTTCCCACCTTCAATCTCCATCTATTCCCTTGTTCTTCATCCCTGAAAGTCGATTGGGACTCGTTCTTAGCATCCTCGATGCATCTCCGTCTTCTGTCCGTCGTTCTCATCGCCAGTCGCCGCCACCTCCGGGGCTCCGGTCTCCGTTGAGGTACCGGGGGTGTGGATCTGGTCCATCTCATCGTCATTTCTGGCGCTCCGGCTCAAGAGGTAAGCCCCCCCTACCCTAACCCTAATCCCCTACCCTAACCCCCTACCCTAACCCTAATCCCCTACTCTAACCGTCTTTTTCTATTGTTGATTGATGTAGCCGTTGAGGAACCGGAGACGACAAAGATGGCCCGAGGCGTAGGCGACACCGATGAAGGGGAGTTTGATCACTCCCAGAACGATGAGCTGCGGATGTGTGGGTTAGCCAGGGATGATGAGGAGGACGATGTCCGCGAGGACTGCGCCGATCTATTTGGGCGGTCTGCTGCTGATCCCCTTCCCTGTGACCAAGATGCGGTCCCGGTCCACGGGGAAGGGGCCGATCCCGATGCCGATGGTGGCGACAGTGAGGTGGCAGGCTCCAATCGGCCTTCTACCTCTGCTGTCTGGGATGATTTTGAGAAGCACTTCAAGAAGGTGCTAGGTAAGGCGAGACCCGTTAGGTATGCTGCCACTTGCAAACATTGCAAGAAACAATACTCTGCTTATTCTGCTAATGGCACTGGACATCTTACTCGACATCTTAAGGTTTGTGTTAAGCGTCGTGAGAAATGTCGCATGTCTCAAACTCAAATTGGTTTTAATTGTGATGGTTCTATTCGTCGCTGGGAGTACAATGCTGATGTAGCTCGTGTTGAGCTTATTCATATGCTTGCTAGGCTAGATTTACCTTTACTGATTGGTGAAACTGATGCCTTTAAAGATTACATTAAAACTGCTCATAACCCTGCCTTTGCACCTGTCTCTAAGCAAACTACTGCTAGAGATCTGTTTAAGCACTTCAATGGTAAACGTGAAAAATTAATGACTTGTTTGCAAGACAATGTTGTTTCATCTGTTGCTATTACCTCTGATATTTGGTCTGGAAAGGCTAAAGAAGATTATCTGTCTGTTGTGGCTCATTTTATTAATGCTGATTGGCAATTAGAGAAAAGGGTGCTTGGTTTAAGGTTGATTGATGTCTCCCATAATGCTGAAAACATTGTTGAGCGTGTTAAAACTGTCCTTGCTGAGTATGGTATACTTAACAAGGTTTTTTCTGTGACTTTGGATAATGCATCTGCCAATAAAAATGCAATGGATAAACTAAAACATATACTTAAAGAGTATTTAGGTGTTGATCTGTTTTTGCATCAACGATGTGCTTGTCATATTATTAACCTGATTGTTAAGGAAGCATTGGCTGCTGTTAATCTTCTCATTGACAACTTTAGAACTGCAATCTCTTTTTTGAACTCCTCTAATCAAAGAATTGCGACATACAAGAGTTATTGCATTGCTAGCAGTGTTAGACCTAGGAAGTTCCTGCATCCCTTTCTAGTAAAAAAAGAACAGCTTGGGCTGACATTTATGATGATGATGAGCTTGACATTGGAGCTGGCTGTTCTTCCCTCCCTCCTAATCTTGATCAGTCCAGGGGTGTTTCTACCACTTCTTTGCTACAGGCAGTTTCTGCTTCTAACTCTAGTGAGCTTGCATCCTACCTGGACTCTGACACAGTCAGTCAGTTAGATGATGATTTTGACCTCATGCAATGGTGGCATGAGCACAAGCTTACTTATCATGTGCTTTCTATTCTTGCAAAAGATATTTTTACTGTGCCTGTGTCAACCATTTCTTCAGAATCTACCTTTAGCACTACTGGCAGGATCATCGAGGAGCGTCGCCGGAGGCTGAACCCTGAGACTGTGGAGGCACTAACCTGCATCAAGGACTGGAAGAATGTTGAATCAAGACTGCAGCACATGGTGGAGGATAAGGAGCTGGAAGAGGCCTTTGAAGCACTTTATCTTGATGTTGATTAAGTTCCACATTTATGTAATGGTTCTGTAATAGCTATTAAGACTTGGACATGCTGGAGGCTGGATGTAATGAACTTATGAACAATCTTAGGAGCTGGCTGTACTTTTTTCCTGTTTAGGGTTTCTCACAAGGGTGAGTTTTACCTAAACAAGTTTTTAATGAGGCAGCCATTGCATAGCTCCTACTTTAATTAGTTTTAGTTTCAAAACTTGCCTGTTTTCTTTGCTGTTCTTTGCTCTTTGCTGTTTTTTTTCGGCATTGTCTGATGTTTTTGATGAGTTAGAAGTTATCTCTGTGAATTTATGATTTGAATGAATATTTTTGTAATTTCAGTGCCAGGGCCGGCACGGGGCACGCTGGGCTGCCGTGCCGGCACGGCACGCCAAGCACGGTCCAGCAAGTTTAGTGCCGTGCCTGGGCCTAAACTCCGGCACGGTGGCACGGCACGGCACGGCATGCCTCATTAACCGTGCCTGCCGTGCCGTGCCCAGGCGGGCAAGGACCGTGTAGTGCCGTGCCGGCACGTTTGGAAATCTTTAGGGTGAGAGAGCGCGCGATGAACCAAAATTTTGAAATAGTACATACACATAAACTAGTGAGATGAGCGGAAAGAATCCATTGTCCAGACGACGAAATATCATCATCTACGCCCATACATTTGCACGTAAATTTTTTTCGCGAGAACACAAAAACCCAACAAAATGAACAGGATGGATGCTCTAATTAATTAAATTGCCAGACGCCGACAAGAAAAGCGAAGACCCGTTTCACTCCATCACAAGTAATGTTTCGCGCGCTGGCTCCTCGCCTTTGCTACTGCCGCCGACGCTAGTACCCTGGCTCGACGGCGACGGAAATACCTGACGCGGCGACGCGAGAAGGCCGAGCGACGACAAGTACCTGTGCTTGAGCGCGTCCTCCTCGCGGCCGCCTTCGTCGAAGTTCTGCGCGTAACTGCGAGCGTCGTAGTGGAAATTCCCGGGCCGGCGGGGCGTGTGCTTGCCCGACCCGAAGCCGTGACCCTTCGATCGGATCCATGCTGTCGGAGACCGGAGAAGGGACGGCGACGCCGGCCGGTCCTGGTGGTGGTGGGCGGGGGCGGAGGCGTGTGCGTCGCTGCCGCAGGGAGCTGATGCCGGGCCAGAAGGGCGGCCGGACCAGCCGGAGCTTGCGGGAACGGGGACCTGGATGTGGAGGTGATTGAGTAGGCGCCGCCGGTGCAGCTTTGGAGAGCTATGAGGACGGTCCGTGCCGCCGGCCTTTGTGTTGTGTTCAGGTGTTGAGGCGGAGGCAGCAGCCATGAGAATTATTGTCTTTTTTATTATCGGAGCTGTTGAGCAAAACGAGAGGGGTTTCGCTGATCTCTGTTTCCCGTTCCCTCCTAGAGTGACAGATGAATATGATGATGACTGTAGTAAGGCGTTGCAAACTGCTTGTCTTTATATATAGCATTATTGTTCTCATCTAGATTTTCTTTAATTTTGTGTAGCATTTTTAATTTCGAGTAGCATTTTTAGATTCACTGCACGTCGTACTTTATGTTTCGTGCAATCAGCGCAAAGGAGTGACTTTCGTGAACGCGGAGAAAAGGCTGCGTGTGAGTCGTGCATGGCACAACAGTCGACACTCAACAGCCCTTCCGTCCGAGGTGATGAAGGATGAGCGGGATCTCCGACGTGCATGCATGTGCTGTGATATCCTTCCGATCGCCTGGTCGGTTCCACGACTCTCCTTCACCTCAGCCATGCCAGTGAAACCACCTTCACGACTTTTGTTATTTTGGAAACAGGAGGGAGGTATCTAACTAGATGGAGATAGGAGTATTTGTTGCCACTCTCAGTTTCCCATCACATTTAGAAAGACTCCGACGTAAATGACACATGGGAGAGAGAAAAAAAAACACTAACTTCTTGCTACTCTATACTCCCTCCATCCATAAATAATAACTGTCATTTTTTTTTCCGTGCCGTAAGTTTGACTACATTTGTATATCAAATAAATTGATTATGAAATAGATTCAATAATCTATCTAATGATATTAATTATGTACCATAAATATTAATATTTTTTATATAAAATTAGTCAAAGTTATTTGTCGGAAAGCGAGAACGATAGTTATTTACGGACGATGAGAGTACTACCAGCCTAGCCACTATTTTCTGTTTCATCTCCCAACCACCCTTGTGAAGTTGTTTTACTTTATTTCGTTTGGCACAAAATAGCTTCAAACAACTCTTGAAAGTGGTGGAGAAGTTGTGTCAAATGGAACCATAGTATAGCACATGTTTAGCTTAAAATTATCATGTTTTTTTTTGCAATGCACGGGTATAATCCTAATTCTTACAAAATTAGTTTAACACATGCTTAAAATATTGGTTTTACACTTTAAAAAAAAATTATCCACACTCCCAACTTCGGCCAGCAAAAGATATACATTTTTTTGAGAAATGCCAACGAAAGATGAGCACGGCGAGCCGGCGACAAGGAATGAAGAAATCAAGGCTGAAGGAGGAGTCGGAGGCGACCTCGCTCAATCAGTTGACCAAGGCCCTTGCCGAGACACCAATCAAAAGTCAATGACGAGCCTCCGTGGTCCGTGCAAACGAATTAACGCTAGGCCTTCGGAAGTCTGCCAGGCGATCAGAAAACAATTTTGGCCTAGGCATTAATGGGCCAAATGGGCTACATTTGGCCTAGTGCAAAAAGCATTAATGGGCCAAATGGGCTGTTTACTCGACTAATGATGTATTAGTATATGATTAGTAAATATCAAGTGAAATTAATTTGTTTTAAAGATGTTTAAGACATAATTAGATAAAATAAGAACTTTGGTTTACAAAATAAAAATCATAATCATAACCTTATAATATTTTGCCTGAACCAGACTGGCGGGATGCAGGGTTTGTCAGGAGCAGACAACCAAACAGCACCCTAAATTTATCATGAGGAAGGCCCTGATCTGCTCCTCTCAAGCAGAGCAGGGAACCTAAAAAGAGCCTCCAGCATATCCCGACGTCAGGCTACCACTGTCGTCCTATTGTGATTTGGGAGGATCATTGACTAGGCATGCCAAGTTGCCAACATGACTGTGCTGTGTCACCTATCCCCGAACACGTGCTTTGCGTAGAGTTCAGAATCCGTTGGCATGCAATGATACAAAAAAAAATCTCATTACGGTTGTCTAGGTAGAGCAGTTGTCATCAGTAGATAAGATACTCTGCTGCGTCATGTGCTTCGTACAGTCATACTGAAACGTTTGGAAACGAGCGATTGGAAGTCCCGTAATAAAATGCCGAAACCAGTTGTTCAGACTTCAGACAAGCAGAACAGTCGAACAGTATGGGCATATTCCCTTCAATTGTATCATGAATCAGATTTGCCTAACAAACCATACACCACTCGAGTCCCTACCAATAATATGCTAGGACAACTTTATACTCATCAGAGGGGACTCTGATTACCAATTACCAATGAACCTAAATTTTTGTACCACTGGCAACAATAGCCGCAATACCACCGTACAAGTCAATAACAATCTTGTGAACCCTCTCCTTGGGCATCTTCTGCAGCTGAAGAATCACCAGCCCTGAGGAAGAATCATAGGTGAACTCCAGCTGAGCTGAACCCAGCATGCACTTCCTTGGCCTGACTGAAGAGTAAGCTAGGAGCCGGAAGCTGAACCGTTGCCATCAAGCAGCTTCGCACCACCGAGGAGGTGGTTAGGTCAGGCCTTCCACCGCCCCACCGCTGAACATGTCAACCAGTCCGATCGGGGCGAACCTGAAACCAGGTGCCAAATCCTGCAGGAAGTACATATAATTTCATCAGTTACTTTACTTGTTCACCAACTTCAATAATTCACGTCACTTGACAAACGGGCAGTGAATGTGACTGACTGTGACGGACATTAATTGGTTCCTTATTTTTCTTATCATAAATGTTGCTCATCATAGTACAAGAGAAGATAGAGATAAGCGTGTGTTTAGTTGGTGAGGTGAAAATTTTAGGTGTCACATCGAAAGGATGTCGGAAGGATGTCGGGAGGGGTTTTTGATACTAATAAAAAAACAAATTACAGAACCCATCAGGAAACTGCGAGACGAATCTAATGATACTAAGTAATCGGTCATTAGCACATGTGAGTTACTGTAGCACTTAAGACTTTTCATGGACTAATTAGGCTTAAAAGATTCGTCTCGTGATTTCCAACCAAACTGTGCAATTAGTTTTTTTTTCGTCTACATTTAATGCTACATGCATGTGCCGCAAGATTCGATGTAATATTTTGGGTTGAAAATTTTTGGAACTAAACAGGGCCTAAGTACTCACAATAGCATTCTGTGCATTCTCAATAAAAACTGTCTTGCTGCTGCAGTGGGTTTCCTTGAATAGATCAATCGCGGTTGGGGTGCATCTTATATTTAGTTTGCTTCCGAGATTACATAGAAACCACAAATTAAACAAGTGACAGTTAATACTAATAACAGAAATAAACTAACTGGACCATGCAATTCAAAATTTTGATATATAGTTTATTAGTGGCCAAGTGGCACCTAAAGACTGCTCACCACCTTAACTGCATGCACTACTAATTGACCAACCAACAAGCAAAAGACTTTGACAAACAAAAGATAGGAACAATTAGCATGTTCATACAATTGTAGACAACGCAATGCAAACATACAATTCAGAGCTGACTGTTTCAGGCAAAGATCAAAACTAGCATGTCTACAGTACTCTGTTCTACTCTGTACATCTGTACAGAGAAGAAAACTGTACAGAGACCTAAAACAAAACAAAGCAGCACAGCTGTACACCTGTACGAACCCGAACAAAAAAGAGAGAAGGGGACTAGCTAACCAAATAGTCCTAACTCAGAAAGGGCAACAGTTAAACTTTTAAAATGAAATTTAGTTTTTGAATAGATTGAAGTAGATTAAAAATATTCTTAAAAATAGATACCAGAATATAACTGAAGTTTAGTGCACTTCTGAGAGAGAAAACATGATAGTGTGATGCCAAAATGACAAAAGTAGGCTAAACTTAAATAGACAAAAGTCTGGATAACACTGGGGGTATGAAGTGGCCTGTATTTTGATATGCTGTTAGATCATCATGCAATGTGACAGAAAATCGAAAGGTGCAGCGGTGATATGGTCTGCTGGTTCACACATACATGCAGCAGTTTGATGTGGCAACAGCCTGATTTCAAAATCATTTCTGTAAAAGGCTTAGGACTCTGAAATGCAAAGCCTAGACTATCCACCCCTCAATACAGAAACATTTGGACGCAACAGGGCATTTTTCATTTATGTCAAAAATCATAATAGTAGCTTATCGCGACATAGCAATGAGCGATGTAGGACCGAGATCCAGTCTTTTGCTGTAACTTTAGCTCACGGCTATCTTTGGCTTTCAGACACTTCTCCTGTAGAAAGGCAACCATTAGTGGGACAGGTGGCCCATTTACTTTACTTAAACATTTGCGAGTGATATTTAGAAAGGATACCTTGTGCTTTGAGTTAGACCACATCTCCAAAAGTTTTTTCCACTGCAATGATGTACCAGCAAATGAAGTGAGAACAACTTCACTCAACATGTGCCTCATTCCGCTGTCCTTTTTTGAGTATATCTGAGCATGCATCTTTCACTGGCTGACTGTTTATGTCAATGTCGAATTGAATCTGCACAAGAGCATGAACATATGGTTAAAAGACACTCAAAGCATATAATTATGGTATGAGAAGTAACATAACATGCATATTCAAGAGCTAATTATGCTATGTGAGAAAACATAACAGCAGCAGATTATTTAACAAGTCAGCCTCATTTTTTCAATGGGATAGAACCATTTCAATTTGGATTGTGACTTTTAGTGGCTGGAATGACAGCTGAAATTTTAGCTAAAGAAAATGATAAGAACATGTACACTAGCATGCACCTAGACACCGGGTTATTTCCAACAGTAACTGCTACAGTGCTACTTGTGCAACATCCTTTCCTAATCTGATCTACAGTATCTTGCAGCAACGTATGATTGCCAGTGCATGAAAGAAAAAAGAGCCAAATTTCATTTCTACAATTATTTGTAAGGTGTTAATTCTTGGACTGTGTAAATGAAAACAGATACGTATGCATGAACTTTATTCAGGTTTGTGATGGAACACTTGATGTGTTGTCGTTCTCAACCAGAGCACACGTACAATTAATATATTAGTTGCTGCAACACACCTATACAAGACGTTCTTTAGATTCCAAATTTTTTCACTCTCTCTCTATCACATGTATGGAGCATTAAATGTAGATAAAAAAATAACTAATTATATAGTTTGATTGTAAATTACGAGATGAATCTTTTGAACCTAGTTAGACCATGATTGGACAATAATTATCAAATACAAACGAAAATGTTACGGTGTCAAATACTGATTCCTAACCGCGAACTAAACAAGACCCAAACTTAAAAAAAAAGAGAACTCCGCTGTGCTACTGCTGCATGCTGCAGCTGCAGAGCATCAGCCGGCCACTAATGCAGAGCACACACTAATGCAAAACAGCAGCAGCTACAGTCAGCCGGAAGTAGCTCATCTAATCAGGCCCGTTATCCACTGCTCCAATCAGTAACTAACTAATAATTGTTGGCCCACAGATCACCGGCTCAGGTGAGGTGACCACTCACTTATCCTTGTGTGAACACACGGCAGAGGAAGGCGCCGTCGAAAAGGCTCTCTGCTGTGGTACTGTAACCGCTGCAGGGGCAGGTGCCGAACGGCTCACTTGCCGCATTGTAGCCAAAGCAGGAGCAGACGCCAGAGTCGGTCCCTGCTGTCACATCTAGTCACTGTAGCAGCATGACAGCTGTATTAGGACTAGATGGATAGAGTTCTATAAATAGTTTGTCACTGCAACTTAGTAAAGAGAGTTCAAATTTGTCATTTGCTATACAGAGCTCCGGCCAACGCTGGTGTCTCTGCTGTGTGTGTATATGCTCTATTCTCCCTCATTTCTTCTACCTTTAGCCATAGTGTGTGGTCGGACAACGTCTGTCATGGTCGGCAAGACTGGTGAGTGGTCGACTCACCTGAGCCGGTAATCCTGTGGGCCAACAAGTGGTATCAGAGCCGTATAAGCGCCGTCGCTGGACTAACCGTTGGCGATGACGGACGATTTAGAGATGGGCGACAGCAGTGGCACTGCTGTAGCTACCCAGCCACGACATGAGGTCGTTGTTCGCACGGTGCAGGAGGTCAGGGGCACCAGTTGGCCGACGCTGACTCGCACCAACTATGAAGAGTGGTTGGTGACCATGAAGGTCAAGCTAAGAGCCTGACGGCTCTGGAATGCTGTTGACAAGGGCACCGACAATGAAGATGACATGCCAGCGTTGGAGGCTATCCTTGCTGCTGTACCGGCGGAGTACAGGGAGCCGTTGGGGACGAAAAGCTCTGCTAAGGAGGCGTGGGAGGCTATTGCGGTGATGCGCGTCGGTTCCGACCGCGCAAAGAAGGCGACGGCCCAGCTTCTGAAGCAGGAGTATGCCAACCTCAAGTTCAAGGATGGTGAATTGGTGGAGAATTTCTCCCTCCGCCTACAGACGCTCATCAGCAAGTTGAAGAGCCACAGCGTCACCATCGACGAAGAGGAGGCGGTCTCCAAATACCTCCACTCCATGCAGGCAAAGTACATCCAGATCGCTCTCTCCATAGAGACGATGCTGGACTTGTCCACCTCCACCATTGAGGATGTGATAGGCCGTCTGCGGGCGGTGGACGAGCGCCTGGAGCAGACGACAACAACGAAGGATAGCGGCAAACTACTGCTGACAGAGGAGTGGGTTGTTCGGAGGAACTCTGGGGTAGCCTCCTCTAGGTGCGGTGGTGATGGCAAGCGCCGTAGCAAGGCTTCTTCGGAGAAGAAGAAGTAGGTCGACCCCAACGCCTACCGACACTGCGGAAAGATAGGTCATTGGACAATGGAGTGCCCAAATCACAAGTAGGAGAAGAAGACTGAGGCTCATCTGACGCAAGCTGATGATGATGATGAGGCCACTATCCTGATGGCGATGTTCTGTACTCTGCATGACGTCGAGACCGAGGAGAAGGGAAAGGTGATGACGGTGAAAGGGCCTGGGAAGACCCTGAAGGCTGTCAACCTCGACGAACCGCGCGCCCAAGTCCACCTTGGAAGTGTGGGCGGCGAGCAGGAGCAGCGGTGGTACTTGGACTCTGGCGCCAGCAACCATAGGACGGGCTCCAAGGCAGCCTTCTCCGAGCTCAACGATGATGTGACCAGCATGGTGAAGTTCGGTGATGGCTCAAGGGTGGCGATCCAAGGGCGCGGCACCATCATCTTTAGATGCCAGAACGGCGAGCACCGCGCGCTGACGAATGTATATTACATCCCGCAGCTACGTTCAAGCATCATTAGCATTGGCCAGCTAGATGAGCGCGATAGCGAGGTACTGATCAACGACGGAGTCCACAGGACTAGAGACCGAGAGCAGTGACTTCTTGCCAAGGTAAAGAGGTCCCAGAACTAGTTGTACCTGCTCGACCTGAAGGTAGAGCAGCCGATGTGTCTGGCGGCAAGGCACACCAAGGAGCCATGGCAGTGGCATGCCTGGTTCGGACATCTCAGCTTTGACGCACTTGGTCGGCTGGAGAAGATGGTCCGAGGGCTACCCCACATCAAGCACGGAGGTGAGCTGTGTGTCAGCTGCCTGGCCGAAAAGCAGAGGAGGCTGCCGTTCCCAAAGGCGGCCAAGTATCGCGCGGTGGATGCTCTCGAGCTCGTCTACGGCGATCTCTGTGGGTCAATCACGCCAACCACAAATGGTGGTCGGTGGTACTTCCTCCTACTCATGGATGATTGTAGCCGCTACATGTGGTTGCAACTCCTGACGAGCAAGGGCGAAGCGACGACAGCGATCAAGAAGTTCAAGATGCGCGCGGAGGCTGAGAGCGGCAAGAAGCTCCGCGTGCTGAGAACTGATCGTGGCGGTGAATTCACTTCGGTGGAGTTCACTGCATACTACGCGGATCAGGGTGTGGTGCAACACCACACCGTGCCATACTCGCCACAGCAGAATGGCGTGGTGGAGGGACGGAACCAGACGGTGGTCGGAATGGCTCGATCCATGATGATGGCCAAGGGCATGCCGGCATGGTTCTAGGGTGAGGCAGTGACCACGGCGGTGTTCATCCTCAACCGCGCTCCCACCAAGACCCTGAAGGGTAAGACATCGTTCGAGGCTTGGCATGGACGCAAGCCGAGCGTGTCCTTCCTCCGGACATTCGGCTGCATCGGCCATGTTAGGAAGACAAAGTCGGTCCTAACCAAGCTGGAGGACAGGAGCACACCGATGATGTTCCTGGGCTATGCGGATGGTACCAAGGCGTACCGGCTCTACGACCCACGCGGAGACAAGGTGCTTGTCTCACGCGACGTCGTGTTCAATGAGAAGGCGGCCTGGGACTGGAACAGTCCGAGCACGGGGGAAGCTGGTGGCTTCACCAGCACCTTTGTCGTCGAGCACTTGGTCATCTATGGTGGTGGAGACGCTGGGGAAGAGGTGCCGAGCACTCTAGGAGGGGTGCCGAGCACTCCAGCGACAGAGCTGAGCACTCCTGAGGAGGTGCCGAGCACTCCAGGAGGGGTGCCGAGCACTCTAGGAGTGGAGCGGGGAGGTCCTGCAGTGGTGGCGACCACTCCAGGATGGGTGCTGAACACTCCCGTAGCGGAACCAAGGGGTCTTGCAGTGGTGCCGACCACTGCAAGACGGGTGCCGAGCACTCCTAGAAGGGTGCAGACCACTCTAGGAGTGGTGACGAGTGGTCCAGGAGTAGTGTCGAGCACTGCATCTGGGGTGCCGAGCACTCCAGGTGCTGTGTCGATCACTCCGGCGGAATAGGGAACTCCACCAACACTGATCGAGTTCGCCTCACCTCCAAGTGATATCACAGAGTTCATGGATGCCTTCCACGACGGTGAGGAGGTGCGATTCCATAGGCTGGATGACATCATCGGTGGCATAGGGCCCTCAGGCCTGGTAGGTCGGCTGCTCAATGACCCAGAGCTGCTGCTCGTCAGTGCAGAGGAACCACCCACATTTACGTTGGCTGAGCGCGATGGAGATTGACGACAGACGATGCTAGAGGAGATGAAGGTGATCGAGGAAAACGAGACTTGGGAGCTCGTCGATCCACCTCCAGAATGTCGTCCGATCGGCTTGAAGTTGGTGTACAAGGTCAAGCGGGACAAGCACGGTGCCATTGTCAAGCACAAGGCGCGACTCGTCGCTCGAGGCTTTGTCCAGCGCGAGGGCATCAACTTCGAGGAAGTCTTTGCACCAGTAGCACGCATGGAGTCTGTCCATTTGCTACTAGCCTTGGCAGCAACGAAGGACTGGCGCGTCCATCATCTGAACGTAAAATCGGCCTTCCTCAACGGCGAGCTGGCGGAGACGGTCTTCATCAGACAACCTCCGGGTTTTGTCGTCAAGGGAGCGAAGCACAGGTGCTTTGACTGCGCAAGGCGCTCTACGGGCTGCGGTAAGCCTCACGAGCGTGGAACGCCAAGCTTGACGCCACACTGGGCGAGCTTGGGTTCATGAGGTGCGCAACCGAGCACGTGCTCTACACGCAGCGACAGGGGAAGGAGGAGCTCGTCGTCGGTGTGTATGTGGACGACTTGATGTGCAGAGGACATTGACAGCTTCAAACGTGAGATGGGGGCTCCCGAATGAGCGATCTCGGCGCGCTTTCCTACTACCTCGGCATCGAGGTGAGACAAGGGAAGGAGGCACTCACGCTCGGTCAGAGCGTGTATGCCTTGAAGCTATTGGAGCGGAGCGGCATAGCTGAGTGCAAGCCGTGCGTGACTCCGATGGAGTAGCGACTGAAGCTGTCGAAGGCCAGTACCACGACGAAGGTAGATGCAACACTCTACCGGAGCATCGTCGATGGTCTACGCTACCTAGTTCACACGAGGCCAGACATTGCGTTTGCCGTGGGCTACGTCAGTCGCTTCATGGAGGATCCCAGAGAGGATCACTGGGCTGCAGTGAAGCAGCTACTGCGCTACATCAAGGGGGCGGTGGATCAGGGGATCGTCTTCCCCAAGACCAGCAAAAATAGGCTGCAGCTCACTGTGTTCAGCGATGCAGACATGGCGGGGGACATCGATGGATGGCGGAGCACCTCTGGCGTGCTCGTCTTCCTCGGGTCGGCTCCAATTTCATGGCTGTCGCTGAAACAGAAGGTGGTGTCGCTATCTACGTGCGAGGCAGAGTACGTAGCGGCGGCCACAGTGGCGTGCTAAGTTGTGTGGCTACGCCGGCTGCTGGACGAGCTGACTAGTGTGGAAGCTCACCCACCAGTACTGATGGTGGACAACCAGCCCGCCATTGCCCTCGCGAAGAATCCGGTTCTCCATGACCGGAGTAAGCACATCGACGTAAAGTTCCACTTCCTCAGGGACTGTGTCGATGGAGGGCAGATCGTCATCGAGTTCGTTGAAACTGGTCGGCAACTCACGGACGTCCTCACCAAGCCGCTCGGCCGTCTTCGACTCACGGAGCTGAAGGAGATGATCGGCATGGAGGGGGTTCAAGGGTTAGCAGTAGGATTAGGGGAAGAATTGTTAGATAATCTACTGCTTCCTTGTGTGAACACACGGCAGGGGAAGACGACGCCGAAAAGGCTCCCTGTTATGGTACTGTAGCACTGCAGGGGCAGGCGCCGAACGGCTCACCTGCCGCACTGTATCCACAGCAGGAGCAGGCGCCAAAGACAGCCATGCTGTCACAGCTAGTCACTGTAGCAGCATGGCAGCTGTATTAGGACTAGATGGATAGAGTTTTATAAATAGTTTGCCACTGCAACTCAGTAAAGAGAGTTTAGATTTGCCATCTGCTATACAGAGCTCTGGCCAACGCTGGTGTCTCTGCTGTGTGTATGCTCTGTTCTCTCTCACTTCTTCTACCTCTAGACATAGTGTGTGGTCGGACAACATCTGTCGTGGTCGGCAAGACTGGTGAGTGGTCGACTCACCTGAGCCGATGATCCTGTGGGCCAACAGCAATTAAGGTATATAATACAAGTCTGCAATGTAATATTACGACCAGTTGCTTCAAGAAGTTGAAGTTTATAACTTCAGCAGCCTATGATAGAAGAGTTATTCTCTACACATATAATTACTTGAAATAGTCATGACCCAACGCACTCAATCTCCCCTTAATGTTCCTACTGGAGTCAATGACATTATCTAAAAAAGAAATAGGGCTCCAATCTGCATAGGGAAGATACATAATGATAAAAATGGTATTTGACTTATTGTTCGATGCATCTGTTTAACTCATTTTGAATCATGGATATCATGATCAATAGTTACCAGTTTTGTTCTAAAAATATGCCTCTAACAGATCACCAGGAACTCACCCACAGCCGAACACACATGAGCACAATGGTTTTTGGTGGCTGGAATGACTTAGCTGAAATTTAGCTAAAGAAAATGCTATGAACCTGGACACTAGCATGCAACCAGACACCAGATTATTTCCAACAGTGATATTCAACACAAATCATACGACTTAGCAGAGATCTCGAGTTAGCATCAGCTGTACATAATCAACGCAAATCATACGACTTAGCATATGACAACCATCTTCCAAACTAAGCGATGGCAAAACAACAAAAGCCATCCTTCATTGAGGCTAAGCAAGGAAAAACAGGAGGTATCTTACCTCTTGGTTCAGCGCTGGTTGGCTTCCAGTTCTTCGGGAGTGTTCGGCTGGTATGAATCCGATAGTGTTCATACTAGAATTTACTATTTATGTTGGAAATGTTGTGACAAAAAAATACTGCTCGGTTGAAAAAAAAAACGGAACAAGCCAGCCAACCAGCTAGCCGAACACTCCCGAATCGGCTTCTTACCAGGAGCCATCTCGGACGTCGCGGTGGGGCGGATGGGGTCGGTGGGCGAGCGGCACGGGGGGACGACGGGGTCCATCATCCGTGGGCGGGCAGCGTCGCCGGTCCGCGGTCGTGGTGCTCGTGGAGCAGCGCAGTGGCGGCGGTAGGTGGTGGAAAAAGGATTTGGAGCGTCTCTAGCGGTTCCTAATAATTTTTCCCTAATCTATCTATTATTTTACTACTTAAAAAACGAGGACGGGTTTCGTCCAATGAAAATTTCGCGTGCGCGCCTTTCCTGCTGGCCCCACCACCGTCCGCAGCGCCCGCCAGGTCTCCTCCGACTCTAAGACAGTGTTCGGTTCCCTCACTGATAACTATACGGACGCGCCTTGCTTGTGGGCCCCACCACCATCCGCAGCTCCCGCGAAGTCACCGACTCTGATGGGCTCGTGAGGTCTCCACTCTCGCACAGTCGGAAAGCCCCAATGCTGCCGCCGATCCGAGCAGACCCACGCGACCACGTCACCGCGAGCTCAATAGGCCTCTGCGCCGTCGCCGGATGAGCGGCACAAGCTCCAGTGCAGCGGCGCCGCCGCCACATCTCACCTGGTCCGCCACAAGCTGCGCCTGGATTCAGTCAGCAATGTCTCCTCATATTAAAAAAGCTCGTATATTTGTGTCCACTAATCTCACAAGGCAAGAGTGGACACGGAAAATGTGTAACAAAAACAAAAACATGAATATACTGTCTAGAATTAGCTTTTTCTCACAATTTTTTGATTTCTCACAATCTGGTGTCTAACATAAAAATATTTTGATTTCGGATAATCATATTGGTTCCCTGCTTGACATTGATTTTGACTTGGATAACAAAATTCACATTATTTTTTTTTGTTTGCTACTGTGCAACGCACGGGCAAACATCTCATATACATATCCTGGGTACCCTAATATTATCTTTTGTCAATATTAGGAGAGTTGCTGCAACATTACCCCAATATATCTCCCCTAATACCCATATGGAAGGTAAGTCTCACAAGAGTGTAACAGAAAATATGGCTGAAAAGTGTTAGTTGGGATGGTCCCCATGGTATTGGGGGAGTTATATCTCTCCCTTTCTTTGAGGGGAGATGAGGAAAATATTGGTGGCCACAAAAAAAAGAGGTATTGGGGAACTGCTGGAGCAAGAAAAAAATATAGCTGTTCTCAATATGACAGTTTCATGGGATAAGGGAGGTATTGGGAACTGCTGGAGATGCTCGGTTTGGAAGAGCGGATAGGTAACAAGGTCCGGACAGTGGTAAAATTATCTTACTACCCTTGGCCTTAGTAAAGAGGTTGTAAAATATGTGTGGACGAAAAGATCATTTTGCTGCCAAAATTTCGGTCTAGCGGGAGGACATGTGCCCAAGGAATTTCTGTACGTGCTCACAATCACAGGCGAACATTACATATCAACCCTAGTATTTCAGTAACTTTGAAGCATTTTATTTGCCTTTTGGTGCATTTTCTTTGGGTACAAGCCAACTTGAAGCTGACATATTTGTCGGTGTTTCGAGTAAATACCAACGAGTAAATTTGTATTATTACGTGTTGGATTCGGATGGTGTGCTAAAAGATACAAGGTTTATATTAGTTTGGGCAAAATGTCTCTACGTCCAGATTGCGGCTGCTGCTCATGTTATTAGCACTGAAAGGTTCGTAGTAGAGGTTACAAACAGGCGAGAGAGGGACATGTCCTAAGTCTCTGATGGAAAGGTTGAAAGGATACTAAGAGCTTCGTTGCTGCTTAGTTGTGTGTTATATGATGCATGGTGTGTTCTATTGATCGGTCCCCTTAGCGGGGTGCCCTGCCTTTCCTTTTATAGACCAAGGGAAAGCAGAGATTACAGATGGGAGAAAGAAGAAAAATCAAAGGCAAAGAAGGTCCTTCGAAGGTGCCGGGTCTTCCTTTTCCTCTTAGCGAGCTCTGCTGACATGGCAGATGGTGCCAGGGATAGCTCCATACTGGGCGTATGTCCGCTGATGATGCCATGCTCTGGCTTGATCAGCAAGTGGTCACATCCCATCCCGCTCCGGCGGGCGGCGCGATCCTACGGGGAGCGGACGACGCAGTGACCGCACGTCCGTCACTGTAGAGGATGTGAGTCTTCTCCTGGACCGTAGTGGTTGTCGTATTCTTCCATCAGGATCCGCGCCCGAGGGTAAATGACGGAGCCCACAACACTATAAGACAAATGGCGACGCCCACAACACTGTTTGGGCTCTGACATGTCCGGAAGGGCTTTAAAGCGCCCGTCTTGTCATATCCTGACGATACTCTCCTATAGGCGTGCAGGGTATAGTCCTCGGTATTACGGTTGACTTGAGTGTTCTATCTTATCTGCGCGCGCAGATGTCGGGTGAGGCAGAGCCAGCCCCCGGACGTCGGGCGTGGCAGAGCCAACTTCCGGACGTCGGGCGAGGCGGAGTCAATGTTTTCCTAAACGGTAAACGGTCTTTACACGGTCGCCCTTCGTTTAGCGTTTAGGCTGTTTACATGGTGTTTAAACGAAGTTAAACGGTCTAAACGATTTTATACTTTTAAAAAAATACATATAATTATATATGTGCATGTAAAAAATCAAGTATTCTAACATTTATACATATTTAACCGAGTAAAAATCAATTATTTTGGTATGTATATATATTTATGCATGTGAAAAGAATCAAATATAGATATTTATGCATGTAACATATCAAGTGTACACATTTATAAATATAATAAACTTAAGTATATAAATTTATCCATACAAAATTGAACTAGATTTACCTCGTGTTCGGCTAAACGGCCGTTTAAACAGCTGTTTAGCCTATTTAATGATGTTTATCTCCGTTCCGTTTAGGCCGTTTTTTCCATTTTTTTGACCATTCAAACGGTCAACCATTTAATTTCCATTTACCCCCTTAAACAAAATAGTTTACCACCGTTTACCGTTTACTGGCCGTTTAAATGGCCGTTTAATCCGTTTAGGCAAACACTGGACGAAGTCTGCCCTTAGACGTCGAGCGAGGCGGAGTCTGCCCTCAGATGTCAGGCGAGTCGGAGCTAGCCCCCGGAAATTGGGCGAGGCGGAGTCTGCCCTCACTCAGACATCGAGCGAGGCGGAGTCTGCCCCTAGACGTCGGACGAGACGGAGCCAGCCCCTGGACATCGGGCGAGGTGGAGCCAGCCTCCGGTCGTCGGGCGAGGCAGAGTCTGCCCTCAGACGTCGGGCGAGGCGGAGCTAGCCCCCGGAGATCAAGCGAGGCGGAGTCTATCCTCACTCAGACGTCGGGCGAGGTGGAGCCAGCCCTCGGACATCGGGCGAGGCGGAGTCAGCTTGGGGCGGGGCCCATGGTCCCGACGGACGGACGAGGAGTGACCCAGTAAGCGGTGTAGTCGCGCTCTTGATTGTGCGGATGAATCAACATTCGACGGTCGTTAGCTCCTCTTGGGCACCCTAATATTAGTCCCCGATAGTAGCCCCCGAGCCCCCAGGCGATTCGAGTAGAATTGCCTGGTGGATTTTTGACTTGCCAGTGGGTGCGCGTGAGCGCACCCGGTGGGTGTAGCCCCCTAGACTACGGTGGAGTAGGATACTCCTTTGGAGGGTTTTCGAAAGAGAGGATTCTGAGAGCCCTGGCCCTCCATTGTTGCCCACGGCATGCCCTGAAGATACGATTTCTTCTTCACCGAGGTTGGACCCTTCATGGGTATGGTTGTGAGACTTAGTGGTTGTTTAGCCGGATAGCTCAACTGGATCCTGACATCCCGTTCGCGGGGATCCGGTCAGTGTCCGCCCGGTGAGACTCGATCACGGGCTGAGACTCCCGTGAAGCTTGTGCGCCTGAGTTTTGGCCAATCGTGGGCCCATCCTTTGTCGTAAGGGTGCCTTGGGATGACCGTCAAAACCGTTGATGGGCCAGCCCTCAAACTTCTAGGCCCAGTCGGGCTGGAGGAATGCTTTTTGACCTATATCCTTTTGTTGGTAAAGAGTCCTGGTCTACCCAGAAAGGCGAAACGTCCGGCGTGACTTAGGAGGGAAAGGATAGGGATTAGGAGCGCATATCCTACGTCATGACGTGGTGGCGGATCGTGGTAGGCACGGAGATCTAGGCGGACGGTTGCCTTCCTCGCATTCATCGCCCCTATAAAACCAAAGGGTTCGCCCCCAGGGTTTCGTACATTGTCTCCTTGCCTTTTCATCTACAACCTTCACCACCAATCATCTAAGCCTCCCGCATCCGCATCTCAGCCATCGTCCAATTTGCATCCACTCACCCCAATCCACCAATGGAGCCATGGTGCCGCTCCGATATCACCCTCCAGCGCCTAGAGGGCCTCATTCACCGTGGTCTTCTTTGCGCGCGGTCTGTCGCCGAGGAGTGGTGGCTGCCCGGCGAGGAGGACGCGTCGTCCCGCCCGATGGCTACGTCATATCCTTCGCTCACTTCCATGAGTGGGGATTCACCACCCCTACCCATAAGTTTCTTCGGGGATTGCTGCACTACTACAAGGTGGAGCTGCAGCATCTTAATCCCAACGGAATCCAACACATTGCGACGTTCGTCGCCCTGTGTGAGGGGTTCCTGAGGATTAGTCCCCATTCGACCTATGGCGGTACTTCTTCGCCGTCAGCCTCCTGAAGAAGCGGGAGAAGAAGCAGGAGCTAAACGTGCCGATGGGATGCGTCGGCATTCAACTACGCAACAACCGGGTCAGCGAGTACCCACCGATGCGTCTGTCGAGCTCCAACAAGGGGTGGCATTCATATTGGTTCTACGTCAAGAACGACGCAGCCGCCCCCTTGCCAGAGTTCACCAGGCACCTCATGGAAGAGGTCCTAGAATCATGGAGGAGGTGGGGAGTCCCGGAGAAAGATAAGAAGAAAATCAAGGACCATCTCGCCGCCATCTAAATTCTAAAGGAGAGGGGCGTGAAGGGGTCGAGGATCATCGGCGCCTACCACACGCGGAGGGTGACACCGCTGATGAGGCGCGTGCTTCCCCTGCACATGATGGCACCCAGAGTGTCACTCGACAGGACGGTGCTCGCCGAGGGAGCACTTTCTCCCTCCAAAGTGGCACAGCGCATCAAGGAGGCAATGGAACCTCTACGGGATGACGCCGGCGCTATCCTTGATTTTGTATATCCGGTGCCGGGGCATTCCCCAATGTGGCCGGAACCGGGGTACATTGTTTTCGTAAGTTTTCTTTCCTCGTGCCTCCTTTTTAATTGAACTCCCAACCTATTGACGCTGATATTGAGATAGGGGGACCAGCCGAAGAAACTCATCCTTATGGATCTTCCGGCTCCGCTGCCGAAGGACCCGGCCATGACGGCGGCCAACCGTGCTGTGGCCGAGCAGCAGCGGAAGGCGAAGGAGGACGAGAGGAGGAAGAAGCAGCAGAAGCTGCGTGCGTGGGAGCACGGGGAGGAAACCGATAATGACGATGATGACGATAAGGAAGAAGAAGATGAGGTAGTTGCCGACACCGAGTGGAATGACCTAGAGAGTGAGGATACACTGACAGGTATCCACTCATTCATGCAGGGACCCTTCCCATTTCATGCGGGAGGAAGTTAGTCCATGAGAACCGCGGAGGCGGGCCGAACCGTCGGCCCGTCCTCAGAACAAGTAGGGGCGGGCGGATCTGCCGTCGCACCCGAGGTGTCAACGGAGGGGAGCGGTCCCGCCGCCATGCCTCAAGAGTTAGCGGGGGTGGGCGGATCTGCCACCGCACCTGAGGTGCTAGCAGGGGCGAGCGGATCCGCCACCGCACCTAAGGTGCTAGCGAGGGCAGGTGGATCTACCGCCGCGCCCGAGGTGTCAAGGGTGGTGGATGGCTCTGCCGCCATGCCCCCGAGTGCAAGGGAGGTGAGCCCCTCGGCCCAAGAGTAGGGAGCGGGCACCAAATGGCCCCATCCCGAGGAGGCAGAGTAGGGGGCGGGCACCAAACATATCCTCCGCCCGACAGCGCCGATGTAAGTCATTTGACTCCTCTGTTTTCTCTATTTTTCTCTGTTTTCAGCGTGACTCACGCCTTTTGTTTCTTGCAGCATCCTAAGACGAGGCCACTCTTTGGCGCTGGTGCCCAAGAAGAGTGTCGCCATCCAGGCGAGACGTCGGCAGTCGCCCGACATCGCTTTTGCTTCGGGCGGGAGCGGAGCCGGCGTCACAGCCTCGTCGGCCGGTCAGGCGCCACCCGCAGTGGTGCCCGTGCCCTTGGCAGGACAAATGGTCACCGGGGCTGAGGGAACGCCCTCGGTGGTCGCCGAGCAACCAGCGACGGAAGCGATTCCGCTGTCGATGTCGGAGCAGACGGAGCTGCCGCTCGCACTCGTGGCGCCGACCGCTGTGGGCAGGACGCCGCCGGTCGAGGCCCCTCCGACGTAGATGGTGGCGGCAATGACTGTGATGAGCCAGGCACCGCCGGAAGTAGCCATGGCGGTGCCCGAGGAAGTAGCGCGATCCGCACCACCGGTGGCCCAATTGATGGCGCCCGACGTTAGCCGGTCGGAGGGAGGCACGGCCGAGGGGTCCCCGGGTGCCATGGCGGTTGTGGAGAGGACCGGTGGGGAGTCACCCTTAGCCCTGATGTCGGGGGGCAGCCACTCGTCTGCGCGAGGCGAGCCACTGCTCTAGTGGATGGATCCGCAAGACCCAACATCGATACTCTTCTTGCTCGATGATGCTACTGAGAGCATAGAGCGGGAGAGTCTTAATGAGGGGATTTCGGCCATGCTGGAAGCTCTGAACCAGGCCAGGGGCATCCTGCGCGACGTCATCGTTCCTATCGGTCGGGTATTCACTTAATCTCTCCTCTTGCTTTCTTCTTTCTTCATGTATTTTTATATTTTGACATTGATCTTCTTTCAGTCCCTTATTGCTCATAGCCGGAAGAAATCCTAGTTCCTTCGCGAGTAGAAGGAGAAATGGGACTGCCTCGCCGAAGAGGCCTGGCTGTGCGGGGATGTGAGTGCCCAACTTGAAGTCGCCCAACAGAGGGTGGCTGAGCAGACTCCCCTAGCCGAGGAGGCGGCCAGTCTCTGACCACGGGAGGCCGAGGCCCGTCGGGACACAGAGGATGCCGAGAAGGCGTTCTAGGATATGTTGGCGAGGGCACGGCAGGATGAGGAGGAGGGCGCTAGAGTCCGAAAGGAGCAGGACGAGCTGCTCCAGAGGGACACCGAGGCCCGCTAGCGGGTCCTCGACCTCCTGGTTGAGGTGGAGAAGGAGCAAGAGATCAAGCTAGGATCCGAGGAGAGGTCCATGGCCCTACAGCAGAGGGTGAGCCTAGACGACGAGGCGATAGCCCGGCTGCGCAAGGAGCGAGACGAGCTACGTCAGACTACGGAGAGACTCCGCTCATAGCACGGCACATTCTGCGGGGAGCACGACTAGGCCATCCAAGAGTGCAACGAGGCGCAGCAGAGGATTAGCTCCCTCTAGGCCGAGCTCAAAACCGTGACGACCCAGAGGCTGGAGGCCGAGAGCATCTTCGCTGGGCTGGTCACGGAGCTTGCCGAGGCACAGAGGATCCTTCAAGCAGAGAGCGATGAGCATGACCTCCTGCGTGCTGTCGTCGGGGTGGTCTTTGATGACCTGGAGGTGCGCGGTTGGACGGAACCAGCTCGCTTGCAGCCCATGCCATAGTTATCATGGCGCAGGTGCGCCAACTCGAGAGGGAAGCTCTTTGCTCTGGAATCATTCAATCCTTCGCCATCGCCCGCTCCCACTATGCCGATAGTATCAACTTGGAGATAATGAGCCTTGGCTTCGCGCCTGGCTATGAAACCTCCGAGCTAGATGAAATAGAGAAGGCGGTGGCTCCTATCGCGCGGAACCTGGCGGACAAAGTTGAAGAGATAGTTCTCCCCTAGAGGGGATAGTTAGTCAACTAGGTTGGGAGATCTTGGATAAGCATCATTGTACTCTGGACAATTGCCAATCCTTATGTATTACAAGAACAAATTCGTAACTTTGTTATTTTGTTTTGTTTGATTGAATTTGTTTCCTTCCCTTTTTGTATGCGAAAAGAGAAGGCTCACGTATTCTGACCCTTCCATTCATTAAGACCATAGGGCCTGAGGTGTAAGGGGAGAACTTCGACCACGCTGGTGAGCAAAGACACCAGTAGCCGCCGAGGCATAGGTGTTTTGTAGTCCAACCAGACATGATCCATTATTTGTTTCCACAAACCTTGCCACTAGGCTTAGCGTGAAGAAGAGGTCTGACGCAGTGACTATCTATTTCAGAAAAAGTATACTTATACCTTTATCAACCCCCGAGTGAGATCTGACCCCTTGCCGTTGCTGGGGTCGGATGTTACTGAAATATTGAGGGGAGGATAGCGAAACTTTGGAGAATGCATCTCTTGTATTCGCACGTACCCTCTTCCTAGGATCTTAGCTATCATTCTGTGACCGTGCGTTATGCCTCTTTGTAAGTCCAACCTTCCTTTAGCCCCCACGCGTGGTGGGGATTTGGTCAAGGGTCGGCTCGTTTTTCATGACTGTTGCCCCATCCATAGTTTCCGCAACAGGAGGGGTTGAGTTAACGTCATTTGCCTCGGTGGCTCAAGTGATGTGCTCAGTGAGCTTGCTAACGGGCATGTTTGAACGGAATATGGTTCCGTCGCTTTGTGACGGGATCGGTAAAGCCCTCGTGTGGCATTCTGTTGCCCCTTAACCCGCCTTCCAATAGATTCCTCCTTAATGGGGATTCTATGGGATTGGCTAGAGGCTAGGATTGAACGAGAAGTTTGAGATGACCTTGTTTTCTTCTAAGCGGGACAAGCTGAAAGGTCCTAATATGGCTAGAGGGGTGGTGAATAGCCTATTTAAAAACTATAGATCAACTAGAGCAATTTGATTAGTATGACAAATAGCGAAATGCAAACTTGCTCTAGCTCTACAAGGGTTGCAAGCCACCTATCCAACAATTCTAGTTGCAATGATAGCTAGACACACAACTTGCTATGATACTACTCACTAAGAGCTCTCAATCATGCTACTCTAAAGAGCTCCACTAAATCAACTTATGTAGCAAAGCAAGCTCTCAATTCTAATTACACTAAAGAGCTTGCTACAACTAGTTTGCAAGAATGTAAAAGAGTGAGTAGGATGATTATACCCCCGTGTAGAGGAAGGAACCAATCACAAGATGAATATGAAACCAATCATCGGGAGAATACAATATGGCAAGAGACAATCGATTTTCTCCCGAGGTTCACGTGCTTGCCAACACGCTACGTCCCCGTTGTGTCGACCAACACTTGGTGGTTCGGTGGCTAAGAGGTGTTTCACAAACCTCGTCCACATGATTGGACACCGCAAGAACCTACCCACAAGTGAGGTAACTCAATGACACGGGCAATTTACTAGAGTTACCTTTCGGCACTCCGCCGGGGAAGGTACAATTCCCCTCACAATTACCGGAGACGGCCACGAACAATCACCAACTCGTGCCGATCCTCCACCGCTGCACCAAGTCATCTAAGTGGTGTCAACCACCAAGAGCAACAAGCGAAATCCGTAGCGAAACAAGAATACCAAGTGCCTCTAGATGCAATCACTCAAGCAATGCACTTGGATTCTCTCCCAATCTCACAATGATGATGAATCAATGATGGAGATGAGTGGTAGGGCTTTGGCTAAGCTCACAAGGTTGCTATGTCAATGAAAATGTGCAAGAGAGTGAGCTTGAACCGGCCATGGGCCTTAAATAGAAGCCCCCACGAAATAGAGCCGTTGTACCCCTTCACTGGGTACTGATCGGGGTGATCGGACGCTCCGGTCCTACTGACCGGACGCACCGGTCGTGAATACCGGACGTGTTCGATCGCCATACCGAACGTGTCCGATAGCTACAGACCGCCACGTGTCCAACCGTTACCTCCAACGGCTCTCTGACATGTCTGATCGGATGCACTATTCAAAACGACCGGACGCAGAGCCGCTGCGTCCGGTCGAGTCCAGTAAGCCCCTAGGGCCGACCGGACACGTCTGTTAGAAACCGACTGGACACTGAGCCTCAGCGTCCGGTCGAGTACAGTAAGCACCCACGGTCGACCGAACACGTCCGGTCACTCTGGACCGGACGCTGCCAGCGTCCGATCAACTGTCTCACCGAAACACCGATTTTGCTGATTCACACCGGACGTGTCCAGTGTGGCGACCGGACGCGTCCGGTCGCTGAGTTCATCGTTAATACCGGACGTGTCCGGTCATCACACCGGACACGTTCGGTCACTCTGTGACCAGCGCGACTACCTCCTTTTCACCTCTAACTTCTTCACCCTTGCTCAAATGTGCCAACCACCAAGTGTATCACCTTGTGCACTTGTGTTAGCATATTTTCACAAACATTTTCACGGGTGTTAGCACTCACTAGATCCTAAATGCATATGCAATGAATTAGAACATCTAGTGGCACTTTGATAACCGCATTTCAATACGAGTTTCACCCCTCTTAATAGTACGGCTATCAATCCTAAATGTGATCACACTCACTAAGTGTCTTGATCACTAAAACAAAATGTCTCCTACATATTATACCTTTGTCTTGAGCCTTTTGTTTTTCTCTTTCTTCTTTTCCAAGTTCAAGCCTTTGATCATCGCCATGCCATCACCATTGTCATGATCTTCGTCATTGCTTCATCACTTGGAGTAGTGCTACATTTCTCATAATCACCTTGACAAACTAGGTTAGCACTTAGGGTTTCATCAATTAACCAAAACCAAACTAGAGCTTTCACAAGCACAGGCTGCTGAGGCTCATCTGCTTTTCCCCCTGGCTCTATTTGATGCGAGGCAGCCTCGGGCCCTTAGCAGGCAGCTTTCGAACCTTGGTCTCTCGATCTAAGATCGGGTGGCTCGAGCCTCTGAGCCCTTTGGGGTTCGATAAGGGTCGGCCGTGTTTCATGCGTCACCCCGTCCTCAGTTTCCACAACCGGAGGGGCTGAGCTAATGACACTTGCCTCGATGGCTTGAGTGTTGCGCTCAATGAGCTCGCTAATGGGCATGTTCGAGTGGAATTTGGGTCCATCATCCGCTGATGGGGTTGGTAGAGCCCTCATGTGGCATTCCAACTACTTCTTAACCTGCCTCCCGGCAGATGCCCGAGCCATTCGATAGGCTCGGGTGGCCCGTTGGCCTCTCCTCGATTGGAGATTCTGTGGGTTTGGCTCAAGGTTAGAATCAAACGAGAAGGCTCGAGATGTCCCTGTCCACTTCTGAGCGGGGTCGGGCATGGCCGCTGGGGCTCATCTCAATTTTTCTCCCCTGGCTCTATTTGACATGAGGCGGCCTCGAGCCTTTCACGGGCTGGCCTTCAAACCTCGATCGATCGCCGTTCATATCGAATGAGACGACTACCACCTTGTGATGCAAAGCATTGTGACGCGGCAATCGCATGTGCAATGCTTGGACGTACGGGATGATTGAATGGACAAATGTATGAATGGTCATAGATTAAGAAAAAAATGGGGGTCGATAATGTTACCTCGATGGCACGAGTGACGGGTTCTGGGAGCTCTTTACCAGATATGTTCGTGCAGGGTTTGGGTCCAACGTCTGGTGTAAACTGCATGAGACTCCCATTCTTCTGTATCTGTCTCTAGGCAGCGGCCCGAGCCGTTCGGTCGATTTGGGCGACCTGACAGCCTCTCCCTGATGGAGATTTTGTATGTAGGCCCCTCCAAGCCCTTCATGAGAAGGTGGAGGTTAAGGTTTGGAGTGCGAAGACAAAGACTCTGATTGCGCTGGTGGACAAAAATGCCGTAGCCGCTGGGGCGTAGGGTCCTAGCGGTCCGACCAGGCTTACTCAAAGTTTGCATCCGCACATTGTGCCTCTAGTTTTTAAATGTAAGGAGGGGCTGGGCAAAGAGAATGTCTAGCGAATAGACACCCTCGCCAGCCCCGAGCAATTCCTGACCCCCTGCCGTCGCTAGGGTCGGAGGCTCAGTAATGAAGTTAATGCATAAAGTAAGCAAGTAAGGATGCTTATCTTTCGGCAGTGGTCTTAAGCTGTCCGATCGAACTGGCACTAGTTTTACCTTGATGGTAAGAGTGATGGATTCGGAAAGCCTCCCCCTAGATATGAGCATGATCCTGCTTGTTCCTTATCCATTTCTCGTTAGTGGCCAAGCCATCCAATCGACTCACGTTACCTATTGAGACAAGATTTCCCTATGGAAATAGAGGATGAGAATATCCCACACAAGGATCGAGTTAGGTAGATAAGCCAATCGTCAAATTTGTGCAAAAATGGGTGAGCTCCTTGTTTATAGCAAACAACTTTTTAGCTTTTCTCCCTCCTTTTGTAAAAGAGGTTTAGTGCATTCTGACCCTTCCCATCATTAAAGTCATAAAAGCTCAGAGTGCAGGTGAGCTAGCTCTGATAACGCTAGTGAGCAAAGGCGCCGTAGCCGCTGGGGCATAGGTTTCTCGCAGTCCACCCAGTTTTACTCAGAGCTTATTCTCAAAAACCCTGCTCCTAGGACTTAATCGTAAAGAGCGCAGGCATAGAGAATTTTTGCAGGATAAATGTACTTATATCAGTCCCCGAGTGAGGCTCGACCCCCTGGTGTTTTGCCGGGATCGGATATCATGAAGGATCGGGGAGTTTTGATAACGAAATAGATAAGTAAAAAATGTGCATTTATTAGGGGTAAAAGCAACATAGCTGCTCGATGTTCTAGGCATTGGTGAAGACCTCACCGTCGATGGTCTTCAGCTTGTAGACGCGTGGCCAGAGTACCTCCGTGATGACGTATGGTCCCTCCCACGGCGGGGAGAGCTTATAGTGGTCCTTGTTGCTCTGTATGAGGCGAAGGACCAGGTCCCCAACGTTGAAGGCTCGGCCCCGCACTAGTTGGCTGTGGTACCGTCGCAACGCCTATTGGTACTTGGCCGAGCGGTGGAGGGCGATGTCGCGTGCTTCATCCAGCTAATCCATGGCGTCCTCGTGGGATGCCTCGGCTCCCTATTCATCGTATGCTTGGATCCTTGGTGCTCCATAGTTGAGGTCGGTTGGGAGGACGGCCTCAGAACCATAGACCATGAAGAAGGGCGTGTAGCCGGTGGCTCGACTGGGGGTTATCCTCAGGCTCTAGAGTACCGAAGGAAGTTCGGCGACCCAGCGTGCGCTGAATTTGTTCAATCGGTTGAAGATCCTAGGCTCGAGGCCCTGTAGGACCATGTCGTTTGCGCATTCTACCTGCCCGTTCGCTCGGGGGTGCGCTATAGAGGCCCAGTCGATGCAGATGTGCTGTTCATCGTAAAATTGGAGGAACTTATTTCCGGTGAATTGTGTGCCATTGTCCATGATGATGGAGTTTGGGACTCCAAAGTGATGGACGATGTCGAGGAAGAAGAGCACGGCCTGCTCAGAGTTGATTGCGGAGAACGACCGAGTTTCTATCCACTTTGTAAACTTGTCTATGGTGATAAGCAAGTGGGTGTAGCCCCCAGACGCCTTTTTGAGTGGTCCAACTAGATCGAGTCCCCAGACTGCGAATGGCCAGGTGATGGGGATCGTCTGGAGTGCTTGGGCCGGTAGGTGTGTCTGCCGAGCGTAGTACTGGACCCTTCACAGGTGCGTATGATATGCTCGGCATTGGCTACCGCGGTAGGCCAGTAGAAGCCCTATCGAAACATGTTTCCAACTAGGGTTCTGGGCGTGGCATGGTGACCGTAGACCCCACCGTGGATATCGCTCAGCAAATGCTTCTCCTATTCGAAGGGGATGCAGCGCTGCAGGATCCCAGTGTGGCTTCACTTGTAGAGTTCGCCCTCCACAAGAACAAAGGACTTGGCATGATGTGCGAGCCGTCAAGCCTCCGTCCTGTTTGTTGGTAGTGTGTCACGGAGGAGGTAGTCGAGGTAGAGCGTCCTCCAGTCGACCAGAGGGTCGGGCTCTATCGCTGGGTCCTCTCCGAGCTCCATGACCTCAGAGCTAGATGTAGCTGATGGTTGGTCAGCCCTCGGGGCGGGATTGGACGAACCGTCACCACCTTGTTCTGACTCATAGCGAACCGAGGGCTTGTGCTGGTTGCTGGCGCAGATGCCTGTTGGCAATGGCTCTCGGCCGGATGTTGCTTTTGTGAGCGCATCAGCCGCCTCATTGAGACGCCTTGGGATGCGATTGAGCTCGAGGCCATCGAATTTGTCCTCCAACCGGTGGACTTCTTGGCAGTATGCGGCCATCTTGACGTCATGGTAGTTTGATTCCTTCATGACCTGGTCGACAACCAGCTTGGAATCTCCTCGTACGTCGAGGCGTCGGACGCCCAGCTCGATGGCAATGCGTAGGCTGTTGATGAGCGCCTCATATTCAGCCATATTGTTGGAGGAGGGGAAATGGAGACGGACCATGTACATCATGCGTACCCTGAGGGGCAACACGAAGACCAGACCTGCACCGACGCCCTTCTTCATTTGTGATCCATCGAAGTACATCATCCAGTATTCTTGATTGATGACTGCTGGTGGCATTTGAACCTCGGTCCATTCCGCGATGAAATCAGCCAATACCTGGGACTTGATGGCTATCTGGGAGGCATACGTAATGCCTTGCCCCATCAGCTCGAGCGCCCATTTCATGATTCTTCCCATGGTGTCCTGGTTTTGGACGACCTCGCCGAGGGGGAAGGACATCACGACCGTCACTGGATGTGACTCAAAGTAGTGGCGTAGCTTCCTCCTGGTGATGAGGACAGCGTATAGAAGCTTCTGGATTTAGGGGTAGCAGGTCTTCGAGTCAGATAGGACCTCACTGATAAAGTACACAGGGTGTTGTACTTTGAGGGCGTGCCCCTCTTCTTCCCACTCCACTACCAGGGCGGCGCTGACTACTTGTGTTATGGCCGCGATGTAGAGCAGAAGGGGTTCTCCCTCGGTGGGAGGAACCAGGATTGGGGCCTTTGTCAGGAGCTGTTTAACCATGTCAAGTGCTTCCTGGGTCTCAAACATCCATTCGAAGTGATCGGCCTTCTTCAGAAGTCGATAAAGGGGGGGACCCCATTCGCCATGGCATGAGATGAAGCGGCTGAGCGCGGTGAGGCAACCCGTAACCCGTTGTACCCCCTTTATGTTCTAAATCGGGCCCATCCTCGTGATGGCTGAGATCTTCTCTGGGTTGGTTTCGATGCCATGCTCGGAGATGATGAAACCAAGCAGCATGCCCCTCGGGACCCCAAAAACACACTTCTCGGGATTGATTTTGATGCCGTTCGCTCAGAGTTTTTAAAGGTCTGCTCAAGATCGGCTATGAGATGGTTGGCCCATTTGGATTTGACCACGATGTCATCAACGTAGGCCTCAACGGTCCGCCTGATGAGGTCCCTGAAGCACCTGAGCATACAACGCTGGTATGTAGCCCCAACGTTCTTCAGACTGAATGGCATTATGATGTAGCAGAACTATCCGAAGGGGGTGATGAAAGATGTCGTGAGCTGGTTGGACTCTTTCATCGCAATTTGATGGTACCTGAAGTACGCATCAAGGAAGCAGAGGGTTTCGCACCCCGAGGTAGAATCAACTATCTAGTCTATGAGCGGCAAAGGAAATGGATCCTTTGGGCATGCTTTGTTGAGACCCATATAGTCAACACACATCCTCTATTTCCCACTCTTTTTTGTACAAGAACGGGATTGGCCAACCACTCTGGGTGGTGCACTTCCATGATGAATCTGGCCGCCAAAAGCTTTGTGATCTCTTTACCGATGGTCCTACGTTTCCCCTCGTTGAAGCGACACAGGCACTGTTTCACCAGCTTGGAGCCTGAACGGATCTTCAAGGTGTGCTTGGCGACTTCCCTCGGGATGCCTGGCATGTCTGAGGGTTTCCACGCAAAGATGTTTTTGTTGGTGCAGAGGAAGTCGATGAGCGCGTTTTCCTATTTAGAGGAAAGCACGGTGCCAATGTGCACCACCTTGCCGTCGGAGCTGCCAGGATCTATGAGGACCTCTTTAGAGCCCTCTGTAGGCTCGAAAGACCCGGTCGACTTCTTAGGGTTGGGTGCTTCTTCGGTGACCTCCTTCTTGATGGCGGCGAGCTCTCCAGAGGCGATGATTGCTACGGCGTGATTGCAGCACTCAACCTCACACTCATAGGCACGCTGGAAGGAGGTGCCAATGGTGATGACCCCACCGAGGACCAGTATCTTTAGCTTGAGGTAGGTATAGTTGGGGACGGCCATGAACTTCGTGTAGCATGGACGTCCCAGGATTGCGTGGTAGGTTCCGGGGAACCCGACCACCTCGAAGGTGAGGGTTTCCGTCCTATAATTGGATGGATCCCCAAAGGTAACGGGCAGATTGATCTACCCAAGTGGCATGGCCTGCTTTTTGGGCACGATGTCGTGGAAAGGTGCTCTAGTTGGGTGGATGTGTGTTCGGTCGATGCCCATTTCATCGAGCGTCTTGGCATACATGATGTTGAGGCTGCTGCCTCCATCCATCAGAATTTTGGTGAGCCGCTTTGTGCCGATGATTAGGTCGACCACGAGCAGATATCTCCCCAGATATAGGACGCTCTCTGGGTGGTTGGTCCGATCGAAGGTTATGGTGGATTCTGACCACCGGAGAAAGGCAGGTGTGGCCGGTTCGATCGTATAGACCTCACGACGCGCAACCTTTTGACGGTGTTTGGAGTCGTAGGCTGCCGATCCTCCGAAGATCATGAGGCACCCATCCGGTGTTGGAAAGCCGCCGTCCTTCTCCTCGATGTCATCCGTGGTGGGGTCAGGGTCCTTCCCATGCTCCCCTTTGTTGGAGCCTCCGGACAAGAATCGCCTCATTAGGTTGTAGTCCTTGTACAGATACTTAACCGAGAAGGCATGGTTCGGGCATGGCCCCTCGAGTAATTTTTTGAAATGGTTCGGAGTGCCCTCCATGGGCTTTCGACCATGCCTATGGTCAGCGGCGGCCACGAGCAAGCCCTCGCGCCGTTGCTTCTTGTTCTTCCTTTTGGCGGAACGATTGGAGGCGCCTTTGCCGGCGCCCTCATCCCGCCTTGCCTTGCCATCGAGATGATTGAAGATCGCTCCGACCGCTTCTTCTCTAGAGGCGTGGCTGGTGGCGATGTCCAGGAGTTCCTTGGTGGTTCACGGGCCCTTGCGTCCTAGCTTATGAACTAGAGACTCATAGGTAGTCTCGAACAGGAAAGCTCCTATAACGTCGATGTTGGCGATGTTAGGTAGCTCATTGCACTACCGGGAGAAGCACCGGATGTACCCATGGAGGGTTTCACCGGCCTTCTGTCGGCAGTTCTTGAGATCCCATGGGTTCCTAGGGTGCTTGTATATGCCCTAGTAGTTCCCCACAAAGATCTCCCTTAGGTCCGCCCAACTCTAGATTCTGTTGGACGGCAGGTGTTCCAACCACGCTCATGCCGAATCGGCCAAGAACAGTGGAAGGTTGTGGATAATGAAGTCGTCATTATCCGCACCACCGGCTTGGCAGGCAAGCCGATAGTCTTCGAGCCATAGTTCAGGGTTTGTTTCCCCAGAGTACTTTGGGATAATTGTTGGTGGTCGGTACCTCGGCGAGAAAGCAGCGTTGAGGATGTGACGGCTGAAGGCCTGAGGCCTCGGCAAGCTAGGGCTCGGGCTTCGGTCCTCGCTGTTGTCGTAGCGTCCGCCACGATGAGGGTGATAGCCGTGTCTAGCTCCCTCTCTCGGGTCATCGTAGGCACGTCTATGGGTGTCGAGGGTGTTGCGTGCATCACGATGGTGGCCGAGGCGCTGACGCACCAGGACCATGGTGCGTTGCCTGCTTCCTTGTGGCTCCTAGTGGACCGACGCGTCCCTGCCGGGGTGCTCCGAGGGCGTGCGCTGGCTGGCATCGAGCTCACGTCACCGAGACAACAAGCTTTCGGCCTGCTGCGCCACTGCACGGTCGAGTAGCGTGCGAATCTCGAGGTGGACCCGACGATCCTCGGGCATCATGGCCTCTAGAAGGCCATGGAGCAAGGTCGCCACGGCGGCGATGTTCTAGCTCGCACGAGCGAAGCGAGGGAGGGCTTCGTCGTCGGTGATGATCCTCCAGTTCACGTCGCGGGCCATGGTGCGGGCGCGCCCACCGTCTCCATGGCACTTGATCTCCTTATCAAGCTTCACGCATTTCTGCTCGAGCTGGAGTCGTGCTTCCTCGATCTCTCGGTGTTGGGCTTTCAGCTGCTCCACCGGCATGCGTGGTGGAGCCGCTGTCTCCCTCTCGGCTTCATCATCGAGGTCGTTTGTTAGGGTAGCCTCACCCTCGTGGATGCTTTCGACGTGTCCCCTAGGGGTATTCATTATGAAGCATTCGCGAGAGGGGTGATGGCTGCCTCTGCTAGAGTCAGAGCCCGTGGGTGATTCTGGCTCCTCAGCCAGGAGGTCGTGGAAGGATTTCACAACGTGTTCGATCACCCCCACGAATTCTTCGTTCGTGGGAGGTGGAACCATGCGTTGTGCCACAAAGTGGCTAACGGTCGCCGCGGCGTTGCGGAGACTAAACGGAAGCACTATCGGGGCGCTTCGTATGTGGTGTTCCGGAGAGAAGGGCTCCCCTCCAGTGAGCCATGCCATGACATTGGCATTAGAGAAGGCGAGGCAGTGCGGGTCCTCCCTGGATGGCTGGGGTCCTAGGAAGACGCCGAGCTGGCGCCCAAGCCTCCCATAGTCGAGGTCGATGGAAGGGACAGGTTGGATGGCGGCGAGAGCCAATGCCAACTCTCCTCCCACCGTGATGATGAAGTCTAGGTCCCCGAAGCGCACGTGTGTGCGCGGGACCTAGCTGATATCGTGGCTAGCCATCCGTGGCCTAATGTTAATGTCAGAACACGCAAAACCCCCTGCCTAACATGCCAACTGTCGGTGTTTCGAGTAAACACCAATGAGTAAATTTGTATTATTGTGCGTTGGACCCAGATGGCGTGCTAAAAGACATAAGGTTTATACTGGTTTGGGCAGAATGTCCCTACATCCAGTTTGCGGTTGCTGCTCGTGTTATTAGCACTAAAAGGTTCGTAGTAGGGGTTACAAATGGGTGAGAGAGAGACAGATCCCAAGTCTCTGATGGAAAGGTTGAAATGATGCTAAGAGCTTTGTTGCTGCTTAGCTGTGTGTTATGTGATGCGTGGTGTGTTCTATTGATCGGTCCCCTTAGCAGGGTGCCCTGCCTTCCCTTTTATAGACCAAGGGGAAGCAGGGATTACAGATGGGAGAAAGAAGAAAAAATAGAGGCAAAGAAGGTCCTTTGAAGGTGCTGGGTCTTCCTTTTCCTCTGAGCGAGCCCTGCTGACATGGTAGACGGTGCCAGGGATAGCTCCATGCTGGGCGTCTATCCGCTGATGATGCCATGCTCTGGCTTGATCAGCAAGTGGTCACATCCCATCCTGCCCCGGCGGCTGGCGCGATAGACCAGGGTGTTGATCCGTGACCCTATGGGGAGCGGACAGTGCAGTGACCGCACGTCCATCACTGTAGAGGATGTGAGTCTCCTCTTGGACCGTAGTGGTGGTCGTATTCTTCCGTCAGGATCCGCGCCCGAGGGAAAATGGCGGCGCCCGCAACACTGTAAGACAAATGTCGGCGCCCACAACACTATTTGGGCTCTGACATGTCCGGAAGGGCTTTAAAGCGCCCATCTTGTCATATCCTGACGGTACTCTCCTGCAGGCGTGTAGGGTATGGTCCTCGATATTACGGTTGACTTGAGTGTCCCGCCTTATCTGCGCGCGCAGACGTCGGGCGAGGCAGAGCCTGCCCTCAGACGTCGGGTGAGGCGGAGCCAGCCCCCGAACATCGGGCGAGGCGGAGCCAGCCCCCGGACGTCGGGTGAGGCGAAGTCTGCCCTCAGACGTTGGGCGAGGTGGAGTCTGCCCTCAGACGTCGAGCAAGGCGGAGCCAGCCCCCGAAGATCGAGCGAGGCGGAGTCTGCCCTCACTCAAACGTCGGGCGAGGCAGAGTCTGCCCTCAGACGTCGGGCGAGATGGAGCCAGCCCCCGGACGTCGGGCGAGGTGGAGCTAGCCCCCGGTCATCGGGCGAGGCAGAGTCTGCCCTCAGACGTCGGGCGAGGCGGAGCCAGCCCCCAGAGATCGGGCGAGGTGGAGTCTGTCCTCACTCAGACGTCGTGCGAGGCGGAGCTAGCCCTCGGACGTCAAGCGAGGCGGAGGCAGCTTGGGGCAGGGCCCATGGTCCCGGTGCACGGACGAGGAGTGATCCGGTAAGCGGTGTAGTCGCGCTCTTGATTGTGCGGATGAATCAACGTTCGATGGTCGTTAGCTCCTCCCCTTCGGGTACCCTAATATTGGTCCCCGACAACATTCATGTCGAAAATCATAAAAAAAATGTTCTCTTTGCTGAATTGGTAGAACAGGTTAACCTGAAGCTGGTACATTCATGTTCAAATCCAAATCAGCAACTAGCACTGGTAAATTAAAGAAGAAATTAAAAAGAAACTATGTGAGATTTAAGACGTAAATTTAGATAACGGGGTTGTATCGTAAGAAACCTAATCAATTGAGCGTCTGTATCTTATACTCTTATAAAGCAAAACCCCATTAGCTATTTATCTAAACATTCAAGCTGTCTAACTAGGCAATGCACTGTCACGTATAATTAAAATCCACTAAGCAAAACTCCACTAGCTATTTATCTCAAGTTCTCAACATGCCTATGCAACTAGGCAATGCACTATCAGATAAAATTAAAATCCACTAGCACATGTCCACGTCATCAAGACACATATATAAGCATTTTATTGTCCACGTCATCATACAATGCAATCCAATAATCCATAATTTCCGCAGACAACGCGCGAGGTATGCTTCTAATTTATACTATTTAATAACACCTTCAACGAGGTGAGTTGAAAATGATGAGTTAATAGTGTGTTTCCGAATCATAACTGTGAGGTATATACGTCAAGGTAATTACTCTACAAAGAAAAAAATAGAGGGAGAGATATGGTATACACATCTCTACTATAATGGACCAATCAAAATTATACTAGGTCTCCCCAGAAAAATATCCCTCGCTGAGAGCCTCCAACCATTGTACACCTACAAAAATGCACACAATAAATCGTCTTCATTAAAATTAAAGGCTAAAAAAACACCCACACCCAATCCAATGGCCGATGTTGGAAGTGTGATGCCAGGCTTCTCACCCCACGCGCCCTCCACCCATGCACACGGCTTGAAACACTCCCCATGCACACACCGTCGCTTTGCAGAAAGAAAAAGGGTACCCAAAGAAAAGAAAAAACAAGCGACTTCCACCGCCGCCTCTTGCTTCCCGACACGGCTAGCGTCGCGGGGGTCGCGTGCGGTTATGGGGCGGGGGAGCGGTATGGCTGCCCTTGACCCCCCCAAGAACCGCCGGCCGCGGCCCCAAGGTCCACCGCTGGCCAACGTTGCCAAGTGTGCCGCCCCCATATCCGTCTCCCTCAGGTCTGCCGAATACCGCCACCCCCAAGTTCGACGTCGTCCGCCGCCGACTCCGAGGCGCGGGAGGCCTTTGAGCACGCTACAGCTTCATTTCAGAAATGCACATGAAAACATCCAAACGACTATATTTTTTCCGTAGTTCAACTTTCACACAATTGTATATGACCATGTATATAATACAGAAAATACTTATGCATAACAAGGCATAATAATAAAGTTCTCAACACTGCACACTACGGTGTGGCTCAACACTATATAACTTATGCAGTGTTGTATTTCTCACTCAGTAAAATACAAACCGTAGCGGTAGCACAGGCACACTACTATATTTCTCAAACACCGTACATAATTACATACTAAGGCTCGGCTTGTATCATGGTTCTCTAGGCATTTTTGAGCAATCTAATCTTCCTTCAGTATCTGTCCTCATTGTCACTTCCCTCTATGTCCAATGTCCTTGTTTTCATAGGCAGCACCTTCAACCTGAAACACAAATATGAATGTGATTTAGATAATTTTATATAGACAATTATAATAACACTCTGAGCAAAAACTAAAATTTGCATGAAGACATTCTAAACAAAAGTAAAATTTCCATGGAGAATATTTGATGGCTAAGTTGTAGACTGCACTCCATACTTGCTTCAGGCAGAAGCCACGGCTTGGAAGACAGCTATTCACGTGCCTGAACCTGGATTGCTTCTGCTGGGTTTAAACTCTAGCCTACCCCAATTTGTTTGGAACTTAAATGCTTTGTTGTTGTTGTTGTTGTTGTTGTTGAGCTTCTAGGTATCATCAATCCAATATAGCATTGTCCCAACAATCAATATGGTCCGGTCCCTCTGCAGAACATCTCTAACGAAGGGAAATGATATGACTTTAACTTCAGTTTGTATCAAAGAACTCCTGCACCAAGTAATGTAGTAGTTACTGTCTCTGTACTCTTTTCCTTTTAATAAAATTTTTCCAGTAGGAGCGCACCCCTCCTGTTCATTCAAAAAAAAGTAATGTAGTAGTTAGCTTGTGAAACAGGACAATAATGACATCACCATAGATTAATTTTATAGAAACAAACAGCAAGGTTCTTGATGCTTAAAATAAAGATTTCTACAATTCAGTAAGAAGGCAATGATAAGAGAAACGGTTAACACACAAACAGATAAGGATCTTTAGGCTATTACAATACCTGTGTATTGACTATGCGCAGATATATGGTAAAGATTTAGCATGTTTTTTTATTTATTATCTCTTTTCCGTGTTACAAAATATGTAATGTTTTCTTGACATTTTGTCTGGAGACCTATTCTCTCTATAGCTATGGGCACGAGGGATCCAAATGAATAATTTGAAAAGATATGTTGGAAGTGCAAAACAGAATGAATTAAAATGTTGGTACGAAGCATTTTATATCATTAAAAAGTAGGAGTTTTATGTCAATATTAGTATTTCGGATGAAAATCAAAGTGCAACCCAAGGATTGACTTCAAAATTATGCATCTAGCTAAGCAGCAGGTATAGTGCAAAAATCAGAAGTATAGTTAGCTAGTAGATTTACACCTTTCTTCTTCTTGGACCCATCTTGAAACTGCCGTCATCAACACCAATAACTTTTAGGTAACCAAAAGCTGCAAAGACGAAACATCATAGAAATAAGATAATTCCCAATTGAGGAACCGATAAACTCAACCATGAACCAATATTACATGGAATGTTTGCCAACTGTTTAAGATGGAGTCTCAAGAGATTAAATAAATTTGCTGCATCTTGTTTGCGCAGATCTAGATAAATTTCATTTTTTTTACTCTGTTTCCCTTCAGGAAGCCGATAACTTGATCTTAAAATTTAAAAATGTCCAATAATTCCATTCCTCATAAACATTACACTTACTTGGGCTTGATGATCTCCCCAGCATATTTCTCATCAGCTAGTCTAGCCATCTTATAACAGCGCTTGCCCTTGATATCCAGAGTATTTCAGTTAGTAACAAGTTTTCTTGAAATTTGGTCTATGTAGCCATCATAATAAAGCAAGCAGACAAAACCTTCCAACATTTTATGTTTAACAATTATGATCATTCACTTTTTATTAGAAGAATCGTGTAGCTCTAAGGTATTAAGCAGGCCAACAAAATCTTCAACATGTAATCTCCACCTATTAGGAGGCACACTCTGTTGTGCTCATTTTGGCTCCACGCAGCCTGTTTTGGCTTTGGCAGCGCACACATAAAAAATAAAATAAAATAGCATTGGCACCAGCAGGCTATTAGCTTCCTGTATGCCCATATTAAGGTGTGACTAAATGTGGATTAAAGTAAGCATGGGGCTAAATATGTGATAGAATAAATCTTTCATGTTTTATCACAGAGTTAGGAATCATAGCAAACTCTACTCCCACGTAAAGCTAACAGCCCAAGTAAAACCAAAAGAACAATTATACAGGATCTCTGGATTCAATTTTATGCCAACTAAATTTCAACACCATTCATGAGCTGAAAACCAGAAGGATAATTACAGCATGGGGATTGGGAAAGGAAACTCTAAGTAGGAATGTATTTAATTAGTTCATGCAAAAGTTGGAATGAATCCAGCCAACTTCTGATGGTTGCATCCAACAAGTCATCGAAACACGATCTGTTTCAAACCCAAAATTAAGAATAGTGCCACGTCCTATAATTTGTCAATGGTACTATGAATCTATTATGCACTATTTTTGCCCAGCAGTACTCATCAACCAACACTCTAACACAAACTCAGAAACTAAAAAAGGAAACCAAACATAAATCTATAGTGGTTTAGGACAAAGGTACTGATCAGAAACAATTACATCCTGAAAATATCATCTCACCTTTTCAGGTTCCCATTTGAGTATGAACGCTAATCCTCCCAAATGCCAAATTTAGTATTTTTTATGTGGTTAGTCTACACAAATACCATTAAAAAAACACTGGTATTCTAAGAACGGCTTATGTAAAATGAAGCAATGCTACTCTGAACTCCTCAAAGCATGGCAAATTAAGTACTTCTCTCTCAGGTTAGTCTGAACAAATGGTTCACTAATTAAAAATTAAAAATAAAAAATGGTAACCTCTGTTACATTAGCAGAAGGATCTTGGGCACCAAGTTCCTCTTGTCGTAGCCACACTGCATTGACTCAAGCATTACCCGGAACATGCTGACACTGCATTCATCAAGGAAATATTAATAATTGGGCTTGGTATTGGTACTGAGCATCTGGGCAAGAGTAGAACTGAGTTCGAACCTGAAACACCATGCCGCAGCCTGGAGATGTACAGTCGGCGGCGCTGGCAGAGCCCACCAGACGAGGGGCTCCAACCTTGATGGAAGCGGCCCTATCCAGGAGCGCCGCGGCCCCCGGGTCGCATCCTAGGGAAGGCGCGGGTGGACGTCGACTCCGGTAGGCGGCGCAAGGGGGCTACGGCAGGATCTTCGAGATCCACTTCCTCATCGCCCTGCTGCCGACCGACCCGCTGCGCCGAACGTCGAAGTGGGGACAGGACGCGCGTCGCCGCGGGCGTATGTGTTCAGGATCACCTACTCCTATCCTAGCAGCAGCAGGTGGACAGCAGGAACGCATCAGGAGTAAGGGTGCCGCCGCCCCATGCTCAGAAAACGGAACGCTGGTAGGGGAGGAAGGGATGGATGGATGGATTGGATCACGCACGAACCTCGCGCTTGCTGCGGCGGCGTGCTCAAAGGCCTCCCGTGCCTCGGAGTTGGTGGCGGACGACGTCGAACTTGGGGGTGGCGATATTCGGCAGACTTGAGGGAGACGGATCTGGGGGCGGCACACCTGGCAACGGTGGCCAGCGGTGGACCTTGGGGCCGCGGCCGACGGTTCTTGGGGGTCAAGGGCAGCCAAACCGCTCCCCCACCCCATAACCGCACGCGACCCCCGCGACGCTAGCCGCGTCGGGAAGCAAGAGGCGGCGGCGGAAGTCGCTTGTTTTTTTTTCTTTGGTACCCTTTTTCTTTCTGCAAAGCGACGGTGTGTGCGTGGGAGTGTTTGAAGGCGTGTGCGTGGGTGGAGGGCGCGCGGGGTGAGAACCCTGGCATCACACTTCTAACATCAGCCATTGGATTGCGTGTGAGTAGTTTTTTAGTCCTTATTTTAACGAAGACGATTTATTGTATGTATTTTTTAGTTGTACAATGGTCGGAGGCTCTCAGTGAGGGATATTTTTTTGGGAAGACATAATATAATTTTGATTGATTCATTATAGTAGAGATAGAAAGAGATGGTCAATACTCATGTAGGATTGAGTGATATTATACACCACCGTCAATGTTTTTGTACATGACATATATCATGCGCGAGCTGTAGTATGAATTTAGAGAAACAACATCTGTCGCCGGCCTGTCTTTCTATCATCTCACAACAGCTGTACGTAACATATATCATGCCCTCGATCTTTCTCTATCCCCATCTATCACGCATCCGTCGCCACCCTTTCTCTTCCCGTGTCGACCGTCATAGAGGCGAAGCTGGGCTCTTGCCCCTGCTTCTCCATCCATCTAAAAAGTTTTAGGGTCTCGTGTATCGTCTATTCCGACTAGCAATAGGTCTCAAAACCGTGTTCAACTATCAAATACCTTCAGAGCAATGGAGGGACCTATGTCAGAAGCAATAGGTCTCAAAAAAATAATTATGGACGGCATTTAGGAGGCAGACACTCGCATTTGGTGGGCAGAAGCAATGGAGACCTTGCCGGACGAGGTGGCTATCAGGGTTGCGGACTTGCGGTGACTACGTGGGCTATCTGGTACGTGCGAAGAAAATCTTTGCATGAAAATTTGTTTCAGAGTCCGCTGTCCACAACATCGGTTTATTGAGAGGTATATCGCTGACCTGAACTTGATTAAGCCGGATCAGCATCCAACACGAGGGGTTCAGCACAAGGCCCCGAAGGTGGATCGCTCCACCGGAGGGGTTTTCCAGATCAATGTCGATGCTGCCATTTCCAAGAGCAAGAATACAGGAAGAGAAGTAGCCGCAGCTATTGCAAGAGGCGCAGCGGGTGTCTTTCAAGGCGCTTCAATTTGGTGATCGAGGGTATCAGGGACCCAGAGACAGTGCAGGCAATTACATGCAGGGAGGGGCTGGCACTAGCTTCCAACCTTACGTTGAACAGGGTTTGGTTGGTCTGCGACAACAGTAGGGTGGTGAGAAGCTCTAAAGAAGAAGGCTTTTGGATCCTTGACCAAATCATCCAAGAAATCGACGCCAAGGCTTGTTTGGCAGAGTCTTTTGTTCTTGTTCATGAGAACAGAGCTAGTAATGTGGATACTCAGTCTTTAGCTAGAAGTTCCATCTTTTTTGAGTTAGGTAGAAAGTTTGGCTGCTCCACCGCCGGAAGGCGTTTGTAACATTGTAACCCAAATTGATCAATAAAGAGCTATGCTTCTCAAAAGAAAAAACAACGCTGCTAGCGCCCGAACATCTGGACGGACGCTCGCATCTAGACGCCCACGGCTGCAGCCGGTTTCCCCTCTGTTTTGCGCGTCCACGCGTGGGCCCACGTCGTTCGGACTTCGCTCGACCGCGCCTATGTCACCCACACCCACGCTAGGGCCCACGCCGCCCGAACGTGGCCTGCGCGGGGACTGCTCGCGCCCCCTTCCGCTTCCCACGCGCATCCCATGTGCAACATCCGATTTACTTTTAAAACATTTAGATGCAACACTTACAACATGCAAAAAAAGACAGATGAAAGAGTTGAAACACGCATATGAAACACTTGAAAAAACAATTGAAAACCATTGCAAACGTACACAAACATCCAAATAAAACACTTGCAATATTATGTGTGAAACATATGCAACATTCAGATAATTATACTTGCAACATATGTTTGAAAAAAAAAGATAAAACATTTGGGACATACGTTTGCAACGTACGTGTATAACCATGGCAATATTCCGATCAACTTTTGCAACATCCGTGTGAAAACAATTGAAACATATCTCTAAAGCATATGAAACATTTCAAATGTACATTTGAGACATGCATCATATCCTGGTGCGGCCTTCTCCGCCATCTGCATCGGGACGCCGTAGCAGGAGGCGAAGCCAGATGGCTTCCGCGCCAAGGCCCAGTGCTTCTCCTTACGCCGATGGCGTCGTCGCGTGGGGCAGGTAGCGGAGCAGGAGCAACGACACGATCAGCAGGGCGGGCGCGCGGAGCATCGGTAGGAACACGTCGGGAGGAGCAGGGCGGGTCGCAGAGCATCGGCAAGAACAGCGGCAGGAGGAGCGTGGCGAGCGTGCAGAGCATCGGCAGGAATAGCGGCAGGATGAGCGGGGCAGGTGGTGGAGTGAGAGATGGACAAGTGATGATGAATTGACTGGATATTAATAAAAAAAGTTGTGTCACATGGTCCCACACCCCGCCTCAGTCCGATACTCGAGTAAAGGTCAGACTTTCGGATCAAAGAATTACCGAACAAAAAAAAGGCAGTTCCTGATCTGCTCCTCTCAAGCAGAGGGACACAAGGCACGCATTCAGCAGACCAGCGACCCTTTGCATAGGGGGAAAATTTATCTCAAGATCTCCTGTGTCTTGATGAATTCGGTTGGTTGGGCCATGCGCACGTATGTTCTACTCCTATACAACATATATATAAGTCAGGCTACCACCGACTTGATTCGTGCTATTGTGATTTGTGAGGATCGTCAACTAGGCATGCCAAGTTGCCAACATGACGGTGCTCTGTCAGCTATCCCCTGAACACGTGCTTTGCACAGAGTTCAGAGTCCGTTGGCATGCAATGATACACAAAATCTCATTACGGTTGTCTAATTAGAGCAGTTGTCAGTAGATAAGATACTCTGCTGCGTCATGTGCTTCATGCAGTCATACTGAAACGTTTGGAAACTAGCGATTGAAAGTACTGTAAGACTGTAATAAAACACCGAAGGCCAGTTGTTCAGACTTCAGACAAGCAGAATAACCGGACAGTATGCGCATATTCCTTTCAATTGAATCATGAATCAGATTTACCTATCAAACATACAATCACTCCAGTCCCTACGATTAATATGCCAGTAGAACTTCATACTCATCAGAGGGGACTCTGATTACCAATGAACCTAAATTTTTGTACCACTGGTGGCAATACCACCCTACAACTCGATAACAATCTTGTGAACCCTCTCCTTGGGCATCTTCTCCAGCCGAAGAACCATCAGCCCTGAGGAAGAATCATAGGAGAACTCCAGCTGAGCTGAACCCAGCATGCACTTCCTTGGCCTAACTGAAGAGTAGGCACCGAACCTTCCACAGCCCTTCACCTCCATGCACACCAATCCGACAGCCTCGGAGCCCGAAGCGGAACCATTACCGCCGTCGAGCAGCTTTGCGCCGCCGAGGAGGTGGTAGGTCAGGCCTTCCACCGCCCCGCCGCTATTGAACATGTCGACCAGCCCGATCGGGGCGAACCTGAAACCAGGTGCCAAGTCCTGCAGGAACATAAGTACATACAATTTCGTCAGTCACTTGTTCACCAACTTAACTAATTCACATCGCTTGCCAAACGGGCACTGACTGACCTTGATCGGTGACACGGTGAGGATGTCATGTTCCAGGACCTTGAGAGAGACGGGCAACGCCGCTCCGCACGGGAGGACGACGAGGTCGCCATCGGCATGTTGGTACACGGCGCAGTCGCCGTTCCATTCGGGGTCCGTCGCAGCCTCGGAGATGAGGTGGACGTCGCTGCCCTTGACGCCGCAGGTCAGGGCCTCGGTCCCGGTATGGTGGAAGGTGTTCTTCTTCTCCACGGAACTCCACGCCGCGCCCTGGCAGTTGTACACGCCGAGAACGCCGGTGAACTTGTTCATGTTCCATATCTTGAGCAGGCTGCAGGAAGGAAGGATTGCCATGCCATGGCATTGTCACTTGTCAGAACACACAGTTGCTCAAAAGTGAACAGACCAAAAATTCAGCAAAAGGGGTTCGGGGGCTCACCTGACGCCGTCGCGTGCCGGGTCGGTGAACAGGCAATCCTTGGTCGGCCGGCCTGGCAGACGCGCGCGGAGAATGGAGCCGTCGGGCAAGACGATCTTCTTGAGCAGCTCGAAGTTGTGCTTCCCGGGTGCATCACTGAAAACATCACCAAGAACACACAATTCAGCAATCGCTTTCAACCAGACATAGGCATAACAATGCTGAGGATTCTGAACCGACAACCAATGCTGGAATGAATTGACCAACCTGACGTAGACGGGGCCTCCGCTGATCGCGCGGGCCGAGCCATGGTAGTCGCCGGCCTGGTGGAGCGAGTGGAACATGTCCCAGTCCGGGAGCATGAACTCGCCGAGGAACACGCTGTTGTACGCCACCGAGGCGATATGGATCGTCTGCGACACGGGGTCCCTCGGGTAGAAATCATCTGACGCCCTCACCACCGCCGTCTGCTTGGAGCTGCCGGTTGGTCGCATCAGCATCAGCGTCAGCATCAGATCGGTCAATGGTTCCATGAAAAGTCCCCAGATTTTCATGGTCAGAATTGTGAGAGCGAAGAGATCGGATCGCGTACCAGTAGAGGGCGTCGGTGTTGTGGCTCATGCAGGCGATGATGCCGTTCTCCGGGAAGTTCTTGGCGATGGAGGCGTCGAGCGCCTGGTGGTACTGCCTGGTGAGCTGCACGCGGCCGCCGTGGCCGGCGCCGAGCGTCTCCAGGATGCACTGCACGTCCACCTTGACGCCGTCGACTCCGGCGGCGGCGAGGTACGCGTGGAGCTCGTCGTAGAAGCGGTACACGGCGCGCGGGTGCACGAGGCCGAGCCCCTGCACGGTGAGCACGTCGGTCTTCATGCCGGGCTCGTTCTCCATGACGCCCGGCGAGACCTTGGGGAACTGCATGCTGGAGCTGTAGTGCTCCGTCCCGGGCTCGCCGGGACGGACGCCGCCCCAGTAGCCGGTGATCGCGTGCCAGACGTAGACGTACTTGAGCCCGTACTCCTCCTTCGCCGCGCGCACCACCGTCTTGATGCCGGCGGCCGGGTCGTCCACTTTCTGGAACTTGCTGTTCTCCTTGATGCCGGTGAGACGAGACAGGAGGGGCGGCTTGTCCTCTCCGGCAGGTTCATCGGTGTCGGTGGCGGACTTGTCGGTGCCGACGGACTGCCAGCCGTCGTCGATGATGACGAACTTGGGCGGCGCGCCGCCGGCGATGAGGCTGCGGAGCCCGGCCTCGACGCCCTCCTGGGTGACGTCCTGGTAGAAGGCGTCCCAGGTGCACCAGCCGAAGTAGTCGACGATGCCCGGGAGCTTCTTCTCGGCGCGGACCCGGAACGTCCTGAGCGCGGACTTGGCGGCGGCGACGGCGCCGGAGATGGCCGCAAAGGGGTCGGACTCCGCGGCGCCCACGAAGAGCGCGCGCTCGAAGGACGCCGCGCGCGTGTCGGCGTCCCCGCTCTCGACGCAGAGCTCCAGCGCGTCGCCGGCGCCGCCCTGGAGGCTGGCACGGAACGCGCCCTCCACGAGGGGCAGGAACACGACGTACGCCGCCGTGGCCTCGTCGCCGGCGGCGCCCTTGGACTCGACGAGCAGGAACTGGGTCTCGCGCGGGACGTCGCCGCCTTTCTCTCCCATCCGCTGCGCCATCCACCAGAGCTTGAACCGGAAGCACGCTATGAACCGCACGCCCCTGCCAAATCGCCAGCCAGAAATCAATGCCAGTTGGCAACACGAACAATTGGGTCGGATCTCGGATCGGGAAAAAAATCACCACTTTTCCCGCTCTTATTCTCTGATTGATGAAGAATCGTACGTACCTCAGGTCGCCGAGGGAGACGACGTGCCTGGCGGCCGGCTTGGCGAAGTCGGCGCCGATGAAGACCCCGTCGACCGCTCCCCCCGCCGCCGCCGACGAGGCCACCACTGCGTCCGGCACCCCGGACAGCACCGTCCGCCCGCATACCGACAGCGTGCCGCCGGCGAGCTTGACGGACGAGACGACCGTCATCTCGCCTTCCTCTCTCGTGCTCCGGGACTGCTGCTGTGTCGGCGAGACGCTGCTCGACGTCGCCGCCGCCCCCTTGGCCGCCGCGAGAGTCGTAAACGAACACCTGCTCCCGGATCCAACACAACAAACACGACCAAATCAACACCGTTGCCAACCGGTAGACTGAAACAATAACAAGAACACCGGCGATGGCAGAAACGAATACCGAGCCGGGGTGGTGGGAGGAGGAGGGAGCGGACACGGAGGCGAGGCGCGCAGCGAGGATGCGAGGAGCAGCGGGCGGGAAGGGAGGGTATATATACGGCGCGGCAGAGAAGATGGGATGGATTTGGAAGATGACGAGGACGCGACGGCCCTGCTGCAGCTGGAGCTCAGCCTCAGCGCCATAGCTGACATCGGTGGCGGTTAAAATCTGTTGCTGCTCGTATCGTAGCCTAGGCAGCGCACGCGCGAGCACGTTCTCGATGGGACCGGATCGGATTGGGTGACGAGCGGGTGGGTGAGGCCAGTGGCCTGTGGCCCTGTGCTCGTGCTGTGGTAGGTCAGGGTTGCCCGGTTGGTCCTGTTCATATCCGGCACGGCAAAGCTTCCGTCTAGGCCGACGCATTTGGTGGCTTGACGCATTCTGTTGGCCCTGTGCTCGACGCGGGGACCGACGCGGCGCTATGGATGGGGCCGAGGCTGCCACGGCGGATCCGCGACACCGGATTCAACCGCGGTAGGTTGACCTTAGGATTACACAGCTAAGCAATTCATTAGGGCCCATTTGACCATCTGGAACACAAAATTTTAGAAATTATATAGAAATTTCACACAAAATTTACTTATTTTCATAGGAAAACACAAGAAACTAGAAAAAAAAACCATTTTTAAAATATTTGTGGCCCTCCGAAGTTGGCAATTTAAAGCGGTGAGAGGAGAAAATCATTAGATTTGCTATGACTGATTTACATCTAAGAAATAAATGGTGGCATATCATGGAGAAATCATAGAAAACTCATGCAAAATATCTCAAAGGAACGTACTATGGATTTAGGGAGTGGTCTCTCTGGGGGCGAATGGTTTGAGCCAATGTTTACACCACATCCAATCCACCATCTATAGCAGCAAGAGAAAGAAGAGGCTCTGGCCATGAAACCGAAGGTAATGGCAACCGTTCTGGTGTTGGACTTAGCTTTTTGGTGAAGATGTCGTCACCTTGTCATCGCTTCCTTTCTTCTCTCCATCTGCCATCGCCATTGTGGCATGTGTCTCCATGGACTATGTCGATGACTTGCACAACTACCATCAGTGACGACTTGCCACACACCTGCTATAGGATCTCTGGTTGGTCTAGAGAGAGGGTGAATAGGCCTGTCAAAACAAACACTCAAACTTTTATCAAATTCACCCTGCGGCACTGCCGCTTTGGAGGGCGGCACTGTCGGGCCAGAACAGCCGCACTGCCGCACCTGCAGACAAGTTCGAGTCACAGTTCAAAATCCATGAATGAAAACTTAGATTGGAGAAATTTCCTAGCTTACTGTAGGTATGACAATAACATATCAAGAGCTAGAAGTAGTAGGAGCACCACATACAATTAGATCGACTAGAAACCATAGAAATCACCTCAACCATAATATGTCATGCAAGTAATGAAAATCAAGCACAAGTGACACAATGATTTATCCCGTGGTTCGGCTCGCCACTAAGGCTTGCCTACCTCCACGTTGTTGAGGTTAGCCACTAAAGCTTAGGGCTTTCCAACCCTTCCTCGTTCTCAAGTCAAGAGACTTAACTCTTGAGATGAGGGGTGAGTTTACTAGCTTCAAGAGATGGTTACAAACCTCCCGGGGCTGCCACACAAGTTGGCAAGCTCCACGGGTGACGTTCTAGCCGGCTAGGAGCCAAGCTCCAAGAGTAACAAACACAATCGTCGGCCAAAACGTGAACCAAGTGCTCTTTAGAGTTGGGAAATCAATGGAGCTGCTCTCTAATCGAGTTTTGGACCCTTTTTCCTCAAGGATTGATGGGGAAATCAATGGATTGGTTTGGGGACTTGAGGTCAACAATAGAGAGAAAGAGAGAGGGCTCCTACTCTGTTTTGGGCGTGCTGAAGTGAGGAAGAAGAGGCAGTGTACCGTTGGGAATGAAGGGGAAAGGTATAAATACCCCCCAGCCCCCAATGGTCACTTAAGTCACGGCAGTGTCATGGCTCAAGTGCGGCAGTGCCGCACTGCGGCAGTGCCTCTCTTCAAATATGGTAGTGCCGCACCACGCATGACAGCAAAGGTAAGAGTGAAGTGTAGACTGTCTTGGCTGTGAATCTGAGGATGCATGTGTATGTTTGAGCACTTGGTAGCACATATTAGCTTAAGCACTGTGTCCTCCTTTATAGTACGGCTTTTCCTATACTCAAATTCAAAATATAAAAGAATTTAAGCCTCCTTTGAGTTTGAAGCCATCTATATTTGTAATTGGGGGCTCCTCTGTTTCGTGTAGCATCCTCGAACATTAATTTCCTGCTTGTCATCTCGATAAATCTTATTAGTTCTCTAATTGCGTAGTCATTATCACCAAAACCCATAATTAGGGCTTGATTGCACTTTCACCTGCTCTGTGTCCATATGGAAAGGAGGCATAATATGGAAGGGGAGTAGCACCAGAGACTACCATGAGACTGCAAAGGAAAGCTTAGCGCGAGTGGTATTGAGTTGCATGCACCGACCAGTTCAACCCAAAAGCTTAAGTCGATAGGAAGAAGTGGGCAATTCTCTTATATTCCAACACCCCCCTCACGTGGAGGCTCCCTCAGGCCTCAGACGTAGAATAAGAGTGAGCAACAATTATTTTATTTAATTGCGCTAACCAGGATTCGAACTCGAGACCTCTGGCTCTAATATCATATTGAGTTGCATGCACCGACCAGTTCAACCCAAAAGCTTAAGCTGATGGGGAGATGTGGACAATTCACTTATATTCCAACAAGTGGAAAGGATTACGAGTTCAATCTCTTTCTTCATTAATATTATGACATAATGACATGTCAACAAATCTATCTAGTTAACACCTCGTTAATTAACTATCAGACAACCATGAAACATATGGAGTACATCAAGACAGGTCCCAAGGCCAAAGGGAGTGGCTTGGTGATCTTGCATTGGTGGCCTATGGCTTGTCGGCCATCGCTTCCCATTTGCATGTTGAACCGGACTCGGGGTACGCAAGCCATGACATATAATCTTGTTCAGATCGGCTGGGTATGTTGTGACTTGTGATCACTTAGATCAAGTATAGTACCGTGTTTGATGAGCCAGATAAAAGAGATCCACGTCATCAGGAAAAAGGCCATGTTAGGAGAGAGCATTGAACCGGGGCTTGTCTTCTCGTCGACTCAAACACAAGGGACGAGAAAAAAAAAAGTCCTCTTCCAACCGGATGCAATCGAGGATCCACCGCTTTGTTCTCCCATCTATCTTTGCGATCCTGAGCTCCACTCCATTTGCAAAATACTTGTATATTTAATTTATTGTATGTGATATGGCACATGAGTCAGCTAGCAGTAAGCTAAATTACTATTTCTTACTCTTATGGGTTGATGAAACCTGCCATGTCGGCTTAGCAGCTAGCTACTTAGTCTTCTAGCACGCTAAGCTATGCGCTGGACCGCTGTCATGTGCCAATAATACGGAGACCATGGATGGGAGGGATATGCCCTTTTTTCCTCAACAGTGCATCTTTCGAAATATGTATGGGAGGATATGCCCCCTTTTTTTCCCCCCTCAACAGTACAAGCAAAAGAAGAAGAAAAAGGCTATCTGTCTGGAAGTTATTACGTACAACGCAAATAATGGAAAAAATAATGCGGTTTTACCGAAGGAAGAAGGGAGAACGCACGAGGCGATAGAGAAGTCTGATGCTTGTACAAGCTTACCTACCCGTCGCCTACGAAATCATTGGATTTCGGTGATCTCAAGAAGGACGCGGTTTTCAGATCTAGGTGTAGTTATAGGTTTGTTTGTACACGGGTGGTGTGAGTAGTGTGCGTGTGTACGAACAGATGCTACAGCTATATCCAGATGAGAGGCAATTAAAAAAAAGCTGGAGGCAGATAGATACCTATCTCTAATTTTACTAGAGAATGACACGGATGATCATTTCCTCAAGCTATCATTCATTGGCCTGAAAGCCTCCAGAAGCTTATTATATCACTTTGACCCCGGCACAATCATCATGCACAGTATATATGCATAGTTTGTGTGATGCGCATCTCACTTTGGAATCATTATTAATTAAAAAATAAAAATATCTCGGCGATGCCGACCTCGAACTGAATGATCCAGCTCGAAATGGGAGTATGGATCTGCTCTGTCTGAAAATGACGTGTTCCCAATCTCGCTTGTCTGATCTGAAGCAACTAGCCTACCTCCGTCCAATTTTGCTCGGCGCTTTTGGCACCTGCACGATGACAAGCCGATCGAAGAGAAGGGCTACCGCCGCCTACCGGGGCCATTTTGCCGGATGCCGATGGACCTGCAACGGCGGATTGGCGTCTGCCCATATGCCCATCAATGGGGGTCGCGGCGGTAGATGGCGCCAGCTGCCCAGCAACAATAGCTACTATCTGGTATATACTGTGCATACATAGCTGAAGACAAAATCACGCAATTGATTGGTGCCGCTGGTAACAGCAACAATAGGGTCAATCAGTGGCCTGGCCCCGTGTGGCGTGGTGATGCTGTTGCCCTGTGCGTCGCTGCTATCTGGTATCAGTATTCAAGGCGCGTCGCTACTATCCTGGGACTGGCTTATGAACGTACAAGGCGTGACTGGTTGGCTGGAGATCACTTGGCCTGGTCCATGGGATGCGAGATGAAATTGTTTGGTTGTCTAGAAGACTGTTAGCACAAGGGAATTTGGGGGAGGAAGAACTGGAATCGGAGATAGGCAGCAAAAAGAAAAGCGACGAACAACGACGAGTACTTGAATTTAGAACAAAATGTAATCTGTTTACAGTTCTTTGATGCCCTCTCTAACACTCAGTTTGGGAACATATACTCAGCCTGTTCGCTGGTTGGTTTCTGGGCTGATAAGCCCGATTGACGCAGGTTTGTTATGAAAGAAAAATATTGTACCATGGCTGATAAAGCTGGCAGGGGCGAAGCTACGTGAAGGCATCGGGGTCGGCCGACACCGACGACTTTGTCGTAGCCTGTTATAGCCAGCGATTTTTCACCACGTTGGACCCCAGTAGAAAATATGTTGGACCCCAACGAGTTGGCAGCCCAGCAGTTCGGCCCATCTTCTGCTTCCTAGACCTGGAACGTGATTACATTACGTGAATGTAAATTGCAACTGGATATTGTACAAGCAGCAGCCTAGAAGGCCAAACATTTGCCTCCAGCCTCCGCTACAGCCTGGAGCCCTGGACCGAGTAGTCGAGCCCTGGACCGAGTAGTCGTCATTTCATCTTTCGATCTCCATTGTTCTAGCATTTGGCAAGCGGCGCCGGTGCCCAGCGGCCGCTCGTTCGTTCTCTGTCTCGCGTCTCAAAGACGCTAGGCGCAAATCACAGTGATGACTTACTTGCTGGTGGCCGACGGCGATAAACTCTGCCCATCTTCTGTCTGCCTGTCCAGGTACTCCAAATACCCTATTCTGCAATTGCTAATTAAAACAATCTAGTCCAAAATATGAGGCCTTAAGGCTTTCCACCAAAAAGTGTGCTCTTTCATTCCGGCGAAATGTCAGGTACCTATCTACTTTAGTATAGCTTGCATAGTTGCATATCAATAATCACCTGTGACTTTTAATAGTAGGCTACTTGCACATTAGTAATTTAGTATCTATCTACTTTAATTTTTATTATGTGACTAATTTCATAGGTAATCAAAGCACGTTGGAAAGATTCTTTAAAAGAAAATTACCCGCAATAGGTGATAATGAGAATAATGATGAAAATACTTCAACATGAATAGTTCACTAAATATGATTGCCTAGATTATAGTGAAAACGTGGATATGTGTTTTTGTTTATAGTGTTACTTGTTCAGATATTGCAATAAGGGACAAGGTGAGAATGATGCATTTGTAGTAGATGGCTGGAATATCTGATAGGCTTAGAGACCATGTAGGCAACAATGATAATAGTTTTCATAACGGCTACGAAAAGATGCGACAAATTATTGAAGCCCGAGCAATCGATTAGTATATTATATTGTTGTAACCTATAAGCCACTTATATGAGTAGTTAAGTACCGACTCTGACGCCGGTGACCATTTATTCTGGCTTCGCCCCTGAGCCCTAGCTGAAACCAACAAGCGAACAGGTTGACTATCCTCGCCTCTCTTGCTCCGCACGATAACAGCCTAGCTATTGGACCATGTTGGGCCGTAGAAGCGGGTATTGGGCCTTCTGGGTCGGCGCTCTCCTAGGCTCGACGCCTCAGCTGGGCCTTCATCTTTCTGCTGGTCACGGGTACGGTTCAAGGTTTTAAATAGCCGGCTAAGCCATTTAGCTTTCTATGTCCAAAAACAGGCTATAGTCAGCTATATCAGGCTATAGCGGCAGCTAAGGACTAACTTGTATATGGAAAAACTTAGCTAAATCCTTCTAAAACAGCTATAGCCGGAGATTTAAAACCTGGTACGGTTAGCTGATGGGCTAAAACCCCCCCCCCCCCACCCCACACACACACACATCTTGAGAAGCGGCATGTCCCCGTGCCGGCGCCAGAGGAAATTGTTGACGAAGGTGATCTGCAGACTCGCAGGTTGCCAGAGAAACCGGCATGTGCGACCACTTGATGAAGACTTGCTCCACGGGGTGAGACCCGGACGTCCAGCGACGCTGCAGAACACGCTCGGGAACCTGGAACATTGTGAGGTCAGAAGGAAGCGAGGTGCTTACAGAGCTGTCGCCTGGGGATAACTTCAGTTGGGATACGTGAAAAATGGGATGAATAGAAGCTCCTGGAGGCAGATCAAGCTTATAAGCCACTTTGCCACTTTGCTCCAGAATCCGGAAAGGTCCAAAGAACTTGAAGGCGAGCTTGTGATGCGCACGACGGGCCACTGATGACTGCACATAAGGCTGAAGTTTGAGGAAAACCGAGTCACCATGATGGAAAACCGAGTCACCATGATTGAAAGTACGCTCAGATCTTCTCTTATCTGCCTGGCGGCGCATTTTGTCCTGAGCACGCTGAAGGTGAAGACGGACCAGGTATTGCATCAATTCACGTTCCTCAAGCCACTGATGAAGGTCAGGCACAGGAGCTGCAGCAGCCACGTCGATGCCCAAATGACGAGGGGGAAAACCATAAAGCACCTCAAATGGAGTGCGGCCCAGAGCTGAGTGAGTGCTGGTGTTATACCAGAATTCTGCCACGGAGAGCCACTGTGACCAACGCGCCGGGCAGGCATGAACGAAGCAACGGAGGTAAGTTTCCATGCACTGGTTGACGCACTCCATTTGACCATCCGTCTGCGAGTGATATGATGAACTCATGCGCAACTGAATACCAGCCAGCTTGAACAACAGTTGCCAAAGTTTGCTGGTGAAAACCCGGTCCCGATCTGAGATAATCGACTTCAGCAGCCCATGTAGCTTGTAAATATTGTCCATGAACACTCTTGCCACCGAAGCAGCAGTGAAAGGGTGCCTTAAAGGCAAGAAGTGTGCGAACTTCGAATACTTGTCGACTACCACCAGTATAGAATTGGCCCCTCCAGATAGTGGCAATCCCTCGACGAAGTCCAAAGAGATAATCTCCCAAGCCGAGGTCGGAACAGGCAGTGGTTCAAGAAGACCTGGGTAACGAGCCCTATCTAGCTTCGCCTGAAGGCAAACTGAGCACTGCTGAACATATTGTAGTATGGCAGCCCTCATTCCTTTCCAGAAAAACAGGTTGCGAACCTTCTGTATAGTGGTAGGCGCGCCGGAATGGCAGCCGATTGCGCTATCATGCAAGGCTGCAATCACTTGTAATTGCAAAGACTTGTTAGACCCAAGCCAGATTCGACCCTTATAGCGAATAATGCCTTGCTGCAATGTAAAGGGTGGCCGAGCATTGCCATTGACAGCAAGCTGAGACAATAGAGATGATGCTTCCGAGTCTGCAGCATACCAATCTTGGATGGAAGCCAACCAGTCATGTGAAGGAGAGGAGATAGCCAACAGTGACTCAGAGTGGACACGCCGGGACAGAGCATCAGCTACACCATTATCAACACTGCGGCGGTAGACCACCAGGTAACGCAAACCCAATAACTTGGAGAAAACTTTCTGTTGCCATGGGGTGTGAAGACGTTGTTCGTTGAGGTGGATCAGGCTCTTGTGATCAGTATGTATAATGAACTCATTCTGCATGAGGTAGTGGCGCCAAGAGTCTACTGCCATAAGAATAGCAAGATATTCTTTTTCGTAGGTTGACAACCCTTGGTTGCGTGGACTAAGAGATTTGCTGATAAAGGCCACAGGATGACCATTTTGCTGTAGTACAGCGCCGATGCCTGTACCAGACCCATCTGTCTCCACATGGAAAGGCACAGAAAATTCGGGAGGGCCAACACCGGTGCAGAAGGCATTGCATCTTTGAGAGCTCGAAAGGTTGAATCATAAATCGACTTCCAAACGAAAATAGCATCCTTCCGGAGAAGATCATTGAGCGGACGAGCCATTATGCCAAAATTACGGACAAATTTCCGGTAATAACCGACTAACCCAAGAAATCCCCATAGAGCTCTGACATTTGTAGTAACCGGCCAGTCAGTGATTGCTCGAACCTTCTCGGGGTCTGTTGCTACTCCCGCTTCACTGACAATATGTCCCAAGTAGGAGATGGAACGTTGTGCGAAGGTACACATGTATAACTTAACCTTCCACTGATCAGCCTTTAACCAAGCAAATACCAATGCCAGATGCTGAAGGTGTTCTTCAAAGGTACGACTGTAAATTAATATGTCGTCGAAGAAGACAATCACAAATCACCGAAGACCGGGAGTGAGACTGGAGTTCATGTCCAGCTGAAATGTTCCCGGTGCTCCAGTTAACCCGAAGGCCATCACCTTGAATTCATATTGACCTAGATGCGTCTGAAACGCTGTTTTGTGTTCCTCGCCCAGTTCCATAAGAATCTGATGAAATCCTGCTCGAAGGTCAAGCTTAGAAAACCAGCTGGAGTGGGCTAACTCATCCATGAGCTGATCAAACATAGGCACTGGAAATTTCAACTTGGCAGTCATGGCATTAAGATGCCGAAAATCAACACAGAAGCGGAAGGAGCCATCCTTTTTTTTTTTTTGACCAAAAGAACCAGTGAGGCAAAGGAACTAGAGCTTGGCTGGATAATACCCTGGGACAACATTTCATTAACTTGGCGTTCAATTTCGTCCTTCAAGCTCGGTGGGTAACGGTACAAACGAATGAAAATTGGCTGGGCACTAGGAAGTAGTGGTACGAAATGATTGGAGGGCCGAGACGGAGGCAGTGTTGTGGGAGGTTCGAATAGATCAGCGAATGACTCAACCAGCTGTTGGATGGCTGAAGGTAATGGAGGAGTATCTGATGATGCCTCACTTAACTCAGAGGCCAAACATAACTACAAACAGACCTTGTCTGGCAAATCGACTCCTGTCGGTGTTTGATGACCGACAACCCATCACGGGGGTACCCAGGACAGTATTCGAAGGGCTTTGGCGTACGCAGAACTCGATGGTAAACGCAAAGAGACGAACAATTTATACTGGTTCGGGCCCTCTTGTCGAGTAACGGCCTTTACGTCTAATCGGCGTGTAGCCTTTTGCGTTGGATTGATTGTATGATTGTTAGAGGTTATAAGGGGGTGCACCATACCTCTCTTTATATATGGGAGAGGGTAAGGGCACGTATCTAGTCCTAGTCGGTTACAAGAGAAGAGTCATAGTTCTATTACAGAATCTAGCTTTCATAGTAAGCCGACTAAGTCGATCTGAATAGCTTGAAGTCCACGCCACCTTGTCTCGCGTCCTTCAACAGATCGTGGACCATCCCAGGGCCCATCCGAGTAGTCCCCCGTAGGGAACCCCTAGGACCCTGGTCCGTCAAGCCTCCGAGCATGTCATGGTTGGACTCGGAAACCTTCTTATTCCTCCTGATCTTGCCGAGTAGAAACAAGCGTAGCCCGAGTGCTTTCGTGAGTGAAGCCATGAGGTGCTCTGTAAAGCCTCCGGGTGACGTGCACTTTTCAGAAAAGTGCACTCACTGAGTATAGCCCTCGAGCCTCTTACTGTTTGCAAAATAAAGAGTTAGAGGGTCTAAAAGAAAAAACATCCGCAGAGAATATGTACCCTGCAGCCCCTGAGCCTATGTCCGAGTACTTGTACTCGAGATAAGGATTAAAAAAGAATATACTCGAGGATGAGAGTGTCAGCAAAAATTATTGTCCTGTCTGCTTGTACAGAAGCAGGTAAGACATGTCAAAGTCACATGCAAAGTTTTAGTACAGTTGGTCCAAAGATGCTCAGGATATTCATGGGAATATGCCATCAAAGGTGCTATCGGGTGTACTGTGACTTCACATGTGCTGGGAAAAGGCCATCTGTACACTGAAAAGGTGTAGTAGGGACGCACTATACCCTTGAAGTGTAGCACATGAACCTGTGTATGAGTCAGTAGCTTGTCCGTGTATTCTGCATGAACCTAGTCCATAGACAACACCAAAATGCCTATAAAAACCCTCCTGGCGAGCACTTGAACCTCAGTTGTAGAAGAAGCAAAGTAACTCAGAGGTTGAAGCCTGCAAATATGCTGGTGCACGAAGTAGACCAACCCCTGAGAGTACTCAGTTGGTATAACAAAGAGCTATAGTACTAAAAGAATTCTTGTCAGAGGGTTTAGAGGTAGGCTAAACCTACAGTTGTGCATAGTAGAGGAGTCTGGAACTGCAACTAGAAGAAGTCTTGTGACGACTGGTAGGGTGGCACATCCAGCAGTCCCATGTCAGTTCTTCTAGGGTGCCTGTCGACGTCTGTCCATAAAGGGTCATACCGGGACCCAAATGTGTATAGATGGGCATTGAATGGTAAGATGTGCGAGTAGCTCATCCTTCATACCAGCCAGCAGGCTTCCTTTTGCAGTAGCTATGCTTCCAAGGGTAGTCGACCAACAAATGTTCATAGCCAGATAGTCTACCCAAGGTTCTAGGATAGGACACACTGCACTTCTATTATCTACCCAGATGCATTACTCTTCTCCTCTTGGATCCAGGTGCATCGGGTACGAAAGTACCTACTGAGAAGCACTTAGAGTATGAGTACTCTGTTTTATCCAAGTAGGTGCTGTCTTTGTTATTGACTGAAAAAATCTTGTATCCAATACTTGTAGCTCTCTAAATAAATAGTCGCTTATTATTCTGAGTGGTCTTGAATCTTGTAAAGTGTGCAACTTTGTATCCATTGAACTTTGTTGAATAAAAAATCTTCATCCGAGTATTGCGTTGTTTATTGCATACTATCAAGCGATTGTCCGAATACTACATCAATCATCCGGGTACTTCACGATGTGGCCATGTAGATAACGGTCGTAGCGCAGCAAGTACGCGGAAGAAGTGAATCCAAAGGATAAGTCTGAACACATTGTGACACGTTGGAAATCATGAAAAGGCGTGCAACCATCATATCAACCACGTAGCCACATTAAAATGGAAGGGAAACCAAAACGCCATGCCCGTTGGCGCGATTATCGGGCCACATCATGGTGAAAACCCTCTAAAAAGAGAACCATTCCTGTGCATCATCTTGCTCTGCTCCATTTGCTTTCTGCTTAAGCCCCCGAGCCACTATGAGCACTACCAATCTCGCATCTTGAAACCCTAGATCTGTAAAAAGCTCTGCTTGATGGGTAAGGGTAAGAACCCGAGCGCCACCACCAAGAAAGTCACCAAGAAGAGGGCGTTGGAGGTGCCAGAGATGGCTACCGCTGCTCAGATCTATCCAACGTTGGTCACGAAGCCGAAGCATCTCTTGAAGCTCCATGAATAGGGCTATCTGCTAGAGTAGAAACTTGAGGAATGGAAGGCGCCTAGAGAGCACCATATTCCCAGTCTTGAGCCAGGTGATATTGTTCTTTTTGTGTTGTTCATCCAGCATGGGTTAGGGTTGTCTGCTTGTCCCTTTTTGGACGGGTTTTTGCATTATTATGGCATAACCCTGAATCATCTGAACCCTAAATTCACCATGCATCTTTTGATTTTTGTTCATCTCTGTGAAACTTTCCTTGGCATCCCCTCATCTATCACTCTTTTTCGCTATTTTTTCAAACTGAAACCACACCCGGACGCCACAAATCCAAGTGTTTTGGTAGGTGCTGGTATTTAATTCCACGTGGGGAGGAAGAACAAGTATGTCCACTATACCCTGGTGGATTCTGCAAAGAACTAGAGGGCCGAGTGATTTTATGCGGTGAACATGTGGCCCCCTAGAGGTGCATAGCAACACCACACCAGTACCCAACAACTGCTAGGATAAAGAGACGCTGAGTGCGATGAAACTTGAAGGTATTCATCCTTTCCTTAAGCAAATCCGAGCCATGAAGGACCAAGGCCTTAGTGGAGTCGGAGTGGTTGCCAGCTTCATCAGGCGCAGAGTACAGCCTCTAGAGGAGAGGATACACTATGGGTTCGAGTACACTAGGCCAGAGGACCCTGCCCGAGTAACCACTAATGAACTGATGGAGGATGAAGTTCTAGAGAGAATTCAGAGCGTGCTTGTGTCGGTACAGGTGATACCATACCAGTACCTACAACATGATCATTAGAATCCTCCAGCCACTATAAGTATATTGACATTATGATCTATAAATATCTTAATACTGTGAAAAACTGACTCTTGTGTGTTGATACAGGAGTTGGGGCAGAATTTCAATGATTTGCCCGCCCATCCTCCGCATCCCGACTCTAGAGGAGTTGGCAGAAGCGGAGCGGCGTCTGGCGGTGCAGACGGAAGGAGCATCGCCTCCGCTGTCCCTGTGGACCAGGAAGCCAGGGGCGAGTCTGAAGGGAGCCCTAACATCATCATAGTCCAGGCAAACCCAGGTGCCAGGCTAGGAGCCGCTGGCAAAAATGATCGTTGGCGGCCGATGTTGCCGTCGGGAGTGAGGCAGTGCCCAAGAGGCCCCATCAAGCCTGCACACTGACACCAGGGAAAAGATGTTTGAACTATCTCCATGTAGTCTAAATTTTACCTTGTGCTAAATCCAACTCATGAACAGCTACTGCACATGAGGCTGTGGAGGAACAAACGGAAGAGGAGGAAGACACCTCGTTTTCCGTCAGACAGTAAGTATTCTTTCCGAGTAAAATTTTGTTACTGAATTCTTGACATAGGTATACTTGGTGATGTTTATTTGCTTTTGGCAGGATGCCACCACCAGACCTATTGAGCACCCGGGTGACAACTCGGGGTGATGGGATCATGCTTGGACAGGGTGCTAGCACCACGAGTCATCAGGAGGACTCAGTGCTGTCAGCATCAGTATCAAGCCTGGAGTTGGGTCGATCATCTAGTGGTATATCACTAGGAAAGCCCACCTTGAGGAAGAAATCCAGTGCCAAGTAAGTGTCGAAGTTTCCTCTGTATGTTACTTCATTTCCAGGACATCACTTGACTGCTACTTATACCAGGGTAAGAAAGACACTGAGTACCCGGGCGCAAAGTGAAGAGCCCTGGGTTGAAGAGAACTTGTGTACTGGTGGTGACCAAGTGGAAAAAGGCCAGGCAAGCGGGCTGTGTCTCCACCTAGGTCCACTAAAATGCCATGGGCGCAGGGTCTAACGTCCGCTGATGGTGAGGCAGAGCAACCTACGTAGCCGGGTACTATAGAGGGTGTAGAGGTGCCACAGCCACAGGTGGCAGCGACTAAAGCGGGCGAAGCTCACCAGCCGCTGGGGCCAAAGCCTGCGGAGGCTACTACTGATGAAGATGTGTGGAGCATGAGGGCTGACCCAAGCATCAATGCGCCAGGTGCTCCTTCCCTAGATGTGCCGATGACAAGCTCCCAACAAGAAGAGGAGGAGGATGTCGTCCTAGTTACCAGACCGGGTACCCAACTCCAGGCGTATAGTTCAGAGTTTGCCGGGTTGATGAGGTCTTTGCCCGGGCTGCTGAACCAGTCTTCTATCTTTGATGGCCAGCTAAGAGTAAGTCTTGTACTTTGTTGCTTATTATGTGTTGATATTTTCTAGGTTCTCATCTCTGGAACAGTCATATACCCAGGATGCGGAGCTAAAAGCCTCTGTCAAGGTTCAGGAAGACTAGGCGGAGCTCACCTGATTGAAGGAGGAGCAGGCCAAGAAGGAAGCCGAGTGGATGTCAGTGCAGAAACAACATGAAGAGACTCTTTGCATCCTTCGGGCTCAAATTGGTGTTGCTGAGTGCCAAAAGGCAGCCGCTGAAGCTAGAAAGAATGACGCCTTTGATTCTTTGCTGAAGATGACAGAGAAGGTCGAGCTCTTTGATACTAAGCTGAAAGGTAAGAGAACTGTATGACTTCCCTGTAGTTCCTAACATGTAGTAGTCGGTGATCATGATGGTGATCATGTATGGTCCTTGTTGCAGAAGAGCATTTCAGGACCCAACGGTTGGAAGGCGAGGTGAAGGAGCTGAATGAAATCTGAGAACCAAGCACAATCAAATCGAAGAGGTAACTGAACGAGCGAGTGAAGAACTCGCTCAAGCTAAGATGATAAAGCGTTGAGCTGATCGTGATCTGATGCAGGCTCTGAAGTTAGTAACCGACATGAAGGCCCAACTAGAGAGGGCATAGTTGGAGCGGAACGCGCTTTGGGAAGCTATGAAGCCACTCGCCCTCCTCTTCCGTAGGGCAGAAGATGGTGAAAAAAGGTGGGTGGATATAGTGAAAGACATCCCCAACCGCTTCGAGAGCTATATACTTGGAGCCACCAAGGTCTGCGTCTAGAATGTACTCGGTACGCTCTGAGTGCTATATCCGACTATGGAAATCCATCAGGTAACCATAGACTATGATGATGAAGGTCATCTTTCTACAGTGGAAAGAGCTGAGGAGAAACTCGATGGACTTGCAACCACCATAATAGATGAATTAGACCTTAGGATGGAGAAGCCTAATGAATAGGCTGTGTAAGTTTGAAAAAACTTGTTAAGCATATGTGCCAGGTAGGCATGTTGTAAGAAACAATGTTCTTTTGCTTGCATAGGTTGTTAGTTGAATAAAAAACTTAGCCTATAAGTAATGCGTCTTGTTGGGGTACTTAAACGCCAAAGATGGTTTATTCCGGCTAACTTGTTTAGACTTTGTAATCTTTTAAGTAAGACTGTAGTCTGCATAGGCTATAAATTTGTTTTGTGGAGTCCTTTAGAAAGGCGCGTAAGATTGAGTAGCTAGGTAAAAAGTGATCAACGTAGTCGCTACGATTGGAATCATGTTAGACTCTTTCATCGATGTTAAGTGCTCGAAGTCACTTGTTCAAGGAACTCTTATAACGATTGTTTGCTGTTAGGATCCCGTCCCATAGCCAATGAATTAGGTTACTTGCTTCTAGGAATCACCCTACCCAGGACGTCATGCAATAGTTAAACTAAATGTCGGTAATTGGCTCCTGACCAAGGAGATGTAAGCCATCCGAGTAGGAGGCGTATCTCGTATAATATAGCCTAATACTCGCTATACAGAATTAGAACTATGTGTCGAGTAATTTTATCATATTGAGATATGTGTAGCCCCACAATTAGTCAGCTGTATATCTCGTATTTGATGTATCAAAGATTGCAACAAAGAGAGACAACTGGAATAGTTGTGTATCTTGCACAAAAGAAAAAGATAGATTCATCTAGCGAAGAACATTGACTCTGTATTAATAACAAAGAATCTTAAGTACAGGAGCTAGAACACTGAATTTTCTTAAACAAGAGAACTACTTAATAATATTAAGCATATCCATAGCTGATCGATGTTCCAGGAGTTAGGCATGGGATCGCCGTCCTCTGTGATTAACTCAAAGGAGCCTAGTCGAGTAACTTTGGAGATGATAAAGGGGCCTTCCCAGGGGCTAAGTTAGCTTATGTCGTCCTGAGGTATTCTAGATACGCTTGAGGACTAAATCTCCAACTTGAAAGGTACGGGGGCGCACGTTCTTGTCGTAGTGACGTTGTAGGCCTTGCAGGTACTTGGCGGACTAGAAGATTGCATTCAACTTGATTTCTTTGGCACTATCAATTTCTAGCCACTGGGTTTTGTCTGCTTCGCCTTCATTGTACTATTTAACCCTAGGAGAGTTCCATATCAAATCCGCTGGTAAGATGGCCTCTAAGCCATAAACTAGTAAAAAGGGAGAGTACCCTATCGCTCTGCTTTGATGAGTGCGCAGTCCCCAAACTACCTTGGGTAACTCATATATCCACTTGCCGCCATAGTCTTTAAGCTCATCGAATAGTCTGGGCTTTAGTTCGGCTAGAAGTTGCCCATTAGCCCACTCTACTTGGTTGTTCGCTTGAGGATGAGCTACAGAAGTGTAGTCGATGCTGATGCTGCAATCTTGAGCCCAACTTCTAAACTCGATAGCTATAAAAGGTGAACCAAGATCTGTAATGATCCGATTGGGTATACTGAACCAGTACATAATGTCTTGCACGAACTGGACTGCCTTTGTAGCGTTGAACTTGACGAGTGGCTTGTACTCTATCCACTTAGTGAACTTGTCAATAGCCACGTAGATGTACTCGAAACCACCCGGTGCTCATTTGAGAGGTCCAACCATGTCGAGCCCCCAGCATGAAAAAGGCCATGATGGAGGGATGTAGATAAGATTGTGGGCTGGGACATGGGTTTGCTTGGCAAAGAACTGACAACCCTTGCAGTATCGCACTAACTCTTCTACGTCTTTCAGTGTTGTAGGCCAATAGTGCCCGGATCTAATAGCCTTGACAATTAAGGTCCTAGAGGCTACGTGGTTGCCACAACATCCGGAGTGAATTTCCTCCAAGATTTTCTGGCCTTCTTCAAGTGTAATGCATTTGAGGAGAATACCAGATGATGCACCCTGTCGGTAGAGCCTGTCTCCAACTAAGACATAATTCTTGCTTCTCCATGTGATCTGCTCTGCTTCTACCTTGTCATCGGGCAACTTATGGTCTTGGATGTAATCAATAAATACTTGCGTCCATGCTGGGTTGACCACTAGTACCTGGACATCAGGAGTTAGAGTACTAGTGGCTGTGGAGGTTTCTTGTTTGATTGAAGGGACTTGGAGTTCCTGAACAAACACATCATGGGGTACCTGGGCTCTATCTGATCCCAATTTGGCCAAAACATCAGCCATAACATTGAGATCTTGCATAACATGGAGGATTTCTAGACCCTAGAAGTGTTTCTCAAGTTTGCGGACTTCTACGCAGTAAGCATCCATGGTCTCTTTGGTGCAGTCCTAATCCTTGTTGACTTGGTTGATGACCACCGAGGAGTCACCATAGATGAGCAAACGCTTGATGCCGAGTGAGACTGCTACTCAAAGGCTGTGAAGGAGGGCCTCGTACTCGGCTTCATTGTTGGTAGCAGGCCAAAGTATTTATAGGACATATTTAAGCTATTTTCCATCTAGAGATATGAAGAGAACACCAGCGCCTACGCCATCTAGCTTGAGGGAACCATCAAAATACACCTTCCAATGATCGAGGATAACTGTCGGAGTAGGCTGTTGGGCTTTGGTTCACTCGGCTATGAAATCAGCCAAGACTTGAGATTTGATGGCCTTGCGGGAGATGAACTCGATGTTCTGAGCTCCTAGTTTGACTGACCACTTGGATATGCGTCCTATTGCATCCTGATTACGTAGGACATCGCCAAGTGGGAAGTCGGATACCACTGTTACCTTGTGTTCGTCAAAGTAGTGGTATAGCTTACGTGAAGTGATCAAAAGGGCATAGAGGAACTTTTGCACATGTGGGTACTTGGCCTTAGATTCTGAGAGCACCTCGCTAATATAATAGGTAGGTCATTGTACCTTATATACGTGCTCTTCTTTAGCCCACTCCATGACTATTGTCGTGCTGATTACCATAGTAGTAGCTGCAATATAGAGTAGGAGTGGTTCATGCTTCTCGGGTGGAGTAAGTATTGGAGAGGTGGACATATAGTCTTTGAGCTTCCGAAAGGTTTCGTCAGCTTTAGCTGTCCACTCAAACTTGCCTGACTTTTTCAACAACTTGAAGAAGGGGAAACCTTTCTCCTCGAGTCATGAGATGAAATGATTGAGGGCAACCATGCACCCTGTTAGTTTCTGAATATCTTTGATGTAGTGAGGTCGAGTCATCTGAGTGATTGGTTGAATCTATTTCGTTCTAGCTTTGATACCCCGATGGCTCACGAGGAAACCCAATAGTTGTCTAGAAGGAACTCCAAACACATACTTTGTTGGGTTAAGCTTCCACTTGTACTTACGAAGACTGTCAAAGGTTTGTTTCAAGTCTATGATCAGAGTAGAAGGGTCCTTGGTCTTGACGATGACATCATCCACATAGGCTTCTACATTATGACCGATTTGTTCACTTAGGCACACCTAGATAGCCCGCTGATAGGTTGCACCAACGTTTTTTTAACTCAAAGGACATGGTCATGTACCAGTAGGCACCAAATAGAGTGATAAAGGATGTCTTGCTCTGATCTTTTCGGAGGGCAATCTGATGGTAACTCGAGTAGCAATCAAGAAAGGATAAAAGAGCCAACCCGGCTGTAGAGTCTATGATCTGATCTATGCGAGGTAAGCCGAAGGGATCCTTCGGGTAGTGTTTGTTGAGATTTGTGTAGTCGATGCACATGCGCCACTCTTTTGAGTTCTTCTTTTGGACGAGTACAGGATTGGCTAGACAGTTAAGGTGAAGGATTTCCCTAATGAACCCAGCTACCAATAGCTTGGTGATTTCCTTCTTGATTGCTGCTTTCATATTTGGTGAGAACCATCATAGACGTTGCTTGACCGGCTTTGAGCCAGGGTTTAAATCCAATTTGTGCTCAGCCAACTCTCTCAGAACACCTAGCATATTAGTCGGCTTCTATGCAAAGATATCTTTGTTTTCCCTGAGAAAGTTGGTGAGCGCGAGTTCCTATTCTTTGGAGAGGTGGGCGCCAATGATAGACATCTTAGAGGGATCACCAGTACCCAGATCAATCTCAATGGTACCCATCTTAGAGGGTGGTGCAATGATTCCCACCTTCTTAGTCAAAATCTCCATGTCTTCTAGCTTAGTCTGTTGTGCAATGTTGGAAATCTCCTAGGCTTCATAGGCTTGTTGCATTCTGGCTGCGATCTGGATAGCTTCTATGTCGTAGTCATATGAGCACTTGAGGTCGCCTCGAAAGGAGAGTACACCATTGGGACCTGGCATCTTAAGCAAGAGGTACGGATAATGTGGTATGGCCATGAACTTGGCCAAAGCAGGTCGACCGAAGATAACATGGTATGATGATTCAAAGTCAGCCACCCCGAACTTGATGAACTCTGTTCAAAAATTATTTAGGGTGCCAAACATTACCGGGAGCGTGATCTATCCGAGTGGCATGGCAGCCTTGCCGGGTACTATCACGTAGAAAGGGACGTTAGTGGGGGTAAGTAGGCTAGCAAAGTCTAGGCCTATCTTCTTTAGTGTATCTGCAAATATTCTATTCAATCCTGTGCCACTATCGATCAGGACCTTGGGGACTGTCATGCCGACTATTGTTGGACCCAAGACGAGTGGATAGTGGCCGACATTAGTCACGCTAGTCCATTGATCTTTTATGGGAAACTGGGTCGGGTACTCAGACCTATTAAGGTACTTTGGTGTTGAGGACTCTCCTGCCATGATGTCTCAAAGAGCCAATTTCTCTGAGCGCTTATTTGATGAAGTCGGTAGCCCCACAAAGATCACTATGATTTGACCTTTAGACTGTTGGAAGCCAGGGTCAGGGTTGTCGTCTCCATCTTTGCTGTTATCAGCTTTACTCTTGCCCTTGTTGCTTTTGCCATAGAAACCTAGTTCTTGGAGTTGTCTGCACTCGGTCGCCGTGTGCTTGGTGTTCTTGTGGAAAAGGCAGGGTAAATTCTTAAGGTCTTTGAACTTCTTGTTATTTTTGTTAGACTTCTTGGACTTGTCCATGGAAGCAAGAGTGTTATTGGGTCCTCTCTTTCTGCTGGACTACAAACCCTGATTGCTTCTGGGGTCATAACCTTTGTCTTCTTGACCGCGTGGGAATCGTTCACGAGTACGCTCTTCAGATGCAATCATCTTCTGTACTATAAGCTTAAATTCCTCGATGGTCTCTGGATTATCATCGCAGAATTTTTCAAACTGCAACTTGTGTTTGATCTCGCTGGGGAAGTGATCTATCACCTCCCTATCTGTGATATCATAGACTTAGGCTTGTAACTCAACAAAGCGACGATAATATTGATGAAATGTTTCATCTGGTTTCTGCTTGCAAGCTCTAAGCTTGTTCTGAGTACTTGGGTGGGTGAGGACACCGCAAAAATTTTCATAGAATTTACGCTGAAGCTGTCCTCAAGTATCGATGGAGTTGGCTCGTAGCTTATCAAACCAGGCAAGAGGCACGGTGTCCAGTGCCATGGGAAAGTATAACACTTTAATGTCGTCATCGCCGCCTGCCAACTCGATGGACTTAGAGTAGATGTGCAACCATTGGTTGGGTTCTGTCTTTCTGTCGTACTTGGTATGGTTGGACGACTTGAATTTGTAGGGAAGCCGAACAAAGAGTAGTCGGTTAGAGAAACATGGGAACCTGTCCGGTGAGATGCCGACCTCTCTATACTCAGACTCGCCTCTACCTTCCCTGTTACTGTACTGGTGCCCATGATAGGCTGACTATGCAGCACCCTAATTCTTGTTCTGGTTACCCTATGACCCTAGACGGGAGTGGGCTGGTACTCGTTGTTCTCCTCCTTAGTTACCCTGTGGCTCCAGACGAGAGTGGCTGGTGCCCGTGCCTCTGGTCCTTGGAAAGGGTTAGCTTGGGATGTCACTTTTGCAGCCTGCATCTGTAGGGCTATGGATTCTAGAATGACTTTGAGTTGTTGCTGATCTAGAGTAGGGTTTTCTATGGCCACCATCTCTTCTACCAGGGCATAGTGGAGACCCTGTGGCTAGCTACTTCCATGAACTCAAGCTCAAGGTTACATGATGCAGAGGCTCTGATGACATCATGGTCTTGGTGCTGTTGTTCTGCTTCTTCATCCCGTAGATGTTGTTCATATGCTGCCTCTGCAGCTAAGCACTGTCGTTCAATGTCTCGATAAGCCAACTGATACTGCTGCCACTCTTCCTTGCGGTGTTGGGCGTGGTTGCATCAAGCCTATCAAGCTCTGTTCTTCTTTTCCCTAGCCGTCCTCTGCGCATCTGTCTCTCTGTTGGGTGGCACAGTGTCTGGGGAGATATCAGACAAGGCTTCCTCTCCATCTTGAATATCAGGTGGGTTAGGCATAGGGATCTGAGGTGGTTGTCTGGCCATAAAGACTTCTCTGGAGTATCTCATGGCCGAGTGAGTTCTAGATTCTGCAGTCGTCGCGATGTCCAAAATCTCTATAGAACCGTGATCATTGTTGTCCGCTAGAAGAGTTTTGCCGTCCTGATAAGGCAAGAGTTCCACCATGCCAACTAGATGAGATGGATCTGTTAAAGAAATATCGAGTCGAGCACTCGGCCAATGGATGATGCCTCCTTCGGGTGTGATGGATAGAACCAAACCTCTATGGGCACCCATAAGAGGGATTTCTTACTTAGACTGCACGAGGTAGCTGATCGTATCTTGATAGATTGAAGTTGAATTCTTGAGTCCGAGTGGAAAATGAACTAGGTCTTCATGTTAGATTTTAGATAGGATCTCTAGCCTAGGCAAAGGTGACGTGTTCGAGCGAGAGTCGTGGTTGATGGTGACCTCCTGAGTTTGAATTGAATCAGAGATTGAGAGGTGCGAAAACTTCTCGGCGAGTTGATCCAGTGTTGTCGTTGAGATGTCTGATGAAGCTAAAGGTGTCAGGATCTCCATGAGACAACTTTGGAGCTTGGCGTTGTCGTCTGCCTTGCAGATCTAGGAGCCAAAGATGAAGGTGACACCCATCGAGAAAATCATGTCATCGAGGTCCGCCAAGCTCTCGATCATGAATTCGTCGAAAGCCCCTACCTGGCGTGCCTACTGTCGGTGTTTGATGACCGGCAACTCCTCGGGATGATGTTCAAAGGGCTTCGGTGTATGTAGAACTCGATGGTAAACGCAAAGAGATGAATGATTTATACCGGTTTGGGCCCTCTTATCGAGTAACGGCCTTTACGTCCAGTCGACATGTAGCCTTTTGCGTTGGATTGATTGTATGATTGTTAGGGGTTACAAGAGGGTGCATGTAACACCCTCCGTGTTACACCCTAAACCATTTTTCAAAAAACAAGCATGTCATGAGTATCATGTTTATTTGTTAATGCATGTGATAAAGTGTGTAGATTAATTTCTGTAACTCAAAATGATAAATAAAAACACAAAACAAAAGTTGCTCCACGATTCATACTGTTAACAAGTAGGGTTTAAAACCATTTTTTATTAAGCAAAAATACTATAGAACATGTGTGCGATACTTAAATAAAGTTTGAAGTACAAACTTTGTAGATGACAATGAAATACTTGGCATTGAAAAAGAATATTGTTAAGTAATATTTTCAGTAGCTTAGAAATGCAATCTAAAATTAAGATTAGCTCAAACACTTTGAAAATTTCTAAGCTTGTGGACAGCTAGACGCTGCTATATTTAGCAATTTATTTGGAGAGATTGGGTTGAGGAGTGGTGTAGTGCTATGATTCGATTTAGTAGTTCCATATGCCATCTTGAGTGTAGTGAAGCCGGTTTAGGTTTAGGAGCAACGGTTTGGTCGCGATCAGCGCTTTAAAATTCGTGCACGTCGCATGTCTTGGGCTGGCTGTCCTAGTATGCGTGGTCACCTCGTGCAGGAACTCGGTGTCGCCGTGCTTGGGTGCACCACGTGCACGTGCACTACCGCACATTGGCCGGCCGAGGCCGTCTCAGCCTGGCCGTGGCTCAGTTGTGCCTTGGCTGCTCTGGCCGTAGTGCCTGTTGCCGATCAGCCATGGTGCCCCGCTACCGCTGCTACCCTGCACGCTGCTCCCCTGCATAGCTCTGCGCTGCCGCTGCTACACTACCTCTACCTCGCACTGCTATGCTGCTGTGACCCTCCCATGTCACGTTGCGCATGTGGGCTTGCCTCTCCTTCCCTATTGCCACGCGCAATGCTCCGTCATTAATGGAGTTGTGGCTGCACTCACGCTGCGCTACCCCATCACCTGCACACGCACGTTTTGGCTTTGGCGCCAGAGCGTGTGTCGCCCTGGTCGCGTTGGTCGCGTGCCACCAAGCCGACGTCACGTTGAGTTCTAGTATTCCCCTCCCCTCTCTTCTCTCTCCCACCATGGCCGACTGAGCCACGACTTTAAGTGCAACAGGGAGAGTTCATCTCGGGTCACGTCATGGTGTCTCTGGTGCCGCCATCAAGCCACCTAGCCGGCTGTCCTCCCCCCGCCTTGATTGGCGCCCGGCCGAGTTCCAATTTTGGAGCTTCGCCCACCACCGTGTCTTTAAGACCCGTCACCTCCCGCGCCATGGCCAATCCTCCCCACTTAGTACCGAGTTGAATTGGCTGCACCAATAGCTCCGCCTTGAGCCCCTGTGCCATGCGCACGCTAGTCGTAGCTCTAGTGCCACCTCCTCGCCGCTGATGTGGTCGTGCCTTTGCAGTCCACCGTTCACCTCGCAGCGAGCACGTGGCCAGCCTCGCTCGGGTCATCTCTGGCCGAGCCGACACTCGGTTAGGTCACTAGTGAGTTGTCATTCCTCACCCGCTATCCCTACTGCCTTGTTGTTGCTACGGTTCACCAGAACGCTGTCGCCATTGCTGCAGGGTGCCTGTCATCGTGGAGAGGTCCTTCTATGGTGTGCAACCACCGTCCATCGCCTCGCGTTGACCCCTTGGTGAGATTTGGCCTCTTATCTAGGTTAGCATGGGTCTCGGGTGGCCGGCGCTATCGCCAGTGCCACCGCTCGCCGTGCTGAAGCGCACGGGGGGGGGTGATGTAGACAAGGCCCGATCTTTCGATAGGTACGATAGCATCGATTGGTGGAGACTCGACGTTCACGACCTAGGCTTCAAACCAAAACTGATTCGGACCCTCACAACCATTACACCACTGCTCTGTTGGTTATCAACCACGCGAACGTGATTGACCTCGCCGAGAAGGCATTCCTACAAGCGAATTGAGAACACAAGCAAGAATGGGATGAATGCAATCTGAAATTGCAAATAAATATAAGGCTTATGATAACGAAAAGGAGTTCAAGTCTTTACTCAAAAGGACTAATCGCCACAGGTGAATAGGATCAAGAACTAGGGCCCTAGTTCACAGCAAGCGGCCTTGGCGGCACAGTTGTAGCAAAACAACGTCTGTTTCACGAGGAAATCAAGAACTAAACAAAACCCCAAACCCTAAGGAGAGCGACGGCTGCTAATTATAGAGCCCCGGACGTCACCCCCTGGACGTGCCCCCTAATGGGCTCTAAGACGATACATGGCCCAACGGACCTCAATACGGTGTCGCAGCACCCTGGCAAATTCTGGACGGTGACTTGTTTCGACGATTCCCGTTGATTCTAAAGGGCTTTTGACATGAGACCACCTGCATTGGCTTCCTTATTTAATTAGCTTTCCATCCATATGTGGATCGTAAAAAATGGAGCCTAGACGCGCCCGTGTGACCAGTTTTATGACAGACCTGTCCTGTAACCCAAGATGGGCTCGAACTTGATTTTGGCCTCCACCTTGGTGACTCGAACCGGATGAGCTTCGGGCCTCCTTCTCGGTTAGGACACCCTCGCTGATCTCCTTGTCCGCTATCTCCAAGCATGGTCGTATGCATGGAGCTCATGTCCTTATCAGGAGGCCAGGGACCATGCCGTTGTAAAGAGGAGAGAATGCAAGGGTCTTTGTGCATAAATGTTGTCTTTAGGAATAGTAGCTTGGTACGTAGGTTGTTTGTCCAAAAGCCAAGGGCTTTTCTATAAAAGCGTCATGCGCCTGCGGGCTCCCCACATGGGCTGTCTTCGCGCGCGGGCCAAGCCCGAGTTGGGCCGCGTTGGGCCGTTTTGGTCTTTTTCTTTTTCTAGCCGAATTAGTAAAGCTTTTCTATTTCAATTCTGAGTTAGATTTGTATATTTAATATAAATTCACACGAATGTCCAAAAATTGTGAAACTAATTTTGGCAGGTTCCCAAAAGCATTGTCTACCTGTTAGTATAGCTAGTTCATATATATCTATGTGGTTGCTAAGGAGCATTAAAATAGTTAAGATGCTTAGTATTATTTCGATTAATAATTGTAGGAAATTTTGTGGTAGATTGGTGATAGCAAAAACCCTAAAATTTTTATAGTAGCTTCATTGTATTATTATATGCTCACTGTAATTTTTGTAGCCCTAGAATAGACTACTTAATATGGTAGCTAAATACCCATTAAGGCTAAAGGAATAATGGCATGATATTGGTTTATAAAAGTTAAGCACTTGTAGAGTGAGCTTGAAATCTATTTGGTAGAGATAATGATTAGCTTAGTACCTTAGTCAATAGAGCTAGCTTAGTAGCTTAGCATGTGTATTCTTATTTTAAGAGTTGCTGTTGCCAAAATACTAAGTGTTGCATCATCATTGCATGCATGTAGAGAATGAGTTGGTGGAGTTCGTGACCGTCAGAGAGCAGGAATACGAGGAGGTGATCGAGGAGTATGAGGAGGAGGTTCTCGTACTAGAGGAAGCCCCACAACCACCGACGAATGACATAGCTGACAATCCACCTGCCCAAGGCAAGCCCTGATGCATAACACTTATTTTGAATAATCTCTGGATATATATATGTGATGTGCATTTACGTTATAGGATTTATATTGAAACTATATGCATAGATAACCTACTTATGAGTCCTACTAGCATACGTCGAGTAGCTGCTATGCTTGGGCTATCGGTAGCGTGAGTAACCTGCCGCTACTCATAATAGGTGATTATTATTACTCTCATGATAAAATGGTGAAAGGAAATGGAGACCAGGCAGGGATATGGTATGGGTATTGGTGGGTGTAATAGGTTGTGTCCCACGGCCAATGGGGCATAGCTTGGTTACACTGTTTTTCCTATCCATGTCGGTTAAGGACCGTTTGTTGTTGTGGATTCTAGTTAGGTCATAGACTTATTATCCTGAGCACATACTTGCTTATGGGAGTGGGAAGGCTCGTTGCTCTCTTGTCGTGGGTTCTGGCTCTTTCTGGACCGATAGATTGGAGGCGGGGATGGGGGAGGTCTAAGCACCACACTGAGTCTAGGACTCAGGAGTGGGGGCTTGGAGTCCAAGTGTGGACGGGGACCTAGATCCCTTGACAGGGGAGTGGTGGGTTGGTCTTGCTTGTGCCTGAGGTACAAGCAGAGCGTGTGTTTTGAGGTACCCAGATGGGATACATTGGTTCATGAATCACCGTGTGATACATTACGATTTGGCTATGATCTAGCACCATAGTAAGAACTGCAAGATGAAAGGAGATGAATGGACCTGATTGCTCAACTCTTGCTTGAAAGTAGAACAAGTGCTTACATAGAATGGTTAGCTAATGAACTAATCATGACTGCTACTAAAACACATACATAAGGATTCACTACTAGTAATGCTTTTCGTAAAAAGGAAACCCAGCAAACCATAAAGCTTAACATATCCTTTGGAGTCGGGAAATTATTCTCACTAGTCGGGTAAGTCTTGCGAGTACATTGTGTACTCAGGGTTTATTCACCCCTGTTGCAAGTGCAGCTTTAGGAATGGCTATTGTATGGAGGATTCTTTTGGTGGGCACAGATGGATCCTTGTATCTTATCGCTAGATGTTTATTTCAATTCTGCACTCTGAACTTGGTATTTTAATAATGTATTTCTGAGAATTCTTGTTATGAAATGGACTAAGTATTGTAAACTCATTCTCATTATTGGATCCTGGATGAAAACATGGATTGTTCGAGTTCTCCCTTGGGGTGTGCTCGATGGAACTATCCGATGTAGCTTACTTTCGGGGTGCTTAGTATCCAGTGGAAGACTAGCGCCTCCGAAAGCCTGCTATTTTGGGTGGTTCTGCCACAGGTGGTATAAGAGCCAATAATGAGTTACGAGTTTCATAACTCTTTTTAAAACCTAAAATTTGACCAACAAAAGCTTTGCGAAAAGTAGGATGCGATAAAATTATGTAAATAAGTATAAGCCCTAGCAATATGGTCTATCTAGGATAGCGGCACTGGTTTTATCTAATCAATTTTCTATAGGTACACTAACTTACGCTGTGTAAGAATCGTTTAGCAAGCGGAAAGTGAATGTGCGATGTGCCAAATTTTTTTGCGAATGCCGCTATATTCCGGCTTGAGTGAATGGGTAGGCCAATGCATGCATCATGAAAAGAGAATCTTGCTTTAACTAAACTTCCCCCACACGTATAATTTGGATTAGTGAATTGATAGGATAACCTAAAAGAATGCTTTAATAAAAGTCTTTTTGGTGTTTGATTCCAAAGGGGGAGAATTTAGAGGACCAAAAGCAAGCATTATTTTGTAGAACCAAAAACTAGATCATAATAATTTACAAGTGGTAATGGTCTACAGGTGGTCATGGTCCGAGAAAGGGAGGATAGCGGATTATGGATTAGTCTATGTAATGGGAAAATTTGTAGAAAGCAAGGGCAAGATAAGTTTTTATATGGTATCCTTTAGTTTTACAAGTAGTACCTTTTAGCATCATATAACCTTGCCCCTTGCATTGCATCCTAGCAAGTAGGTAGTTTTCAAATTTTAAAATTCTATTATTTGCTTGCTTTGGTCGTGTTGTCATCAATCACCAAAAAGAGAGATATTGTAAGGAAAATGGACCCTAGGCCCATTTACTTTGGATTTTGGTGTTTGATGATCAACACAACCAAGTTGGACTAATGAATTTGCAAATGATTGTTTTATAGTTCAATAGGGTGCAAGACGTGACTTGGACAAAGGCGACGTGATGATCCGATGATCAACACCATAAGCAAGGCTCTAAGAGCACAAGAGAAGACCCATGATATCAAGCAAAGTCCAAGCACGAAGATAGGAACCAAGCCGTACATAAGATCATGAAGAAATGAGTTCACAAAGGTGACTAGACGCTGGACTAGACACTGGCAGAAAGTGACCGGGCGTTCTGATCAAGAGGCTCAGCAACAGCAGGTGTCAGTAGCAGCGACCGGACGCTGAGTACTGAAATCGACCGGATGCACTGATGATACTGTTCATAATCACCGGCAACATATTCAGTACTGACCGGACGCTGGTGGCAAATCGACCGAACGCATGACTTCTGCGTCCGATCGAGTACAGAAAGGTTCCAGAGCGGCGAAATTGCGACCAGATGCATCCGGTGGCATGTGACCGGACGCTGGCAGCGTTCGATCAGTTGATCGCAGCTCTAACGATCGGGATGACCGGACGCGTCCGGTCAGGACGTGATCAGCGTCCGGTCAGTAGCAGAAAAGCGGGATTTCATCCCCAACGGCTACTTTCTTAGTGGGGCTTATAAATAGACCCCCCAACCAGCCATTTCAAGGGTGTGGAGTTGAGGAAACATATCAAGGGTGTTGATACACTATTTTAGTGATCTCCACTTGCATAGTGCTTAGTGATTCATTAGGTGATTAGCGTAGGTGCTTTGCGAAGTGCTTAGGTTGATTAGACCACCGCTTATGCGCTTGCTCTAGGTTTAGGCCTAGTGTTTAGTGAGGTTTGCATACCTCTTACCACTCGGTGCTTGTGTGCACCAATGTTGTACATCGGAGGGGCTTGTAGTCTTGCGAGATCACACCAACCGCGGTTGTGGTGTGGCCGCCACCATGTACCGGAGAGAACAAGGCCTGCGGCGTTTTGGCCGGAAGCTTGATAGTGAAGAGGGCGGGGAGCATCCGGGAGAGGTTTGTCAGAAGGCACGTCGGAGACCCACTTGCGCGTGGGGAAGGCCCGAAGCTATCCATGGAGTTACCTGCCCGGGAGCTTGGCCCTTGCGAGGGATTCCTTGCGAGAGGCTCCAACGAGGATTAGGGGGAAGCTTGCGCGCTTCTCGATACCTCGGTAAAAATACCACAGTCGTCGATGGGAGTTTGCATATCTCTACCTTGCTCTTTAGCTTCCGCATTTACATTAATTGTATTACTCCTTTTGTGGTAGAGATAGCAACACACTAGCAAAACCATAGGTGCATATTTAGATAGTTTATCTTTTGCATAGGTTTTGCTAAGGTTAGTAAAAGAGGCCATAGTTTAGAAGTAGAATTTTAAGTTGCTTAATTCACCCCCCCCCCTCTTAGGCGTCACGGTACCTAACACTCTCTTCTCTCTCTGCTTTCTGCCGCCGTCGAGTCACGTCACGATGAGTCAGAGAGCGAGCACCACTCATCAATTCCTCTTGCTCGCGTCTCCACCTTCATGCCCCCTCTCCAGCCAACACCACCCTGCCTTGACTCGCATCACGACGAGCTCCAATTTTGGAGCTTTGCCCGCCGCCGTGTCGTTAAGGCCCATCACCGCTCGTGCCGTGGCCAGCCTCCACCACTTCACCCTGCACGAATTCCTCTACACCACTAGCTCGCCTTGGCTCCCTCTTCGTCGTGCGCACGCTAGTCGTAGCTCTAGTGCCACCTCCTCGCCGCTGTCACGACCGTGCCTTTGCGGTCCGCTGTTCACCTCGCAGCGCGCATGTGGCTAGCCTCGCTCGGGTCGTCTCCGGCCAAGCTGGCTTCTCGGTATGGTCACTGGTGAGTTGTCGTTGCTCACCCGCTACCCCTACCACCTTGATGTTGTTGTGGCTCACCAGAACGCCGTCGCCATTGCTATAGGGTGCCCGCCATCATGGAGAGGTCCTTCTATGGCGTCCCAGCTCATGCAACCGCCACCCATCATCTCACGTCGAACCCTAGGTGCGTGGGTCCCGTGTGGCCAGCGCAAGCGCCAGTGCCACCGCTCGCCACGCTGGAGCGCGCAGGGAAGGCCGAGGGCCTTGTCGTTGTAAAGAGGAGAAATATCTGAGGGTTCCGTTGCAAAGTCATTGCCTATAGAAATAGTAACGTGGACTACGGGTTGTTTTGCTCGTAGTCCAGGGGTGTTTTCGCTAATGTGCCAGCACGCGCGGGCATCCTTGCCGTGGGCCGCCTCGCGCTGTAGGTTGGCCTCGCATGGACCATGCCTATGGGCCGCCGTGCGCTCGCGCACGCGCGCACTGCCCCGCGTGGGCCGCGTTGGGCCGAAAGCGGTTTACCTTTTTCGTGGAAAAATAGAAATAGTTTTTTATTTCAATTCTAAGCTAAACTTTGATAATTAATATAAATTAATGTAGATGTCCAACAATTATGAAACCAATTTGTTATGTTTCTAAAATTGTGCTCTATCTGCTAGTGTATTTAGTTCATATATATGCTTGTTGATACCAGGAGCTATTAAATCATTTGAGAGCGCTTAATATTATTAGGTTAATTATTGTAGGAATTTTTGTGGTAGATTGGTGATAGCAAAAACCCTAAAAATTTTATAGCTGCATCGTGGTATTATTATGTGTTCACTGTAATTTTTGTAGCTTTAAACTAAACTAAACATAAGGGTAGTTAAATGATCTTTGTTTCAAATATACATTAAATCATTATTAGAAATAAAGATATATCCTTCAATTGTAAAGCTATGTGTTTGCTAGTTGAACCCAACACTTTGCTTGGTAATGATGATAGTTAGCTTACTGCCTTAGTCATTAGAGCTAGCTTAGTGGCTTAGTAGATGGATTCTTATTTTAACAGTTGCAGTTGCCAAAATGCTAAGTGTTGCATCATCATCGCATGTATGTAGAGAATGAGTTGGCGGAGATCGTGACCATCAGAGATCATGAGTTCAAGGAGGTGATCGAGGAGTATGAGGAGATCCTCATGTAGGAGGAGGTCCTGAAGCCGCCACTGACTGACTGAGCTGACACCACCTGCCTAAGGCAAGCCCCGGTGCATAACACTTATTTTAAATAATAACTAGATATGTATATGTGATGTGCATTTATGTTACATGATTTAGATTGAAATTACATGCATAGATATACCTACCTATGAGTCCTACTAGCATAGGTCGAGTAGCTGCTATGCTTAGGCTATCGGTAGTGTGAGTAACCTACCGTTACTTACAATAGATGATTATTATTATCACTCTCATAATAAAATGGTGAAAGGAAAATGGAGACCGGACAGGGATATGGTACGGGTATTGGTGGGTGTAATAGGTTGTGTCCCGCGGCCAACGGGGCATAGCTTGGTTACACTATTTTCCCTATCCGTGTCGGTTAAGGACCGGCCGTTGCATTAGATTCTAGTCAGGTCACAGACTTATTATCCTGAGTACATACTTGTTTATGGGAGCGGGAAGGCTCGTTGCTCCCTTGTCGTGGGTTCTGGCTCTTTTTGGACCGACTGATTAGAGGCGAGGATGGTGAAGGTCTAAGCACCACAATGAGTCTAGGACTCAGGAGTGGGGGCTTGGAGTCCAAGTTTGGACGGGGACCTGGACCCCTTGACAGGAGAGTGGTGGGTTGGTCTTGCTTATGCCTGGGGTATAAGCGGGGTGTGTGTTTCAGGGTACCCAGCTGGGCTACATTGATTCACGAATCGCCGTGTAATACGGTATGACTTGTCTACGATCTAGCTCCGTAGTAAGAACTGGAAGATGAAAGATGGTGAAATGGATCTGATTGCTCAACTCTTGCTTGAAAGTAGAACATGTGCTTACATAGAATGGTTAGCTAATGAACTAATCATGACTACTAATAAAATACATACATAAGGATTTACTACTAGTAATGTTTTTTGCAAAAAGGAAACCTAGCAAACCATAAAGCTTATCATATCCTTTGGAGTCAGGAAATTATTCCCACTAGTCGGGTAAATCTTGCGATTACATTGTGTACTCAGGGTTTATTTACCCTTATTGCAGGTGCAGCTTGAGGAGTAGCTGTTGTGCGGAGGATTTTGGTGGGCATAGAGAGATTCTTGTATCTTATCATTAAATGTTTATTGTAATTCCGCTGTTTAAATTCTGCACTCTGAACTTGGTATTGTAATAATGTATTTCTAATAACTCTTGTTGTATGAAATAGACTAAGTATTGTAAACTCGTTCTCATTATTGGATCCTAGAGGAAAAATATGGATTGTTCGAGTTCTCCTTTAGGGTGTGCTCGACGGAACCATTCGATGTAGCTAGCTTTTGGGGTGCTTTGTGTCTGGTGGAAGATGAGCGCCTCCGGAAGCATGCTATTTCGAGCGGTTCTGCCACACGTATCTAGTCCTTATCGGTTACGAGAGAAGAGTCCTAGTCCTATTACGGAATCTAGCTTTCATAGTAAGCCGACTAAATCGATCTGAATAGCTTAAAGTCCACGCCACCTTGTCTCACATCCTTCAATAGATCATGGGCCATCCTAGGGCCCATCCAAGTAGTACCCTCGTGGGGAACCCCTAGGACCCTGGTTCATCAACTCCCAGGCCCAGTAACACTGTCCACTGTCACTGATAAGGAATAGCCATCCATTTCTGTTGCCAGTCAATGTGCATAGGACTGAAAGTAGACGGCCAATCCATCCCAATGATAGCATCAAATGTTGATAACTGCAAAATTTTAAAATCCAAATGGAAGGTACATTGATCCACAGACCATTCGACTAACTTAAGAATCCCAGAGCTATGGAGGATACTACCGCCAGCAATCTGAACCCATGATGTTTGAGGCACTGACTGAAACTGAGATAATTGATCTGCCAATGCTTTGCTGAGGAGAGAAGTGGAACTGCCAGAATCGATCAATAGAATCACCAAAATGCCCGCAATTGAACCCTAGAACATGATGGTTCGAGCAGCTAGAGAACCACTGGAGGCCGCCTTAGACTAGGCGAGGCACAACTGTTCATCAGGCGCAAGATCACCATCAACAACAGATGAACAATCATCTTTAGAGAATGAATCCCATAGCACTTCCACCACATGAAGGACTTCTAGGGCACACTTGTGGTCTTTTAACCATTTGACACCACATTTGAAACACAAACCCAACGCCCTACGGTAAGACTTGATTGCCGCCAATTTAGCATCTGTAGCAGATGGGGCAGCTTGAGTTGTAGTCATGTTCTTGTCCGAACGTGGAGGAGGAGGTGGAAGTGGTAAAGCAGTGCACAGGATTGATAACGACTTGGAGGACGATGACCAAGCACCCATGCGTGGCACTCGAGCTGTGGTCGAGGCAGCCTCCTCCTGCAACAATGCGATAGTGCAAGCAGTATCCAAATCATTGGGGCGCAAGACAAGCACAATTGCTTTAATATCAGCTCGCAAACCGTCTATGAAACACATGATGTAAAACATAGGGTCGGTGGATTGGGAATAAGCTTTGAGTTGATCAACCAATTCGGTGAACAACTTAATATAGTCAGCCACAGTGGAGGTTTGTTTTGCATGAAAAAGTTGGCGAATAAGCAATTCCTTTTGATCGCGGTCGAAACGATCATGAAGGAGGCGGCAAAAACCTTGCCAATCAAAGAAGTCAAGCTGAATATTACACCAAGTTCAATTGATTGAAACCTATAGAGAGTCAATATATTTTACACCATCATGTACTACCGCATCGAGATGATGCTTAGATATACGGTGCTCGAGGACTCTGGCGAACCCACATGGATGAGGGAACAAAGTACATCTCAAAGTAATCGACCACATCGACCACAAGGGGCGCCAATGGCAAGGGTTATCGCCCGTCAAAATCGGGGGGAAAAGAGAGCTTGGGACTTCGTCACACCGCTCCTCGACCTGTGCTCGGGGATTGCCTCGATCACTCTCCGACCACGGCTCGGTGGCGGTGGAGCGGTAGGGTTAGCCACATGGCTCGGGGGCGGCTCTGGTGGCTCGGGGACTTCATCGGGTGGTAATGGCGACCACTCTCCGACCACGGCTCGAGGGACTTTGATATCGGTTCTTGAGGTAGAACGGATGGCGTGGTGTTTGTGGAGTCGGATGAGGAGGTGGAGGAGGAGGATGTTAGATTCTCAAAAGCGGTGGAGGATTACGGGGTGAGGCACACTTCACCCACGGTGAATGTGGCGACCTCTCACCTCGATGGAGGAAATGGTGGAGGTGGATTCGGATGAGGCGGTGGTGGAGGAGATGTCAAGAAAACACGGTGAAATGGGGATTCGGGGACTAGGCTGTGGGGATAGAGGAGGTGGTGGAGGGGAGATCAAGGCGTGCATAGCAAGAAACACGAATCCGGGAGGATCGGGAGCGGGGGGGAGGAGGATCCATAGAGGGAAACATACAATACCCAGGATTTGGGGCGTCGAACTCCTGCCTAAATCTGTGCGTCTTGTGTGTCGTCGGATCGACCACGGGAACCCACATCCTGTGGAGTCGAGGCATCGATAGCAGGTGTTGTAGTCATGTTGCGAAGGATGAGATGTTCCGATTGATAACGACGGTGGCGTTCATAGTTGCCGCCGGTGGTTGCAATGCGAGCATTATCCAAATGCCAAGCACAATTGCTTTAATATCGCCGCAAAGGCCGTCTATGAAAACATGGTGTAAAACAGTGGTCGGTGGATTGGGAATAAGCTTTGAGTTGATCACCATGCGGTGAACAACACTTGGAATCAAGTTTTGCATGAAAAAGTTGGCGAATCGGACTTGAAGCGATCATGAAGGAGGCGCAAAAACATCATCCACTAGACCTCTATGAAACCCGGGTGCACCATCGAGATGATGCTTAGATATGAGATCCACATGGATGAGGAACGCATCTGCCTTCTCGAGGCCAATGGCACCCCCTCAAAAGTCGCGCTCCTCCGAACGGTTGTGGAGCGGTTACGGAAAGCTTCAAGGTCGGCGATGAGGAGGTGGAGGAGGAGGATGGTCGGCATCCCGATCGATGTAGTTAGGCCTCGAGGGGAAACACGGTAGATCGGGAGCGGGAGGAGAGGGAAACATGCCTTTCGCGTCGATGGAACCCACGCATGGTGCCCATTGGCGAAAGCATGAGATGCGTGACGCCGGTGGTTGCAAACTACCCGGTCCGACTTGAAGCCGAGTCATTTGCTCAGCGGCGAGATCGCCGCTTCGCCTTCTCGAGGCCACCACCCTAGAGTCGCGCTCCTCCGACTTGGTGGCGGAAAGCTTCAGAAGTCCGCATCCCGATCGATGTAGTTGGCCTCGAGGAGTCAGGCGCTGCTCGATGGCGCGCCACAAAGCGTGACCGCGAACTCCGGTCCGGCGGCTGAATCGTCCAAATATTGATGCGGTGGTGGCAGCGGAAGCCGCAGCCGATTGAGTCACCTCTAGCGCCGCGAGCGCGAATCGGCTGTTGCTGCCCGGTCTGCTGCCGTGCGATACCGATCGGTGAAGTGGCGGTCGAGCTCGTTGAAGCGGTTGTTCATCGTGTCGAGGACGAGCTTGAGCGTAGGATCCATGGCACCAAGACGGCGTTGGAGGCGGGTGAAGTGGTGATGATTTGGGTAGTGTTCCATGATCGAACGAATCCGATACCGATTGTTAGCACAAGGGAATTTGGGGGAGAAAGAACTGGAATCGGAGATAGGCAGCAAAAAGAAAAGCGATGAACAACGACGAGTACTTGAATTTAGAACAAAATGTAATCTGTTTACAGTTCTTCGATGCCCTCTCTAACACTCAGTTCGGAAACATATACTACCCTTGCTCCGCACGATGACAGCCTAGCTATTGGACCATGTTGGGCCGTAGAAGCGGGTGTTGGGCCTTCTGGGTCGGCGCTCTCCTGGGCTCGACGACCCGGCCCCGAGTCGGCCCTCTCCTGGGCTCGATGACTCGGCTGGGCCTTCATCTTCCTGCTGGTCACGAGTATGGTTAGCTGATGGGCTAACAACGACGTCTAGCTAACCAGTCACGCCCATAAGCTATGGACTCCACAGGCAACCGACATGTGGGGCCGCATAATTAGGTGGCTCGGTCACGGAACCGACTCGTGCGGCGGCGGCGGACGAGCGATTGGGCGACCCAGAGGGCGTGTGCGTGCACAATCCCACAACGCAAGCGCGGCGTGGGAGTGGGAACCCTGGCGCGGCGGGTCGCGAGGAGACGCGGCGCGACGGAGCCGAGGCTGCCACGGCGGATCCGCGTGGACGTGCCAATCCGCCGAGCCCGCCCAGCTGCTGGTCGTGGTCGGCTCTCGCCCCTGGGCCTGTCGGCGGCCATCAGCGCTGGCTAGGTGCCAATTTGTTTTACGGGACCAGATCCGGGTACGTACGCAAGCCAAACCGAGTAATTTTTTCACGTCATTATATGGCTATTTTTATCTTCTTGATCGTGCCACATCGACGCCCCAACCAATCATACTAAGTCCTACCCCGTTTTCTTGGCCTACCATTTCGATGGAAAATCTGCCACGTCAGCTTATCAGCTGCTACTACTATACGTAGAAGTAGAAAGCGCTATCGGCTAGCACGCCAGCTCCTGTCAATAATGCAGGGAGAGAAGATGTAAGATGCCACGCAAATAACGCCAATCATTGCGATTTATCGCTAAAGAGAGAAGGACGCATGACGAGTACGTAACGATAACGAGTGACGAGATGACAGGGAGGGGGCGAGGTCTGATGCGTACCTACTAGGTGTCTAGGTCCCTGTAGACAACGATGTGCCACGAGTTTCGGCTGGATTACTGCAAGCCTGCAACATAGAACGTACTACTGTATTCTTCGACCTTCACCTAAAATCATTCGTTTGGTTTATAAAGTGGTATTTTAAGCCAATCCAGCCGAGCTTCACTGCAAGCCTGCAACATAGAACATACTACTGTATTCTTCGACCTTCACCAGTAGTATCTTGTACTAATGTACTGTACTCTGTTTATCTCAGCCTCCTGACGACTGTCCTCCCGATAGCGTGGCCCACACTGGCGTTTGCAGTAAGGGAGCACATTACATGAGCTCATCACTGGTTCACTGGGATGCTGACCCTGCCACAATCATTTGATTATTCTGCATGATCTATAGCTGGACTGAGATCAGCTGTAATGCTAATGATACACAGTACTAATAAAAAGGCTAAAAGCTAGTAATCACAAGTGGTGGCCCTTTGAAAGCTACAGCCACGGCCGGAACCAAAAGATCGTCAGATAATATAATTACGCTAGTCATGATCAGAAACAAACAGCATACACTGACAACCAGCTCGCAGGCATTGCGCTTTGAAAACTTTATTCAAGAAAAAAAAATCTCGGGTTGAACCGAATGATCAAGGGACGGACAGACGGCCGAATATATATATATTTTTAAAAACGGCAAAAGCTTTATCGTAATTTTTATTAGACGGAAAAAAAGATAAAAAAAGGTTTTAGTACACAAACAGCTACTCACCTGAGCGCTTCAGCCGCAGATATTTTCGCACCGGCCGGCTCTTTGATTTCTCTCTGATGCATGCGTCCTATGGGATTGGGGAATGGAACACGGATCTGCTTGCCACTTTCTTTGGCGGATCGCCCGCAGTTTGGCCCTCTCTCTCTCTCGCTTGTCCATATGCGGATATGCCAGCACCTGCTAATGCAAGGACAAGCTGAAGGGTTGCCGCTGTTACTGATGGACCTATACGCCTCGTGGTTGCTCAATGCTCCATGGTGAATTGGTGATTGACTAGTCTACGTGCGCCTTTGCGCACGTGGTTATCCAACAAAAAAAATGCAGCGTAGGATTAAAAGCCTTTTTTTATCTGAAAATCAGGTAAGAAACACTAAAACTAACAAGACAATGCATTACCTTAAATCGATAAGCTAATTTTTTTTCTCAATGCAAGCTAAGAAATAGTGTTTTTGTTGAAACATTGGTGAGAGTCATAATAATCTTAGGCTGTGTATGTGCTAATTAGATAGAACAAAGGAATATAAATGGTGCTCTGATCTTACTGGCTCTACTAAATCTGGAGTTAGTCATTGGGAGTTGGAAAATTAAAAATGAACCAACATTTTTAATTCCAATGAACTAAGGATAAGTAGAGGGTATTATATAAGTCAATGCTACACGCATTGATTAATCAGGTAATTAAATTCATAACTTAGTGAACTTAAACATTAGTTTTTACCATCCTAACTAATGCATCTTGCATCTCAGGTTTCACTCTATTAATAAATGAGAATAAAGGCAACCATAGAAGCAATTTAGAATTGTTCACTCTATTTCAAGTACACACCTTCATAGTAGCTTCTCAAATGAAGAGCTCATCAAATAGAAAGTGTTAGGCCTAAACACAATAGGGTCACCTTGCCCAAATAGCACTGTAGCGCAATGACCATCAGCATCAAAAAATGGACCTAATTGTTTCTTACATTTGCTAGAGGATATGTATGTACAATTTTAAGATGGCTAGTAATAAACACGAATGGGGACATTTTCTGTAATCCTTTCGTCTCCGAGACTTCATGTAACTAAATCAAATGAATTTAATTCTCATAGACACGTAAAAACAATTGGAAACTGTACTAAATTTTACTAAGCACTAACTGTTCATGGGCATATTCAAATCGCTAAGCCTCATTAACCCCTACTGTTTTACTTCAACTAAACTACTGTTGTAACCTCTCATGTAACTCCACATTGTTGTGTTTCCGATAGTACAATGACCAAATGTCATGCAATCCTGCAGTAGCTATATGGACCCATATCAAGTTGCAACAATGAATATAATTTGAGTAAAAGGAGAGAAGCGCTGGAAAATACCATAAACTGAATTGGAATTAAATACGAAGAGAACGACTGATAGGCTGCCTAATTGCCCAGCAAACCATTTTGTGAGCTAAATTACATAATTCCTACAAAACCAGTCCCAAGGAATTCAGTGGATAGTTAAATCATATGGTCGTGATCCTAAAATAGAAAGGGCCTATAAGGAAGTAAATCTTCAGTGGATTGTAGATCCACCGAAATGATAGACAGCCGTGTGAATCCTTTAGAAATTGTTTGCTGTGATGTTGATTACCTGTTCGCTGACTGTTGCCCTCTATGTAGAAGCCTGCAGTCCAACATCTTAGATCACCGGTTACTTGGTCGAGATAAGAGGACGATCATCCCTGTGAGATAGAGAGAACACGTATGAAGGTTCAGTTTCAACAGCATGGATCTTGATTAAAAACATAACTCACATGTTTCTAAACAGGTAAAAACATATAGGATGCATAATTGAAAATTAAAGCCAAACTAAAAAAACATACAGAAGGCTACATCACATTCATCAGAGCAGAAATTAGTTTGGTATTTAGACATACCTAAAAGACAGTGACCTCTGCTCTTGTACGTACATGATGAGCAATGGTATACGCTTGTATATGTTTTGAAAAGGTTCACAACAGTAACAGGAAGCTTTGAGACATGGTTAGGTTTTTCTTTTTCAGAACACAAATTGTATGTGTAAGTAAAAATAATACATACATACAGAAAGCGAAATCAAGAGAATAGAGACATAAGGTGGCAAATGAGTTAAAGGGGATTTTTAGGCTACCGTACCAAGCCCAAGGGAGGTCAAGGAGGAAGAAATAGAGCAGAGGATGGCCACCGCTGCTGTCGCCGGCGAGCGTCTCGATGCGGGAGCAGGGCACCGCCGTCGGGGGCGGGGTCAGTGTTGTGCTGCCCCGACCTGTAGCACGGACAGCTAGGGTTTCCTGGAGCACAGTAGCACACACGGGTCTGAGGGAGGAGGCAGCACCTGGGGGAAGTGACGCCGGCGGACAGCGTGGGGGGGGCGGTGGCCGCGGTCGCTCCGGGTCGTGGCCGGGGACGACCATCGCCGGTGGCCATGGGCGGAGCCGCGCCGTAGGCCGGGAGCGCCGTCGCGCCCCGATCGCGCCTGGCGCAGTGAGCCTCGATGCTGGGCCGGACGGCACGCCGGGCTGGGGAGGAGGAGGAGGAGGAGGGCTGTAGCCGCCGCGTCAGCCGTCGTCGCCGTGTCCTTGTCGCGCGTCCGCGTCGGGGCTAGGAGCGACGGGGTGAGAGATGAGAGGAGGAGGCGAGATATTATGAGAAGTTTCAGGAAGGAGAAGTAGAAGCTGGATATATATTTGGTTGCCTGGCTTTGGATGAGAAGCAGGAGAGTCTAATGAGAAGCAGGTGAGAAGCTGGATAAGGTAAGGAGAATCACGAGAAGTCGATTTCGGTAAAATTTGCTTTATGAAACCTGGGTCGTCGGATGGGAAGATCGAACAGCTAACAAAATTTATGGCGACGTGGACAGGCTAGGAGGCGGCCAAAGCAAATTGCCTATGTATACACTAGTCCATCACGCGCGCCTTTGCGCGCGTCGGCGATTAAACGGAAATCAAACCGTGCAGGTAACGGCGTTTATACCTTGAAATTGTTGGGATGCTAAAATCTAGATTTTTCCTGTCTTCCACAAATAAGGTAGGCTACAGCTATACTAATCATCCCGAGACATGAACTTTCTTAAGGTGCCCTCAATGAAGCGGCACTGAGAGGGAAAACCAAAGCTATATTAGATTTAAATATTACTTTCTCATACCACAAATACTTTGCAAACATACCTTCAATCACATTTATGATAGTAAAGAAAGGACAAACGGAGGAACAGTTTAAAAATTAGCATACCTCCGAGGAAGAAGCAGCCGTTAGCGTGTGATTTTCTATTGGGTCAATGCATAAGCCGCCGCCATAATTGTAAAGCGCTATTTTGTCCAGAAGCCACCAATTTAGATAATCTGAAAGTTTATCATTTTATTTTGCTGCATAAGGTTAAGGTACAGCTAGAAGTGGCATCGCTAAGTTACGTACCTTGATTTTCACCATTTTGTTCAGAGGCCACCAATTCAGATAGTCTAAAACTACATCATTTTATTTCGATGCATAAGGTCTTGAAGGCAGCGTCACCAGACCAATTAGAAGGTCAGCCAATACACAACCAACAGAGCAGATATCAATCGCAGCATTAATATTGCGTAGCTCCAAATATTAGTTCAGGCGCCCTATAATACCGCGAGCAAATGTACGATATGTTAGGTTCCCATGGAATTGAAATAGATATTTCATTTTATTAAACCCATGAACATATTCGGCATGAATAAACTAAAAGAGAGAAGTGTACCAATCTGCTAGCAGTTCCAAAATTGCAAATCTTAACATGATGTGTATGAGAATTGACTAGAAAGGCTAATCAAGATGCAATAAAAAATTTGTTCAGCAGTTACCGTAAAACCGAACGAAAAAATACCTAATAGATTTAAGCAGACACGTTTTTGGCAAGACGATATGTAAATGCCACAGACCTTTTTTTAACATTAAGAGCAACTATAATCGTATATCGAATTTACAAAAAACCGTGAGCCATATCGTATATCAATAAACCGTGAGCAATTATAATCGTATATCAAATTGAAGATAATCAAAGAAAAAAAAGGAAAAGCACAAAGGTGTCAGGAAGACCGCTTCCATGAGGACTAAGAGCATTGGGAGAGGCAGGTCTGGCAAGGAGAGGTAAGGAGAAAGGGGGAGCGGGAGAGGAAGCGAACCTGCGAGGCGACGAAACGACGATCAGCGGTTCTGCGTGGAGCACCTGCACCAGTTCGTGCTGGGGGGGGGGGGGGACACCAACCTACATATATCAAATGCATGTAAGAGCTATGCTTGTATGTCCTTAGAAAAACATGGCAACCTAAGCTTTACATACATTACAATTTGAACATTCCAAGATTTAGGCCTGCTAACCTTAAAATCAGTTAAAATGCATTGAGGCATATGGTTTCTCCTTCTTTCTTCTCTGTGACATGGTCCTCCTGAACCAGGCTAAATAACAATTACAGAAGTAGCTAGTAAAACCAATAACTCATATAGATTTAAGCATTAGGTAACTACACTTAGTAAAAATGTCTAGATCAAAAATGGTATGCACATCTGGAAACATCATAAAACAAAGAAAATGGAGTTCATCAGTGTAGATAAAGATAAAAGTGGCATGACATTAAAAATAGAGCATTATTCTTTCTGAAAACTCATTGGTTTCAGTTAAACAGGAATCTCCTGGAAGGAGGACATGGACATATGCACTAACCAATCAGTATCGTAAATCACACAAGGAAAAAAATGGCATAAAAAAGTCACTGGCCTTCCTGCTCTTTCAATGAATGGACACAATCCATTACGAGGAGATGACAAATCAATGCTCAGTAATATATCAAGATTGTACATGTAACCATTTTTACTAACCTAGAGGTATTATTTTGAACAAACCAGCAGATTTTAATTCAGGTAATAGCAAATAAAATACTAAAGGGAATAAAATCAGCAAAAGCTTTAGAATCTACTGTTCTCAATTGCCATAGAAATTATTGTGAGGATCTGCCGCTCCAAAAAATGCGAGGGAGAGAGGATCTGGGGGAGGAGGCATGGGACGAAGGAGGAGAAGAAGAGGGTGAGTCACCGTCAAATTCAGTCGCCGAGCTTCACCGCCGCCGCCGCCACCGCACATGCACCTAGGGTTTCGTCGAGCAAAGGAGCACAAGCTCCCTAGCGGGAGAGGGAGGGGGCCGCCGAGCCCCTCCCGTGGCGGCGCATCGCCCGCAGGGCGCCGTCGCCTGGCACCTGCCACCGCCTGGCACCTGCCGCCGCATCGCGCCTACCGTAGCATCGGGAGGGAAGGGGAGGAAGAAACATAGGTGAGAGGCAGGCGAGGGAGGGCGGAGGAGGAGGACAGCCGTCGTCGCCGCCGCGGCCGTCTCGCACCCGTCGCCCCTGCTTGCGTCGGGACGGAGAGGGAGAGACGGACGGGGAGAGAGAGGAGGGAAGAATCTGCAAGGAGAAGCTGGAGCCGAGTATATATTTGTTCCACCGGATTCGCATGACAAGGCGCAGAAGCTAGCAAAATGAACCCAGAGCGACGAGGAGCCGGCAGAAGTTGATTCCAACAGAAGCGGCTACGAGCAATCTGGGCCACACGATGGAGGATCGGACGGCCAGGAGAATTCGAGGCAATATGGATACCCTGAGAGGCGGCCAAAATAACTTTGATATATTAGAATGACCCGGCTAGGTAGGCGGCTAGCTAAGCTCGTGATGGGCGAGCGCGGTTGGTGGACAAGCCGTGGATCGGTGATTAGTATGACAAGCCGTGGATCAGATCAGATATTTCGCCAATGGCGGTCGCGGCGGCAGTGGATCGGCGGCAGCGGGGCTTTTTTTTATATATATGCAATTGATCAGGGCAAGTGGTCACGGGTGACATGCAGATAATCATGCATGGAGTTGATTTGTGTCAGTAGTCACATACAGTGCAATTGGGCCAACAATCAGTGCTGTGGTGAATGGTGATGCTGCTGCTGCTGCTGCACTTTGCACTGTACGCAGTCGGCAGTTCCTACCAGCAATTCAGCACAGGCGAAACTGCTCACAGTGGCCAAATGTGTTGGCTTCTTCATCAGGTAGGTAGGTTCAACAATAGATAAACACAGACGAACTTGCTCCTGAATATAACGAGAACTACATACCGTTCAAAACTTTTGTGTCGCGACACAATTCGTACCATTTTCTCGTATTTAAAAAGCAAGTTACATGCTACTCCTGCTCCTTGCGAGCACATAATAGTTGATGATGTCACACTAGAGTGACTCGTCTGCACAATTATTAATTTGTTTCTTCAGTTGCCATTGGCTTCGATCTACTACTAGATGTCTCTTCCTCTTCGTGTTAACGAACATGTGAAATGGCACACATCTCATGTTCATGTTTACTCCAATACTCCCGGCCTCCGTAAAAAAAATACAATTTTTTGTTTTATGAGAAATCAAACAATTTAAAATTGATCAAATCTATATACAAATAATAATATTATGATACATAAATATCATTATATTAATTATAAATATATTTTTATAATAAACTTCTTTGAAAATATAAATGCTGATATATTTTTGAGCCCTTTTACAATGGTTGGAAATGCTTTATAACGCTTCCTAATGCCTATCCAAAATAGCTATTTTTATTGCTTTATTCATTCAAAATCCGCCGCCCTGCCCTTGCCCCCGCTGGAATTATTTCACCATCGAACTCGCCAGAAACGAGGACGGCAACGAAGACGACGACGAGTTCCTGCCACTGGAGATCCAGGACGACGACGAGGACAGCGACTTCCTCCGATCTGTCTCCCTCAACCGGCATCCTTCTCCGGCTATGTCTACATCGACAGAGAGCCGGCCTCTGCCTCCGTCCCTTCTCCTGCGGCAAGCTCGCAACAACCCTCCAGAAGGTACCGATTAGAATTAATCTCGTTCTTCTCTTATTGCGTGCAGGGCCAATTTGAGTATTGTTATGTGTATATCTAAAAGCCCACAGATCTGCTATTTTATTTTTGTGGTTCAGTACTAGAAGCTTTAGTGATTAACCTTTAGAGAAATTAGCGGATGATGCATCTAATGTAGTTCTGTAGTAAGCTGATGTCCATTGGTTCCAGTGGCCCGGTGGATTTGACCACAAATCATGAAAACATGCCCAATTTAATTTGGTTCAGTGCTTCACATCCTTTTTCTGAACCCATTGTCCCAATATTACAGATCTGAGTGCCATGATTGTGAAGGGTTGTACAGCAATAGCTGCTCGCCATGTTGTTTGCTGCTGCAGTTCGCACCTTGCAAGACTGCAACATTGAGGGTAAGATGTAGTCTACCTTACATGTAGCAGCCACATAGTATTGTCAAAATGAAAAATTTTGAGATAAGACCTTTCATTGCATATGGGAGGTGATTATTTCATGCCACAAGTTATTGTCTAGTGCAGGTGGCCATCACCATGCTCAATATAAAATTCAGGTCATAGATTGCTCTATTTCTGTTCCTGGAACTACTGTGTTTTGCAGCAGTGTATGAAAGTAATTAGTATCTGCTGATCCGTCTATTTTTGCAATGATTAACAATCATATATCTGTTCCTGGTGCTTAATCATAGTTTTTTCTATTTCTAGCTTTTTTTTGGGGGGACACAAGTGATTTCTCGGATGACAGAGGGTGGTTTCTTATATTCTTATGTTTGTTTGGGGATGGAAACAGTGCTCAGTCACTTTTCCAAATTAGGCCTAAATATTTGTCCGTAAAAATGAACTCATAAAAGGTACAAATTTGTCATACTTTCCATTTCCATTGTTTTTTTTTTCAAATTTGTCTTCCAAAGTAGATAATGAATCCGTTTCGGGCAATTCCTATAATGTTGTTCAGCAGTACTTGAACGTCTTGTTTTTTTGAAATTCCTATAAATATACAAAAAAAATTCAAAATAAAATTAAAAAAATGATATTAGAATGTATCTCGGCCTGTTAGGGCGTCATTATTCTTTTTAGTCTCTAGGCTCTGGATGCAGGAGAAAAAAAAACATCCAAAAATTGGCGTGCAAAATGTGGTGCACAAGGATTTGAACCTGCAAGGTGCTGCTCCTAAACCAAGTTAGCTTACCACTCGGGCAGTCCCTAGTTGATGCATATAGAGCGTTGTTACTTTTTTTCTCTCCACAGTCTGTATGCAGGGGTAAAAACATCAAAAATTATGTTTGAATTTCAAATTGTTCAAACAAAGTCGGGTGGAGAAATAATCAAAATAAAAGTTATAGATCTCGATGAGTTGTACAACTTTGGTGTTGCTGACTTTTCCATTTGAAATCATTTACTGCCTCAAAATTCTGTTTGAAGTTCTCGAATTTTTAAATTCAAATTTTTAAATTGTTCAAACGAACTCATATGAAGAAAGGACCTAAATCAAAGTTGTAGATCTCGATGGGGTCTGCAATTTTGCAATTGAGTACATTTTCAATTGAAATTCTACATTTTTTGCTAGGAATAATTCATCCTTCTATTCCTAAATTAACATAAAATAATGTAATACTTCTAAATTCTGTCAAAAAAATTCTACAAATTTGCATGGTTTTGTTACATAATCGTTAGATAAAAAAACTCAAATGATTTTAACAAAGTGACAACACACGTCGTTCATGATTTAATACATCTTCTCATATAGTTATATGGGAAGAGTATGAAGATGTATCCAATTGTGAACATTTGTACCACCACTTTGTTAGGCCTTTAGTCCACTTAGACGAGACATGATAGTAATCAGTCCAATTAACCAAGAGATATATTGCTTATAAAAAAGTCTATATTAGTTAACTGAGAGATGTAATACGTATTAAAAAAAGTCCATAGGAAAAACAAAAAAAATAAAAAAAATACAGTAGAGAGGGTCGAACCCATGCGGCCTTGCCCTTTGCGGCTACACTTGAAACATTTACCAACCGACCTATATAAGGCTGTTTGTTTGAGTGGAAGTTTTACGATATTTATATTATATAGTTGCGTCTGCTCAGCGCCTGATTTATAGAATAGAATTTGAAATATTTTTTTTATTTCCATGTGAGTAGTATAGAACTACACTACACATAGGATTTTTGGAAAAAAAAATGAAGCTCACATTCACGTGCATGAGAATAGGAGAACACCGGACAGCTATCTAATTTTGGGCCGGCCCAATGTGCAAAGCAGCAGCACCGCATCTTGCCTGCTAGTGCCAGCTTTGCTCCTAGAGGAAGAGGCAATAGTCCCACCTTGCCAATGCAAATAAGAAGGCAGATGCCATATTCTTGTATAAGAAGATAAAAGCTAGCATATATTCGTTGAACTGAGTACGAAATAGTCCCACCTCGCCTCGACAAACAGAAAAACAAATTGTTGTCATTAGAAAGGAAGTACTGATCAGCGGAGAGGACGACACAATTAGAAATTATCCTTCTCAACTATCATTATTGAACCAATCATTATTCAACCTGATGACACATGGACCAAGCTAGAAAGTGCTTGGTCATACTTCTGCCTATTCTTTTAACCATATGCACTCAGTTCAGTCCCAAACCCAAAAACTTCTGACGATAAGCTCCAAGACCATTCCCACAGCAATTGAAAAGATGCAAAAGTTCCCAATGGCAGTGAGAACCTGGATAGTGAAAGAACAGATGTTCATCACGTCATAAATTTACCAATGAATTAATCTGTCGACAACAAAGGAGCAATCGAAATGTGATCAGCAAGTATGCTAGCTACTGAACCTTTTGCACTCAGGATGAAGCTGCTGATAAAAGAGAGAAGATAATGCCAACCGAAAACTGTAAAATGACAGTAAAGTTAGTAAATGGGCTGCTAGATAGAATAAGTAAGTTTGCAGGCTTCAGACAACCCACACTGTTGCTCTGACTACTAAGTAACAGTCACATGCAGTTTGGTTCCTTTGGCCCTGTTTGACTGCTGGTTTCTGCACTGTTAGACAACCATCGTATAGTATTTTCTGTCTAAGAGCATGTCCCGTTGAAGCATGATGTTGGTATCCATTTTGTCATGTTCCTCCTTTGAGTGCACGGCCCAAGGATGCACGCTCTTCTCTCAGCTTGATGTCCATTTCAGTACGGTGAAGCATAACCACACTATCCATTTCTTCACGCTCATGCTTCATCCTCTGTTCGAGCTCGTCATGCTCCTGCCGCGACTCTGCATCCATAGGTCCTGCAATATTCAACATATCACTTCGTCCAATTAGAACATTGCAGTACACTTTGACATACACTGACGATCGGCCGCACATAATGCTTGGCCAGATATTTGGCCGATTTTTTTCTCCAAAATCAAAAAAAATGGACAGCAGGTAATTTATAATATACTTGATGTGTGGCATAACTCAATTATTAAATGCAGGTCTGACAAAAGACAATTCACATTTCAAAATCTCAATTGATAAACAGATATCCTACTGTCTGATCCTCAGCAGGGACAGAACATCAGATATCTAGCAGCTAGTTTCCTTCGTGAGATCAACTGAATTTAATTACACAGGCTAACCAACCAGAGTACATGATAGTCACGGCAGATCAAATATGGTTGAGATCAATTTAATCGGCCAACACAAGACAATACCGCAACAGCACAGGAAGTTAGAACAGAGTACACCCTAGCTACAGACTGAGCCTTATTTACAAGGAACAAAGGTGTACATCATCTCAGTTACTTTGGACATTATGCAAAAACATTGATCAGTTTCCTTTCAGAAGAATCACCAACTATATATGCGATGCTGTGACTAATGAAAGAAACAAATTGTTGTCATTAGAAAGGAAGTACTGATCAGCAGAGAGGATGGCAGAATTAGAAAGTATCCTTCTCAACTATCATTATTGAACCAATCAGCAAAAAGAAAGGTATGCTTCCATGAAAGTGAAAGACACTTCCATAAAAAATGAAGACCTGTCACTGCACATTTTTATAAGTTATCTCTAGCTAATGCACTGAATACTATAATCACCAAAAGCAGCCCTTGCAAAAATTCATGAATCATACTACCATAGCAAATAAAATTACTCACACATACCACATACACACAGAAAAGTAATCTTCACAACCTAGCAGCTGCAAGCGTGGCTTGTCCCAAGCCCCAACCGTGGATCAGGTTTTTGCAGCATTTTGCAACAGTACTTTAATTTTAAAGTTTAAAGCCCTTACTGCATCCTGTGTTTGTAAAATCCAAAGGCTGGGAATTCCTTATAACAAGTTAAAAAGGGTCTAAAGTAACAATATAACATTAAATTGTGCCTTTACAGAATTATCCCTTTAGACTTTCACAAATGTACACCAATACTTCAGGATATTTTCCCATTTTGTTAACGAACATCAGCTAGTAAAACACACAATTTAACTGTGATTTCAGGATAGCAAACATTTCTAGCCCACACACTTACCCACTAATTCCTGATTGCTTACACAGGATAACAAAATCATATAGGTTGCAAAAGAGATGACGACCATAATATGTCGAACCTCGCTTAAACGGATCAGGCCTGAACTCAAATTCCTCATCTTTCCATTCGTCGTCGTCGTCCTTATCCTCCTCCATTTGGATGTTGCGTGACACATTAGCAAGCTTATCACTCAAAACCACCCATCAACCCTGAGCTTCTCCTGTTGCCAGATGCAGCAAACCCAGGGACTGCTGGTAATTAGAGACTAACTGAATATTGCAAATTCATGAGAGTATAAGCACATAAGCAATTAGTAGTAATGTCGAATCAAAGGGCTCAATCAATGATGCACAGATCAGTAGATCACGCAGATCCAGGAGATCTAGGAGACGGAGGTGGGGGCGAGGACGGTGGCGGTGGGGGGTGAGGACGGCGACAGCGGTGGAGACGAGGAAGAAGTCGACCGAGGTGGAGCCGGATCAGGTCTTCGGGCGCTCCGGGCGCCGGGGAACACGCCATGGTGGAAGGGGAAATGCGAGCACGACAGCAAGGGAGGGGGTGGAATTGGAGATGAACGGGCAGACCTATGCACACACCAACAGCCACCAGAGCGGCGCCGTTGTCAAACTCGCCTCTGCCGCCGCCTTCATCACCTCCTCCTTCACGCAAGGCTCCAATCCCATGGCACCTGGCATCCCGTGGAACCGGATCTCTGCGGAGACTCCGTGATGTCAGGCCGCAACTGCCGCCGCCCTGCCTTCGCCCTCATCCTCATCCTACCCTCGGCGGACGGCGGCGGCGGTGGACGGATGGACGGCGGCAAAGACAAAGACGTAGAATGAACTCATGAACAAAATATTCATCTAACTATACTACTTATTATCCTGGTTCAACTCCTTGGGACGGCCGCCGCCGCTGTGACCCGGAGCGCAGTCGCCGCCGCGGCCTCCATGTGCTCGGTTGGGGAGCTGAGGGCTGGTGAGGAGGGGTCGGGCCCGGATCTCGCCGGAGACGATGCAGGAGCGGCGCAGCGCGTCGAGGTCCTCCCGCGGACGGACGGCGGACGGCGGCGGCGAATGAACCCTAAGAGACAAAAATATTCATTTTTTTAAAAAAAGCAAATATTCATATAACTATAGTATTTAAATCATACGTCCCAACTATACTACTCAAAATATTATTTTTATAATTGTGGATTCACCGTTTTACCCTTGATTAAAAAAATAACTACGAAAAAGAAATTGTCCCTCTTTTATTTGAAGTCCTAATCACGAGGCGTTTACAAGCATATTTAAATGACCATGAACACATCCAACGCCTCGGCGTCTCCTCATTAACGCTTTCTCTCAACGCCTTCATATGGCCCCACCTAATCATCATCGTTAACCGCCTAACGCTTCCTGACGCCTCCCCAACCATAGTAAAAAAGTTCTATATTTTTTTATAAACTTGCTTGATTAAACTTAAATTTTTTTGACTTGTTCCAAACCTATAATTACAAATCTTTATGGAATGGAGGGAGTAAAATACAAGATTGATTCTAATAGAGTGCTTATATACCTTTTTAAAAGCAAGATTAATCCGTGTGTGCTAATTTTATGCTCATTTTAACTATCTCACTTCAGGGCATGCTAATTAAGTTTGGTTGATCATCAAAAGATTTTCTAAACCCAAGTGACACCAATAAGTCAACGAAGCGATGCAACTGATTCATTAGCGCTATGGAGCCTGAAGTCTAAAACAGCCTTAAAAGAACACCACAACTGAAAAACACTAGTACTCATGAACCAGAGGAACCTGTATGAAGTCAATTGGAGCTTGCCATGTAACACGCTCCAGGTATGGATTAAAGGTCGAAGCTTTTCACAGACCTTTTCTGAAGATACCTGGAGCGAAAATCTTCAATTCGCAAGATTGTGAATCCAGGAAACGCCAAGAAGACCCTTTGAATTTGTAAACCTGCTCCTGCTTTTCTGGGACTGGGAGTCTGCTAGACTGGGAGTACAGTGATCCAATTGGTATACATGAAACGTAATATTTGAAGCAGTAAATAAGTAAGCACGCATGGAGGCTCGCCGCAAAATTGTTAAGGCTGGTTTGGATTGGCCAGTCAAGCAATTCTGGCCCTACACATCTAAAACAATATTTTAATTCTCCGTCTTTGTCATTACAAAAGATAACCTTAAGTAACCTCCTATTTTTTTCAATCTAAATTGGCCACCTATGGCATTATTAAAAATAATCCGCGATAACCCCAAAATTAGCGTCTAAGATTAGACACTCTTTAAAGACATCCGATGATTTACCCATCTTTATCAGTATGAATAACCCTTGGAATCCTAAGATATTTTTGAATTAATTACATATGTCATTATTAAAAACTAAAAATCATTCCAAGTTACCATTTTATGTCATTTTAGTATAAGGATACACGTCAGTATGTAGACAATGTGTATTCTTTCCGTCTCTTTTTAACTATCGTTCTTTGACTAACTATATATAAAAATATTAATATTTATAGTATATAATTAGTATTATTAGATAGACTGTTGAATTTATTTTCATAATAAACTTATTCTGAGATACAAATGTTGCTAATATTTTCTCCAAGTCTAGCCAAATTTAAGAAAGTTCGACCAGAATAAATACCATAATGATACTTGAAAAGGGGCAAAGGGAAGATATATGAATGTAAGAAGCAATAATCACATTGATTCCATGTCAAATATATAACTCAAGCTAATATTTCAACAAAATACATGATAATACACATGGAGGAGCAATACAAATGAGATGACTACGAATGAGAGTAAAAGTATATAGATTAAATGGTAGCTAGGGTATATCCAAAAACCAGTAAAGAAAATTATCTATATGAGCATCGTGTTAGAGTATGAACATGTGGGGGAGAGGAGATAGGAAATTTTGATCAAGTGTGGGCCATCAAATTTATCTATGAATTATTAATGCCTTAGCGTTACTAGCATGGGTTAACGTTGTTAACTTCTAAAATCAGGCGCTGATGAGTCAGCATCACAATTCTTCAAAGGGAATAACTCCGCCCGTAGGCCCGTATCTCGACGCAGCTCCACCACACCCTGTCCGGTCCCCCACGTAACAGAGCCCCCGCCGCGCCTGCGTGACAGGGGAGCCCATCCACTCACCACACCCAGGGGGTCTCAACCACGTCGTGCTCACGTCACCTCTATCGCCAGGTTCTTCATCTCCGTCGCGCGGGAAGATGCCAGAAGCTTCTGCTCCAGGACCTCCAGCAGGGCTAGCGGAGGCAGCATGTCGTGCGGGAACGTGCCGCGTGCGCCAGCGCGGACGCCTGTGCTTCCTCCGATGGAGGGCTGGCGCCAGCTTACAGCAGACGCCGCCATGGCTCCCCGCACTAGCTCTCTCTTCCTCGCTATACTGCCCTACGTTGATGAAACAATTGCAACATATGGTTGAAACAGATGAAACATTTGGAACATAGTCAATGTAACATATGCAACATCTAGATAGAACACTTACAACATACGTCTGAAACAGATGAAACATATGGAACATGTTGTTGCAACATATGTGTGAAAAATATGCAAACATCCAAATCAAAACGTTGCAACGTACGTCTATTCCAACCGTCGGATCGGAGCCGGCGGCGAGCGGCGGCGCATGAGCACCACTAGCACCCAACAGCAGCGGCGCGTGCGAGCACCACCAGCAGCCAGCTCACCAGCACTGGCCTTGGCTCAGCCTAGCGAGCGGCGTGTGCTACGAGAGGGAGCAGGAGGCGCGATGCACGACCCGAGCGAGGAGCGAGGTGCGGGCGGGGCGCGCGACGGGCAGGGGTAAGGAGCAAGGAGGGAGCGGCACAGTGTGATAAAGTGGTGGGAAGATGGCCGAGCGAAGTGAGCTAGCGGTGTCTAAATAAGAATAAGAGACGGAGGAAGTCAGTGTTACGGTGCATGTCACGCCATGCGTCCGTCCAGAGCGAGTCGCTGACGTCCACGGTCCTGTTGGTAGCATTTTCGTTCTTCAAAAGAACAAACAGGACAAGTATGCACAGAGCAAGGTTTGGTCACTAGTAGTCACTCAATTCGGATCCCAATAGCAACCTAAGCAAGTGGTAACTGGTGTCTGTGACACTGATCTCGCATTTGGCGGCGCAGCCTGACACAGCTCGCCGCCGCCTTCCCCCCGTTCCTCTTCTGCCCACTGCTCCTCGCATACTTGCCACTCACCTTGCCATCCTGACTCCTACTCGTCGCGGCGACCAAGGGTCCCGTCACGCCATTGAGTAACGTCTCGCCATCCCAGTCAGGCAGTGAGAGTAAGGGCGAGGAAGAGCAGATGACGATCACCTCATCCGTCAAGCTCGTTGGAGGCACGCTGTCAGTCTACGGCCGGGCGGTCCTGTCCGGCGTGCCCGCAGCCGTAGCGGCGTCCTCTGCTGCAGCGGGTGGAGCAGTCGACGGGGTCTTCCTCGGCGCCGACCTCGACGAGTCAGCCTCCCGCCGCGTCGTCTCCCTCGGCGCCTTACGGTCTGGTGTCGACCCTGAGAACACGAGGAAAATGCGAATTTTTTATCCATTCCGTTCCTGATGTGAAGTCTGCGATTATGGTGCAGGGACGTACGGTTCATGGCATGTTTCCGGAGCAAGCTGTGGTGGATGTCGCAGCGGATGGGGGACAAGGGCGGCGACGTGCCACACGAGACGCAATTCCTGCTCGTGGAGTCCAGGGGCGCCGGCGCCGGCGGCGAGGACGCGGCGTACGTCGTGTTCCTCCCGCTCGTGGAGGGTGCGTTCCGTGCCAGCCTCCAGGGCGGCGCGGGCGATGAGCTGGAGCTCTGCGTCGAGAGCGGGGACGCCTGCACGCGCGCTCTTCGTGGGCGCCGAGGAGTCCGGTCCCTTCGCGGCCATCGCTGGCGCCGTCGCCGCGGCCAAGTACGCCCTCAAGACGCTCCGGGTCCGCGCCGAGAAGAAGCTCCCGGGCATCGTCGACTACTTTGGCTGGCTGGTGCACCTGGGACGCCTTCTACCAGGACGTCACGCAGGAGGGCGTCGAGTCCGGGCTCCGCAGCCTCGTCGCCAGCGGCGCGCCGCCCAAGTTCGTCATAATAGACGACGGCTGGCAGTCTGTAGGCACGGACCAACCCAATTGCGACGACCCAGCAGGAGAGGCCAAGCAGCCACGCTTGCCCCGGCTCACGGGAAGGGAGAATAGCAAGTTCCAGAGCCACGACGACCCGGCCGCCGGCATCAGGACGGTGGTGCGCGCGGCGAAGGAAGAGTACGGCCTCAAGTACGTCTTCGTCTGGCACGCCATCACCGGCTACTGGGGCGGTGTCCGTCCAGGCGCCGCCAGCATGGAGCAGTACGTCTCCAGCATGCAGTTCCCCGAGATCTCGCCGGGCGTTGCCGAGAACGACCCCGGCATGAAGACCGACTGGATCACCGCCCAGGGCGTCGGCCTCATGCACCCGCGCGCCGTGTACCGCTTCTACGACGAGCAGCACGCGTACCTCGCCGCCGCCGGTGTCGACGGCATCAAGGTGGACGAGCAGTGCATCCTGGAGACGCTCGGCGCCGGCCACGGCGGCCGCGCGCAGCTCACGAGACAATACCACCAGGCGCTCGACGCCTCCGTCGCCAAGAACTTCCCGGAGAACGGCGTCATCGCCTGGATGAGCCACAACACCGACGCCCTCTACTGGTACGCTCCTCCCATCGTCCTAACCGTGAACGTGAAGTTCATAGCGAATCTGTTGACCAATTTGGTCGTGTGGTGCGACGTGACAAATCGCCAGCTCGAAGCAGACGGCGGCGGTGCGAGCGTCGGATGACTTCTTCCCAAGGGACCCCGCGTCGCACACGGTCCACATCGCCGCGGTGGCGTACAACAGCGTGTTCCTCGGCGAGTTCATGCTCCCGGACTGGGACATGTTCCACTCCCTCCACCCGGCCGGCGAGTACCATGGCTCGGCCCGTGCGATCAGCGGCGGCCCTGTCTATGTCAGGTCGCGATCAGTTTGCTCACCATACTCCCTTCCTATGTTCAGTGGAATTGGTAGCTGAATTGTGTTCTTGGTGATGGATTTGCAGTGACGCCCCCGGCAAGCACGACTTCGAGCTGCTGAAGAAGATCGTCTTGCCGGACGGCTCCGTGCTCCGTGCGCGTCTGCCTGGCAGGCCGACCAAGGACTGCCTGTTCACCGACCCGGCACGTGACGGTGTCAGGTAAGCTCGATCACCCTTCGCTTGCTCAAGATTTGGAACATGAACAAGTTCGCGGAGAAGAAGATCATGTTCCGCCCGGCCGGCGCCGACTCCCTGACCTGCGGCATCAGGGCTAACGACGTCCACCTCATCTCCGAGGCGGCGACGGGCGCCGAGTGGAACGGCGACTGCGCCGTGTACCGCCATGCCAGCGGCGACCTCGTCGTCCTCCCCAGCGGCGCGGCACTGCCCGTCTCCCTCAAGGTCCTCGAGCAAGACATCCTCACCGTCTCGCCGGTCAAGGTCAGCGCTCGATGTCTCCGATCACTGTCGCCATGACCAATCTGATGCTAGTTTTGAACTCAAGAATTGGCACCTGTAATAAACTAACTGATGATGCATCGCAGGAGTTGGCACCCGGGTTCAGGTTCGCTCCGATCGGGCTCGTCGACATGTTCAACAGCGGCGCGGCGGTGGAAGGCCTGACGTACCACCTCCTCGACGGCGCAAAGCTGCTCGGCGACGACGGGCCTGCTTCTAGCTCGGACGCCACCGGATTGGTGTGCGTGGAAGTGAGGGGGTGTGGCAGGTTCGGTGCCTACTCCTCGGTCAGGCCGAGGAGATGTTTGCTGGGCTCTGCGCAGATGGAGTTCACCTATGATTCTTCCACCGGCCTTGTTGTTTTGCAGCTGGAGGCGATGCCCAAGGAGAGGGTTCACAGGATTGTCGACTTGTAATGCGTTGTTTCACCAGGAATTCAGAGTATCAAAGTACGAGGAGAAACTCTTCTCAGAAGTTGAGATTACACCGTACCTTAAGTCAGGTTGGGTAGCGATAGCACATGCAGAAATGCACAAGCTCTAAGATAAGCGTGGTGTCGTTCATTGGATCGGATTAAGAAATGAAATCGCAAGGGATCAGCACTTCCGCATCCGGTGGTTTACCATTACGAATCTGAATACATGCACACATGCTGAGTGATCATACGAAGCTTAGTCTTATTATTGCCGTACTCGAAACATGTACGGCTACTCCCATGCATTTCTCTACTCTGTAACTAAATCGCTCCAAAAGTCCTCGTCAACTGGGTCTCGCAAAAAAAAAAAAAAAAAAAAAAAACTTGGCAGCATGAACCGACGTCCGAATTTGTGCATAAGGGCAATCAATTTTCCCCCCGCCTGGGTGCACCCCCGCCCACTCCTCCAATCGGCAAATTACACATTCAGAACCAATACTATTGTACCATTTTAGTTCATCCACCATCCCTATCGTCCTCACCTACGCCACACTACACATGCCCACCTTACCCGCGTAGGCACATAGCGCTACATCATGCTTGCCCTGCTACCCCATGCCTATGGCCTGCCTATGTTGCATCATCGGTGTAATGTCACACCCACGTTGCCACGCTAGGCCATGTCGTGCCTGCTGCGATGCTTACGTCGTGTGGTACATTGACCCTACTGCACTGCAACGATGGCCCTTTTGTTGTCGAGGGAGGTGAGGAAGGCTGAGAGAGTAAGGAACTAAATGTGAGAGGATAGCGAGAATGAGCATGAGTTCCCGGTCGACGGGGAAAGAGGACATGGTGAGGTGGAGCAAGCAGCGAGTCAAGCGGAATCAAGTAAGACCGCGGCAGGGAAGGCTCGGCTAGGACGTGCAATAGAGCAAGCACGACAAGGGCGACCAAGCGGCGTAGTAGGTCATAGGAAACTATGCATATCCCACTCGAGCTCCCGCCGCACATCTCATCCTCGTGTGTTACACCACTGTGGGTGGACAAACGTGGTGCAACATGATATGGCCGCATGAGTGTGGTGGGCACATGCCAGTGTAAGGGAAGGGGAGACTGGGACAGTACATTAAAGTCTAGAGAGCTGAGTGTGTATTTTAAAAATATTAGAACAGAGAATTTAGGATAAGTTTAGAAAGCTAAATGCGTAGCTTAAAAGTACTGGGACCTGAATAAGAACTTGAAAAAAGTATAAGAAGATGAATATACAATTTGGAAGTATCAAGACAGTCCATAAGAACTCGAGACAAATTCGAGGACCACCAGTGAAATTTATTTAGTCCTTAAAAAAATAGGACAAAATCACAATTTACCTTCAAAACAAGGGCATGGAAGCGAAAGCCCCTTAATGTTTGAAGAAGCTTGATTGTCAAAGCTAAATAAGTAAACATATTGGCCTGACCAGCTTTGTATACGAGGGCATGAAAGCGAAAGCCCCTTAATGTTTGAAGAAGCTTGATTGCCAAAGCTAAATAAGTAAACATATTGGTCTGACCAGCTTTGTATAGCACACGGATATAAGTTCATTAATATTGTGTGGTTAGTTAAGAGATCGTATTATTTACGCTGGCTGTGAGTTTATTTAATTGCAAAAAACATTTTCACCATCTTTTTGCATGGCAAAACTTTTTTCCTTTGGTCCTGCTGCTTGATCCGGGTGCAATGAAATATCTTATTTCTGTCATTTCCACATACATAGTGCAACCTTTTCTTCTTTTGATATCCTTTCTGATTTCACCTTTGTGTTTTTAGCAATGGAGTCTCCAGATCAGGAAAGCAAAGCCGACTCCAACCCTGATAACTTATGAGTCAATCAGGCACTTCTTGTCCTACTATGCATTGTATACTCCAAAATAAATACTCTGGATTCAACTGCTTTTTGTAACATATAAGAACAAACACTGCATTGTAGGCATACCCTTGGCTATTTTGTTGCCGGACCTTACACATAAGATGGCCAACGGTTTAAAAACGATCAGCAATTGTTGGGTTTCTAGTAGTGATTTACGATGTTCTCTGATACTGCATCATCCTCTGCATTTAGATCAAATGGAAACACGCACTTCCCACCACTGCTTGAGCTTCCAGCCATCGGTTTATTGCTAGTGCCATCATTCACAAAGGAAGCTGAAAGGGAATGCACCTTAGATGATAACCTTCCATTGTAGGCATTCTCGTATAAACCAGAGTTCATAGACATATCCAATTTAATTTTCTTATGCTCGGGTACTTCATCAGCTACATTGGCCATCCGAAAACTTCTTTTATCTGCACCACCTGATGCATGTGAACGATCCAGTGCACCTGCGCTAACCTCACAGGTATTAACATGGTCTATATCCATGAGGTTGTCTGCATCGTTAAGGTTGATGGTTGTGCTCACCATGCCAGGTTCTTTAATCAAACAAGTAAAAAAAATTACAAAAACATGGGTGATAAATAATTAACTCCTACTTACTAATATGATTGGGAACAATGTTAGTTACCTTCCTGAATATGGGTTAAGGAGACAGAACAAGTAACTGGCACCGCGTTCACATCAAAATCTCTTTCACTAACATTACCACCAAAGGTGTCCCTCATTTTATCTTCGTGTTCTGGATAATCAAGTTTCTGCACATCCCTAACAAAATGTTACATTCAGATACTGATATGCGACATCATCTAAATGATCATGTAAAACAAGGTGGCAGAATGCCAGTTGTCAAGCTGGCATCCGAAACTCTCAAGTTGTGTAGGGAAATTTCACACATTGGCAGGTTGGCCATAAGCTGAATCAGTGACTAGGGAATTTTCTAGAAAGCTCATGGTAACATAAACTTTATCTATGGTCAACTTAATGTTTGAGTGCCACGTATTTAACTTACTAAAGGTGTAAGGTAGTGTGGCATGTGTTATTCTACGCTTTTCTCTTAATGCACTGATACACAGCTCTCCTACATATGTGAGGAAAAAATGGTAACTTAAACACAACTAATGCAGAGAAAATGTTTAAAAAACAAGCGCTACACAAAATGAGAAATAAAGATTCACCTGATGTTTTCTTTGCATAGACATGGAAGAGGGACCCATACCACCATTGCTAATTGTTGAACTTGTTTCTGTATCTGAATCTAGGTGATCATCTAGACCTCTTCCACATACAGGTTGATTCAAAAAGTTCTCTCCATTCAAACACACCTCATGACTGGCTTCCAAACTCGGTGCAAAATTAGTTGACTTTACCAAAATTTCGCCAAAACCACTCCTGTTTTGTGAGAATGAATGAGTAGATGACAAAGCAGTCGTACTCCAATCCATGGCCCAGGGGTCATCATTAAAGTTTCGTTCTAGTCTACTTGTGGATACATAAGATGGGAGGTTAGAGGAATCTTTTTTGCCAACTCTGAATAGACCCCAAAGAAAGTAGAACATATTCCACCCTGAGACAGAATAAGAATGTGATCAATCAAATTGAAACCTATCCTGAGATAATATGACACTTTAACTAGCTGAAGGGTTCTTACTTTGGAAGTTCTTTGACAAGATATTGGACGGGAGTATAAGCAACTCAACAGTACCAACACTTCCTCTGAGAACTAAATCATTCTTCAGCATATTTTCAACTAATTTACTGTAGTGTTTTTCATAGCTGCAAAAGATAGAAGTGTTAGAATTTCAAATTCAAAACAACATATGAATGAAACAAATATGAATCAGGGGAAAAACTGCAAACAACACACCTCTGAACATCTCTAGCAAAGAAAAAAAGACCTATGTTGTCATAAGTTGGACCATTTTCCTGAAATTGTGTCGGCCATGAATTCTGCCGAGGAACTTCCTCAAGCTGGACTTTAGAAGGGAATTTCTTAACTACGTCCAACACTAACTGTGCAGCAGAACATGATAAGTGGGCTTGGAAACCATCACACAGCTCCGGTGATCTTCCAGTCCTCTGCAGCTCAAAACCACCTCTGTTGAAATAAAAAAAAGTTTAAAATGCATATAATAAACACATCGAGGAAATATTATAATTGCTAGCAAATAATACAGGCTGAGTGATAATCAGGTTTAAAAAAATGGGATGAACCAAAAAGCACACATATAACATCACATAACACAACACACAAAACATGTGAAAGCATTATCTATAAAGTGGCTTCATAATTGATGGTAGACTGGCAATGGAATGTCTAGTAACTTATTACTATTAAGTCATTTAAAATGTAAAGTAAATAATTTCACATATGGGATGGAAAGGAAAGAATACTCATACTGCCATATCCAGTCCAGCTCAGGGACAGTTGAAAACAATGGTTCATCACCAGCTGAAACCCCTTGAGCAGGTTCATCCCTATGATCATTTGGCATAATGCAACCATTATCAGAAGAGATTCCTGGTGTGGCAGATAGAGATGGATGATTATCTTTCAACTTCAGCTTGCTATAATCTACTCCGCTCTCAGGGATGGATAAAATATATCTCATATCCTGCTCATTAGCTTGAGTTGATAATGAAGGCTTATTCACATTCCGATTGCTGCTAGAAGCACCCTGTCTGAAGCCAGTTTGGTCCTTTATTTTAGTCTCCTGATGTGAAGAATCTGAATTCTGAATCACTTTTCTATGAGCACCGGAACCAAGAATCCCACATGAGGATCTTTCAGCATTAGATAGCATCGTACTTCCCGGCACTTTTGCTAAAGGAGGCTTCTTTAGCTCACTGTTTCCTGAACAAACAAATTAGAGTTACTCTACAATAAAATGCATGCAATCAGAATATATGAACTATGTCAAATAAGGAAAATAACATGCAAGGGGAAGGGGGTGACTTTGGCGGAGCTGCACAGGAGGAGGGAGATGTGAGTTTGGAAGGTCAAGTAGTGCCTAAGAAGGATACTTTGGAAGGTCAAGTAGTGCCTAAGAATGATACCTTTCATTATCTAGGATCGATGTTACAGAGAGATGAATATATTGATGCGGACGTTAGACATAGAATCAAAGCAGGGTGGATCAAGTGGCGACAAGCTTCTGACGTTCTTTGTGACAAGAGGGTACCACAAAAGCTAAAAGGCAAGTTTTATAGAATAGCGATTAGACCGGCTATGTTGTATGGAACAGAATGTTGGCCTACAAAGATTTGTCATGTTCAACAACTGTGTGTTGCAGAAATGCGTATGTTGCGATGGATTTGTGGTCACACAAGAATGGACTGAGTTAGGAACGATGATATACGTGACCACCTAGGGGGTAGCACCAATTGAAGAAAAGCATGTCCAACATCGGCTGAGGTGGTTTGGCCATGTCCAAAGGAGACCATCAGAGGCACCAGTACATTGTGGAGTCCTAAGCCAAGCTAATAATGTGAGGAGATGTAGAGGTAGACCAAAATTGACATAGGGGAAGGCAATAAAAAGAGATTTAAAAGCCTGGGATATACCTAGAGATCTATGTTTGAATAGGAGTGCTTAGAAAGCAGCTATTGATGTGTCTGAACCATGACTAGGGGCTCTTGGTGGGTTTCAACTCTAGCCTACACCAACTTGTTTGGGACTCACAGGCTTTGTTGTTGTTGTTGTTGTTGAATTTTTACCACCCTGTACATGAACAGCACCTAAATTATTTGAGTCACCCGTGTTATTTCTTGTAGAGAGGGGCTGAGCTGTGGTATCAGTTTTTAAAAGAACAGGAGCAACCATTGATGCTGTGGCAGAGGGAGGCCCCAATATTGAATAGCACTGACCATTTGTTACGTTGTAGCTCACCAACTGATTCGTCACCCTTGGCTCCTCTGCAGATGGCAAGACGGAAGACTTTGCCTTGTTTGCTGGCTCGCAAGGCTTAGGCTTTTTGAAGGTCGCTGACTTAGTAGTCATGCTGATTGGCCCTTCCTTTTTAACGATAGAAGACCAAGATTCCTTCAAAAAATTTAGCTTCTGAGGAACTTCATTCAATAGCTGTTTCACTTTCGGAACCTTTGAGTTGTTGAAAGAAGTGGATTTGGAAAGTTGGCCTGCATTAAACCTTGCTTAGTATGGTTTCATTTGATTGCATGCCACCAGGGCAAGCCCTAAAAGTACCATAAATTGAACATTAAGGATTTTGTGTAGAGAGTTTAAATATGAAAAAAATAGATTAACAATTTACCATGAGGCTGTGGTGCCTGATTCTTCAGAGCATTAAACTCCAATGAAGTTGCCACTTGATGGCTAGGTTGCTTTCCTTTGTCAGCATCAAACATGAATATCTCGTGTGATGGTTGCATTCTCTTTCTGGAGTCAGCCCCCGTGTACAAGCCACCAGTTTCAGGAATAGTATCTCTAATTGAGGATGTCATCGCAGCATCTTCTTCCGTCCTGGTTTCAACCGTATCATTCCCCTCATTTGTGGTATCTGACTCTTTGTTTTCTACATTCTCAACCTTCAATTTACAGTCTGAAGAATTTCTGCTCTTTGCAGCAATGGGAGGTTTGTTAATCTCCCCTTCAAAGGACAGCTCTTTCGAAGTGCCAACCTTCACCTGAGATTTTTCTAGTCTATTCTCCTTTTCAGATTCTACCGCAGTTTGGCAGTCTTCGCACAGCCACTCACTATCTGGAACCTCTTCCATCATTACCCGCATGCAATACCTAAAGCAAAGAGATATTAAAACATACTCATACGCGCATGCAATATCTGGGAAGACATAATGGAAACAAGTGCTCAAAAGACCAGTTTTCTCCCTAACAGGAAGTGTATAGACAAAGATAATAAATGTGTAGACTTATTAGTGTTCTGGCACGCTAATTGTGCCACGAGCCTTGCAGTCAGCAATTAAAAACCATAAAACAGTAAATGGGCAACTTTAGTGTATGCAATCCATCAAATGCAACTGAACATTATTACAGAAAAAAAGAAAGTAATGCAGCGAAGAAGCCTTACGTGTGCTCTGCGCCGTCATTGCATCTGCTACAGACAGCGAGCTTCTCCTCCTCACCAACATCTCCACATATGTCACACACCTTCACCTATATGTTTTGAAACAGGTTACACACTTCAGGCGATTCAAAACTAGGGCATTATCCAATCAAAGAAGAAAAAGGCAACCCAATCGAAATACAACCAATTGAGGTCGATCAAACCATAAAAAAAACAGAAATTTAAGGTTCTCACTCACGTCTTCAACTTCTTCTGAACTTTTATCATTAGATGAAGTTGTATCTACTTGTGCATTGGATACCTGATGGATATAGACTGTGGTTAATACAAACTGAGGGTTCAATTTCCGATGCATCATATGTTCGCATAAATGCAAATAAATCACTTCAAGATGCATATTAACTTCTCAATAATAAAGATTGGCATTCTTCATACAGGCAATATATGTAATCATAGATAAAACGAAAAACACCAGAACAAAGAGCAAGAAACTCACATCATCCCTGATCTCTTGAGAGCTTCTTTCATTATCAATATCCTTGTACACAGCAGCCACTTGAACATGAGACCCATCTTCATTTGCACCTTCCTGTTCCAAATGAGATGCACCTTGCTTGCTGCTTGTTGAGCTTCTAGAAACCTTCTTTGTGTTTTGAGAGCTAGCTTTTTGGAGCATGTCTTTAGAGTTTGTTGAATGGTCCTGTTCTTCTGAAGCTGAGGATGGACCTTCCTGTTCCTCAATGTGTGCACTAGGCTGACTTTTGCCAACCTGTCCATCTGTATCATCACTGTCACTGTCAACAGCACCATCACTTTCAATCGCCTTATTCACCCTTTTATCACGCAACCTTTTAGCAGATGGAGGTGCTCTTCTCCCCCTTTTCTTTCTTACGGCCACATTAGATGTGTCTTTAACTTCAGAGATCCATGAAACAACATTATTGCGACGACCTGAGCTACGTGACGCCCTGTCTGTATTCCTTACTGAACATATATAAGCATTAATGACATTGTGTATTCTGGTTGTGAAGTGATATAAATGCCTAAGATGCAAAAAAGATGAGAAGGGGAGATAACATACATCGCATGTCCTTTATTCAGGTTTATGAAGAAAGTTCTGGCTCTGATTGTCCTTCCTTTCCAGTGAGGAAAATTGCCTTTAATTTTCAACACATTAAACACTAGGCAAATAAGTTTCTAAAAAGTAATAAACATGGAAAGAACAGAAATAGGAAAAGAAAAACTTGGCAGTCTGTACACAAACACGTAAACATATACACAGAATGTTAGGTGCAATAAATTAGTACTCCCTCTGTCCCAAAGAGAATGACATTTTGTCCTAAATCAAACAATCTCAGGTTGGACAATTTATATAAAAGAATATCAATATTTATATCACTAAACAAGCGTCTTTAGATTCATCATGAAATATAGTTTCCTGATGTACCTATTTGGTATCATAAATGTTGATAATCTTCTCTATAAGCTTGCTCAAACTTAAAATAGTTACTTAGGACAAAGATAGAGTGATGTTCTTTTTGGGATCGTGGTAGTGGTATATATACTATAAAACAAATCATGGGTAAATTCAGACACCGGTCTGATGCAAACAGATTCAACAATGATGACTTGATCTATGTTGCCCAGATACGGATACGGTATTGGATACGCTATTCTCTAGAAAATAGTGACACGAGAATTCGCCTAGGATGTTTTTTTTAATATAATAACTACACATGATTTAATATGAAACCACAGCCACAGTATACTAAATTGAGTGCACAGCTTAATAAGGTCATAGCCAAGTGACATATGGCATAACACATAATTTAAGTTCACAACTTAATAAGGTCACATCCACAGGTCCACATTATACATAATTGAGTTCGAATGCATAGCAATAGTACATAACATAACAAAATTTTAGATCAAAGCACATGGATACCTAATGAACAAAACTATTGAACACATGGGCAGTCGGGCACCGGACGTGGTTAGAGTGAGACTGAGCATAGGGAAGACCGGAGGAGACGAGGATCGAGGAACTGACTAGATTGAATCCTGCTGGGATGGAGAAACCCGGCCGATTCGACGGTGAGCGGCCCAGGTATGCTTGGAGCAGGGGCGCAGAGCTTCTGCTGTAGGGGGAAGGGCCGCCGGGAGCAGGGAGGGGACGCCGCCGGACTACGTCGCCGCTGGCCGCTCGCTGCCCAGCTGTCGGCCGATTCGACAGTAAGCCGCCCAGGCCAGGGATGCTCCGAGCAGGGGCGCAGAGGTGCAACAATAGGGCGCCAGGAGCTGGGAGGATCGCCGCCGGCCGCTCGCTGTCCTGCCGCCGGCCGCCGTTCGATACTCGCCACTCGCGTCGGGGCGTGTCGGGCGCACCTGGAAGGGAATAGGTCACGCGTGGGAGGTAAGTTGGGCTGCTTTTCTTTCATGGGCCGTATCCAGGTAAGCCCAAACGTGTCTGATGCCCGTATCCAGATTTCGTAGTACGGCCTGAGGCCCTGTTTGATAGAGAGTGATGGAAGGCCCGGAACCGTGAAGAGCCCAAGCCTAGTGCTGCACATGTGCTCTTATTGGCCCAATCTCGACGGCCCATCAGGGGGAGGCCGAGTCTTCTTCTGGAGAAAGCCAGCGCGACTCCTCGCCTTCCCCGTATTCTACTCTTCCGGTCTTTGGGTCTCCCGCAATTCCACGGCGGCTCGTCCCGTGCAAAACCCTACATCGCCGGCAAGAGAGAAGGGCTAGGTATCCCATGGCGCGCACTGTGGTTGCAGCTGCAGGTGCGAGCTGTTACGATCTGCCACCTCCATCGTCATCGACCTCAAGATCGACGGCTACTCACTCACCAAGGGTACACCCACTGGAGATTCTTTCAACTCTGATCCTTTGATCGTCAGTGGCCACCGCTGGCGCATCCGCTTCTTCCCCAACGGAGCCAAACCGGGGTACGAAGGTTTCGTCTCGTTTTTCCTTCATCTCGACGATAGTGTCGCCGATTCGGTGAAGGCGCAGTTCCAGTTCTGTTTTGTCGACAACGTGGAGAAGAAACCGGTGACACTAGAAGCGGTGTCTAGCTTTGCGAGCAATGAGGGCTGGGGATACCCAAAGTTCATCAAGAGGAAAGAGCTTGAGAAATCGGAGAACCTCAAAGACGATTCTTTCACCGTCCGGTGCAACGTTGTCGTTATCAACGAGTTCGGCGCCAAGTTAGAGACGGCCGTGGGAGCCCCTCCAACTCCAACAACTCCAACCAGGTTCGTCTCCGTGCCCCCATCTGACCTGCATCGGAATGAACCCCTCCAACTCCAACAACTCCAACCAGGTTCGTCTCCGTGCCCCCATCTGACCTGCATCGGAATCTTGGCGACCTCCTCCTGAGCGAGAAGGGCGCCGACGTGGTCTTCGATGTTGGTGGCCAGACGTTCGCGGCACACCGGTGCGTGCTCGCCGCCCGGTCACCAGTCTTCAGCGCAGAGCTTCTTGGCACAATGAAGGAGAGCAACAACACGACAGGCGTTGTCCGTGTAGACGACATGGAGGCTCAGGTGTTCAAGGCTCTGCTCCACTTTGTGTACACTGACTCATTGCCCAGGACAGAGGAAAGAGGACAAGGGAAGAAGGGCCGGAAGAGCGAGAAGAAGCTGAAGAGGAAGAGGACGACGACATCATGTCCCAGCACCTGCTTGTTGCAGCTGATAGATACAACTTGGAGAGGCTGAAGTTGATCTGCGAAGACAAATTGTGTGGGTACATTGATGTGGGAACAGCAGCCACCATACTGACGCTAGCTGAGCAACACAACTGCCGCGGGCTGAAGAAGGCATGCTTCAATTTTCTCAGCGTTCCTGCGAATCTGAGGACAGCCGTGGCCACCGATAGCTTCAAGCATCTAAGCAGAAGCTGCCCAGCTGTCATGGTGGAGTTGATTGCTATGCTTGTCGCCTGAAAACAGTGATGATCATCATTGTTCGAAATTGTTATTACCGGAGTTTTTAGTAGCCTGGCCATTACTCTATATGACATTATGATCGAGTACTGGAAAGATGCAGAATTACCATGTTCAATGTCATCTCAGTTTTGTCAGGTCATTACACATCCCTGTAGCCCATGTTAATCTGGAACATCTTTGTTATCATCTAGCTCCGCCCGTTAGGTCCAGAGGATCTTAGTTTCGTACGGAGATGCTTAAGCACGGAAATTGTTAAGGGTCTATTTGTATCTAATGAGCTAACAAGTTACTAGAAGATGCAAAATTACCTGCTAAACTTAGCTCTAGTGCATGGATCTAAACACCATAACGAGTTATCTAAAACACTTCAAACATACCTCTGTAGCTTCTGAAACACTTAACATATGCAACATCCTCTACTTTTGCAACATCCATATGAAACACTTGCAAACATACCTCTAGAGCATCTGAAACACTTCAAACATACGGTTGCAACATGTCAGACGCGACACTCTAGTGGGAGGCGGCCACCATGTCAGGCGCGTCGAGGGACTCGATAACCGCATCGATGGGTAGATCGGGGCTGTGAGGTGGTGGAGCGAAGAGCACCACGGGCTTAGCTGTCGCGAGCTTCTTCCACTGGGGCACCGGGGCGCACGGAGCCTCGATGCGAGCGCGAAGTACGGCACGGCCGCGACATCGTGGTCTCCAGCCGTAGGAGGAGGTGACGAGGAGGACGCCGGTACCGGCTCCAGCAATGAGGGCAGGGGCGGTCGGCAGGCACGACTCCAATGGCGCAGCTTGGCGTCGCGGAGGCGAGTGAGAGCCCCGGGACGGAGGTAACGGAGGTGGTCACTGCTAGGGAAGACGAGCGGTGGACGAGTGATAGAGAATGACACGACACCCCTACTAATCGGAAATGTCAACGTCTTTTTATTTTAAGATAAGAAACGGTGAAAGAATAAAGGGAAAGGAAACAGGCCGGACGGTCGGATGCCAGCATTTCCGTTCCCGAAAACAAATCAAACCGTACTGTCATGTCTCATTTGCTCCACTCCAGAAACGCCCGGCGCGCGCGAATGCCGTCACTTCCCCTTCGCGCCAAAAACAAAACCCTAGGTCTCCCACCTTTATGGAGCCGCCGCCGGTGGAGCCGCAGGTGGCGGAGATTGCCGCGGAGCCCGACCGCGCCGCCGCGTACGCGCGGTTGCTCCACCTGCAGCGCGGCTGCGCCGCCGACCCCTCCGCCGCCGCCGACCTCGCCGCGGAGTTGCCTTCCACCCTCCTCCCGCTCCTCCTCCTCGACGCGGCCGCCAATGACGAGGCTGTCGCCGTTTCTGCGCTCAAGTGCCTCGGCTTCACGCTCTACCACCCCGTCCTGGTCTCCACCATTTCAGGTACTATTAATAGTGGCTCTCTGTGCTCGCATTTCTTCAGTTAAATATCCGGTGTTGGTTGAACAAGATCTGGATTAGTGAATCAATTTGGTTCTGCATAGTTAATGAGAAAGAATTGGACATGGTGGGATTCAGCCTCTTCTGTTAATAAGGTTACATTGCTTTTCGTTATGAAGTATATTACCCTCCAACGGTGTGCCGTAAGATCAAAACTTAAACCTTTTGCATTGGTTTGAATCTGAACTCCACCGGCATGTTTGACATTTTTAGCTCAAAAAAACATTTATTTTCTACTGTTGCCTGGCAATTAATCAGAGCTCCTTCCATTTTGAATGTTATTTGTACTGTTTTTCGACTTTTATCACTTTTACTACCAATCTCATTAATCCCTTGGGTTCATCCTTCTGAAAATCTAAGTTGACACTGTCCTGCTCAGTTTTTTATACATGACATGCTGTCGACATTATTTCAAATAACACAGCTAAAAATATATTTTCTTATTTTACAGCACAGATGGCCCAATTGGCATTGGATACCTTGGTACAGATAATCATGAATACTCGGATGAAGGTTGATCTGGCTGACCATTTTTTCCTTCTCAACAGCTTAAGATGCTAAATTTTGCGTGCAGAATGCGTATTTGATCTTTTAGTATTTGATTCCCATTTTCTCCTGTTAATTCTTTTACTACAGTCGGCTTGTAATTTGGGTGTCTGGTGCTTCTCGGTTCAACAATTGGAGCCCTTGATTATAGAGGATAGAGCAGATCCAATGCTTATTGCTATTGTTCATGCCCTCGACAATCCATTTGGTTCATTGTCCACAACATTTGAGGCAGCTCAGGTTGTTCTGCACACCTAAACTATGTTGCATTTCATTGCTTTTTTTTTTTCTGTGTTTTTAGGAATTTCAATGTACAGGCTGCAACCGAATTGATCATGTAACTACAGCCTACTTGCTTAGTGGTGTTCATTACAAAATAACAATATGCTTTCACAATGCTTCTAATTCACAGGAATTTGCCTCAAATCATGCAAAACTCTTATTAGCATACTTTGCTCCTTTTTTCTCTTCCTTTATCATCTATCATATTATAATGTAACTTGGAATAGTGCTTTTAATAACTTCTGCTGTAGGCTATCATGAATTTTTTTTCTCTCCCTTTATCATCTATCATTATTATAATGTAACTTGGAATAGTGCTTTTAAAAACTTCTGCTGTAGGCTATCATGAAGCTTGCTGACCAAAGTCCCAAAAGAATGAGGGACCAATCATGCTTGTGGGTTCCACCAGTGTACCGAAGACTCTTAAGTGCTGACAAGACAGAAAGGGACATGGCAGAAAGATGCCTTATTAACGTGTCATGCATTATTCTACCACCTCAGCCTCTTCTTTCCAAGGTAATTAAAAGATCACTGTTAATTACTAGAAGATATAATTAGATGTTGCTTTAGTATTAGAAGCAACTCATATGAATATTTCTGTTAATTCATTAAACACTGTGAATCTGTTGCTTGCAAATTCATGCCACATATGCACATTGTGGTGTATTATTTGTTTTTCTAAATGGACTATCTTCTGATAGAGCATTTTAATCCAACTTAACTATCTGGGTGCATTATAACGGTGCACCCAAAGGTTCAAGTAGATTGGGTGACTTATTATGATAAATCTTGAGGGTAGGTTCATGTGGACAAGCAATGATTCAATACATTTTTTTTTTGTGACTGGAATGCCAAGGCAATTTAGCTGAATTGCATTAGTTTTACATATTGGTGACATACGGATGTACTCCTTGTCACACAACAGTAACTGCAGTGTGAGCTTTTGTTGAAGTGAGTAGCATATCAGCAAACTAATTCTCTATCAATAGTATAGCATTATTAAAACACTTAAAATCAAATCTGAAATGATAGGTCTAGAGGCTTCATAACACTTCCTGGCCTCCTGCTACTATTGAAATGTCCTGCAGTTCTGTTACTTTCAGTTCAGGTTACAGAATCCATGTACCAGCAAAAACTGGAAACTATTAATTCTTTCTGTGACATGCAGGAGAGCTGCATGTCATTGTATCAATAGGTACAAAAGTGCGGTCACAAGAACATGCTGATTCCACTGCTGGGGTTAGTTTTTTATGACACACGTGCCCTAGAAGCAAGGAAAACACCCTCCACAACAACTATACTCATTGAAGCAACTCAGCCAGTGCCTTTGCTCCTGCCAGGATCCACAAATGGCCCTGGTCAGCGGCTTCCTGGAGCACAACTTGGATGCTTGGTTGCTCCCCGTTGAATTATGAGTTAAATACACCGGCGGCCCTTAAACTTGTAGCTCTGTACCACTTAGGTCCACGAACTCTCAAAATCGAAATCTAACTCCCTAAACTTGTTAAGTCGTGCACTGCAGGTCCATACCTCTTCATGTGGGTGCTGACTAGGATAAAATTTATAAAAAACACCTCCAGCAATGCCAAGCTTATCCTCCGAGTCCAGCCGGAACAACGCCGCGCCCTCGGGGAGGAACGGGTGCTGCGGCGACAAGCCGCTGTCGGGCTGCAGGATGTATCTCGCGCCCATGGGCGTGTACAACACCTTGTGCGTGTTGAGGCACGGGTGAGTGCGGACTGCGGAGCACGCCATTGAGGCGCAATGCAATGGCGTGGCCCAGGTAGCGGCACGAGAAGGCCCTGTGCACGTCGCGGTGCATGGCCACGGACCGGACGCGCGCCTCGCGACGTCCAGACGCGGCTCCCGCCGGAGAACATGGAGGGCGCCCCGAACGTGACCACCGGGTGTAGCGCGTCGGCCGTCACCACGCCGCGCGCCAGCAGCATCAGGCTAACGAGCATCGCGAGGCTGCCGTCGAGCGAGTGTCCCGTGAGCCTCGATCTCCGGCATCACCTGCTCGTAGATGCCCTTGGCCGCCTCGTAGATATGCCCGGTGCACCAGCACCCCCCGTGCCCTCGAACTCGGTGGGCTCGAGCAGAGGTCGGCTCGCTGACGACGCCGGCCGAAGTCGGAGCCTTGGATGCCGAGGCACCGGGTCCGCGCGTCCGCCTCGTCGCAGAAGAACCAGGTAGTGGAGGTGTGTTGGTGTTGTGTTTGTGGGTGTGTTTGGGTCTCTGTATGACTGCTTTCTCTTCTATTAATACAATGATACGCTGCTCTCCTGCGTATTGAAAAAAAAAAGAACCACTCGCCGGGCGGCCGGTCGCGCGGGCCGTACACGCGCCTCGAAGTTGCCACCACCGCCATCACCGCCGAGGCGGCCACCTTTCACCGTTGAGGCGGCCATGTCCGTGTACCTACGACGAGTAGGCCCCGTCGAACGAGTGCATGCGCGGACGTGGGGACGCGACCGACGCCGCCACCTCGTAGGATAGGTGCGACTAGATGGGCCGAGCGGTACGTGGGCGGAGAGCCACCTCGACGCTGTGCGGCGCGGTGCGCGGCCACGTGGAGTCGCATCCAGCTTGGCGCGTATGATGCCGGCCTCCGCCTTCTCCAAAGACTGATCATTCATCTACTAAAACTAACAGGTTTTCCATCATGAAAATTTTCACTTGAATAGTGAGCATCGAATAACGCGTCCACGGTCGCCCGGCACTGCGGCGAGACGCCCAACCAGCCGCCTCTGAGTCTCCCCGCCGAGAGTCCGACAGCCGAGTCGCAGGTAGCGCCACGGCGATCCGGGAGCTCACCATCGTCGCTTGGCGAGCGCCGCCAGAGATCGGCGAGGCTGCACGCGTTCAACCTTAGCTACGGGCGTGAGGGACGCCGCGGCGGACCGCTGGTGATGAGTTGCGCGGTCTTTGTACAAGGATCGCCTCCGCTCCGCGCGGCGTATCTGTGGCGGGGTGACCAACATGCCGGCATACGACGACCGCGTGGTTGACGCTGTGAGCGCCCTGCGTGTGTTCGTGGAGAAGTGCCAGAGCCCCTTCGACGCGCAGGAGATCACGTCACAGCTGGAGCAGGTGAACCGGGAGTCCGGGACTCGGAGGATAAGCTGGGCATTGCTGGAGGTGTTTTTCATAAATTTTTATCCTAGTCAGCAGCCACATGAGGGGGTATGGACCTGCAGTGCACGACTTAACAAGTAAAGGGAGTTAGATTTCGATTTTGAGAGTTCGTGGACCTAAGTGGTACAGAGCTACAAGTTTAAGGGCCGCTGGTGTATTTAACTCTTGAATTATTAATAGATTAATATAGGCAAACGTGCACGTGATGCAGGTTTTTGGTTATACCAATTTTTGTGTTGCATTTGATATCTGAATCTTTTTCTGTGTGTTTACTATTTCCTGGAGTTGGCTTATTAAATGGTTCAGTGTTTCTCCTGCAACTTTGCATATTTTGCATATTTTACTTGCTGTGGTGATCTGCTTTCCTATCCTCAATGAGCTTATCTATCGATTGTTTCCCAATTTATTTTGTTGCATGCTGTATAGGCTGTTGCTTCAGACCTTGAGCAGAAGTTACTCTCCTGCATGGTAAATATGCTTGATGATCCTTCGGAGAAAGTTCAAACTGTGAAGTCATGGGGATGGATCATATCTTTGCTTGGTCCAGATGCAGTGAACAATAGACCGCTGCTTAATAAACTCCTAAAGGTTCCTGAGCAGATGTTTACTGATCTAAACCCACAAGTTCAGGTTGCTACAATGGTGAGTTAAACTATTTATCCTTTTTCCGGACTACAATTTCTTTTCTAGTATTATGAATGTCTGTATTACATTATGATAATCTTTACATATTTACAGGTTTCCTGGAAAAAATTGGTGGATGCATTTTTTCCTTCTCAGGCAACTGAGATTGTGGTCCAACAAACTGTGATTCCCCCATTAAAACCCATTGAACAGGCAAGTGCAGGTGAAAAGGATAAGATTAATTATGGTGCCTTTATGTCGAGTTCTATCAAGAAGTCGCAATATTGTACTTGGCCTTTCTTGTTTGAGTACATGGCATTACCTTCTACATAGACTTGGTAATCTGATCAATCATTTACCCATTCTGGAGGCTGCTTTTGGGCCAATACTCAAAATAGTTTTCTCTTTTGGGATCAATGATCAGAACAAGCCGCTGTGGTCATTTTGCTTGAATCTTTTTCATGATTTTGTTTCATCCAAAAATAGGGGCAGAGAGGATTTGTGTGCTCCAGTGAATCAGAACTTGCTAGCTCAATCGTGCATGCATATCAAGGCCTTATTGGGTGTTCAACATATCAAATGGTTACCATGGGATATTAGATGCTTTCATTTCCAGCTTGATATTCTTGGCATAATTCTTAAGCCAGAACTATTCCAGGACATGATTCCTGAAACACTGGTGATTGTTATGGATTCTGCAACAGAGATTTTCAGATTTCTTCTTCAAGGTATTCAAATCGAACTTAGAGAGCAGCATGCTTATGAACAAGTCAGCGAATGCATTACTAATGTGTGCATGTTTGCAAAGAAGTTGTTGCTGGATCATATAAGAAAGAATAGTGTTAACAAGTGTGCAACATTACTGGAATTTGGTCTTCGGTTTGTGAAAGTTATTGTGGATGAACTAGATCATTCTCTGTTAGCGTCTGAAAACATTGAGGTATGCCTAGACATCGAGCACATAAAGGAGAACCAACAGGCAGAATACAGTCCAAAGGTGTCTTTACCAAGAATCAGATCACTCCCTTACATGGAGATGGTTTCTCCAGCAGTTTATGTGGCTGCACTGTCTCTGTCCATGATATCTCAGTATACTGGAGAGCTGTCTCGTAGAGATGCAGAGAAGTTGGTTTTAATTCTGGCTTCATCAGATGTCCTGGAGAGTTTTCGTATTGCTGTCTCTTTTATGTATATGCAGATCGGGCGGCCGACATGTAATAGGGAAAGATTAAAATGGTTGATGGTTTGGAACTCGTTTGCAAAACAATTGAACAGTCAAATTATCTCTTATTTGGAAACCAATTCTGGATTAAGTTACCATGATGTTCTCCATCAGTTCTTCTGTTATCCAATCCTTTATTTTTTATACCCCAAGGGGATATCCATTCTTTTGAATGCTGAAAACAGCTCTGAGTCAAATGTTTCTGTCCTGCAAGACCTGGAGATGGAATCAACAATTGAAGTTTATAGATCCCTCTCTACAAACTCCTGTAATTCGAAGTTTTCTTCCAAGGTTTTCTTTGATGGTTTTTACAAATACTTGGTTTGCACTATTGACGAAAACATGGCATTGTTCCAAGCCAACCTTGAGCATTTGTCAGAGAAGTTTGAAAATGCTACTATCCTTTCTGCCCTTGGTGAAATAGTTATTGGACTGTTACAGAATGATCAAATGTTGACCTCTGCTAACCAAGAGGTGAAGGAAACAAGTGAAGATTCTTTTGTGTGCAAACAACCTAAACTTTTCTTGAATTGGTTCAAGCTTGCTAATAGGTTTGTTGACTTACACTTCTAAATGGAACACCTGTATCTATCCTGCCTACCAAAAGGATGACCTCAGTCTGTTTCAGTAATCTATAAGCTTTTTATGATATGCAGGTTTATGAGGTTGTCAAGTTTTCATTTCAAAGCAAATCCAGCTGGACAGCACCAGGTCACAATCAGGTATTTGAGCAGATTTACAAAATTGCAAACCTGTCTGTTGATTTTAATGGAAGTAAGCTGCTATTAGTTGTGTGCTTGAGTTTACATCTCAGTTCTTTTAACTTGGTTGTGCTTCAGGTTTTTTTCAACTTTGTCTAATCTTTCTGGGCATCTCATACTAAAGGAAGACGTTCTTCTTCTTTTCGAGGTTTGTGGCATATTCACAGTACAAAGTAAAAATATAGATGTTCATGTTGCTAAGGGCATCAACTTCATTTAGTCCTACTCTTTCTAGAATTCAAGCACATGACACAAAGCACATACTTTATGCTAACTTGCATGAAGACACCATTTCGTCCTTGCAGATTATTGGAGACCAACTTACCGAGTGGCTCTCTTTAACAACCATATTATACTCTGAAATGCAACAAGGAGAAATTATTGTTCATCTTGAGAACCTTTGGCTCAAGATGGTTGAGTGCCTGAAGAGGAGTCAGCTAGTTAGTGATGTACCCTTAATAAATCAGAAGCAGCGACTTCTTCAAGCTGCACTCAATCACCCACATCACCCCATTTCAGTTGCAACAGCATCAATTTGCAGACCAGCAACACATGGCAACGCAATCCTGCACCCTGGTTGCTTAATTTCTGAATTTGATGAGTTACTAATGCATAGAAGAAAGGCTCTCAATAGCTCCAGGAAAACAGCCATCACATCGAATTCTACTGATCTCATGGCTGAGAGAGATGGTGGATCTGTGAATGTCTCGGTGGGTTTGGGGAGGAAGAGGCTGAAGATCATGAAGTATTCAACTAAACCAAAGGAACTTAACAAAAGTAGAGCCCACATGGGCTTCTCACCACGTAATATGGAAAATACAGTGTGTAGGAAACCAGAATTAATATTGGAGATGCTACAGAGAAAGACATAGTTGTTTGTACTCAATGTTAATTTGTTTAAAGAACTTAAATGTGTAGATAGTTTTATGCATGACATGTATATCAAGCGGAAGGTCAATGCAATGATCCCCTGAAAAAAAAGAGATTTAAATCCAATCAAAATTATTGTGAACTGCACTACAGGGCCTACAAGTCATTGTCATTCCTTACCCAGCCACATTGTCCGATTACAATGAGATGGAAACAATAGGATGTCATCATGTATAGTTCTACCTCTAGTAAATGATGATTTGGGCTGGCTGTACCCCCATTTTTTGTGTTTTGGTCACTTCTGAACAAGGTCCCTGTGTTCTTCCTCATACTGCAGACATGCTGTAAAGCCCAACTCTTCGTTTGATAAATGATAACTACAGGTCTATAGCTGCAGTTTCTTTTTCCAGTCGCAAAAGTAATGCCCAGAAAGAAGTAATGCCTTCACCATCGACATTCTGGCATGTGGGGCAGTCCCCAGCTGCATGCAGCCAGGACGGTATTGCAGAGGGCGCCGGCTGTAATCAATGGCAATTAGAGTCTGTTGAAGAGATTAGAGTTATTGATGGGAAGAGAAACAAGGAGCTAGAGGCTGGGCGCCTAGGGGCTGGGCACCTCTATTTATACCCTGTAACCAATTTACGATGAATCAAGCAATTGAACAACAAACAATCTAGTTACCCCTAAATATTCTAGTCTTCCTCCACGCCGACTTTGCCCGGCCTTCCTCTTGGCAATGGTTATCCTCTCTATCCCTGATATGAACTAAGGTTCATAGCATCTAGTCTCACGAGTCAGGGATCCTTTCCTATGGCTTCTGTTGTCGGTCATCCATCACCATCATGTGATGAGCCAATCACTGCCCTTGTTGAGGGGACTCGCAGTCTCGCAGAGGAGATGGATCGCTTCGTCATGATGTTCAACCGCTACCGTGCTCACATGGAGAAGTCAGAGCATGAACATCAAGCAGCGGTACGGCTACAGGCGGCAGCGCGAGGGTTCCTGGTAAGGCACACCACAAGGAAGATACGGGCAGCTATCAACCCTGCGGCGCTCACGACAGTTATGGTTGTGCCTACAAGCTATGTCGACGCCCCACCATATCACAAGTTTCCCTTTATCTCAATAAGCGGCGGACATTCACCAAAATTCTCCAGGCTTGATGAGTTGGATGTGGCACCGCCACCAACACCAGCCGTCTCATCTGTTCTGTCATCTGTTTTGGTGTTGCTGGACAGGCCCAGCGTACTGGTTGACTGCTACATCCTGAAGCTAGCTGTTGGACTCTTCTCATGGGATCCAGGAGGATATAGCTGTCGTTCAAATTTATTTCATATTTTAACGAAGGTAAGCCGAGATATAAAAGGCTTAACCCGTGGTCGCATTAAGTCTGCGGCAGCTCGTGGGCGAGCTGCTTTGAAAGGGGGGAAGATGCCATGTGGGGCAGCCAGGGACTGGCTGCATGCAGTCAAGACGGTATCCCAGGGGTGCCAGCTGTAATCGATGGCAATTAGAGTCTGGGTAAGATATTAGAGTTAATGAGAAATTAGAGTTATTGATGGGGAGAGAAACGAGGAGCTAGAGGCTGGGCACCTCTATTTATACCCTATAACCAGTTTATGATGAATCAAGCAATTGAACAACAAACAATCCAGTTATCCCTAAATATTCTAGTCTCCCTCCACGCCGACTTTGCCCAGCCTTTCTCTTGGCAATGGTTATCCTCTCTATCCCTGATATGAAATAAGGTTCATAACACATTCTTACTTAAGATGTGATGTGTCCAGTTGGTTGTCAAAAGCTCAAAAAGCCCGGTTGATTAGTCCAAGCTGGTTCAAATCACTCAAATCTGATCCAGTGTCGACTACCAATGGATTGTTGTCAGAACGTATCCTTGTAATGGACTGAGCTGTGACCATTGTAAACATAATATCTTCCCAAGGATCTTTCACACTCTGTCCAGCACATATTGAATTGGTTGCATTTGTTTGTCCATGTATATTACATATATCTGCATCCTCTAAAATGTTACATAGTTATGGGTTATATAGATGATGTACTTAGGATTTTTTTAGGCAGGAGAGGTCGGGTGTTTCTGTAAGGAACGGACAAAGAAATATTTCTCCCTTTAATACTAGTTAAAGACAGAGATGATATCCTAAAGAGTTATGAACTTTTTAGCCACACATTATTTTAGAAAAAAAATATTTAGGATATGGCATTATTTTGACACGGAGAGAGTAACTTCAATTAAGTAATTCGTGTAATTAGGATATTGAGGTCCCAATTAAGGCAATGTTCGAGCGGTCAATTTGTCCTGATATCGAATTTTCCATAACATTTAACATCCAACTACTGAAATGGTACCAGAAGGATAGCAGAGAAGGGATCGAATTTTGCAGAGATGGCAACGAGGGAAGTACAACCATTTTGATGGGCACAGTGGGTAGATGTAATCAGTTCGGTGACCCAAGTACAAGAAACCAATAAGCAGCTAGTAATCACTCTATTGACTTAGTGGAATGCACTGATATGTTACTACGAGGAACAGTCACTTCATCATCAATAACACCAAGAAAAAGTGCATTACAAATTAGTAGAAAATATAAAAAATAACTAAAATCTGGGAAAAATAAATGTTACAGATAAAAACTCTGGTCCATCTTGTGAATTTACAAACCTGAAGACGAACCAGCTAGAAGGCCCTTTTTCTTCAGAAAGGGTAACGTTTCAAGTCGCACTCAATCACCCAGATCACCAGATTTCAGTTGCAGCAGCATCATTTTGGAGAGTTTGTTTAGGATAGAAGAAATGGTTACCTTTAACAATGCGGATCAAGACATTGCATATGGAGAAATTATGGACATTTCAAGGAGGTTTGCATTGCCAATGTCCAGAGAAAAGACCTGACATCAAACTCAAATAGGCACGGAGAGTGATGGTGCATCATTGAAGATGTGCATGGCTAGCTGGAACAAAATGAGGAAGATGCTGAAGATAATGAAATGTTCAACAAAGCCAAAGGAACCTGACAACATAATTGTTCAAATTGATGACATTAGCACATGATAGATACTGATGTCCTCTCACTGCACTGCAGAAAATACAGTGTGCATGATACCAGAAGTAACAATACTGTAAACGATCGACACAAAGATAGTAGTTTAAACTGACAACTGTTCGTTCTTCGTTGCAAGAATTTACACACGTCGATAATTGTTCTGTTTATATATCAAAGTGAGGCTCAATAACTGACCCCATGCACACAAACGAACTGAATATTTATTCAACGTTAAACAAGGTCACGGACTCAAGGGTTAAGTCATTGCTCATTTGTTGACTGTCAATATAAACTAAATCAAATAAGACTATCTGACAAACTAGGGAATAGAGCACAGAATTCATAGATAGAAAACAAAACTATAACAAAACCATAAATCAACCACAGCTTAGACATCCGGGAAGATTGAACTCGGAGTTCACCTAATTAGAAGATATAGTTGAATTTATTACACATAAATAACATTCCAGCTTAGTCATGCCAATGTACTACACTATGAGGACCTTCCCTTTGCCACCATGACTGGAGCGGTCAGGCCTAGGACTCCCAAAGAATTGGAAACAGGGTGCAATCATGTAGCTCTACTTCTGCTAACTCATGCTTCGGTTTTGTAGGAACCCATCCTTGTTGCTTTCGCCACAGCTCTAAAATATCCTCATTTCCTTCCTCTGTTCCTCACCATCTATTACAGACATGCTGTAGAGCCTCAACTCTTCTTCTGTTAGCTGCAACTGCAGCTTCTTTTTCAGATGCACAAGCAGAGTTGAGAAAGAGATCCTGCCTTCACCATCAATATTCTTGCAGAACATGTGGTAAGCCCAGTCCTTCAAAAGCTCTGAAGTGGATATATCATCACAATGGATGTCCACAGAGAAACCAGAACAACAAGACATTACCGTTCCATCATCCATCACAATGTCAAGCTCCTGAACAAGGACCCTAATCGTCAACGCTTTCACAGTACTCCGAGACACCATTAACACGGAGCTCACCATGAGCCCTGATCGGTCAATGTACTGACCTGTCCTCGGTCCAAACCCATGGTTTCTATATCGAAGTAGCCTTCCACAAACCCCAAAGTTTCGAGAGCCCTTGATGATGCCGCTGCTGGTGCTGTCTTTGAAATGGGAAGAACATACTCACCATTTTCCGCCCTCCGGAGCATTTCCTGAAGTCCTACTTTGTCAACAAGCTCGCAGGAAACTTTTCTGTTGTTGTTCATCGATAGCTTGAACTTGGAGTTGGAACATATGCATGATGATTAACTCTAGTGCAACTAGGAAATTGTTGGTGATGTGTCCAAGAGGCAAGCATACACACAAGATTGGATCATATGTAGGCCAAAATAGAATTTTGATCCACGAGAATCCTAATGGGCCTCGAGGGTAGAAGCCCATTAGCGGAGTCTATATATACGAGGGGTTGGGGCTTATGTAACTCATTTAAGGTAGAGATAGTAAGACATTTAGTAAAATCTTAGTTGCACATTTAAATAGATTATTTTTTTGCAAAAATTTTGATAAGTGAAACTAGAGGCCAATTTTAGGGGTAGAAGTTTTAGAAAGTCTAATTCATCCTCCTCTCTCCTCTTTGGCTTCATGGTCCCTACAGTTATAATAAGAAAATTGTAACTACCTGAGTTTTTTTGCATGGGCCAACTTGCTAGTTTAGATACACTATACTAGGCGAACATTTTAAATTGTGATTAATTAAATAATTGTATATTAGATTAATAAATAATATTAATCTAAAGAAATAAGGGTTACTCATGATCTGAGTCCAAGCAACAGAAAATATATGATCATAAATTAATTGAAGTTGTTAAATACTGTGATATTAAGTCACAACAAGGAAATAATAATGTCCATGTGTGTGGAAAAGGAACACACCTTTGTGACTGTCATAGTGTTGTCTCCTAGCGGTAATTCTTCGTTGCCAATGCATCGACAACTGGTACCATGAATATGCATACATTTGGGCACCTTTTTCAAATTGGCAGTTGAAATCTGATTGCCCATAACAGCCTAATCTAATATACCTGCATGTGAAAATTTCATAACCACCTATAAAGCGAATTAGTTAACATGAGATCGTCTCTGGACCCGCCTTCCTTTGACTTCCTTATATCATAGAATCTCCCTTCCACAATTATCCTGTAGAGAGATTTCATCTCAAAGCACACTGAGCGACGATCATTTGAATCAAGAAAGCCACGAAGACCTATGCACGCCAACGAGTTCTGTGGTAGGATGGGCTTTCTGCCTTGCATACATTGAGTAGCCTCCCTCTTGGCCTTTTTAGTAATAAAGGGCGTACCCAGTGCAGAGAGCTCTCGCTCTGTGCGGGGTCTGGAGAAGGGTGTCAGTGGCAAGTCTTACCCTCGCCTATGCAATGCGAGAAGACCACGACTCGAACCCGGGACCTTCTGGTCATAGGCGGTAAGACTCTACCGCTTGCACCAGGCCCGCCCTTCCTCTTAGTCTTTTTAGTAATCTTTATGTGAAAACATTGAGAGTGAAACAGGGTAATAGCTTGGATATATCAATTGTCACCACGGGTACAGATGTTTGATGTTTCAATTGCTCTAATGTAAACACTGGATTCTGTGCAAACATACCACAAGTTAGATCAATACTCAGACATATAAGTGTATATTTTTTTGCAGACAAGTGTATACGTATATACAAAAAGGAATAATTACAGATTATGAAACTACACATTTTTAACAACAAAAAAAGCATTGCCACTTGATTTGAGTATCAATAGATTTATAATTAACATATATTTAGTTTGCAATTTCTGCACTTTTCAAATTGGCTGCCATTCCATTGGAACTTGTCGGAACAAGCAAGACCTGAAGGAAATAAATTAGCATTATATGACTGCTTTGCGATTTAGCAGGAAGTCGTATGTAGTAGGGAGTCATCTGTAGTTGATGATGGGCATGGTCCACAGAAGCAGTGACGATGTGATGGAGTAGATCGCGAATGCTAGCGTTTACGACGTTGCAAAACTCAAGAGATGGCAAAAGAAACAAAGTTGAAAATCATTGTTTTTATGCAGGACCTTGGCGATCACCTTGGGCCAGTTGAGGAGCTAGACATGAAACTTTGGCCCTATAAGTTTGATAGTTTAAAGCAACGCTATTAAGGATAGTGACGAAGAGCATCGGCTAACTAGTGAGCCCATGATATGGATATGTTGCCATAATATATATGCCCTCTCGACTGTATAACAAGGTTTTAGTAAGGTATAAATTCCTATAAATTTAGTTTATAAAAACATAAGCTGCAATCTATCTTCCAATTACTTTTATAATAGATTCCATTGTTATGAAATTCTTCTCCAAATATTCATGAACTAGACAACACAAATGCCACTAACACAGTTATTTCTTAGTACACACATTTAAACTATTGTTTCTATTAGGAATCAAAGTCCATGCCATGGCTAACTTTAGAATAAAATTAATGATGATATACTATTTTAATTTTCTTTTGGGTTGTGAAATAAGCAAGCAGCAATTCTTCGTTGTGACTAGCCAACAAGCAGCAGTGTTATGTGGAAAAGGGATACACCTTTGTGACTAGCATAGGGTTGTCTCTTGGCGGTAGTTCTCCGTTACCAATGCATCGACAACTGGTACCATCTATATGCATACATTTGGGCACCCTTTTCAAATTGGCAGTTAAAATTTGATTACCCATAACAACCTAATCTTAATATACTTGCATGCAAAAATTTCATAAACAGACATAAAGCAAATAAGTTAGCATAAGTAATAAAGCATATTCCGAGTGTAGATCCACGAGAAGCATATGATCTATAATACCCTGTTCATGCAAGAGGTTGCACATGGTAAATCCAGGGATAGTGGTGATGAACTAATACTGCCTCATCGCAAACACTGCCCACCACCAGTACCGGTCCTCCTAGCCAAACACTGTTCACCGCTGGTCAGTAGCACTTCACCGCCAAAACAAGTGAGAGAGAAAAGGTGAGAAATCTAGCACGTACCTGGTTACGACAGACAGCGTGAGGAGTTGTGTGCAGTGTTTTTAAGGTGTCGCTTAGGCATCGCTTAAGCGTCGCTTAAGCGCCAAGGCGTGGCAACTAACTACCGGTAAGCTTTTGGATGCAGAGCCAGAGAGCGGCGCGGCAGTGGGGGTGGGCCAGTGATTTCTCTCCTCGCCTCGATCTCATTGACATGGGCGGCTAGACTACGCCAGGAGGAGACCATACCGGCAGAACTCGTCGCGTACTATAGGGGGGTGATTGGTTGCCCCCACGGGGCGGTCCTAAGGCCCATCCGGCATGAGTTGGTGCAGCGAGGGCGTGATTGGTATCCCAGCTCGCACCATATGACTGCTCCCCTCCATAATTTTCCCCTCTGCCATCCCGCACACCTCCATCTTCCCAATTTCTGCTTCCCTTGTGAGCTGGGACGACGCGGTGCTTGGAGGGAAGGGTTTCGGGGAGTACGGGAGATGACGCCGTCCTGGCGATAAAAGGCGCGTGCGGGTGTGCGGCTAGGGTTACCGCCCCCATTTCCTCACCTCTCCTTTGTCCTTAGCTTTGGTGAGCCCTCTCTCTCCGTCCCCATCGACCTCGGTTCATCGACCGAGTCGACCTCCTCCACTGGCTCCGTGCTGGTCCTCCGGTGGTCCGACGGTATATCTCACCTGCGTCACCCTCCCCTGCACTCCTGTGCGGCGATTTTGTTGATTCTTTGCAGATTTTGTTTGCCGTGCACCCAAGAACTTTAGGGTTCTTGATGTTATGTACTCAGATCTGTGCGATGGTACTGCTGATTTACATGTGTATACTTGTTATCCTCTTCTTACGCAGTTGGATCTGTGCGATGCACTCCTTTTTTCAACTGTACATATGTGGTCTTGCTTTAGATCTTGCACATGATGTTAGAGCAACCATTTTGATTCAAACTGAGCGAAGTGCCTAGGTCAATGATGTTAGATTTGTAGGCATTGGAGGAGCACCTTTTGGTGTGGCAGCCACGTCTTGCTTAAGATTGTCGGTCTGCAATTTTTGCTTGCTAATCAGTACACCCATAGTGCATCATATCTTTCTAATTTCCACTATTTCCTGTTGGTAGCCATGGATTTGCAAGCTAGGTGCCATGCTGCCACTACCATCGTAGTGGCAGTCGCTGCGTGGTTTTTCATGTGGTTTAGAAGAAGAGCTGAAGAAGCCCGGTCAGTGACTTATGGACCCATGGAAGATAGGGACCAACAAAGGATTAGCAACCTCAAATACATTTATGAATCTGATGATGTGCATTGTGTAAACCTGCTTAGAATGAAGAGGGCCCCTTTTTCCAATTATGTGACCTATTTTGAACTAGAGGCTTGGTTACTGACAGCATCCATGCATTTGTTGAGGAACAAGTAGTAATGTTCTTGCATGTTGTTGGTCACATTGAGAGGTTTAGGGTTGTGGACCTGACATTTAGAAGGCCAGGAGAGACAATCAGTAGGTTCTTCTAGAGGGTCTTGTATGTAGTAGGTGAATTGAGGAATGAGATGATTGTTCCCCCTACTACTAGTGTCCATCCTAGGATCCTTGGGAGCAGAAGGTGGTATCCTTACTTCAATGTTGGTGCCCAATTCATTTAACTTCATTACTTAGGCCATATGTTCGTGCCTATTTTTTCACTACCAACATTGTTTTCTTGATCTAGGATTGCATAGGAGTTATTGATGGGACACATATGTTAGCTAGAGTGCCTATGAAGATGCAACCTGCCTTTAGAGGCAGGAAGCACACCATTACTCAAAATGTCTTGGCAGCAGTGGACTTTGACCTCAGATTTACCTATGTTCTTGCTGGTTGGGAGGGATCTACACATGATGCTCTAATTCTGTCTGATGCTCTAGAAAGAGCTGATGGACTTAGAGTCCCACCAGGTATCCTACCATGAACACTAAACCTGTCTAGTTATAATTTGGGAAAGAAAAATACTAAAAATGTCCCTTTGTCCAACTTTTAGGAAAATTATATCTTGTTGATGCTGGATATGCAGTGAGGCCTAGGTTCCTGCAACCATATCGTGCCACAAGGTATCACTTAAGGGAGTTTGGTTTAAACAGACCACAAAACCAAAGGGAGCTCTTCAACCTAAGGCACTCCTCTCTTAGAGTTACAGTAGAGAGGGCTTTTGGTGCTTTGAAAAATAAGTTCAGGATCCTAACAACAAACCCTTCCACCCATACAAAACCCAAGTAAAGCTTGTTCTGGCTTGCTGTATTCTTCACAATTGGATCCTCAGGCATGGCCTGGATGAACATGTGCCTGCTGAATCTACATGGACTTTCAACACCAATGACAATGCCTCACAGCTAGATCATGTTCCTGACAATGGAACCTGGGCAAAACAGAGGGATGCATGGGCTGCCTAGATGTGGCAAAATAGGTGCTCTTCTAGAGTGTAAAACATTTGTCTGAATTTGTTGCCACTTGTGGTATTTGTGTACTGATTAGTAGCTTTGATGAGAACTTGTAATAACAACTAAGACCTAAGGCACTTCGCTATGATGTTTGTATGCACTTTTCATATGTTATCTGGTTTATTGTTAGCTTTTGTATGCTTCCTTTGTTCAATCATATGTTGGCTATCGATAGGAAATGGACCATGTTGAGCACAATGCTGTTCTTGTTGACAATGTGGTGAGGAATCAGGGTGGGGTGCCTGCTGCTCATGTTGTTGACAATGTGGTGGGGAATCAGGGTGGAGCACTTGCTGGCCATGCTGATGACAATCCAGCAGCCCTTTTGCCTAATGGCCCTATGCACTGGACCCCTGTTCATTCTAGGTTCATGCTAAGGAGGTTCCATGATCTGGTTGGGTAAGGGGGTCAAAACTGACAAAGGGTTCAAGGAGGTTCATGTGAGGCAAGTTGCTAGCATGGTGTCTGAATTTGCTAGGGTGAATGTGAGCACCCAGTAGATTTACAACCACCTGCGCAAATGGAGGCAGAGGTGGGTTAAGATTGTTAGGATAAAGGATTTAAGTGGAGCTCTTTGGAGTGAGGAGCACCACATGATAGTTCTTGATGATGAGCACCTCAATGGTCACACCAAGGTTAGGACCAACTGGGCTAAGCCCTACTGATATGCATTCCCTTCATAACTTATCCTTCCTGTAACTAATAGTTTGTACCTGTTTGACTACCTAGGATCACCCAGGTGATGCAAAATTCTTGAACGCACATATTGAGAACTATGTTCAGACGGAGGCTATATTTGGTGGTAGCTAGGCTACAGGCAGGTTTGCAATGGGATCCAATGAGCCTCTAGGTACACCAACTGACCTTGGGCTGGGTGATTCAGATGGTAGGGATGACATAACTGAGTCAGGTGGTGTTGAGGCTGAACCTGGTAAGGGCCCAGAGCCTAGTGTGGAGAGCTCTAAAGGTTTAGATGACAAGGACAAGGAGGGAAGAGGAGGAAGCTTTGTCAAGAGGAGGTAGACCTCATGGTTGGGATGACTGAGGCTGTTAGGTCAGTTGGTGAAGCCCTCAAAGCCCCCAGCATAATGAGGTCCATGAGGATCTGTATGGCTGCATCATGAATTGCCCTGGATACACACAACCAGCACTCATGTCTGCTTTGGTCTATCTACTCAGGAACAAAGCAGAAGGGCTTTGCTTTGTCCAGATGACTGAGGCCCACAGGATCCTGTGGCTCAGCACATACTTGAGTGCATCCGGCTTTGCATATATAGATGCATATCAACTAGCCTTCCTACTTTTGCAAATGTGCCATGCTAACTATCTTATGATGTGGTTTTTTGGGGTTGTAGCACTAACCTGAACTGTTGGTGGAGCCTAATGACATTGATAGGCTGCTGGAATTTTTGTATAGCATAGGAGGTATGGTGATGGATTTGATTGGCTATAAAGGCTGTGTGATGTGTATGGTTAGAGAGCTCTGATGGACCTGATGATGCTCAGATGAACAGCAGCACCAAAACATTTGCATATTCATCAAGACTAAGTCTTATTTGCAATATTATTTGACTTCTCTATGTGCTATCATCTTTTCTGGTTTATTTGGCCACCATCTGAGCTATGAAATCCATTTGCTAGTTTTATTTGGCCAATGATGCAATCTGATTACACAACTATGAGGTGGTTGTACTGTTGTTGCTGTGTCTAGTTGATGTTTTTGATGACTGTCATTGAGCCCATGTGACACATCCATTCCCAAGCAACACTTGAGTAGCCTTGAGCTGATGGCTAGGAATGGGTATCACAAGGCTTCATGGCTGTCATTGTCTTTTGTTGCAAGGCTATGATCCTGTTGTTGGTTCTAATCACAGCCACCTATGATTGAGTGTTTGTCCATTAAAGAAACATTGCAATAAGATGAGGCCTCAATATCTTTACCCTGTGATGTCAATAGTAGTGATTTATTGTTGTTTCTAGTTGTAAGAAAGATTGTGGGTACTGGAACTTTGATTTGATTGTTGGTATGTTGTTTCATTTGAAAACCATCTTATACTCATTTGTCTTTGTTGTTTCAAAGGGGGAATGGCTTGGTATGTTGTGTACTGCGGCAGGGAGCCTAGGGTGTATGCAACCTGGGCTAGATGCAATGCCCAGGTAATTGGTTTTAAAAATTGCTGCTATAAGAGCTTCCCTATCGAAGAAGAGGCAGTAGCATCATACATGGAGTTCAAGGGTTGTGAAGATGGAAAAGTTCATGTGAAGGCTCCTGCACCGGTCGTTAACAAAACATCTTGGTTATTTGTTCTTTGTATTGTTCAGTCTTTTGTGTTGGTGTTGCTCCTCTTCTTCATCGTTTTCAGTGGGAAGAAATGCCTGTGATGACTCCCAATTGCCATGTATTTGGCTGATGTTCTCGACCTTGTGAGGTACTGCAGAACTTTGGGATAAACACCTAGGGGCTTGAACTGTTGTGTCATTTTTATTTTCGCTGATGCTCCAAGGTCGAGTGCAATGACTAGGCAATTTTATCTGAGGCTGCAATGTACTTTTTCTAGTTGTGCTACAAACATAGGTAAGGTCACCAATCTCATTCGTGGGTAATCGGACTAGGTGCCATGCGGCCAACCAAAGAAGAACTGGAATCACCAGTTCATGCACCAAAACGATGCAAGCGGGGAACCAAACAAGATGCTGGTCATCCAGTATCCTGTACAAAGTGGCAACCAAACACAACCACTTGCATGCTTCCATCATGGCTGGGAACAACCTGCACAGTTCCCCCATCCCGGATCACCAACTCCAGAGCAACCAATCACCCCCTAGATCTCCAGCGGTCTAGGCGGCAGGCGCTGCAGCAGGAGCGCACTGAGGGCACTAGCAATGGGTGACTCATAAGCTAGCTCTAAGCATCTTTTTCATATTTCAATAGAAGAGAGAAAAAACTAGCTCTTGATCAAGAGCTAGGCTCATACACATATTCTAAAAACATGTGAGAGTGTCATATGAGCCTAATTATACTATGAGTCATTGCTAAAAGCTAGCACTATTGGAGAGGTTGGCATAGAGTTAGCAACTGACTCTTACTGTTGCGGGTGCCCTGATCGACTGCTCTCTACTCGCCTAGCAGGGGCTACGAGAAGACTTCTGGGTTTTCAAGGGCGGGTCTACATGTATATATATATATAGTGTGTGTGTCTCTCTCTCTCTATAGGTAGGTGTAGGAAAAAGGAAAATAAATCCAAAATAAATATCATGTCAAGAATTCAGCCAAAAACCTATATTCTACTACTGCTTTTCCACCCCACTCGATGGCCCAAATAGGACCAGCAGCATGTGGCCCAACATCTCCCCTGCCGGCAGCACACAGGCGCATCGCAACTCCACAAATCAGAGACATTGGCACATCACCTGCTCGTGCTCGCTCTCAGCGCTCCTTTTCTCTCCTGTTTTCTTCCCCAACCCCAAACCCTAGCGCCTACCGATGGCGGTGGCAGAGCAACGGACTCGGGCAGTGGCAAGGCACGTTGGCACGAGGCGACGACAACAAAATTCACGCTAAATTTTTTTGGTACATATACAACACAAACTTGGGTTTGTTTGTACTTGATTTAAAATACCAAATTTCACATCAAATTTTACTATTGCTTAGTGAGTTGCAAAATTGATTTTGGCCTTGTTTAGTTCCAAAAACTTTTCCCAAAAAGTGCTACAGTAATCATCATATCGAATCTTGCGATACGTGCATGGAAACATTAAATGTAGACGAAAAAAATTGATTGCACAGTTTGGTTGGAAATTGCGAGACGAACGTTTTGAGCCTAATTAGTCCATGATTGAACACTAATTGCCAAATAAAAACGAAAGTACTACAGTAGCCCAATTTCCAAAATTTGGCCAACTAAACAAGGCCTTTACCGACTTACGTATGAAAATTTTACTATTGCATACCTACAAAATTCTCGATCCATCATTGGATTTTACATTGTAAAAAAAAAAATTGATTCGTCTTCACAATTTTGAATACCCAAGTTCAAAATCTTGGGCCTGCCACTGGGGGTTTTGGGGAACGAGCCAGTCCCTGACGAGACATCGATTGGGGTTTTGGATGACCACTGCCCACTAGCCTCTCCACTCCAGGATTTTATTTTTCTGGCTGGCTAGCCGGCGTGGCGTGGTGCTACTACCCCGCGCACCTGCAGGCTAGACGAGCGATGTGAGCGCCAGGCGGAGTTTGTTGTGTTTCTGCTTTTTTGCGTATCCTTGCTGCTGCGTCTGCGTGCTTGTGTCAGGCAGGCAGAGGCATCTGCCGTGTCCTCCGAGAGCGAGCGGCGGGTTGCATGCGTGGATGCACTTTGATGCATGCGGGTGGCATAGACCAAATGTGAGGATTAATTAATTATAATTAGGTACGTGCATGCATGCTACTACGTCTAATATTTGAGCATATATATGTTGGACTTTAATCACATCATCACATGCGCTCATGAACTCGTTAATATAACCCCTTGCGAGTTAATAGTATAAAAAAAGACCATGCGTTTTGTATACTGTGGTAGATTATTAGCTGCATGCCGGCGCTTCAGATGTTAGTGACGCGTAGTACGTGCACTTCCAGCACTTGCACTATTAAATGTAAAAAAAAAATATAGGCACGCATAATTTGTGCTTCGAAGTAGACCAGCTTGAGGTACGACTTTTGTCGTCTACCACTCTACTAGAGTAGTACTACTGGATACTAGCCGGTGAGCGAGACGCTTTAGCCTCGCATGGGCAGAGAAGATTGGTACTCTCTTTCTCTCTTAGACAGTGTCATTCTCAACTCCATAAAAGTTAAATATTTTAACTTTAACTAAATGATGTATTAATATTAATATTTATGATATATAATTAATATCATTACAAAAGTCATTGAATATATTTTAATAACAGATTTATTTGAATAGTTAAATCTTATTAATTTTTATAGACTTAATTAAAGTTTAACTAGTACTACTTTCGTCCCTAAAAAATGTAATTCTAGCACAGTATTTGTGGGCGGAGGAAGGAGAGGGAGTGTTTTTGTGCATAAGGGCAACATGGACAATTTCACTGGCCGGTCCCACACCAAATAGCGAAAAACAAACAGAACAAGGACGGAATGGCTTGTAAGGCAAAGAAGTTTAGAGCAGTGGCACCTGTGTGCGGTCACATTTTTTAATGGCTTTTGTGTAATTACAAACTTTCTTAATGGCATACATGTAAAAGCCTCAAATATCTTTGGTAGGAACTGAACTAGCGGTCATATAAACTAAGAAGTGGAGTAACTATGGTAGTGGTTACATGTAACTGATCTATTAATGACTAAGAGTGCTGAAGGGGCTTTGCGCATTACATTCATACACATTATTCATAATTTCGCCAACAAAAGATGGTAAGCAACAGTGCCAGGTTTAAAAATAACAAAAGATGGTCAAGGTACAACATAGTAGGCCAGGTTGCAAAAAATAACGATGAATAAACCATGATTGTTTTGGGAACATCAACTGTTATGCATCCATCATGGATAGAAAGTACATATTTTGTTCAGCTATTATGGTGAGAACCATAATACTGTCAACTTTTGGATGTACTGCCAGGAAAAGCTTCTCTCGTTTCCCTTCAGAGACATCATTTCCTAAAGAATAACCTTTCTTGTTTCCCTTCAGAGACATCATTTCATAAAGAATAACCTTTTTAGTTGAAGTCCAGATAACCCTGCAAACAAAATGTTTCATATATTATTTCAGCACAGTGCACTACTATAGCGGACTGATAATCTCATTTCATATTTTAAGATGGCTGCCATTTACAACTCAGGAGAAAATTTCAGCACAGTGCACTACTATATGCTCTTTTCATACAATAGAAAACCCATCGACCATCTTAAAACACATACAGTACAATAGAAAATTTAGTTGAATTGCAGCCCCTTCAGATGTAACCAAAATAAACACAACTTCATAGAGCATGTGGAAATGCAACAGTCGACAAGAGTACAAGAACAGACACCAGAAATACATCCCGATCATCACTTCATCAAAAAAAGAACAACAACTAGTATTTCACTACTAGTACTCAGGTTTAGAAACGAGATTATCAGTCATCACCCATCCAAGAAACTGCAGACCGGGGTTGCTTTAGAGCAAATGACGTCTCACAAAGATCATCAGTTCAGATCTATCCAACAATAAACGCAACTTCATTAAAAAGATAGTACGACACAAGAACACGATCACAGGAAGGTCATATAGATGTCGATCATTAACTGCAGATGCCATTAGCATTTGAAGTTCATCATGAGATCATCAGTGATCATCGCCATACAGGAAACTAAACTTTGCAAGACGAACAGAAAGGTAAACTTGGCTGCCTCACATCAGGCACGAGACGGCACCACCACCAAAAAGCCCTCCCGGCCCGTTCGCAGCCACGGCTGCTCTGCATCAGAAACGACTACTACTCCAGTAATGAAAACTACTACTAGTACGACTAGCTCATTGCAACTACGATATGGACTGCAACCAGGAGACCTGGGAGGACCCATCCGATGCCCACCCCCTACTCGATCTTGATCTCGAACACGTCCTTGCGCTCCTCGTCCTTGATCTTGGGCACGGTCACCATGAGCACGCCGTTCTTCATCTCCGCGTTGATCTGGTCCATCTTGAAAGCCTGGGAGGGGAGCCCGATGCGGTAGATGTACCGTGTCGGGACCTTGTCGTCGTCGCCCTCGGAGTCGGCCTTGTCGCCCTCCCCCTTGACCACCAGGACGTTCTTCTCCGCCCGCATCTTCACGTGCTCCTTCCCCAGCCCCGGCATCGCCACCTTCAGCTGCACTGCGTCGCCATCCTGGCATCCTCCTTGGAGACCCACCACCCGCGCGGGGAGAAGCCGGTGATCATGGACGCCGCGCCGCCGTCCTCCGCCAACGCCAGCAGCAGGTCCCGCCTCGCAGCCTCGGGGAACAGGTCCAGCACGTCTGCAGGCAGAAAACCCCAAATCATCAGTGGCTCTCCCTAATTCGCTTCGCTAGCCAGGTTCGAGGAAATAAGGGGAAGGGAAATAAAACGGCCAACGCGAGGAGCGCGCGGTACCTCCGGTGAAGAGCTTGGGGATGGAGGGGTCCCGCTCAGGGCGGCGGTCGGAGGCGGCGTCCTCGCCGGTGGAATCCTTGACGCCGTCGTCGGAGAAGCGGGGCGGCGGGCCTCCGGTGTTGAAGAGGCGGCCGGCGGAGGCGGACGGTGAGGCGAGGATGTCCATGAGGAAGACGGGCTTCGGAAACCATGGATGAACTTCACCTCCACGGTTCCAGTTCGCCCGGACTCCTGCTTTGCCATTCGTGCGGGCTACCTGGACGGAGTAGCTGTGTTCCGGTGGGTTTTGGACTTTTGGTTCACCGAAATGGAGGGAACCCGTGAGTCGCTGAACCGTGGGGCTGGGGGTGGCCTCCGTTCTGAATTCAACTCAGAAGTTCACAACTGGTGGCGAATGTCCATAGTAAATGGGCCTTGATATATTATGGACTTATTAGCATTATTACAATTGGGACACGGCCATACAGTTGATTTGTACACTGATGACACATTACGAGGATGCAAGATCGGCACGATGTGGCAGCAGAATCCGTGTATGCCGGCAAGCAACAAGGTTCAAGGTACACTAGTAGTGATCGCTGGACTTGAAGGGATGGCCCTGATGACGACCTGGTGGTACACCGCCGCAAGCGCCGCTCCGGCGAACGGCCCCACCCAGAAGATCCACTGTCACCATCCAATCCAAGCAGAATCCCTGTATTCGCAAGCAACGAAAGATCAAGGTACACTAGTAATGTGATCGATTTACTTGAAAGGGATGGCCCTGATGACGGTTGGTGGTACACCGCATATAAAGCGCCGCTCCGGCGAACGGCCCCACCAATCAGAAGATAATAATTTTGATTAGTCCATATAGGCACCATAAGTATCGCTTTGTTTAGTTCCACTTCAACTTCCAAAATAGTTCCAGACCTATCATATCGAATGTTGGTTGATTTGTTATGAGAAAATTAAATGTAGCGAAAAGAAAAACTAATTGCACGGTTTATGGGAAAGTCAACAAAGCGTTTTGATTGCTAATTGCCGCGATTTCGTCAACGCCAAAAAAACGAACATTTACATTAGTCCAAAATCTAAATTTCTCCAACTAAACAAGGCCTATGTCTACGGCAGATGACCGTGGCCGCCGGCAGGCCCCTCCAGTGCTGCAGAGTGCAGACTACTTGCACCCTTCACGCGCGTTTCAGCCTGATCGGCTATGCTAATTGCGGCTGCACAGAGGGTGTCTGCACTGCACTGCAGCAGTCAATCCACAGCCCCAGCAACCAGCCCAGCAGCTGCAGCACTCTGAAATCGTGTGGAGCGCCGTTATGACAAACGCAAGCATGTGGCCAGATTATCAATTTATTGGTTAAGCTAACATATTATTAGTAAGGCTCTCGAGCGCCTGACATTGGACACGATTTCTTAGCAAAGCTCGCAAATGCTTGTTGATGCACAGAGGTGTGGAAGCCCGACAATCACTTTTGGCTGCAGCGAAACGTCTAGATCTATAGAAAAAAAATATGGCACATACATAATCTACATTTAAATTTGATAAGATTTATGCTTAAATTGTTCCAAATTAAACAGTGTTATATCTCAAGACTAAATCTGACATAAATCTCCACATAGTTTCCCAAATTGGAAAAAAATGTGTGAGGACCATCCGCATGGAAACACCATGATGATGTATGGCTGACGCGTGGCCTATGAGGCATCTAATTTATCATGTGTAACATGGTATTGTGCCCCCACGTATCAGCTCCACAGTCCGCACGACGTTCTGGTTGAGATGGTCCGCACTGATTTTTTTTTCTAAATTCACTGCAATAGAAGCAAAAGATGAGGAATGGGTATTGCATGACCACAGCTCACTGACGACTAGAGCTTGTGGCACAAATAGTCAAAGGCATGTAAAGCTGCTATTACGAATGTTGCAAATGTGTTTAATTGGATGTTGCATATGTTTCACACATATGTTGCAAGGTTTTTATCTAGATGTTGTATATGCTTTGCAATAACTTTTCAAGTGTTTCAGGTTCGTCTCCAAGTGTTTCAGACACATGTTTCAAGTGTTTCATCTGTCTACAGATGTATGTTTAAAATGTTTTATCTGTATGTTTCAAAAGTAGATCAGGTGTTGCATCCCCCTCTTTGCCTTCAGCCGCCTCGCCGCGTGTGTCTCCTCCTCTCGGCGCCGGCTAGGCATCTGCCGCCCCCTCCCCCTCTTCTCAATGCTCTAAATGTTTCAGCTGTTTTAGACGTTTGTTTCATGTGTGTTCATCTGGATGTTATAATGACTATACATGTATGTTTCAAGAGTATACTGCATATGTTGCAACGGTTGGACGGATGATGCAGAGGAGATGAGACGTTGGGATGGGGGAAGGGGTGCGGCCGAGACAGAGCGCGGCGGATGATGGGGGCACGATGGGGATGGCGTCGCGGCGATGTGAGGAGCGCGACGGGTTGACGCCGAGGCGTAGCCGAGATGGGATCGAGACGCGGGTGCCCGGATGCAGAATGGGTCACGCGGGTGGTCGGACGTGATTCGCTCGCGGGATCTGATGCGAGCGTGGGCACGTCCGATGCGACGCGGGTGCAGACGCAGAGCGGTGTCCCGGACGGACGCCGTTTTTCAAATGACCTCAATGTTGATATAGTTTACACCAAATTAAGTTGTAGCTCAATTATTAGCCATGCTCTAAGAGCATCTCTAAGAGACTCTCTATTTCCTTTCTAAATACTAGGAATAGAGATTTTGGTGAAAAACTATCTGCAATAACTTTTCAAGTGTTTCAGGTTCATCTCCAAGTGTTTCAGACACATGTTTTAAGTGTTTCATCTATCTACAGATGTATGTTGCAAATGTTTTATCTGTATGTTTTAAAAGTAGATCAGGTGTTGCATCCCCCTCCTTGCCTTGGCCGCTGGTTGCATGCCTGCTGTGGTGTCTCCTCCTCCTGTGGCGCTGGGCTGAGAGCATCACACGGCCCTCCCCTCTTCTCAATGCTCCAAATGTTTCGGTTGTTTTAGATGTTTGTTTCATGTGTGTTTATCTAGATGTTATAATGACTATACATGTATGTTTCAAGAGTATCCTCTTCCTCGATATGTTGCCGGAAGCCACGGTTGGAAGGATGATGATCATGAGAGGAGATGAGATGTTAGGATGGACAGGGCTGGGTGTGGCCGAGATAGAGCGTGATGGCATCTCGGATGATGGGGCGATTTATGGGGATGGGTAATGAGCGGCAATGTGAGGAGTGTGGCGGGTTGACGCCGAGGCGTAGCCGAGATGGGATCGAGACGCATGGTGCCTGGTTAACGATAATCTCTTGGTTTAGTAGAAAAGAGATGTGATGGGGATTTAATTTGTCGGACGTGATTGTTTAAGGGGATTTGGATGGAGTACCGAAGGTGAAGTGCAGTGCACGACAAAGCTGTGTCCGGACGGACGTCGTTTTTCAAATGACCTCAATGTTGATATAGTTTACACCAAATTAAGTTGTAGCTCAATTATTAGCCATGCTCTAAGAGCATCTCTAAGAGACTCTCTGTTTCCTTTCTAAATACTAGGAATATAGATTTTGGTGAAAAACTATCCTACAACAGCTTATCTAAATGGTTATATATCCAAATATAGCTATCTTCTATTTTAGAATTTTCGCTAGCAAAAAATAGAAGACGATAATGACTCTCTAGACTGCTCACGAGATATAGAAAAACTGTTGGAAAATGAAAAGATTTATAAATCGATTTTTATGTAATTAACTCTCCAAATAATAATTTAGAGTGTGAGATTTAGAGATACTTTTGGAGATACTCTAGTAGCTTTTGTTGTGGCCGCTGGTTGCATGCGAGTGTCTACATGAAAAGCGCTCACAAGCGTCTCCTATAATGTTGTGGCCGCTGGTTGCATGAGAGTGTCCACATGAAAAGCGCTCACATGCGTCTCCTATAGCAGGTGCGGGCGCCTCAGGTGTATCGCGGCGTGGTCGCTTGGAGCAGATCCAATTTGGGTAGCGTGGGATTGGAGATGGCGGTGGCGGCTCCTCTTCCTCTTTTCCGGTGCAAGACGATGGAGGGGATTTTGGCGACATAGAATCGACCGTGGCGTGAAAACCGGAAGCCACGGTAGGAAGGAATCAATCATGATCTTTATTGATGGGAAGGTTAAAAAACGGACAGGGCTGGTTTGTGTGGTGAAAAAAAAACAGACCCCTGATGGCATCTCTGTAATTGTTGCTAACGATTTATTAGCCGATGGGTAATGAGTAAGCCCAGTTTCAAAAAAAAAAAAAAAAACAGCTCAGGTGTTGTGCGCGGTGGGGACCAGGGGTTGTGTGCTCTCGGCACTCTTTTCATGTTGCCTGGTTAACGATAATCTCTTGGTTTAGTCGTAGAAAAGAGATGTGATGGGGATTTAATTTGGCGGCTCAAGAACTGTTGAAAGGCAATTTGGCATGGAGTACCGAAGCTGAAGTGCGAAGGATCAAAGGTACACACGAGTTGGATTTTTTTTTTTTTGACTCGTAGAGGAATTGAGTACCAACGATGAAGTGGGAAGGAGCCAAGTAATCTCAAAGGTAACTTTGCAGTGTCAGCGAAGATGACCAGAGGCACTCGTGCCGTATCCAAGAATATTTGCTAGAGACACTGGTCGTGGGTACCACATGTCTAGAGGGAAAAGGGGAATCCCTAATCTGCCCATGGATATTGGTACAATAAAGTAGATAGATCAGGGTATAGTGTAATTTTGTTTTTGCTCCTGTTGTATGCTATAATTACTGCATGAGGTTTTTTTGGAAGAGAGTGAGACATCTCGCCGGTAAATTTAGGCATTTTGCAGTTAATTCCGACATTCAGGTCCATTTTGCCCATAAAACGTTGGTTCCATTTCCAAAAGACCCACGACGCCACAATCGCTCTCCCTGTTCTGGGATTGACAAGCCGTTTCCTCTCCTTCGAGCCACCAAAGATGCAGGTTTCTTCTCCTCATCCTAACAACCGATGTGGAATCACAAACTCTAATCCGCGAGGTCACGCGCTCGGGGAGCACGCGACCGTCGCTCTCCTCACGCTGGAGCCCTCGCACGCGCCTGCTCCCTGCACTCCCCGACGACCCCAGCGACCCCGCGCCCGCTCCCAAGTGCCCCCACGCTCCCGTGCCCCACATTGGAGATGAAGACGACGGCAGCGGCGGCGGCTCCGATGAGGTAGGCCATTCCTCCTCCTCCTCCTAGATTTGTGCCCACCAGATATGAAGACGACGGTGGAAGTGGCTAGGGTTTTGGTGAGCCTCTCCCCCTCTTTCTTCTCCAACTCCGGTGGGTATAGACAGGGCCGGCCGAGGGGAGGCAGGCAGGCCAAGCGATGGGGATGGTGGCCGGGCGGTTTAGGGAACCTGGCGATGGTAGCGGGCGAGAGCTGTGGGAAAGGCGGGGCGCCATGGCGGGCTCCGCCAGCCGTGAACACGGCTATGGTGGAGCTCCGACAAGAGGGGGAGGGAAAGAGTTGCTGCCATGGGCGCTAGGGTTTGCAGAGCTCAGCAAACCCTAGCGCCATCATGATGGGCGTGTGGCCATGTGTGAGGGCAAGGACGACGAGGTGGGCGGGTCGAGGACGACGGCAAGGGAGGGGGCGGAGGAGGAGGTGCACGGGGAGGGAGAAATGGCGCAGGGGAGGAGGCCGGGCGCGAGGACGAAGTGTGACTAATTGTGCGATAACCTTGCCCTTGTGGAATACCTCAAAATGAAGTGGATAGAATAGCCACGGAGGACCATATCGCTAGGAGGAGCTCTAAATTTGGGATCGAATTGGATTACCAGCAAAGGAGGTGCTGACTAGAGCCTGCCAACGGTCGCCATGGCTTCTAGCCCCATGACCCTTTAGACTGGGAACAATTAGAATGGAGCTGGCGGCACACTGAACTTGCTGCAAGGGTCTAATAAGAGATAAAGGTATCGAGCCAGTATGAGAAGACAAATGCAAATATAGTACAAAACTTTATAGGTTGTACATTTCAAATCTAATGGTGCACGACGTCAGTTTTCGCTCACCATTGTCTGGTTAAAATAGATGGGCGAGATGTATAGGCTAGGTCACATGCGGAGTTTGGATCCAGCCACAGAATTAGTTATTTTGTGCATATACACAGGTGTTCCTAAAAAAAGTGAAACGACCACAGTACCTTTCTCTTTTTTTTCTTTTCTATTTTATTCATTTATTTTTATCCTAAATACTACTTTATGAGCGCGCACGTTTGCACACACCGCACCTCGCACTACTCCCTCCCCACTCACACCCGCACACCATCGTCTTCCACCTTCCCCCCTCTCTCCCCCATAGGCGACAACCTCCTTGGAGCCCGCACCCGTGCCCCACCGCCTCCCCCGCATGCGGCCATGGCGGATGCGGCAACGGTGGATCCACCGGATCTGGTGGCGGCGATGGTGGATCCACCAGATCCAGTGGCGTCCGCACTAGGTAGGCCTCCTCCTCTTTCTCTCCTCTCTCCTCTAGGGTTTCGGTGACCTCTCCCTTCTTCTCCCCCAACTCTAGTGGGCTATAGAATGGTCGGCCGGGGGAGGCAGGTAGGCTAGGCGGTGGGAATGGTCGATGGGTGGCTTAGGGGAGCTGGCGGCGGCAGGGGCAGTCGGGCCAGGTTGTGGCAGAACCGCCCGAAATAACACGCTTTCGGAGGCGCTCATCTTCCACTAGACACTAAGCACCTCGAAAGTGAGCTACATCGGACAGTTTCGTCGAGCACACCTCAAGGGAGAACTCGAATCAATCCATGTTTTACATCCAGAATCTAATGATGAGTACGAGCTTATAATACTTAGTCCATTTCATACAATAAGAGTTCTTAGAAATTATTTATTACAATACCAGAGTTCAGAGTGCGATAATTAAACAGCGGAATGAAAATAAACATCTAGCGGAAACAATACAGGGATCCGTCTATGCCCACCAGAAGAATCCTCCACACAAGAGCTACTCCTCAAGCTGCATCTGCAACAGAGGTAAAATAAACCCTAAGTACATAATATACTCGCAAGACTTACCCGACTAGTGGAAATAGTTTCCCGGCTCTCAAGGATATGATAGGCAATATGGGTTTGCTATTTTCTTTTTGTTTGCGGAAAGCATTACTAATAGTTTATCCTTACAGTCAAGTTTTATTAGTAGTCATGATTCATTAGCTAACCATTCTAGGTAAGCACCTGTTCTACTTTCAAGTAAGGGTTGAGCAAGCAGAACCATTTCACCATCTTTTATCTTCCAGTTCTTACTACGGTGCTAGATCATAGCCAAGTCATACCGTCTCACGAAAACGACGATTCGTGAACCAATGTATCCCAGCTGGGTACCCTAAAACACACGTCCCGTTTGTACCCCAGGCACAAACAAGACCAACCCATTCTACTCCTGTCACGGGGTCTAGGTCCCCGTCCAAACTTAGACTCCAAGCCCCCACACTTGAGACCCGGTCTCAACACGGTGCTTAGACCTCCACCTTTTCCCACCTCCAATCAGTCGGTCTGGAAAGAGCCGAAACCCACGACAAGAGCGTACTGAGCCTTCCCACTCCCATAAGCAAGTATGTGCTCAGGATAATAAGTCTATGACCTGACTACCATTCACAGCAACGGACGGTTCTTAATCGACACGAACAGGAAAACAGTGTAACCAAGCTAAGCCCCATTGGCCGCGGGACATAACCTGTTACACCCACCAATACCTATACCATATCCCTGTCTTGTCTCCATTTTTCTTTTCATCATTTTATTATGAGAGTAATAATAATCTTCTATTGTGAACAACGGCAGGTTACTCACGCTACTGATGACCTAAGCATAGCATCTACTCGAACCTGCACTAGTAAGACTCTTAGGATAGGTATATCTATGCATGTGGTTTCTATAAAATTCCTGTAACGTAAATGCACAACACATATATATACGGTGAATTATAAAATAGAGGTTATGCACCGGGGCTTGTCTTGGACAGGCGCGGTGTCAGCTGAGTCAGTCAGTGGCGGCTCTGGGACCTCCTCCAGTACAAGAATCTCCTCCTTGTACTCCTCGACGATCTACTCGAACTCACGATCGTCGGTGGTCACTATCTTCACCAACTCGTTCTCTACATGCATACGATGATGATGCAACAACTTAGCATTTAGACGACATCAACTCTTAAAATAAGAATATACATACCAAGCTACTAAGCTAGCTCTAATGACTAAGATACTAAGCTAACTGTCATCTTCACCAAGCAAAGTGTTGGGTTCAACTAACAAACACGTAGCTTTGCAATTTAAGGGTATATCTTTATTTCTACTAGTGATTTAATGTATATTGAAACAAAGAACATTTAACTACCCTAATGCTTAGTCTATTCTAAGGCTACAAAAATTACAGTGAGCACATAATAATACAATGAAACTATTGTAAAAATTTCAGGATCAAAACTATCATTAATTCACCACAAAAATTCCTACAATAATTAACTTAATATTATTAAGCATTCTCAAATGATTTAATAGCTCCTAATGTCAACATATATAAACATGAACTAAATACACCAACAGATAGAGCACAATTTTAGGAACCTAACAAATTTTGTTCACAATTTATGGACACCTATATGATTTTATATTAATTACCAAAGATCAGCTTAAAAATTAAATTAGAAAACCATTACTAATTTCTTAGGAAAAAGAAAAATGAATCTTCCGCGTGGCCCGCACGCTGTAGCGCACGCAGCGGCCCGCTGAAATGGCCCACGCGACATCGGCCCGCGCGCGAGACGGGCCACGGCGGGAGAATACCGCACGCGTTGGCGCTTTTGCAAAATAGACCTCGCACTTATCCCAAATTACAATTAAGTCCTAACCCTATTTCCCCCTCTCTCAAACCTTCTCACTTAACCCCTGACTTTCCTGGAATTCCCCCGCGCGCACCCCTAGTGACTCAGCGCACGGCGGCGCGGCGGCAGCGACACAGCGCGGCCGCGCCGGCCACCTAGGACCTATGCCGACCCTCCTAACGGGTCGATCACCATCTCCGACACGAGCAGCTATGCTAAGCGGCAGTGTGGGGTGACATGACTTGCTGGGGAAGGCTGCAGCGGTGCGCGGCCATCCACGATGGCGGCGCCACTGTTCCGGTGAGATGGGGCAGCTATGGACCTAATTGGTTAGCGCGTGAGCATCAGGAGGCTACCATGGACCAGGCCGAGGTGACGGTTGGAGAAGAGGGTGATGGAGAAGGGCTGGCCATGTGTGGCCGAGCTGTGCGGCAGCACATGATGGCAGCACGGTCGTGTCAGCGATGACGGGGAGGCGGTAGCGGTTCGACTAAGGCGCGCAGGGTGAAGAGGGAGTCAAGACGATGCTAGTGGTGCAAGTGAATTGGTTCGAGGTGGACAGATGGAGGACTGCCCACGGTAATGGCTGAGCTCGGCCTTATCGGCACGGCGGTGGGGAAAAACTCCAAATTGGAGCTTAGCCGTGCTCGCTTCAAGGCCGGGTGGGGTCAGAGGTCAGGTGGCTTAATGGAGAAGCCAGGGACGAGTCGAATTGAGTTGAGGTGATCTAACCATGCTGAATTGGGCAAGCGGCGTCGGCCAGTCACGGTGGCAGAGAGAGAGGCAGCCAGCGCTTGGCTCGTCCTCGCCCTGGCGGGACGCGAGCAACGCAACTAGGACGCACACGTGCAGGCGCTATGAAAAAGGCGTGCGCACGTCCATGACGAACACGGCACGAGCGGCTACCACGCCTTTATGGGCGAGACGACAGCAGGTACGGCCATGTGCCGATGCCGCGGATACGCCAAGCACGCGCGCTGCAGCGGCAGGGCTACCGGTAGGGCGGACAATGGTGTAGAGGCGTAGGGGGGGTGCGGATGCGACGGTGAGGCGATGGTAGCGCAGCGCGGCCGTGGCAGCAGCGCGAGGCAGGGTAGTTGGGCATGGGGCCAGTGGCTCACTGCGGCTGGCCTCGGCCAAGCCTAGGCGGGCTCGATCGACCCAGCGTGGCGGCATGGGGTGGCCACGCGATGCCCGCGCGCACGGCGCCAAACATCCGGAGGCTGTGTCGTGCACAAATTTTAAAGCATTGATACAAACTAAACTAATGAAGTTGGAGCTAAACCGCCTTCACTATGCTAAAGAGGGTACATCAAACTATCATAGCACTGACCTTTAGCTAAATCTTCCAAAATTAATTCACCAACATAGCCTTGCCACACTGTTTTCAAACTTAAGAATTTTTCTAAGTCTTTAGCTGGATTTGATTTCAAGTTCCATTTCCAAGCCATTAGAAATGCTAGCTAGTCATATTATTTTTCTACAGCAAAAATTACATTGTCATCTACAAAGTTTGTACTTCAAACTTTATTTAAATGTCACATACATGTTTTATAACATTTTTGCTTAATAAAAATTAATTTTAAACTCTAATTGATACATATGAGTTATGTAATAGCTTATCATTTAACATTTTTATTGATCATCTAAAGTTACAAAAATATTATCTACACATTCCATCACATACATTATCACATAAACATGATGCTCATGATAGGGTTTAGTAATTTGTTTAGGGCGTAACACCAAGGGTGTTACACAGGTCGGGGCGGGGGAGGCTCACTGGAGCTAGAGAAGATGGCGGCGGTGGGGAGAGAAAGAGGGCGCCTGCAGTGGGGCGGTGGCCGGCGGTGGGGGCGAGGGCGTCAGAGTCGGGGAAGAGAGCTGCTGTGTGTTTTTTTTGACTAAAAACTAGTGTTCGAGGAGGTGTGTGCGCGGAACCTCCAAATCTCGTGCGCGCATGCTTCAGTAGCGTTCTTATTTTGTTTTTCTCTCTTCTTATCTCTGGTTTCTTTCTCCTCCTTCCAACCTCAAATGTGCCGCTCTTCATATTTCTTTATCCGTGATCTCAAACTCCATCACTGCCAGCCAAAAGCAAACTTCGCTGACTGCCGTGGCCTTTTCTCCTCTCGATAGCCACGCTGGTGCCCTCCTCGTTGTCATGCCCGAGCAGCTCGTGCTCCACCTCCACCTCATCGTCACACCTGCACTTTGCCTCACCGTTACGCCCACTCGAACTGGGGCAAAAGGGTTTGAGCCTATGTACTGGCAAATGGAGTAGCAGAAAGCTGCCTATTTTAGCTTTACCAGATGCCATCCCCATGTCTAACTAAGGTCTCCGAAGCTTCACGCAAGGAGCACCACCCTTCTCAGTCATTTGGTAGAAAACGCAAGGAGCACCACCCTTCTCAGTCATTTGGTAGAAAACGCTGCAAAAACAATTCGAAAGCTGCCTAAGAATCTGTACAAAACGGCTCCTTACACACGTATGGTTATATTCTTGTAGTCCTCCTATGTGTTACACACACACCACACTTACAAAGTACCGTACGAGTGCATGTGTGCCCGTATCATGTGCCTACGGATAAAGCTATTGGGCATATGTATCACGGATCTCACATGACATATGTTGCTAAAGTAGGGCGGTACCACAGATTTCCAAACAAGATCTCAAACCTTCCTTGCGGTTGCACCTCCGGGTCCAGGCCCTGTAACAACCCAAAAATCCACACAACAAAAATACCAACTACAAAAATTTTCTCAAGAATCCCATATGATGATGAGTGTCATGTATAGAAACCCAACCTAAGAGATGCATTAGGTCTAATCCCAACCCAAGTCAACACATAAGCAAAGCATGTCATTTGTTGATTATGATTATTTAAATTCTAACAAATAACATATTGCATGCATTGTTAATTCAAGTTGTGATTTGGATTTCCATTTGCTTTATGTTATGCTTAACAATTCCATTAAAGTAATAAACCATAAAGTTATTATTAAACAAAATTCCCTAAACTCCAATGAATAAGCTACATCAGTTTCGAATTCAAATTCTAAACCAAATTTGAATTCAAACAATGGAAAAGAAATGAAAAACAGAAGAAGGAAAAGAAGAAGTGGGCCTCCCGGCCGGGCCGCAGCTTCTCACCACCGGCCCACAAGACACGACGCTGACCAAAGAGCCCGGCCCCAGATGCCATTGCTTGCCACCCGCCGCTTTTGCCAGCCGCCACTTGGCCCCACGCGTCAGCCGCCCGTCGCCCACGCCTGCGCGTTTCCCCGTTTCACTTGCAGCCGCTGCCACCGGGCCCCACGCGTCAGCCACACTCTAGCACAGTGTTGTCTTCCTCACCCACGCGTCAACCGCCTATGCGACCGGCGCCCGACAGCGGTGGCAGGGCAGGCCAGGGGTCATGCTCTGGGCATGATCCTGTCTCCCCCTTGGCACCGCGCCCACGCGACCTCTGTGCCAACCACCCCACGCCGCAATGCCGTTCGATGCCCACGGTGCATCACCAACCGTCCGCCCATCCACCGTAGATGGAGCTCGGGCACCAGGGGCTATAAAGCCACGCCCAGAGCCCTAGAGTTCTCCCATCGCCTCACCAACACCTGGTGGCCGTCCACTGCGCACCCGAGCCAAGAGAGAGAGCCAGGAGAGAAAGGGGATAGAGGAAGAAGAAGGAGCGCCTGATGTCGCCGGAGTTGTCGCAGCAGAGGACGACGCCTCGATCCACCACGTCGACGCTGCTCGGCACGACACTACTTCCGGAGCTACGTGGCCACAACCCGCCACTGCATCGCTATCCATTCGACTCCAACACCAACGGTGAGCTTCGGTTCTTCCCCTGCTCGCCGCAGGACCTTGCTACTCCGGCCATGGTGCTCCATACCGTGAGCGCGTAGGCCAAGGCCATCTCCGGTCTCTAGGCACACATGCACAGCACACTCACGCACACACTGCGACCACCTCCGAGCCCTTGGACGTTGTGGACCCTCCAAGCCCCACGGACGCCAAGGCAGAGCACTCGCCGTCGTCGCGCAGAACGTCGTTGCTGTGTGCGCGCGCCACCACCACCAGAGAGCACCGCACCACCGCGGGATGCATCAGTAGGGAGAGCACCGCACCACCGCCGAGCACTGCACCACCGTGGCCACCACCGCCCGAGCACCGCACCACCGCCGAGCACCACCACCACCACCGCCCGAGCACACAGACCACCATGGCCAGGTCGCGGGAGCACCCGACGCGTCTCCTTGTCTGCGCCCGCCCTGTTCGGCTGGAGCCACGGGTAACTCACGCGCACGCCATGACCACCCCGCTAGAGCCCCATAGTGCACCCGTGCGCCTCACCGTCGTCACCATGATGTCGTGGCCGCCGGGGAGCCCCTACCGGCCACCTGGAAGCCTGGAGTTCCGCCTTGAGCCCTGGACGCCCTCGTCGCATCCCCACGGATCCAAAGGAGCCTACACACCCCACCGTGACACCTCTCTGAGCCCTGGACGCCCTCGTCACCATGATGTCGGTTGTGCTCGAGCCACCGTCCGCCGTTTGCCGTGGCTAGTGACCTAGGAAGCACCATCCGTCGCCCTGACCACACCGTTGCAGTCGCCATGGCGTAGGGAGGCTTTTCCCCACCTCAATTGGATGTCTGAACCGTTGTGGTAGCTCACCGGTGAGCACGTCGCCGACGGGAACATGCCGGCAAGAAAGCAGGAAAGACTCCCCTCGCCAGCCATACACGCGTGAACTCGGTGTACATGGACCCAGCCAGAGAAGAGAAAGGTGAACTTGGTCCACCATGGACCCTGCCTTAGGTCCATGGACCGGCGCCTCTTGGTCCCCTTTGTGAGCCACGCCACGCCCCACTACCAAGACCACGGCCCAAGAAGAGCCCCATAGCCACGACGTGGCGGCGTCGCGAAGATGCCACGTGGCGGGCCAAAGCCCGCCCGGACCGCCCAAATCCAGCCTGTCCATGCCCGATTCGGACCAACCATTTTGACCATTGACCGGTCAACGTTGACCGCTGACTGCCCCACATGTCGGCCGACACGCAGCCAGCTGGACCCACATCGCCGATGTCGACGTCATGATGACGTCACGCGGGACCCCACGACAAGAGCAAAGACGGCCGAGGTGACGTCATGCTGACGTCAGCATGCCACGTGGACCAACCACAGCATGACACGTGTCAGCCCAGGATTAATTCAGCCTCTTTTTTCATTTTCACAAATGATTCAAATTTCAGAAATTCATAACTAATTCATATGACCGCAGAAAAATACGAAACCAGGACCAAAATTCATCTAAAATTGAGCTCTACGCAATGAACCCATGTTTGAGTGCATTTTGCTCTTTTGAATTTGCATTGCTTCTTTATGCTATTCTATAGACGTCGCTAACACGACTATAATGCGATCGATTGCAGACTCGGAGGAGAACCGGATAGACGAGGATCGTGAGTACCGTGAGGAGTACGGATACGACTACACTGAAGGTGCCACATCCCACCCAATCTCGTAGCACCTATTACGCATGGCTAAAATAGAAACGCTAGTGCTTTACTTTATTGTTGTAATCACACTATGATAGGACTTGCATGGTAGTATGCTTTCTTGATGGCCTTTACCTTGACGCAACCTTACCCCTGCTTACCCTGCTGTTAGGCTAGTCACACGCTTGCTACTATATTTCATTGCTTATTACTTCTACTACGCTTGCACTACATGGTGCGTGGTGGAGAACTGGTGTTATCAGGACTATGGGGAGAGTGCTGCGTGTGTGGCTTGGGTGCGTGGAGGGTGAGGGTTGTGTCGACCAAGTTAGAGTATACGATGAGCCTAGGGCAAGTCTTGCTATGGGGTGCTACCTGGGCACCCCTAGAATGGATACCTATGGTGGGTAAATAGTATATGAGGTGGCCCTGGGTGTGATCCTGTGATGGGAGGAGCCCAGGGTAGAGGTGCTATGGTGGCACGGTAAATTGAAACCCTGATGAAGACATTCTGGCTTGGTCATCCCTAAGGACTCACTATTACTAAGATTCACTAGGAAGCCTTACGTACCTTGCCCTATATGGTGCGGGACGGCCGGACTACTTGGTAGGATATTGCCACTACTGCTAGGTTGATAGCGGACAGTGTGAGGAAGGTACGGGGTGCGGAGGATTTCCCCCACACCCTTCTGAGACTTCATGGAGACCTTATGGACCTGGCTCATGACTCACAGTTTCAGCCACCCTAGACCAGACTTGGGGTGTACCAGGGCTGAATGGTAGAGTGGCATTATCCTAGGCTAGCAAGCGGTCGGAATCAGCCCAGTTGACGACGGTCAGCGAGGAAGGCGGATCTTGTGGTTATGTAAAACCTCTGCAGAGTGTATGGTTGATCGATCGATACATATGCCGACTCGTTGGCTATGGACCTTTTCTGGGTTTCGCTTATACTAGATAGTGAGATGAGTCCTTCTCTTCTCCCCCCAGGAGTGAGTGTTCAGACGTAGCCAGGGGCTATGGGCCTTGAGACAGTGCTGAGAGGGAGTTGGCCTATCGACTGAGCGATGGTATGGGTGTGGTATGGTGATGGTGTGGAGATGGTGGTGTATCGATCCCAGGATCGAAACCTGGCTCTAGAATGGGAATGGGGTGGAATGGGTGTGTGAATGGTGTTAAAACTTGACCAACTGTTAATATATACTAAATGCATAGGAAACCCCGGCCTTATAGGTTCCTTTCGATTATATCCAACTTGCATCCAATTTCCACCAAGCAATGCTCATAGGGTTGGGAGTGGCCAGTACAAATCGTACTGATAAATTTTGGCACACAGGTTCTGCTGAGGAGTATAGCTCCGAGGAGTTTGACGGTTGAGGGGTTCGTTCCTATGCTCGAGTTTGACGATCTTATCTTCAAGCTGTTCTGAATGGATGTTACTTTTGATTCCGCCAATGCGGCGATGTAATAATTTATGTAATTCCGCACCATTTGTACTCTGATATTATCATTGTATGGATGTGATATTCGACTCGAATTTGGGTAATATGATCCACAACGGTCTTATTACACTTCGACACCGTGGATTTCCCTTCGTGAAAATCGGGGTTGTTTCAGTTGGTATCAGAGCCATACTTGACCATAGGACGAAACCCTTAGAAATGGACGATAGAATAGGACGCGAACAGCCCTTCTTTCAGTTATATACCGACCCTGTATTTACTTCTATGCAAGGCTTATCTATTATTGACCTGCTAATACCTGATCCTTGAAACATGCAGATGACAACGAACGACGAATGGCCGCCTCTAGGACCGCTACCTCTGGACCACGCCAAGCTTACCTTCGACCTACATGAGCTCGGGGGTTTTGCACAGACCCTCTGCCGAGTTCTCGTCACGTTAGGAGTCCCTGACAAGCTTGTCAAGGTCACCTGCACCGGGAAGACAGCTCAGGATGGAGGAATCGAAGGACCGGTTGTCACCTCAGTCGAGTTCCCAGCTAGCACTACCTTACCGTCTGTCCCAGCTTTCACCGAGTTGACTATAGAGAACACAGTTGAGGAGGGACTGCGAGCTATCTCACACAAGGCACTTCGCAGAGTGATGAGGGACAACTACGAGCATCTGAAGACGACAGAGTTCCGACTACTTCCCCAGGCCCTTGACCTCAGCCTTACCCCTAGTGAGCAGAGTTTCGCAGCTGGCAGAGTTATCTTTGCAGAGGAGGACAGATGCCTTCATGTCTCAGCTATCCACCTACTAGAGTAGGACAGGTATGTGACCCAGCTTGAGCAGAAGAGACGTCAGGACTGGGCTCTTCTGTGGGAGTACCAGGAGCGAGACTCGCAGGGAGCACAGGAGCGAGCTAGTCTGCTCGACACAGTTGCCAAGCTACAGGACGAGCTCAACCGTAGTGAGGAAGTCCACAGAGCTGAGGTCGCTGACTTACAGGACAAAGCAACCGACCTAGGCAACAGGAACTGCTACCTCGACAGCAAGGTCTTGGAGTTACAGAGAGAGTTGGATGACAAGAAGGCCGAGTCCAACCGCAGAGGAGACAGAGAGAGGTCCAAGGGGATTGATATGCTGAAAATCCAATCCCGGAACAAGACCATGACCCAGGAGCTAGAGGAGTTCAGGAAGAAGGCCGTTCGCAGCCAGGGTCACCTGATCGAGGCACTCAGGCAGAACGAGTACCTACAGGACAAGTGTGAGAGGACTTGGCAGGCTTGGCAGAAGTCTAACAAGAAGCGCCTCAGGGAGATGAAGGGTATGTGGGATCAGCTGCCCAAGGAGATTCGCAGCAAGACGAAGCCCAGGATAGAGGAGTTTGAGTTAGCCCCGACTCGCCTCAACCTAGATGCCTGCCCTACCCTACCTGGAGCCAAGCCTACTGAGGAGCTCGCCGAGGCCTTGAAGTACGTGTCCCGACTTCACAAGTGTGACGAGGAGATTGAGATCGAGAACAGTCGTATTCTAGCTGTGGTGTACGAGTTAGAGTAGATGACCCTGCATGGTCATGAGTCATGTCAGTAGCTTCCATGAGTTGTACCCCATGATGTACCCCTTATGAGATGTATTATGAGACGCTATGCGTAGTACGATTCTCGCACGTCTTCAAGTGTAGCTACTGGAAATGATGCTATGTAATAAAACCCATGTAATGAATGATTTGGATCTTATTGCATCTTATGGATCTTATTGCTTCTTTGTAATGAGTGTTGGATAGTATAAATGATTTTCTTTAAATCATCGAAATCATGTAATCATATTGAATTATAAGCACTTATGGCACAAGCACTAAAATTCCTATGATCCGTATTGCAGAAGCCGAACCGCCGATCTGCTCGCCTAATGAACCGTGGACGTGCGCCCATCCCCGAACCAGCCGAACCCAACGGGGGCCGTGGTAGCAACAACCATGGCCGTGGCCGTGGCCATGGACGCGGAGGGATACCCTTCAACCTGGAGAATACTCCGCCGCCTGAGGAGAACATTCCGCCACCACCACCACCGAATCTGGCAGAAGTGATGGCGCAGCAGACCCAGCTTCTGGCAGCCCTTGTTGAAGGAGCAAACCATCGCCAGGGAGGTCAGCAGAATGATTTCCAAAGGAAGCTGGAAGGATTTCTGAAGCTGAGGCCACCCACCTATGATGGCACCGACCCTGACCCGCTTGTAGCCGATGACTGGCTCAAGGAAATGGAGAAGAAGCTTGACCTCACCACTTTCACCGACGATGAGTGTGTTGGAGCTGCCACACACCAGCTCACAGGTGCAGCACACACCTGGTGGGACAGTTTCAGTGACTCCCATGAAGACCCTGCCATTATCTCGTGGGATGAGTTTGCTGAAGCATTCACTGAGTATCACATTCCCAAGGGTATCATGGAGGCCAAAGCCTAGGAGTTTCGCAACATCAAGATGGGAAAGGACAAGGTGACTGAGTACACTACTCGTTTCACCAATCTTCTGCGCTATGCACCTTCCTATGTTGTGAACTCTGAGAAGGAGAAGCTGTACTATTACCGCAAGGGACTTAATCCGCACATCAAACTGAAGTTTGGCGGTATTGAGAGTAACACACTATGTGCTCTGGTGGATCGCTGCATCTAGATTGAGAAGGACCGTGCTGAAGCTGGAGAAGAGTACAGGGAGAGAAAGCGTAAGCCTGAGGAGTCCTTCCGTGGCTGTGATCGCAAGAGGTTCCGCAGAGATGCACCATCCAGGGAACGCTCACGCCACAACAGGGATGACAACCCTGGATCGAGTAGGGGAAGTGGAGGCTACACCGCCAAATACTCCCGCCCTGCTCAGGATCGTTACACCCGAGACCGTTATGCTCAGGACCGCAACACTCAGAACCGTTTCAACCGTCCCCGCTCTGTGAATGAACGCCCAGCACAGAACCGCTCCGCACCAGGCACTGGAAACTGGAAGGCACCCGCGCCAACCCCTACAGGCGTTGCGCCTTTCACCTGCTTCGCTTATGGCCAACCGGGTCACAAAGCCGCTGAATGTCCTTAGAACTCAGCCGCTCAGAAGTCTCAGTTCAAGGGATCTGCTACCCGTGGACATCTCAACCATCTGGACGCCGAGGAAGCACAGGCTGCTCCTAACGTTGTGTACGGTATGTTTTTAGTTAAAGGCAATACTGCATCAGTTCTATTTGACTCTGGAGCAACTTGTTCATACATATCATCCAAGTTTGCATGAGAGCATGACCTACCTATAACCCCACATGAAAAGCCTATCATCACCAGCTCACCATTAGGAGACCTAAAATGCACCCACATATGTAAGAGAGTGAGTCTTACCATTGAGGGTCTTACCTTTAAAGCCGACCTAACCCTGTTACCTTCCACTAACCTAGATGTCATCTTAGGCATGGATTGGTTAACCATTCACCGAGGCATCATATCATGTTCACCTAGATACGTCCAAGTGACCCATCGATTAGGCCAAACTATTAGATGTGAACCCCAGTCCGAAAAGTCCACCTCTATCCTATGTGCCCTTAAAGTGAGTTCAGGATCACAAGAAGAGGAAAAGACAGTTCATGATGTGCCTATGGTTAGAGACTACCCCGATATATTCCCTGAAGAATTACCGGGTATGCCACCAGACCATGATGTAGAGTTCATCATTGATCTTTTGCCAGGAACAGGACCCATTGCCAAGAGACCCTATCGCATGTCAGTTGATGAACTGGCCGAGCTCAAGAAATAGCTTGATGAACTCATCTCAAAGGGATATATCAGACCCAGTGCTTCACCCTAGGGATCCCCTGTTCTGTTTGTTAAGAAGAAGGATGGCTCAATGAGAATGTGCATTGATTACCGGAACTTGAACGCAGTCACCATCAAGAACAAGTACCCCCTGCCAAGGATTGATGATTTGCTTGATCAGCTCAGAGGTGCCAAGTATTTCTCCAAGATTGATCTCAGATCTGGCTATCATCAGTGAAGATTCGAGAGAGTGACATCCCAAAGACAGCTTTCGTGACTAGGTATGGGCAGTTTGAATTCACTGTGGTATCCTTTGGACTCACGAATGCACCCGCATACTTCATGAACATGATGAATAAGGTTTTCATGGATGATCTGGATAAGTTCGTGGTAGTATTCATTGATGACATCCTTGTCTATTCATCCACCGCTGAAGAACACGAACATCATCTGAGAACTGTACTTGAGAAACTAGCCCAACATCAGCTCTACGCAAAGTTCAGCAAATGTGAGTTTTGGTTACAGGAAGTTGCCTTCCTAGGCCATGTTCTATCAGCTGAAGGTGTTGTAGTTGACTCAGCTAAGATTGAGGCTGTGAAAGAATGGGATCAACCCCGTAATGTGATAGAAGTCAGAAGTTTCTTGGGATTGGCTGGATATTATCGTCGATTCATTGAGAACTTTTCCAAGATAGCCCGTTCAATGACCAACCTACTGAAGAAGACTAAGGAGTTTGAATAGACGCCCAAGTGTGAACAAAGCTTTCAGGAATTGAAATAGAAGCTTACCACAACTCCTGTGTTAGCATTGCCTGATATCAGCAAAGATTTCATGGTCTATTGTGATGCATCCCATCAAGGGCTTGGTTGTGTATTGATGCAAGATGGAAGAGTGATAGCTTATGCTTCTCGACAGTTGAAAGAACACGAGAACCGATACCCTACTCATGATCTTGAGTTAGCAGCAGTTATGCATGCTTTAAAGATCTGGAGGCACTACTTGATAGGCAACAAGTGTGATATCTACACCGATCACAAGAGCTTGAAGTACTTTTTCACTCAAGAAGATCTGAATATGAGGCAACGCCGATGGCTAGAGTTGATCAAGGACTACGACCTAGAAATTCACTATCATCCGAGAAAAGCCAATGTAGTCGCAGATGCCCTCAGCCGTAAGAGTTACTGTCACACTTTGATTACTGAATCCGTACCACCTGAGCTCAAGGAAGAGATTGATGACTTCCAACTTGAGATACTACCGCATGGCTTGCTGAATGAGCTCCGCATACAGTATGATCTCACAGATCGCATCCATCAAGCTTAGAAAAATTGTGAGGAGATTGAATATCTCCGTGGTTTGATGAAACTAGGCTACATGACCAACCACCATGAAGATGAACAAGGAACCATCCGATTCAAGGACAGAATCTGTGTACCTTCTGATCCAACCCTACGAGAGGAAATTCTGTCAGAAGCTCATGATTGTAAGTACTGTATTCACCCTGGAGGTTCAAAGATGTATCAAGACTTGAAGAAACACTTTTGGTGGAAAGGTATGAAGACAGACATTGCGGGACATGTGGCACGATGTGACACCTGTAATAGAGTCAAGGCTGAACATCAAAGGCCTACAGGATTGCTAAAGCCTCTTGACGTTCCCGAGTGGAAATGGGAGAGTATATCCATGGATTTCATAGTTGGATTGCCCCGTTCACAAAAAGGCAATGATTCCATCTGGGTGATTGTTGATCGTTTGACCAAGATTGCTCACTTTGTACCAATGAAGACCAAGACCAATGCAGAAAAATTAGTAGATCTATATATTGAGCATATTCTCAGGTTGCATGGAGCTCCCTCTAGTATTGTATCCGATCGTGGTCCTCAGTTTGTGTCCTGATTCTGGGAAGCCCTGCACAAGTCCATTGGAACCAAACTTGATTTTAGTACCGCTTATCACCCACAGACAGATGGACAGACAGAACGAGTAAACCAGATTTTAGAAGACATGCTTCGTGCTAGTGTACTAAATTATGGCTCTGATTGGGAGAAATGTTTACCCTATGCAGAGTTCTCTTACAACAACAGCTACCAAGCCAGTATCAAGATGTCGCCGTTTGAAGCTCTGTATGGCAGACCTTGTAAGACACCTTTGATGTGCTCTCAACCGGGTGAAAGATCGTTCTTTGATTCCGCTAAGATTCAAGATGCAGAAGGAGTTGCTCAAGTAAAGGAGAATTTGAGAATTGCTCAAAGTCGATACAAGAGCTATGCTGACAAAAGAAGAGAACTTGAGTTCAATGTGGGAGACTTCGTTTATCTCAAGGTATCCCCGCTATGTGGAACTGTCAGATTCCATGTGAAAGGCAAGCTTGCCCCTAGATTTGTTGGCCCATACAAGATTTGCAAGAGGATTGGCAAGCTCGCTTACAAACTTGAGCTACCCGAGGAATTGATGGGTGTACATCCCGTATTCCATGTCTCACAGCTACGCAAGTGTTTGAGAGTGCCCGATGAAGTAGTTCCAACTGATATACTTGACATTCAAGATACACTTGAGTATAAAGAACATCCTATCAGAATTCTGGGCAGAGATACCAAAGAGACCCGAAGCAAGACTATTCCTATGTGCAAGATCCAATGGAGCAATCACACAGAGAGAGAAGGAACATGGGAGAAAGAGTCTGACCTCCGGCTACGATATCCTTACCTCTTCGAAGAGTACGTTATGCTTTAATCTCGGGGACGAGATTCTGTTAAGGGGGTAGGACTATAACAGCCCAAAAATCCACACACCAAAAATACCAACTACAAAATTTTTCTCAAGAATCCCATATGATGATGAGTGTCATGTATAGAAACCCAACCTAAGAGATGCATTACGTCTAATCCCAACCTAAGTCAACACATAAGCAAGGCATGTCATTTGTTGATTATGATTATTTAAATTCTAACAAATAACATATTGCATGCATTGTTAATTCAAGTTGTGATTTGGATTTCCATTTGCTTTATGTTATGCTTAACAATTCCATTAAAGTAATAAACCATAAAGTTATTATTAAACAAAATTCACTAAACTCCAATGAATAAGCTACATCAGTTTCGAATTCAAATTCTAAACCAAATTTGAATTCAAACAATGGAAAAGAAATGAAAAATAGAAGAAGGAAAAGAAGAAGTGGGCCTCCTAGCCAGTCGCTCGGCTTCGCGGCCCAGCCAGCCCCAGCGCGCACGCACACGGCCCAGCGGGTCGGCCCAGGATGCCGCTGCTCGCCCGTAGCCCCGCCAGCTGCCACTGCTACTTGGCCCCACGCGTTAGCCGCACGTCGCCCACGCCCACGTGTTTCCCCGTTTCACTTGCAGCCGCTGCCATCGGGCCCCACGTGTCAGCCACACTCCAGCACAGTGTCGTCTTCCTCACCCAAGCGTCAACCGCCTACGCGACCGGCGCCCGACAGCGGTGGCAGGGCAGGCCAGGGGTCATGCCCGGGGCATGGTCCTGTCTCCCCCTTGGCGCCGCACCCACACGACCTCCGCGCCAACCACCCCACGCCGCAATGCCGTTCGATGCCCACGGTGCATCACCAACCGTCCGCCCGTCCACCGTAGATGGAGCTCGGGCACCAGGGGCTATAAAGCCACGCCCAGAGCCCTAGAGTTCTCCCATCGCCCCGCCGCCACCTGGTGGCCGTCCACTGCGCACCCGAGCCAAGCCAAGAGAGAGAACCAGGAGAGAAAGGGGATAGAGGAAGAAGAAGGAGCGCCCGACGTCGCCGGAGTTGCCGTAGCAGAGGACGATGCCTCGATCCACCACGTCGACGCTGCTCGGCATGACACTGCTTCTAGAGCTACACGGCCACAACCCGCCACTGCACCGCTATCCATTCGACTCCAACACCAACGGTGAGCCCCGGTTCTTCCCCTGCTCGCCGCAGGACCTTGCTACTCCGGCCATGGTGCTCCATACCATGAGCGCGTAGGCCAAGGCCATCTCCGGTCTCTAGGCACACAAGCACAACACACTCACGCGCACACCGTGACCACCTCCAAGCCCCACAGACACCAAGGCAGAGCACTCGCTCGTCGCGCTCGCAACGCCGCCGTCGTGGCGTGGCCACCACCAGCCAGAGCACCAGACCACCGTGGCCAGTACCGTAGGGAGAGCACCAGACCACCGGCTAGAGCACTAGACCACCGTGGCCACCACCGGCCCGAGCACCAGACCACCGGCCAGAGCACCACCACCACCGGCTCGAGCACCAGACCACCGTGGCCAGGTCCGCTGGGAGCACCTGGCGTCTCCTTATCTCGCCCGTCCTGTTCGCTAGAGCCACGGGTAACTCATGCGCACGCCGTGACCACCCCGCTGGAGCCCCATAGTGCATCGTGCGCCTCACCGTCGTCACCATGACGCCGTGGCCGCCGGGGAGCCCCTACCGGCCACCTGGAAGCCCGGAGTTCCGCCTTGAGCCCTGGACGCCCTCGTCGTGTCCCCACGGATCCAAAGGAGCCTACACACCCCACCGTGACGCCTCTCCGAGGCCGTAGCCCCAACACCGACGCCGCCGGTTGTGCTCGAGCCGCCGTCCGCCGTTCATCGTGGCTAGTGACCTAGGAAGCACCATCCGTCGCCCTGACCCCACCGTTGCAGTCGCCATGGCGTAGGGAGGCTTTTCCCCACCTCAATTGGATGCCTGAACCATTGCGGTAGCTCGCCGGTGAGCACATCGCCGACGGGAACATGCCGGCAAGAAAGGAGGAAAGACTCCCCTCGCTAGCCATACACGCATGAACTCGGTGTACATGGACCCAGCCAGAGAAGAGAAAGGTGAACTTGGTCCACCATGGACCCTGCCTTAGGTCCATGGACCAGCTTCTCTTGGTCCACCGTGAGCCACGCTCACGCCCACAGCCGAAGACCACAGCCCAGTAAGAGCCCACGGCTACGACATGGCAGCGTCGCAGCATGCCACGTGGCGGGCCAAAGCCCGGCCTGGACCGGCCCAAATCCAGCCCTGTCCATGCCCAGTTCGGACCCAGCCGTTTTGACTGTTGACCTGGCCCTACATGTCAGTGACACAGAGCTGCTGGACCCACACGTCAGATGCTGACGTCACACGGGACCCACCTGACAGTAGCAGCACGGCCGAGGTGACGTCATGCTGACGTCAGCATGCCACGTGGACCAACCACAGCGTGACACGTGTCAGCCCAGGATTAATTCAGCCTGTTTTTTCATTTTCAGAAATGATTCAAACTTCGGAAATTCATAACTAATTCATATGACCTCAGAAAAATACGAAACCAGGACCAAAATTCATCTAAAATTGAGCTCTACGCAATGAACCCATGTTTGAGTGCATTTTGCTCTTTTGAATTTGCATTGCTTCTTTATGCTATTCTATAGACGTCGCTAACACGACTATAATGCGATCGATTGCAGACTCGGAGGAGAACCGGATAGACGAGGATCGTGAGTACCGTGAGGAGTACGGAGACGACTACACTGAAGGTGCCACATCCCACCCAATCTCGTAGCACCTATTACGCATGGCTAAAATAGAAATGCTAGTGCTTTACTTTATTGTTGTAATCACACTATGATAGGACTTGCATGGTAGTATGCTTTCTTGATGGCCTTTACCTTGACGCAACCTTACCCTTGCTCACCCTGCTGTTAGGCTAGTCACACGCTTGCTACTATATTTCATTGCTTATTACTTCTACTACGCTTGCACTACATGGTGCGTGGTGGAGAACTGGTGTTATCTGGACTATGGGAAGAGTGATGCATGTGTGGCTTGGGTGCGTGGAGGGTGAGGGTTGTGTTGACCAAGTTAGAGTATACGACGAGCCTGGGGCAAGTCTTGCCGTGGGGTGCGACCTGGGCACCCCTGGAATGGATACCTGTGGTGGGTAAATAGTATATGAGGTGGCCCTAGGTGTGATCCTGTGATAGGAGGAGCCCAGGGTAGAGGTGTTGTGGTGGCACGGTAAATTGAAACCCTGATGAAGACATTCTGGCTTGGTCATCGCTAAGGACTTACTAGTACTTAGATTCACCGGGAAGCCTTACGTACCACTCGCCCTATATGGTGCGGGACGGCCGGACTACTTGGTAGGATATTGCCACTACTGCTAGGTTGATAGCGGACAGTATGAGGAAGATACGGGGTGCGGAGGATTTCCCCCACACCCTTCCGAGACTTCATGGAGATCTTGTGGACCCGGCTCATGACTCAGTTTCAGCCACCCCAGACTAGACTTGGGGTGTACCAGGGCTGAATGGTAGAGTGGCATTATCCTAGGCTAGCAAGCGGCCGGAATCAGCCCAGTTGACGACGGTCAGCGAGGAAGGCGGATCTTGTGGTTATGTAAAACCTCTGCATAGTGTATGGTTGATCGATCGATACATATGCCGACTCGTCGGCTATGAACCTTTCCTGGGTTTCGCTTATACTAGATAGTGAGATGAGTCCTTCTCTTCTCCCCCCGGGAGTGAGTGTTCGGACGTAGCCAGGGGCTACGGGCCTTGAGACAGTGCCGAGAGGGAGTTGGTCTGTCGACTGAGCGATGGTATGGGTGCTGTATGGTGATGGTGTGGAGATGGTGGTGTATCGATCCCAGGATCGAAACCTGGCTCTAGAATGGGAATGGGGTGGAATGGGTGTGTGAATGGTGTTAAAACTTGACCAACTGTTAATATATACTAAATGCATAGGAAACCCCGGCCTTATAGGTTCCTTTCGATTATATCCAACTTGCATCCAATTTCCACCAAGCAATGCTCATAGGGTTGGGAGTGGCCAGTACAAATCGTACTGATAAATTTTGGCACACAGGTTCTGCTGAGGAGTATAGCTCCGAGGAGTTTGACGGTTGAGGGGTTCGTTCCTACGCTCGAGTTTGGCGATCTTATCTTCAAGCTGTTCTGAATGGATGCTACTTTTGATTCCGCCAATGCGGCGATGTAATAATTTATGTAATTCCACACTATTTGTACTCTGATATTATCGTTGTATGGATGTGATATTCGACTGGAATTTGGGTAATATGATCTACAACGGTCTTATTACACTTCGACACTGTGGATTTCCCTTCGCGGAAATCGGGGTTGTTTCAGGCCCGTGCATTGGCAGATAGTGCAGGGAGAAGTTGCCTATTTCAGCTTTATCAGGTGCCAGCCGCATGTCACAATTGGATCTCTGGAGCTCCAAGTGAGGAGGACCTCCCTTCTCTGTTGGTTGGTAGAAAATGCTGCAAAACAACTTCGGAGCTATCCAATAATCTGTACCAAATGGCCCCTTTTATAAGTATGGTTACATTCTTTTCTTTTTGAGGGGAAGCATGGTTACATTCTTGTAGCCCTCTTATGGGTTATATACACACACACACCACACTTACATTACATAGTACCGTACGAGTGCATGTGTCCCCCTATCATGTGGCTACGGATAATGCTATTGGGCATATGTACCACGAATCTCGCGTGGACATATGTAGTTAAAGTAGGGAGGTAGCACAGATTTCCAAAACAAGATCTCAAACCTTCTTCGCAGTTGCGCTCGTTCGGACAACATATCCATTATCGTCATCTCCATGTTTGGGCCTGTGCACGGAGAAGCTGCCTACTTCAGTTTCATCAGGTGTCAACCGCATGTCTCAGCGGGATTTCTGGAGCTCCACATGAGGAGGACCTCCCTTCTTAGCCGGTTGGTAGAAAATATGCAAAACAACTTTAGAAGTTATCCAATAATCTGTACCAAATGGCCCCTTCATAAGTACGATTACAAACTACCATATGAGTGCATGTGTCCCCCTATGTGTTATACACACACAGCGCACTACATTACAAATTACCATACGAGTGCATGTGTCCCCCTATCATGTGCCTACAGATAAAGCTATTGGGCATATGTACCTAGAATCTCACATGGGCATATGTAATTAAAGTAGTGATTTCCATTCTCCCCATTCCAACAACCACATTCAGAGTTCATAATACCATGTCTAGTGTGTAGTACTTATGGATCCCAATTATGGAGAGTGGAATGCCTCTGAGATCAAAGCGGTGAAAGCTCTCATCGCTACCACAGTGCCAAGAGTACCTATGCCAATGACATAAACAATAAGAAAACTGACATTGTGGATGTGCTCCAAGCAAGGTTTCCCACAAAGGAGAAGCATAAGGTAACCAACTTGTATGCTGATCTCATGGTGGAGAAGATGCATATGATGTTGAGCGGCAACCAGCATGCAGCGGCGAGTAGCAAGCTTGTTAATGACAAGTTTGGGATAAAAGTGGAGGATCCAGCCATGGATGTCTTGGGTGGTGATTTGGTGGAGGGGAGGAAGGCCAAGAGGAAGGTAGGGGAGGATCCGCATAGCCAACCAAATCCTCAAAAGGAGAGGCAGCGTCGGAGGTTTTGGACCATGGACGAACACAAGTAATGATTTTCTATGTACTCTCAATTTTGTTTCACACGCTCATGAGTTTTGATCCATTTATTTATTTTCACTATTTTGGAAATGCTTGTCACATCTTTCATGCAAATTATTGTTACATATATTAGAATGTCATGTGGGGTACGGTATTGATTATTTTTTCGATCAGTGTGGGGTATTGATTATGATGAGGCATTTGAGATTTGTCACTAGACACTAGATGTGTATTCATATGCAATGTTTCATTTTGAACCCTGTCTCAATGTAGGAATTTCCTCTATGGTTTGTATGGTCGAAGCGACTGGAAATTCCATAGGATGGAGAACACTGCTAGGCAAGCAGCAGCAGTAACCAAGCCACTACCTTAGACAAAGGTGGGGCTAGTGGTTCTTGTGTGGCTCCAAAGGTGGAGGGGGTTGGAGCAAGACAAAACTGACTAGTGATCAAGGGGGAGATTTTCTTGTTGATCAATGGATGATGAACTAGGTTTTACATCTAGCCTAGTACCCTATTAGTCCGTCATATACATGCGGATTAAGTGCTATGTCCTATAGTAGGGAGGGAGCAATTTCGTCATAGTGAAACTTTTTGAGTTACTATTATATGTATGTGGTTGTGTTATAGTGTGTTGTCTTTGCTTGTGTTCTTTGCTTCGTCTATGTCTCTATGAAGATTAAAAATAAAGATATCTTTCAGTATTAAGGGCTCATTTGGATCAATCATTCTCTATGGGGATTGGAGGGAAATAAAGACGAAATGAACGTATTGTAAAGCAGGTTAGTGTACTTCATCATCGGACAAGAAGAAAAGGTTAACAAAATGTAGTTGGCACATATATTCATGTGTAAAAACTTGATTAAGAACTAAATATACGCCGATACACGCATGCATGCAGTCAGCGTAATAATTGCATAACCGAGCATGGTAAGGAGATTTTCAATTGCCACATATTGACTAATGTCGTCTATATACGATGAGCCAATTAAGCTTAGAAAAAAAAGCATATGCCAATCTACCGTATGTGCTAGCCACCTTCGACCCCAGCAAATTTAAAATGTGACCCAGGCAGCGGCAGCCCAGCCCACAAGAGAAGACATCGTTTTCTCATCCTTTGCACAGGCCGGCAAGCCGCAAGGGCAAGGCGCAAACCCAGTAGTCTTGGACTCCAGTAAGGTTTGTCCATTCCGTTCGTACACCTGGACGCATGCCCCTGTTGGCTCATACGAGATCTCAGAGTTTTCTTTTGATTTTTTTTCTTCATATGGTTAGCATGTATATATTCTGAATGCAAAAGCTAGCGGTGGTGTTTCTACGTTTCATTGGCTCATTCCAGTAAGTTGTCGGGACACTCAAGAAGATATGGAAGTGTATCAAACACCAACTATGTAGGTATGCTGTTATCGAATGATATGTTGCACCACACCTGCAGTGCGCCAATGCAACATATCATTCAATCCATAAACTTACGCTCACAAACAGATGGTAAGCAAACAGTTTTCTGGGGAGTCTGAGGCGCCAATGCAACATATCATTCAATCCATAAACTTACGCTCACAAACAGATGGTAAGCAAACAGTTTTCTGGGGAGTCTGAGGCTGAATAAAAATCTGAGATAATGTAAAAATCTCAGATAAGTAATCAATGACACAATCATAATTTTATTATTACCAAAGTAGTTAGTTTATGTCGTATACCCTATATCTACACCGGTCTTGAAGGTCTCAAACATGCAGTTTGTGTCATTCGTCGGTCACATGGAGAAACTACTCAAGAAATGATTAAATACCAAACCATGCATAGACTCGGTATCCACGCAATGTAGCTAGTTGTTAAAAGAATTTAACTTGCTTTCATGCTCATTTAATTGTGAATATTATATATAACTATTCAATATTATATCATGAGAAAAATATGCATATATACAAGATTTGAATTGTCCACGACCATTTATGTAGTAGCAACTATTCAAGTCATTTGGATAGAGATAGATACATATCTTGTAAGCGTATCATAATATGAAGCGCCGCAATCATGAAAATCCACCACAGATGATAGATTCAACTGATACTACTCAATCAAGCACCGGTATACTACTATACTGTGTGCCTTAGAGCGGTGGAGATATGTCCATGCGCATCCACACGTCTGGCCCCATCAACGGTTACATACGTGGGTGTCCACACGTGTTCCTTGAAACCTCATTTCCATGACCAAAGTGGCCTAATATTAGATCTACGAGATAGAAGCGTGATATCTTAACATTATTCCTTAAGTATAAAAAAAATATTTGCACGACTCAATATCTTTGAATTATTATATTAAAACTCACAGTTTGCTCGATACCGGAGTCGAACAATTAATAAAAACCAGGACAAATAGATTCACCACATGGCCTTGTGATTTCCATCCCCCCCCCCCACACACACACACACACACCAACAACCACATTTAGAGTTCATATATAATACCATCTATCGTGTGTAGTACTTATGGATCACAATTATGGAGAGTGGAATGCCTCTGAGATCAAAACAGTGAAAGCTCTCATCGCTAGCCATAGTGCCAAGAGTACCTATGCTAATGACATAAACAATAAGCAAAGTGACATTGTGGATGTGCTCCAAGCAAGGTTTCCCACAAAGGAGAAGCATAAGGTAACCAACTTGTATGCTGATCTCATGGTGGAGAAGATGCATATGATGTTGAGCGGCAACCAGCATGCAGCGGCGGGTAGCAAGGTTGTTAATGACAAGTTTGGGATGCCAGTGGAGCATCCAACCATGGACGTCTTGGGTGGTGATTTGGTGGAGGAGAGGAAGGCCAAGAGGAAGGCAGGGGAAGATCTGCATAGCCAACCAGATCCTCAGAAGGAGAGGCAGCGCCGGAGGTTTTGGACAACAGACGAACACAGGTTAATGATTTGTTTATCTCACATACTCATGAGTTTTGATCCATTTCTTTCTTTCTTCTTGTTTTGGGAATGCTTGTCACATATTTCATGCAAATTATTATTACATATATTAGAATGACGTGTGATGTATTGATTATGCCTGTTTGAGAATTCGTCACTAATAATGAGTGTGTATATTATGTAATTTTTTATTCTGAACCTTGTCTCAATGTAGGAATTTCCTCTATGGTTTGCGTGCGCTTGGTCAAAGTGACTGGAAGAACATCTCCAAGCACTTCGTTACCACTAGGACACCAGTGCAAATCTCTAGCCATGCCCAAAAGTATTTCCGCAGGATGGAGAACACTACCAGGAGGCAGCGCAGCAGCATCAACGACGTTGGCCTCTGCGATGATGAGCCCAGGGTGCAAACTAATGCTTCAAGTCTAGAGGGGTCCACCTTCACCAGTGGAACCTACAACTCAAACCACTATGGCTCCAGCAGCCAATTTGTCGCCATGAGTAACCTGGCCAAGCAGATGTGGTTTCCATCCTTATATTGTACTGGCCAGGCAAGCAGCAGCAGTAACCAAGCCACTACCTTAAACAGAGGTGGGGCTGGTGGTTCTTGTGTGGCTCCAAAGGTGGAGGGGGGTGGGAGCAAGAAAAAACTCACAAGTGATCAAGAGGGAGGTTTTCTTTGTTGATCCATGGATGATGAGGAAGTAGGTTTTGCATCTATCCTAGTACCCTATGACATGGCAACCTATTAGTATGTCATATACATGCGGATTAAGTGCTATGTCCTATAGTCGGGAGGGAACAATTTCGTCATATTGGAACTTTTTGAGTTACTATAATATGTATGTGGTTGTGTTATAGTGTGTTGCCTTTACTTGTGTTCTTTGCTTCGTCTATGTCTCCATGAAGATTAAAAATAAAGATATCTTTCAGTATTTAAGGGCTCATTTGGATCAATCATTCCCTATGGGATTGGAGGGAACTAAAGACGACGAAATGAACGTATTGTAAAGCAGGTTAGTGTACTTCATCATCGGACAAGAAGAAAAGGTTAACAAAATGTAGTAGGCAGTAGGCACACATATTCACGTGTAAAAACTTGATTATTAAGAACTATATATACACCGATACACGCATGCATGCAGTCAACGTAATAATTGCATAACCGAGCATGGTAAGGAGATTTTCAATTGCCACATATTGACTAATGTCGTCTATATACAATGAGCCAATTAAGCTTAGAAAAAAAAAGCGTATGCCAATCTACCATATGTCCCAGCCACCTTCGACCCCAGCAAATTTAAAATGTGACCTCGGCAGCGGCAGCCCAGCCCACAAGAGAAGACGTCGTTTTCTCATACTTTGTACAGGCCAGCAAGCCGCAAGGGCAAGGCGCAGAGTTTTCTTTTGATTTTTTTCATGTGGTTAGCATGTATATATATATTCTGAATTCCCCTAAAGAAAATGTATATATTCTGAATGCAAAATCTAGCGGTAGTGTATCTACTTCTCATTGGCTCATTCCAGTAAGTTGTTGCGACACTCAAGAAGATATGGGAAGCAGCAACTGTTCTATTCGTCATTCTTCGCGAGTCTTAGGATGGGAGGTAAATTTTTAGAACTTTACTAGAGAGTGCGCGTGCAGGAAATCAATTTCTGTCTGCACACTCCAATTTGGTAAAGAAATTATTTTGGCTGCCCGAAAAGGAAAAAAACAGACGAGATCTTTTATTCCCCGACTCCGACGCCCTCACCCCCGCCGCCGGTCACCGCCCCGCTGCGGGCGCTAGGGTTCTCCGGAGCTCCGACGAACCCTAGCGCCCACGGCGGCCGCCCTCTCCCCCCACCCACCTCCCACCCCGCCGCCATCTTCTTTAGCTCCGGCGAACCTCCCGGCCCGACCTGGCCCGACCGTCCCTGCCGCCGCTAGCTCCCCCCTAAGCCGCCCATCGACCATCCCCACCGCCTGCCCTACCTGCCTCCCCCCAGTCAGCCATTCTATAGTCCACCAGAGTTGGGGAGAAGAAGGGAGAGCTCGTCGGAACCCTAGAGGAGAGAGGAGAGAGAGGAGGAGGAGGCCTACCTGGCGCCGCCGCCGCAAGATCCGGCAGATTTGCCGCCGCTGTCGTTGGATCCGACCGATCCTCCGCCACCGTTGCTGGGTCCGACCGATCCTCCGCCACCGTTGCTGGGTCCGACCGATCCGCCGCCGCATCCGCCATGGCCGCGCGCGGGGAGCCGGTGGGGCGTGGGCGCAGGGAGGAAGCCACCGGTCGCTGTCGCCGGAGAGAGAGAGAGAGAGAGAGAGAGAGAGTGCGGGCATTCGAGGAAGAAGAAGTGCTATGTGACGCGGGGAGAGGATATGATGCGTTAGGGGTGTTCGGGCGTTCGGGGCTGCGGACGCATGCCCAAAAAGTAGCATTTTCGAAATTTTAACAAGCTTGCATACCGTCGTACCATTGACCATTGGTGTGGAGTGAAATTATAAGAGATAACTACTATTATAAAGAGTTTATTTTGTTATACGCGAGGAGGACCACCCTTCTCAGCTGGTCAGTAGAAAACGCTGCAAAATAATTTCAGAAGCTATCCAATAATTTATACCAAATTAACGACCCCATTCATAAGTACAGTGATATTCTTGTAGTCCTCCTATACATGTATTATACACACGCACACCACACTTACAATACACATAGTACCGTACGAGTTCATGTGTCCCCGTATCACGTGCCTACAGATAAAGCTATTAGGTATATGTACCACGGATCTCGCATGTACATACGTAGCTAAAGTAGAGCGGTAGCATAGATTTCCAAAACATGATATCAAACCTTCCTCGTGATTGTGCTCGTCCCGATAACATATCCATTATAGTCATCTCCGGGTCCGGGACGGCCTGCTCTTGGGTTGAGCAGAGCACTTTTGGTAAGTCTCGTACATGAGGAAACATTCGTTGGGTTTCAGCAACTTGTTCATGCTCCAAGTGTGGCGAGGAGATCCTTGGCCTTGAGGTCGCCGGGTACTTACCAAACAGCACGAGGTTCTTCCGCATGTAATGCCTCGCTGTCGCGAGAACCTTGCACCAGAGCTGCCGGCTGCTGAGATCGGCTCTCACCATGGCGGCCCTGATGTTGGCGGGCATGAACCGCGCCTCGACCGCCATGTCCATGGCCACCGACGCCAGCTTCGGGTGCTCCTCTAGATCAGCGCACCCGAACGCGCTCAGCTTGAAGAAGTACCACATGGCTTCCGTGCTGAGGCATTTCAGCCTGACAGCTCGTGTTGTACCGAACCTCTCGATCTTCTCAGACCGGCTCGTGAGTATCACCTTGCTCCCCGCGGCATGCGTTTTCTTCCATGAGAGTAGAAGAGGCTGTTCCATGCCTCGTCGTCCATGTCCCCTGAGAGCTCGATGACAAGCAACCATCTTTCGTCCTCCGTGTTGCTCTGATGCTTGGTCGCGCAGTTGTCCCTCAAGGTGGCCATGGTTCCGACACCTCCAAGGCCAGCACTCCCGGCAGCAGCGTGCAACAGGATCAGGGAGAAATGGCTGCGCACCCTATCGTCGTTGCAGACATGCTCCACAAGAGTGCTCTTCCCGATGAACGCGGGGCCGACGAGCGGAAGAACGCCCGGCGCCGGGTTTGCGGCAGTCACCACTCACTAGCACCGGCGGCTCAGCTTGCAGCAAGAATTCAAGAACTTGGTCCCTCTCCGCGTGTCGGCCAAACATGCACTTGTCCAGGAACAGATGGACGCTGTAAGGCTGGCGGCACGACACGGGCGGGCAGGCTGCCGGGAGCACCACCAGCTCCTTGGCGTCGGCGATGATGGCCTCCAGGCTGCGAACCATTCGCTGCAGCTGGAGAGAGGTGTCCCTCCTGCGTGCCGGGCCGGCCGTGGCCGTGGTCTCCGACGACGACTCACAGCGGGAACGCTTGGCTGGGGTGAATCTGGACGGGGCGAACGCTGAAACCACCTCCTCGCTGCCGTCCTCGTGCCGTCGGTCTCCTCCGCCGGCGCCGTACCTGGCGGTGTCGAGGACGTAGTGGCCTCTCACCATCGTGTCGCTCAGGACCCTGAGCTGCCGGAGCACGCCACGGTTGGTGACGCGCCGGCCCTCGGCTTCCTCGACGATCGTGGAGCTCCTCAGGAGCAGGAGCCGCAGACGGTGCATCAGCCTCTCCTCCTCCTGCTCCCGGACGGTCGCCAGCACCGGCATCAGCCTGCTCCCGCACGTGGACACCAGGAAGGATACGGTTCTGCTGGCGAGCTCGCTGAGAAGCGCGTTGCGGAGCGCTTCCATTGTGGCCCTGCCTGTGGAATTCCCCGAGTGGCCGAGTCTGGAAACTGCAAGCAACGAGGGGATGTAGTGGATGTGGATCCCCAAGAAAACAGAGGGTAGGCAAGTACAGTCAAAGCGTCAATCCGCGTGCTTTCAGCTCTGAAGCCAGCCAAGAGCCAACGAACCGTCGTGTGAGTATTACTGAGGAAACCAGCTCGAAACAGAGGGTTGCCATATGTCTAGCTTTTCTTTACTGCTTTTCACCTTCGTCAAGAAAGAAAGCCACGCAACGCCTAACCCACCAGAAAGCCCGGTCACGATCCAAGATTGGTTTTTTCTTAGACCTTGGCTAAGGTAATTAAAGGAGTTGTTCAGTAAACCAGTAAAGGTAAAGGAAGCCAGAGTGAGGTAAATCAAAGTGTAGATTATACAACACGTAGGTCACCTCTGAACTCTGAAGTCAATAAAAAAAGGGGACGTGGCTAGCGCCCGGACGTCCGGACGCCCACGCCGCTGTCCTCTGTCCCGCATCCCTCGCCTGCCTACCCACATCTCGTCTGCTGCGCCCGCCCGTAAGCACATGGGGTCCGCCCGTTCCAGTGAGGACTGCCTCCGCCTTCCCGCGCTTGACATCGAGGCGAGACAGCAGAAAGGTGAGCAAAGAGATGCAACACTCGATCTAATTTTAAAACATCCAAATGCAACATACGTCTGAAAACAAATAAAACATTTAAAACATGTATTTGAAACACTTACAAAAACACATGAAAAACACATGAAAACCTTTGCAACCTATACGCAACATTCAGATAAAAACATTTGCAACATATGCGTGAAACATATGCAACTTTCAGATAAACACACTTGCAACATATGTCGGGAAAAATAGATGAAACATTGGGGACAAATGTTTGCAACATAAGTGTACAACCATTGCAACATATGCAACATCCCGATCTAGTTTTGCAACATCCCCCATACGAAACCCTTGCAACATACCTCTAAACTAACTGAAACATTCGAAACATACGCTTGCAACACGTGCTTTCAGCGCAATGTCACCTTGCTGCTTGGACGAATGGAGCTCGTCCTTGAGGAGCTTGACGCCGGCACGAACCTCGGCAGTGGTCGCGGTAGGCAGATGGAGTGCAGCCGCGACGGGAGGCATGAATCCGAACGGCGGGAGGGCGGTGCCGGCGAGCAGCGTGGGCGAGCGGACTTCGTCCTGCGATGGCGGGTGGCACCAGCGAGCGACGTCAGGCGAAGTCCGTCCGAGCGGGGACGGTGCGGGCGAGCGGAGTTCCGTTCCGCGATGGCGGGCAGTGCGGGCGGGGACGGCGCCGTCGAGCGGCGCAGGCGGAGTCCGTCCCAACGGGGGTGGCGCGGGTGAGCGGAGTCGTCCCGCGAGCGGGGGCGCGTAGTGCAGAGCAGGCGTGCGTGCGACGCGGGCAAGGTCCATGAATGAGTGGATGAGGATGAATCCGTGAATGAATGGATGAGGCTCGTCCCGACGAAAGTCACGGGACGGACGCACAGATGCAAGCATTATAAAAAAAACCTCGAAGGTTTTCTCTCGTTAGTCTACTTTTGTGGTTTTTATTAAATATCACAGTTGTCATGTAATTCACGTCCTTCTTAAATGAAAAAAAAACTTGCTCACTTCTTATCTAATGTATGATTTACTCCTAAACTTGTCACTGAATTAAAAAATCCTCGAACTCAAATACCAGATAACTTACCTCCCCAACTTTTAAAACTAGATAAAATACCCCTTTGACCATTTCAAAATGGTTTCTTGGGTGGTTTTAGAGGCTCAAATATACATTGTAAGCTATCATATTTTGAAAAACAAATTTTTTGAATTTTTTGAATGTTCTAAGCTGTTGACATGGTCTATACCAAATTTGTAGCTCTCAATACGATATACAACTTTGTTGTTGAATTTTTTTTATCTAAGATCATCTAGAGACCCAAATATTCATATTCATTTTTAAATTACTGGATTTTGAAATTCGTTTTTTTCTGGTTTTTTCAAATGGCCTTCAATATTGACACGACCTATACTAGCGTTGTAGCTCAAATGTGATCTAAAACTTTGTAGTCGACACCTTTTTATATGAGATTGTTTAGACACCCATATTCATTTTAGTTTCTCATATTTTAAAATTAAATGTTTTTAAAAATAAATCCATTGACCTCGAACATTAACATGGTCTATACCAAAGTTATAGAGAGAAAATACCTATTTGGCACTGAGAAAAGGTCTTCCTTCTATGGCACTCAGTGAACTCAAACTTCCTTATCTAGCGACAAGTTAAAATTCCCTCCCCTATTTGGCACTATCATCCATTTGCTCCACTAACGGAGTTAAATCGGCTGCCAAAATGACATATATGTCCCTTTATGTATTATAAGTATATGGAGCCAGATAGGAAAAGCATGGATGGGTATGTTGTTTTAAATAAGGAAAACATGAATATTAAAAATATACTTGTGAACTAAAACATGGGCTTTTGAAAAATGAATATTGCAAATAAAATAACCAATCAATTTCAGATACTAAGGTAAAAATAGCTACACATTAGTTGCATGCACAAGCTTCACAAACCTCATCATATTGTCGCCATACTAAAAGAGGTACCACAAATTTGACACCTCAAATTAGCTTCACAAATCCATACAATAGGTCCACATATGTATACATTACCATGTTCATAAACACATGAAGATTCATAGACACATAAGTTTAAGTTCACATTGCACAGCAGATTCATACACACATCAGTTGTGCTACGCCAAAGTTCGTATCTCTTACACATTGCCAAGCACATCTACACAAAGAATCACAAGCTCAAATCGATCTTCTTCTGCTTCTTGTGCGAGCGCTCTTGAATGCCGCTGGGAGATGCCGCCTCCACCCCCACCACATCGTCTCCCCCCGCCCCACGAGATCGACCTCCACACAGATCTCGGCATTGGAGTGCTTTTTTAGAGGAACAAAACCATGAACTGCCAGCAGAGCTACACGTTCATGAGGGGAGAAGGGGGCGCATCATTTGGCCATGGGTATTTTGGTCTTCCTGCGAAAGAAGTACTAATTTTGTGCATGAAAAGATCTAAAAACTTATAGTTGATTTTGTTTCATTTGAGTTCATTTAGAAGCTCAAATATTCAATGAAAATGGCATGGCTAAAAAATCTAAAGCCATGTGGGGCCCACATGCCACATCAGTAATTTAATCGGCTTTGAAAGTTACAAGGGGTAGGTTATCCGCTATTCGAGTTCGAGAATTCTTTTTAAATATTTTGCGACAAGTTCAGGAAGCAAATCAGACTATACTCTTAGAACAAAAGAAATCTTTTAGGTTTTGAAAAGCTTGGCCGTTTGTATTCTCTAGAGTACATGCCAAACAATGCAAAACTCATAGAACATGCATTTTTGTTACCATTTCGGCAATTGTAACAAGCAAATTTTGAATTTTTCAATTTTCTAAAATTTGTTAGAACAAAATTAGAGTGATGGTTAAATTTAAAAAACAAAAAATATTTTGGAAATTAAATAAATAATGGCATAGGTTATAAAAAAAATTGTTGTATTCATGCTACTTGCATTAATTTTATGATTTTAAAAAATGAGTTTATAAAAATCTTGGTTAAGCCATGATCAGATTTTATTCTATTTCTAAAATAAAATATTAAAGTTCAGTTGAAATTAACTTATTGTTAATGTTCAAAACTCAAATATTCTAAAGGAGTTTCAAAAGTTATTTGGTTGGTTCAAAAGGTTTGAATTTTAAAACCTCATAGCGAGTTACAAAATTCAAAGTGTTTTAAACCCCTTCTTTCTACCGAGGGCTGAAAACCCATCTAACTTAGCCCATCACATTTCTTTTCCTTTTTCTTTTCTCTTATTTTCTTTTCAGACCACTTCTCTCTTGGGCCAAATTCTGGCCAGCCCACTTCCACTTCCGCGCCCCCTGTGTTTTTTCTTTCTTGGCTGGGGCCCATTTACAGCATCATAGGCCAATCCAACAACATTAGTTGCGCTTACTCTCTCCCACTCATTGTCATGTGGGGCCCGTTGTTAGGCTAATCTCTTTGATCAACTTGCACCTAGTTTATTTTATATTGTTTTTTTTTTTTTGAATTGCACAGTATAACATAGACACTTACAACGCGCGCATCTTCGAAGCATAGCCCGGCCCATAGGGAGTCTAACCCAGAACCTGATGTGCTAATGAGGCTCTTATAACCATTAGGCTATAGGCCCTCTCGCTAGTTTATTTATTTTGAGTTAGGATAGAAATTTACACCGCGTTTGGCTTGTCGGATACCACAAGAAGGGGTACCCTAAGCAAGAACCAAAAATATTGCTTAAACCTTGCAAAAACCAAAGTCGAAAGACTACCGCAAGGTCTCAGCAGATTCTCCGATTCGCCCGAGGCCTTGCGCCAAAGCCTCATGCGAAAGGCCAAAAGCTCCCCGCCCCGCCGAGGCCCTCTCGCCAAGGCCCTCTCGCCAAGACCCTCTCGCCGAGGCCCCGCCCCAAAAGGCCTCGGACGGGATGCTAATTCTCCGATTCGCTCGAGATTGGGCTCGGCAAACAACCTCGTTACCTCCATCCCGACCGAACTCCTCGGACAAAACATCACGTCTGGATTAATGCGCCCAATTACTCCAGCAAACGTCAGCCGCACGCGGGTACAGTGCGGGCAGAGCGACCGACGGGACAGGGGACCGGGCGCAGTAGGGGTTACCTGCCACTGTGCTCATCACTGTGCTCCCTACTGACACCCGTACTGCCTTATGCTACCTAACCCCTACGCCAAGGACAAAGCGGCGTGGAAGGTCAAGTCTAGGTCCCTGTAGTCTCAGCAACAGCAGGAGAGCACAGCTGCTCGTTCTCCGCCTCGTCCGAGACCCCCCGGCAGGGCCTCGGACGTACTGTTCCTTCTCCACCTCGGCCGAGGCCGGGCTCGTCCCGCATCCTCGTCGTCTCGCCTCAACTGCCCCCTGGTAGGCTGTCCCATCCATTTAATGCGCCTGAATGCACCCGCTACGTTAGCCACGATTGGTAGGTTATAGCAACAGGGGCGATGGGACGACGATCAAATCTCCTTTTTTACCATCCCCTACTGACGGTGCAGGGGTTACCTTGCCCTGCACTTTTCCACCTAAACCGGGTCACTATAGCCTCGGAATCAGTGCATTGGCCCAACTGCTCCCTCCAGGGCCTCGGCAAATCAGGGCCGGCGGCGGTCATTACTACAAATACCCACGGGGCCTCGACAAATCGGGCCTCAAGGCGATCGGCTATGACTGCCAGCCTCCTCAAAGACTCCACCCAGTCAAGAGTCCCCAAAGCATGGCATGTCTCAGGCCGTGGAAGTCATACTGACTAGACATTGACAAGGACCCCCCACGACCTCAACCACTTCAAACCTGACCAGCACGGCGCGCCAGACAAGTACCGATCTCCATTCCCAACGCCATGCTGCTACAGGACTAAACTGCAGTAGGCTCCACATGTAGCTCACTCATGTACTCCTGGCTCCTTCCTTGCGGTTATAAAAGGAAGCGGCAGGGATAGCTCGAGAGGGAGGAAGAAGATATGATAGAACCGCGCTCCCATATTTGCCCTAGACACATCCTGTAACACCCACGCTCCCGACCTGCTTGAGAGCAGCGTCTCAAGCACCTCGCACCGTCCCACGCCGAGACCTAGGACTATCTCCCTCTCTCACCCAGCTTGTAACCCCCTACTACAAGCACTTCGGTGCAAGGAATACAAGACCGATCTCTCAGACTGGACGTAGGGCACCAATTGCCTGAACTAGTATAAACCTTATGTCTCTTTGCATCACCATCCAGGATTAGGGGCATGCAATTCACTTTTACTGGTTGGTCGAGGACCCCCCGGTCCGAAACACCGACAGTTGGCACGCCAGGTAGGGGCCTCTGTGTGTTATCGTGATCGTCCCAACAAGTTCCGGATGGCTGACCCCATAAGCCCACTACGTCTCGGCACGGTGGTTTGGTTTGGGAGCCTAGAATTCATGTCTCTAGGATGTGAGTACGATATGGTACTCCTCACACCCAGAGCCCCACCGGCCGGCGACGACGTCATGCATCGGCAGCCCGAGCACAGGCGGCGCCCGGGCCGCCGCTCTCATCACGCTCGCTAGGCACGACGCGAGCGGGACTACTCCGACGCCACACGAGCTCGGCGTTGCGTGTCGCACTCCGCCGACATCCCATGCCCGGCTGTTGGTACAGAGTCCCTGGCTGGGGACCTGTCTAGCATAAGCCTGGGCAGGGGAAGGACACCGGTAGCGCGCAGCGACGTCCTGTCGTCAAGCTCTGCCCGCCACATCCTGAGGAATCAACTCAGGCGGAGCGGAGCCCAGCAGTGGCACCATTCCCGTACCCCTTCGGGCTGAAAAACATCGCCGCCGCCTACGCTTTCGCTTACGCCTCCGCGCACGCGGATCTCCGATGCCTAGACCTGGAGTAGCTCCATGAGCTCCAGGCAAAAGTCGACCAAGATCGACTCCTGCTGCAGCAGCTCCGAGACACTCTCGAGCAGGAGTAGGAAGGTCGCGGTGATGGCGGAGGGGCCCAGCAGAGGGCCCACGACGTGCACCGCTGCATCAATAACGACGAAGCAAGTGAGCAACCCCCAATCTTCAATCGCGCTAGCCAGAATGTCGCGACGGCGGCGATTCTAGTCCGAGCGATGCCCAAGCCCTCTACCACGGAGGGGCGACGGGTCCGCGGCGAGCTCTGAGGCCTTCTCAAAACCGCCGTAGTATAGCAGGCCGAAAGCTCCACGTCTCGACGACGTGAGAACATCTCAAAGCGGCCCTCGGTGCACGATCGCCTCAAGGCCCCCTCAGTCCATGACCGCCTCAGCGACCGACGTGAGGCACAAGAGGACCACGATGTGGTCAGCAGGCGATGGCGCCACGACAACAATGGGCTCACCCGAGGCTACCAGCCACACCGAGGTGGCCGCTACGACAGTAGGGAGGACCACAGTCCTTCCCCTGGGCCGCCTGGCCCTAAAGTCTTCAGCAAGGCCATCCGCAGTTCTCCATTCCCTGCCCGGTTCTGGCAACCGGCCAATCTCGTGAAATACAGTGGTGAGACCAACCCCGAGCTATGGCTGGCCGATTACCGCCTGGCTTGTCAGCTAGGTGGCGCGAATGATGACCTGCTCATCATCCGTAACCTCCCCTTGTTCCTGTCAGACTCGGCGCGAGCCTGGCTCAAACACCTCCCTCCCTCACAGATTCACAACTGGCTCGACTTGGTCAAGGTCTTCGTCGGGAATTTCCAGGGCACATACGTGCGCCCCGGGAACTCCTGGGACCTCAAGAGTTGTCGCCAGAAGCCGAACGAGTCTCTCTGAGACTTCATCCGGCGCTTTTCCAAGCAACGCACCGAGTTGCCCAGCGTCGGCAACTCGGAAGTTGTCCAGGCTTTTCTCTCCAGCACCTCCTACCGAGACCTGGTCCGAGAGTTAGGCCAAAATGTACCAACCTCGGCGGCCGCGCTCCTCGACATCGCCACCAACTTCGCCTCGGGCGAAGAAGTTGTCGGGGCCATCTTCCCCGGCAGCGAAGCAAAGGGGAAGCGGAGGGACGAGGCCTCTTGGGCCTCGGCCTCCCGTTTCTCCAAGAAAAAGAAAAAAGGGCGCCAGGAGAAGCAAGAGGCCCTCGAGGCCGATTTTGTCGCAGCCGCGGATCGCAAGAATCCCCGAGGCCCCGCCAGAGGCCCCGGACTATTCGACGATATGCTCAAGAAGCTGTGCCCTTACCACGAAGGCCCGGTAAAGCACACCCTCGAAGAATGCACCATGCTCCGACGCTACTACGCCAAGCTCGGACTTCCCGACGACGATGCCAGGAAGAAGAACGCCGGCGATAGAGACAACGAAAAGGACGACGGGTTCCCTGAGGTGCACAATGCCTTCATGATCTTCGGCGGGCCTTCAGCGTGCCTCACGGCGCATCAACAAAAGAGGGAACGCCGGGAGGTCTTCTCGGTTGAGGTAGCTACTCCCCAGTACCTTAACTGGTCTCGGGAGGCGATCACCTTCGATCGGGAGGACCACCCCAACTATGTCCCAAACCCCGGGCAATACCCGCTCGTCGTCGACCCGATTATCGGCAACACCCGACTCACCAAAGTGCTGATGGACGGAGGTAGCAGCCTCAACATCCTCTACGCCAACACCATGGAGCTCCTAGAGCTCGACCAGTCGATGCTCCGAGGGGGTGCCGCACCCTTCCACAACGTCATGCCAGGGAAGCGCGCGCGACCCCTAGGACGCATTGATTTGCCGGTCTGCTTCGGCACTCCCTCCATCTACCGCAAGGAGATCCTCACCTTCGAAGTGGTTGGATTCAAGGGAACCTACCACGCCATTCTAGGGCGCCCGTGCTACGCCAAGTTCATGGCGGTCTCGAACTACACCTACCTCAAGCTCAAAATGCCCGGCCCCAACGGCGTCATCACCATCAAGTCCACGTATGAGCATGCATACGACTGCGACGTCGAATGCATCGAATACGCGGAGGCTATCGTGGAGGCCGAGGCACTCATTGTCAACCTCGACCAATTTGGTAGCGAAGTACCTGACTCCAAGCGCCGCGCCGGGACTTTCGAGCCCACAGAGACTGTCAAGCTCATCCCGGTCGACCCCAACTGCTCCAACGGCCGAACGTTGAGGGTCAGCGCCACCCTCGACAGCAAATAGGAAGCCGTGCTCATCGACTTCCTCCGCACGAATGCCGATATGTTCGCATGGAGCCCCTCGGACATGCCGGGCATACCGAGGGAGGTCACCGAGCATGCCTTGGACGTCCGGGCCGGCTCTAGACCAGTGAAGCAGCGCCTGCGCTGATTCGACGAGGAGAAGTGCAGGGCCATCGGCGAGGAGGTGCAGAAGCTCTTGGTAGCCGGATTCATCAAGGAAGTATCCCATCCAGAGTGGTTAGCCAATCCTGTATTAGTTAGGAAGAAAAATCAAAAATGGAGGATGTGTGTAGACTACACTGGTTTAAATAAAGCATGTCCAAAGGTTCCATTCCCGTTGCCTCGGATCGATCAAATCGTTGACTCCACTGTAGGATGCGAGACCTTATCCTTCCTTGATGCGTATTCTGGTTACCATCAAATCAAGATGAAAGAGTCCGACCAGCTCGCGACTTCTTTCATCACCCCATTCGGCATGTACTGCTATAGAACTATGCCATTTGGTCTCAGAAACACAGGGGCCACGTACCAACGGTGCATGACCCAAGTCTTCGGCAAGCACATCGGGCAAACTGTCGAGGCCTACGTGGACGACATCGTAGTCAAGTCCAGAAAGGCCAGTAACCTCGTCGATGACCTGGAGATCGCCTTCAAATGCCTCAGGGAGAAGGGCATCAAGCTTAACCCCGAGAAGTGTGTCTTCGGGGTCCCCCGAGGCATGCTCTTGGGATTCATAGTCTCAAAACATGGCATTGAGGCCAACCCAGAGAAGATCTCGGCCGTGACCAACATGGGGCCGATCCGGGACCTCAAGGGAGTACAGAGAGTTATGGGATGTCTTGCGGCCCTGAGTCGCTTCATCTCGCGCCTTGGCGAAAAAGGTTTACCTCTGTACCGTCTCTTGAGAAAATCCAAATGCTTTTCCTAGACCCCCGAGGCCGAAGAGGCCCTCACCAAGCTCAAGGCATTACTCACCAACCCCCCCATCCTGGTACCACCAACCAAGGGCGAGGCCCTCTTACTCTACGTCGCCGCAACGACCCAGGTGGTCAGCGCGGCAGTAGTAGTCGAGAGGCAAGAAGAGGGGCATGCTCTCTCTGTTCAACGACCTGTTTACTTCATTAGCGAAGTACTCTCCAAAACTAAGACACGCTACCCCCATATCCAGAAGCTGGTCTACGCCATAGTCTTAGCTCGGCGCAAGCTGCATCACTACTTCAAATCCCACCCGGTGACCGTGGTGTCATCCTTCCCTCTGGGGGAGATAATCCAGAACCGAGAGGCCTCGGGTAGAATAGCCAAGTGGGCTATCGAACTCATGGGGGAGGCCCTGTCTTTTACGCCTCGGAAAGCAATTAAATCCTAGGTCTTAGTCGATTTTGTGGCTGAGTGGACCGACACCCAGCTGCCACCTGCTTAAATCCAATCAGAATGCTGGACCATGTACTTTGATGGGTCTCTGATGAAGACCGGGGCAGGCGCGGGTGTGCTTTTCATCTCTCCCCTCGGAGTGCATATGCATTACATAAATCGGCTCCCCTTTGCCGCCTCCAACAATGCAGCCGAGTACGAAGCTCTCATCAACGGCTTGCAGATCACCATCGAGCTTGGAGTGCGGCGTCTCAACGCACGGGGCGATTCACAGCTCATCATCGACCAAGTCATGAAGGACTCGAATTGTGACGACCCCAAAATGGAGGCATACTGCAAACTGGTACGTCGCCTTGAAGATAAATTTGACGGTCTTTAACTCAACCACATTGTGCGGAAGTTCAACGAGGCCGCGGATGAACTGGCGAAGATGGCATCGGCATGGGCCTCGGTCCCCCCCGAACATATTCGCTAGGGACCTGCACAAGCCCTCGGTGGACTACGCCTCGGCAACACAAGAGGGCCCACTGGCTGAGCCACCCACAGGGCCCAAGGCCCCCTCTATTACCGAGACCCTGGCGGCCGACCCCGAGGCCATGGAAGTCGATGCAGGGCCTCCCGAGGTCGACCGAGGGGTGGACTGGTGAGTCCCCCTCCTTGATCGCCTCACTCTAGGAGTGCTTCCTATGGACAGATCCGAGGCCCAACGGCTGGCGCGACGTGCCAAAACTTACGTCGTCAGCGATGGCGAGTTGTACAAACGAAGCCCATCTGGCGTCCTCCAACGATGCATCACCACCGGGGAAGGCCAAGCCCTGCTTTGGGACTTGCACGCAGGAGCCTACGGACACCATGCTGCACCTCGGACGCTCATCGGAAACGCCTTCCGCCAAGGGTTCTACTGGCCAACGGCGGTTGCCGACGCCACCAAGCTGGTACACTCCTGCGAGGGATGTCAGTACTATGCACGGTAGACACACCTCCCAGCTCAAGCCCTCCAAACCATCCCCATCACATGGTCGTTCGCCGTGTGGGGACTGGACATGGTCGGGCCTCTACAGAAGGCCCCCGGGGGCTACACCCATCTGCTGGTGGTGATCAATAAGTTCTCCAAATGGATCGAGGCTCACCCAATCAGTCAAATCAAATCCGAGCAAGCGGTACTGTTCTTCACGGACATCGTCCATAGGTTTAGGGTTCCGAACACCATCATCACCGACAACGGGACATAGTTCACCGGTCGTAAATTCCTGACATTCTGCGACAACCACCACATCTTTGTGGCCTGGTCAGCCGTAGGACACCCAAGGACAAACAGCCAAGTAGAACGTGCTAACGACATGATCCTACAAGGCCTCAAGCCAAGAATTTACAACCAGTTGAAGAAGTTTGGCAAGAAATGGCTCGCCGAACTCCCGTCGGTCATCTAGAGCCTGAGGAACACCCCAAGCCGAGCCACGGGGTTCACACCTTTCTTCTTGGTCTATGGGGCCGAGGCTATCCTCCCCACTGACTTGGAATATGGTTCCCCGAGGCTACAGGCCTACAACGAGCAAAGCAACCGCACCCCCGCGAGGACGCTCTCGACCAACTAGAGGAAGCCCGAGACGTTGCGTTGCTATATTCAGCCAAGTACCAGCAAGCCCTACGACGCTATCAAGCCCGGCACATCCGAAGCCAAGACCTGAAGGTGGGCGACCTGGTGCTGAGACTGAGGCAGAGCAACAAGGGCCGCCACAAGCTGACCCCGCCATGGGAAGGACCGTACATCATCGCCCAAGTGCTAAAACCCGGGACCTACAAGCTGGCGAACGAGAAGGGTGAAATCTTCACCAACGCTTGGAACATAGAATAGCTACGTCGTTTCTACCCTTAAACCTCCAAGCATTGTATATATTGTTTCTCGAAATATATTAAAGAAGCATTCTTTAGTTATTCTAATTTTTGAGAAAACTCCCCCCTCGATGGGGAACCGACGTAGAAATAACGTTATAAGGGAGACTCGGCTCTGCCTCTACAGAACTGAGCCTCCCTCGGGGGCTAGAATTGGGGGGAACCCCCTAAGTCCCAGACACTATTTTTTAATCGTTTTCGAATAAATTTCCACCCAAACTCTCTTGCGTACTCTGACAGGCTGTGTGTAAAAATCTAAGGACCGAAAGCGCCCCTCGAGTGCAAGAGGTCGGTCGAGTCACGAGACTACTTACGCCTCTAGGCTACGGCAACTCCCTCGCCACCTTTCGTCGGAGGGGCAGCTCAGGTTTTGAGGAAATCGTTTGGACAGACCTTGTCTAGAAACAATGCAGAGGGTAGAGGCTTGGAAAAACAATATAAACCGATTAAAAAAGCGTACGCACGAATACTTTAAAAGGCCTCGACGGCCACAAATGTCACGACACGACAATAACTTAATTCGTTTACATGGCCCCTTTGTCCCAGGTCAAGGCTCAGGATCTCCTGCGTCGGCGGTGGGCGCAAGGGGAACCACTTCTTCTTCAAACAGACTGGCTAGCACCGCACTAGGGACCTCGGCCGCCTCCATCAGCCTCCTCGTCATCATCAAGCAAGATGTAACCGTCGCTGATGGCCTCAAGGTTGACGGTGTAGTGCGAAGAGACAACGAAGAGCGACGACGCTATATGCACGCGCCATCAAAGTTGCTCGCCTCACTTATGCACATGCGTCTAGGCGGCCCTAAAGGAGCTACCTGATTGAGCCCCTCAACAACCAGAGCCTCACAGATGCAGTGCAGGCGGTGGTGGCTGCTGTCGCATCATGCTCCTCGATCTCGGCCTCGAGCATCGCCTGCACTGCGACAGAGGCCTCTGCCACCAAGGAAACCTCCTTCTCTAACCCTGCGTCAAAACGAGCAGGATGAGGTTAAGCATGAAAGAGGAATAAGTCAAACAGGGGCAAAGGCCTATGGGACTTACCCTCGGATTTCTCTTTCCAGCGCTGGACCTCGACCCATGACGCCTCGGTCGCCTTGGAGGCCTCCTTCTCTAGCTCTGTACCACACCAGAGAGTTAGGGGGCCGAGTGCAAGAAAAATAAACAAAATAAAGGGAGCAGAACTTACCCTCGAACTTCCCCTGCCAAGCCAAGGCATTGACCCGGGAAGCCTCGGCCGCCTTGAGGGCCTCGTCCAGGGCGCCCTTTGTCTCACCCAACTGCGCAGCAACGGATTTGGTAGAGACCGTCGCCTCTTCAACCCGGGAAAGAAGGGCGTCCCGCTCGCTGGCCACCCGGGTCACCTCCTCCTCCAGCTCCTTGACTCGCGCCGCCAAAGGAGCGACATGCTCCCGAGCTGTGGCCGCCTCGGCCCGCATATCTGCACAACGAAGGCGGAGATCCTCCGCCTCCGCGCTCCGCGCCGATAGGAGCTTGTTGGTGTTTGCGAGCAGGTCCCTCTGCTGCCCGAGTTAGTCCTAGACGTCTCTCTCTTGACGAAGGAACAACGATTTCCTGAGAGACCAGGCCTCGAGCTCCTGAATAGGTAGAATAGAGGTCATGCATTGCGAAAAGACTCAGAACAAGACGACACCACACGAGAAAAGAGGATGCATACCTGGGCGACGCCGGGCAGATCGTCGTCCGTGACGGACAGTGCCGTTCGCAGCGACTGCACCGCCAGCCGACGATATTGCTCGAAGGAGCTCCAGCGCCCCCCCTCGACCGCATCCTCGAGAGCGAATAGAGGCTCCCCCTCCGGGTCGTCCCGGCTCAGCCACGATATACGCGGGTGATTCCACCCATAGGGCTCGGGTCGTACCCGCGCGAGGGCCGAGTTCCCCTCGCCAGGAGCTGGAACTGGCTGCTCGGCGGTGCTGTCCGCCTCGACATCCGCCGCATCCTTCCCCTAGGAAGTATCGGTAGGAGAGGTCGCCGAAACCTCCACCTCCCGGGCGCTCTCCTGCGACGGCAGTAGGCCTTGGGCCTGGGACAGCACCAAAGGTTGCCCCACCTCCATCTCCGAATCCTAGGCCACCGGGCCCACCACGCTCACCTCGACCATCTCAGCGGCATTGATCCTGGCCTCGGCAACTGGGGGTGCCCCGACCCCATCAGACTCATGGGCCTCGGCAATGCACGACGTAGGCCCTTCCTCCTCCGTCTGCTCCGTAGCCACCCCGGGAGCATCTTCCTGAACGACCGACCTCTTCAGGACAGCCCTAGCCGATGCCACATCAGGCTGCACAGCGGTTTGCGCCTCTGCCGCCTGTTGAGCAGTGGGACCGGCGCTCACTTTGAGTGCCTTGCGCGGCGCCAAGGCTGGCACCTCCACCTGATGCTTCTGACTAAAGGCAAAACACCCACTTGGTCAGCCGATGACCATGAAACGAGCAAGAGACAATGCGAACGTCACTGAAAAAACACTCACCTCAAGCGGGGTTGCAGCCGCTTCGGCACCGCGGTTCTCCTCTGCAACGACCGCGGCGGTGGCAGAGGCACGGCCCCAGCATCCACTGGTGCCGGCCGACCCTCGTCGGGCTCCGGCACCCCCTTGACCCCCTGCGGTGGTAGTTGCATCACCCCCACCGCCGCCTGTTCTGTCACTAACATCGAGCCCGACAGGCTGACGGCACGCTTCCCAAGTGCTCGTAGCTCGGGCGTGTCAACCTTGGACGGGGTGAGCGATCGCCGACCCTGGGGCGCTATCTCCTCCCCCTCCTCTTGGGAGCGCCGGGCTACTTGCCGACGCCCCGGGCGCCGTCTCCTCAATGTCAGGGAGATAGTCCAGGGGACCCCGCCCCCTCTCACCGTCGTCATCTCCGTGCGAGGCTTCCGTCGATAGCGACGGTGACGGGGACTCCTCCAGCTGGAGGCCATCCTTCCTTTGCTATCGACGATGCTCATCTAGCTTCTCACGCGCAAGAATCTGCTTCGTGTGCTTGGCCGCCTTGGCGTCCTTCCATTTTTTCTATGCCTCGGCGTGCGCCCGGTTGATCGCCTGCCACCTCGCGTCCTCGAGAACGGGCGGCGGGGAGGCTCTCACGTCCCTCATCCCTTGCAGGAACGGCGAACGCGCATAAGGGAACGAGAAATGATGAGAAACATAGAGGGCTTTGGGGGCAGTAGCTGGCGCGTGACTTACGAGGAGAGATACCCGCGACAGGCGCGATGACAATGTGTGGGTCGGACCACCGCTCTTCATCTTCCCGCCCACCGTCTCCCTCACCCGACATAGAACCGCCTCCCGGAGAGGCGGCGGCGGCGAACATCCGGATGCCCTTGATTGGCTCATCCGGTCTCATATCGAACAGGCACCGCCGCCGAGCCATCAGCGGCAGCACCCTCCGGCGGTGGAAGGCTACCACGACCACAGCCGTCGTAAGGCAGCGGTTCCGCAGCTTCTCCAGCCCGTCCAGGAGCGGCTGCAGCTTGGGCTGTTCTTCTCTCGGGACACCATACCTCCACTTCTCCGGATAGTTCTCCACGATCCGTCCGGTCTAGGGGGGAAGCCTACCGTCATCGTTGCGGAGATAGAACCAGCTGGTGTACCAGCGGCGATTGGATGATGCGAGCTGGGCTAGGATATACAGGTGCTGCCGGTCTTGGCGCACCTAGAGAGTGCAGCTGCTGGCCCTCACCATCTTCCTCGTACCCGCCGTACCCGCTGGCTTGGTGGTATGCCCTGCTCGGAAGAGGTGGAGCCACAGCTCCCAATGGGGGGCAATCCCCAGATACCCCTCATAGATGGCGACGAAAATAGTTGCATGTGCGATGGAGTTGGGGTTGAGGTTGTGTAGCTCCACCCCGTAGTAATGCGGGAGCGCCCGCATGAATTGGTCCGCTGGCACGCCGAGACCACGCTCGTGGAAAGAGATGAAGCTCACGACGTACCCTTCGCATGGCCGTGGCTCCCGCTCGCCCAACGGAGCAATCCACTCTGGCCTATCAGGGTCGGTGATCGGACAAAGAAGGCCGTCGTCGACGAGCGACTGCAGCACCTCCACGGACACGTCGGACAGCTCCCAAGGATCCGCCGGGAGGATGACAGGAGGACCGCCGGCCATTGCGTGATAGAGAATGAGGGCTACGACGGTAAGTCTCTCTCGCTCCTCTCTCTCTCTCTCTCGCTCCCTCTTCTCCCTGCTTCTCCCCGGCGCTCTCGTTTTCAAGCAACGGCTCAAGGCTAAAAAGGCGAAAGTACTGGGCAAGGTAAGGAGGGATGGGCGAGACTCATTTCATATTTATGTAGGGAAAGGATGAAATGGTCAGGCGACAAAATCGGGGAAGTTTCCCTCGAGTCTGAGCACAGTAAATCTAGATCCGATTTCACCGCCCACGCGCCCACCTTTTCCTCATTGATCGCACGGGCGGTTATGTCCTGTCCGCTAACACCGCGTCGCTTCCAACCGCAGCAACAGTAGGCCCCGAGAGACCACCTCAAAAGGTGCGCCTGGCGTTGTCGGCCGATGGGAGGGGAATATTCCCCCAGTCGATTCCTTCTAGACTAAGGAACTGGGTGCCGAGCCCATTACGGTCCAGGGGTTCGAAGGCTGGACCCCAGAGGGTTTCGACAGCCGCCCCAGGACAACAGAGTCAAGGACAACTATGGGTGAGCTCGTACATGGCCGAGGCCCGAGCAAGCGATCGCTCAGGATGTCCTAAGTCATGTCCGAGACCAGCAGGGAGTTCTTCGAATGGGATCCCACCGTAGGGAGGCACCGAGCCTCCGGGGCCAATCGAACGGCCCTGGGACCCAATAGAGAAGCCCTCTGGTACTTTTGGAGTGCGTCTCCGGACCACTAGCCAACCCCTATCGAATGGGGTATGGGTCTCCACTCGGACTTACCCGATAGCAGCTCACCGGAAGTGTCACCGCTCGCGACCACCGAGGGTAGCCTGGCATATTCCACCCCTCCTTCCGAGCGAAAAGGATGTGCAAGGGTCGCATAAAAAGCCAGGGGAACTCCTGACCGCCCTCTTGCTCCGTGCGGAGGCTCGGGGGCTCTCCCTACAAACCTTGCCGAGACCCAGCGACCTAGGCTCGCACTCGAGGGGGCTCGGCAAACAACCCCCTCCTTTCGAGCAAAAAGGATGCGCGAGGGTCGCATAAAAGCCGGGGAACTCCCTGATCGCCTTCTCGCTGCGTGCAGAGGCTAGGGACTCTCACTGCAATTTTGCCAAGACCCAGTGGCCTGAGTTCATACTCGAGGGGCTCGGCAAACACACCCTCCTTCTAAATGAAAAGGTTGCGCGAGGGTCGTACAAAAGCCGGGGAACTCCCTGATAGCCCTCTTGCTCCGGGCAGAGTCTAGGGAGCTCTTCCTGCAGATATGCTGAGACCCCGCGACCTAGGCTCGCACCCGAGGGGGTCTCAGCAAACAAACCCTCATGCGCGAGGGGCGTATAAAAAGCCAGGAGAGCACCTGACGGCCCTCTCGCTCCGTGCAGAGGCTAGGGGGCTCTTCCTGCAAGTTTGCCGAGACCCAGCGACCTAGGTTCGCACACGAGTGGGCTCGGCAAACAACCCCTCCGTCCGAACGAAAAGGATGTGCGAGGGTCGAACAAAAAAGTCAGGGGGACCCCTGACCGCCCTCTCGCTCCGTGCGGAGGCTCAGGGGCTCCTCTTGCACCCAAGACAAGGACAAGCGATCCAACCCCGCACCTGAAGACTCGAAAAAATGTGATAAAAGGGCATCAAGCCCATTATAGGTCAGGGTTCAAGGTGGGCCCCTAAGGGTTTCGACACAACCGCCCCCAGGCAATGTAGTCGGGGGGCGACTATGGGCGAGCCAGCGCTTGGCCGAGACCCGAGAGAGCATTCGCTCGGGACGCCTAAGTCGTGTCCGAGACCAACAGGAGGTCTTGAATGGGATCCCACCGTAGGGAGGCACCGAGCCACCGGGGCTTAGCGAACGGCCCCGGCACCCACTAGAGAAACCCTCTGGTACTCTTGGAGTGCATCTCTGGACCGCTAGCCGACCCCTAACGAACGGGGTTCGGGCCTCCACTCGGACTTACCCGATAACAGCTCACTGGAGGTGTCACTGCTCGCGCCCACCGAGGGTAGCATGGCACCCTCCACCCCTCCTTCCGAACAAAACGGATGCGTGAGGGCAATGCAAAAAAGACAGGGAAACTTCTGGTCGTCCTCTTGCTCCGAGCAGAGGCTCGGGGGTTCTTCCTATAACTAAACCGAGGCTCAGCGACCCGAACTCACATTCATAGGCTTGGCTAGCACAATAAAAATCCATCGCACGACGTAAGAAAAGCCCCTGGAGGAGTCAAATCCACTCCTCTAGGGCCTCGGGGGCTACACCCGGTGGGTGCGCTCGCGCGCACCCACCGAGGCCTCGAGTACAAAACACAATCCCAAACAGGAGCTGTTGCGAGCCAAGTCTCGACAAAACCTCAGGAGAGTGCCCTCACTCCTCTCGAGGCTCGGGGGCTACTGTCGGATACCGCAAGAAGGGGTACCCTAAGCAAGAACCAAAAATATTGCTTGAACCTTGCAAAAACCAAAGCCGAAAGACTACCGCAAGGTCTCAGCAGATTCTCCGATTCGCCCGAGGCCTTGCACCGAAGCCTCATGCGAAAGGCCAAAAGCTCCCCGCCCCGCCGAGGCCCTCTCGCCGAGGCCCTCTCGCCGTGGCCCTGCCCCGAAAGGCCTCGGACGGGATGCTAATTCCCCGATTCGCTCGAGGCTAGGCTCAGCAAACAACCTCGTTACCTCCGTCCCGACTGAACTCCTCGGACAAAACGTCATGTCCAAATTAATGCGCCCAACTACTCTCAGAACGCGTCGGCCCAGACGCGGCATCAGTCTTGCGGCAGAGCGACCGACGGGATAGGGGACGGGCGCAGTTAGGGTTACCGCCATCGTGCTCATCATCGTGCTCCCTCATCGACACCCGCATCGCCTTATGCTACCTAACCCCTGCGCCAAGGACAAAGCGGCGTGGAAGGTCAAGTCCAGGTCCCTGTAGTCTCAACAACAGCAGGAGAGCCCAGCTGCTCGTTCTCCGCCTCGTCCGAGCCCCCCGGCAGGGCCTCGGACGTACTGTTCTTTCTCCACCTCGGCCAAGGCCGGGCTCGTCCTGCATCCTCGTCGTCTCTGCCTCAACTGCCCCCCCTGGTAGGCTGTCCCATCCATTTAATGCGCCTGAATGCACCCGCTACGTCAGCCACGATTGGCAGGGTATAGTAACAGGGGCGATGGGACGGCGGTCAAATCTCCTTTTTTACCATCGCCTACTGACGGTGCAGGGGTTACCCTACCCTGCACTTTTCCACCTAAACTGGGTCACTATAGCCTCGGAATCAGTGCATAGGCCCAACTGCTCCCTCCAGGGCCTCGGCAAATCAGGCCTCAGCGCGGTCAGCTACAAATACCCACCAGGGCCTCAGCAAATCAGGCCTCGGCGCGGTCAGCTATGACCTGCCAGGCCTCGGCACTCCACCAGGTCAAGAGTCCACCAAAGCATGGCATGTCTCAGGCCATGGAAGTCATACTGACTAGACATCGACAAGGACCCCCACGACCTCAACCACTTCAAACCTGACCAGCACGGCGCGCCAGATAAGTACCGATCTCCATTCCCAACACCATGCTGCTACAGGACTAAACTGCAGTAGGCTCCACGTGTAGCTCACTCATGTACTCCTGGCTCCTTCCTTGCGGTTATAAAAGGAAGCGGCCAGGGATAGCTCGAGAGGGAGGAAGAAGATATGATAGAACCGCGCTCCCATATTCGCCCTAGACACATCATGTAACACCACGCCCCGAGCTGCTTGAGAGCCGTGTCTCAAGCACCTCGGACCGTCCCACGCCGAGACCTGGGACTAGCTCCCTCTCTCACCCAGCTTGTAACCCCCTACTACAAGCACTTCGGTGCAAGGAATACAAGACCGATCTCTCAGATTAGACGTAGGGCACCAATTGCCTGAACCAGTATAAACCTTGTGTCTCTTTGCATCACCATCCGGGATTAGGGGCACGCAGTTTACTTTTACTGGTTGATCGAGGACCCCCCGGTCCGAAACACCGACACGGCTGTTCCGGTCCCGGATTGTTTCAGCTTGTTTCAGCTTATTCTCCCTCACAGAACACTATTCAATCATCCAAAAACAGCCGAGCTACAATGCCCGAGTGCACCCTCCGAACACGGCCTTAGTTGCATATTGAGTCTAAATTTGAATCTTATTATATTAGGGTTTTACGACTTTGCGATATCATCATTGAAACCTAGATTTGAATGGGTAAAATGGTGCTTTTAGTAGAATTACAAAATAGACTCATGTGCACTGGGAGGACTCTCCTAATCCTGTGGGCTCACCACCACACATTTGCCTCGCAGAGGGAGAATTCCAGTTTCTTCTTGCCATCTTGGTAGAAAGCAAAAATAAGCGTAGCAGGAAGTAAATAGAGCTTGTTTGAAGATGGACATCAATAAAGTATGAAAAAGTCTACATAACCCTCCTCCACTAACTATTTAGGGTGGACTACTTCACCCTTAAACTATAAAACCGGATTTTCTGTCCCTTGAACTTTCCAAAACTGGTCAAATAAAACCTCCCTCAAGCGGTTTTGGACGGTGGTTTTGCTACGGTGGAGGTGGTTTTGTCTTTTCTTTTTAATTTATTTCCGCTAAATTTTAAAAAATTCATAATAAATCATAGAAAATCATAAAATGGAAAATCCAATTTTGTTAGACTCCACATGAGCAGATCTATAAACTAAACATATAATATGATATGCTTTAGTACAAAGTTTTTGCTGTAGTTTTAGATCTATGCTTTTTCTATAATTAATTAGAATAATTCATAGCTGCAGCTTCTATGGACCAATTGTGGTGAAATTTTTATGATGAGCTAATTATTGTATGCTTGAACTGTAGTAAATATTTCATACTCATTGGATCATGTATCCCTTAGTTATAGATTTATTTAGGTTTATGCTTGTTAAATCTAGGAACTTAAGCGTTTCTACCCCTGTTTTGATGTCCATTTGTGATTTTGCCCTCATTTTTTTAATTTTGTGATTTTACCCCTGCTATTTTTAAACGAATGAAATGTTTACCCCTAGTTTATTAAGTCCCTCTAATAACGGTGTTAACTTTTGAACAAAAGGACAACTTTGCCCATGTGTTTTTACCCCTGTTTTATTATATTATTTGCTTTTTTACCCCTAGTTTCAAACAACAAGTTGTCATTTTTTATACAGAATTTTGAGAAAAATTCGATAACATTTCAGCTGACAATCCTTATAAACACAATTTAATATAACACAACTAGTACATATAAATCAGATCCATACAACATGTCATCATAGTACCACAATAGAAGCCAACATACATGTCCAAATGACATGTCAGACACTAACATATAGGTCTAAATGACATGTCAAACCAAAATAGGAGCTAGTAGTGAGTTCTCTAGGCAACTAGTAGTGAGCTACATATCAAGCTTCGAAACCTAGCAAAGTAGCAAGCCTCTCATAAGTTGCTCTTCTCCTCCTTCCTCTTCACCTTTCGGAAACACTCGCACTATATATGAAAAAAAGAAGAATTATGTTAGTAAAGTTATTAAAATATGTAGTAAAGAAAAGCAATGTTGGCTTGTCTTACTTTGTCTCATTGTTGGCCTCTGCTGACCCTCTTCTCCTTCCCCTTCCTCTTCCTCTTCTTCTTCTACTAGCACTAGCACTTAATGTTTGTTAGAAAAAAAATGTTAGTACAAATAAATATGAATAATTGGGATAAATAAATAAAATTGGGCAGTATGTGAATGTCAGTATGCATGCCTGCCCAAACCGAAGCTGCATTCTGTTTCTTGGAACATTCAGATGAGTGCTCATACCTCTGAAGGAGACGCCGTGATGATGTGCAGAGTGAAGCTCGTTCCAGCGGAACCGGCGAACGCATTGCCTGGAGCACAGAATGACAGAATGATCAGGCGACAGAATGTTAATCGTCTATTTTTTTTGAAACATAAAATGTTAATCGTCTACGAATGCATTCAGTTCCTCAATGATAGGTTTGTTGGTTTCTGACTGTCAAAACGTTGTTTTTCAGAAACCCTGTTGGTTTTGCAGACTGACAGAGCTGTGGACATTGAACATTCTCTGTTCTGCATCTAGCTAGCGAGACTGAATGGACATTTAGTCTGTAGTTGATTTGGACAAGCTGTTCTTTTTTTCAGAGTGTACACAGTCAGAGAGATTCTGAATAGTACGGTGGAGAGGAGGAAACTCTGCAAGCAAAACCTACAGATTGTGATGTATGCGCCCCAAATAAAACGATTCCCCAACTGGTGAAAGAAAGGAAAGTCTCAGTCGGATTTTCTGCAATCTTCCATCTCAAAAAAAAAAAAAGCTACTTTATTAGGCGAGGAGATATCGGATATGGCATGTTCTGAACTTTGGGTACATGTACATGTCAAAGCTAAAGGCAAAAATCAGCACCACAAGCTTGTTCATTTAGAATTTAGAATTTAGAATTTTATATTAGAGATGAGATTTGAATGAAAAAAAAAATCTTTTCTTTCGAGCAGAGATCAGCGGGTACCTTGGGATGGCGAAGGCTGGTGCTTCTTGCCGGTGCCCGGCAGCCGGCCGCGCCGCTTCTCCTGCGCTGGTTCCTCCATCCCAGAGATACCGAGCATGTCGGGACAAGACGACAGGGACCCCAGCCGATACCCGTGATGCTGGGGGAGCAGGGCGGAGGGAGGACGAGTCGCAGGCACGAGCTGGGGGGGAGCGGGGTGGAGGGAGGAGGAGCCGCGCCGACGCCCGGACAAAACCCTAACTCGGGATTTGCCACGACTTTGTTTTGTGACTACGGGAGCGGACGAGACCCTAAGCATGTGTTTGGTTTGGGAGCCAAATGGAATGGGTTGGGTCCATCCTACTTTTCTAGGTTGATATCAACCCATCTCGTGTTTGGTTACAGGGATAGGTTCAACCTAGTTTTTTGTTTGATTGGAGGATACAGTGGGTTGGAGTGGCTCCATTCCTTGTTTGGTTAGAGGGATGAGGGTTGGCAGGGAATATGATCACCTCTTTGGTGAGATTACCACACATTGCATATATCTTCACTTCTAATCAAGTTCAAATCACATTCATGAAAGAAAAATAATATTCAATGACACGTACAAAATCTCATGCATCAGATTCAAGCCTTACTTTAATAAAGCAAGTTCAGTTCAAGCCTTACATGATAATAATTAGATGTAGCCTTACACATCAAGTTCAAGCCTTACTTGAATAAAGCAAGTTCAAGGCATTACATAAGTTCAAGCCTTACATGATATAAGTTCAAGGCTTACACGGTTGGATAAGTTGTACCAAAAGAAACATCCCACTCATCCAACATTACCCTTACACTCCAGGAAACTTATCACTGATGAACATTAAAAAACAATGAAGTTGGTTCTCGTATGGCAGGTTATAGAAAGATCTAGCAATAGTAGGGTTGGAAACACAAGTGAAGATGGTATGCAGATACGTGGACCGAATTAAAACCAGGAAAGGTATTTAGGATCTGAAATAGGTCATCTGACAACTCATTTTTTGGTTTGGCAGCATATTTTATAGCTTCAGCGATATTCTCACCTACACTTTTGAATACAACAATCAGCCCCTCCTCCTCAGTGTCAACAACCTTGGCCTGCTTGCTGGGTCTAGTAGCAGATGATGGTCTACTAGTAGATGATGTTGCCCCTTGAGTTGTGTGACCATCACTCAAACCATTTACAGTAACCTCCTCCTCATCTTGGCTATCAGCCTAATCTTCTCTACCTAGAGCTGCACTTGAGTCTTTTGCAAAGTTGCCTGTAGCCATGCTATTTCCAAATATTGCCTCCATCTCTTTATAGTGCAAGATGGGCTTGTTCAAGAACTCAGCATCAGACTTGTGATCCTAGAATGGAGGAGAATTTGTAGTCAAAATATGAAATGATAAGTCCAATTACAAAAGAATTGAGCAGCAACTTTACCTTCACATGGCCATTGTAGTGCTCATCATCTAGTGTAATCATGCAGTTATCTTCGTCAAACAGTGCACCACTCAACTTCTTAAGTTTAATTATCTTTGCCCACTTTTTCTGCCATGTCTTTAAATGATTCTTGACTTGGTCACCGGTGCGAATAGTGTTGAACTTCTCATTGATAGCCCTAACACAACCATTATAAAAATGTTTCTTGAATCCCTTTGATGTCTTCAAACCACTAGCCACCAAATTAGCTAGGTGACTAAGCATGAAAGCAGACATTGCTGATGTCCATGTAGCATGGCCGCTAGTTGCACCAACTTCCTCAACTGCATCCTTTATTGCCTGCCATACAAACACAAAATCAGCAAACGTTACACATGATTGAGCAACAAATACCTCCTTACAAGAGCAATTCAGCAACAAATATGTCCATACAAATGGATTTCAATAACAAATATGTCCATACAAATGGATTTCAGCAACAAATATGATCTTACAAATGGAACTCAGACACATATGTCCTTACAAATGGAACTCAGCCACAAATATGTTCTTACAAATGGAATTCAGCTACAAATTTGTCCATACAAATTCATTTTTGCAACAAATATTAATTAACATTGTTATTTTGCATGTCTGCCCACATTTGATCTGCTAGTTGCTGCCTGAAATTAACCATAGTAGCATGCTCATTTGCTTGGCCAGTGCGTGTTGAAGCATGACTATAGGTAGGCAAAGTAACATCCTCTGTAAAAAACTCATCATTCCCATCTTGTATAACCCAATTGTGAATGATGCAGCAAGCACATACAATATCTACTTGTGTTGGAAAAGGGAAGAACGGGGTAGCATCATCAAGAATTTTGAATCTTCGCTTTAGCAACCCAAAAGCATGCTCTACTGTCACACGAAGAGATGAGTGCCTAAGGTTGAATAATTCCTTCTCGTTTTGCACTGGATTAGTGCCCCACTCATTTAAGTGGTACCGAACACCACGAAAAGGGGGCAAAAATCCTGGTTTGGCTCCATATCCAGCATCCACTAGGTAGTACTTTCCTATCATTTGATGGACAGATTCGTCACATGTCTATATACAAAAATTTGTATGGACAAGTTGAGAGACTGCTAATCTATTACCTTGTGGAACACGAAGGCCATTCTCACGTTCTAAAGCATCTCGTAGCACTAGAGCATCATGTGTTGTACCCTCCCAACCAGCCAAGACATAGGTGAATCGTAGATCAAAGTCTACAGCTGCCATTACATTTTGTGTGGCAAAGGATTTCCTACCACGAAAGGCATGTTCAATATCCTTAGGTACAGATGCTCTCACATGTGTACCATCAATTGCTCCAATACAATCCTATTTTTCAATATGTCCATATTAGAGACCATATGAATACAAATCTCAAATATCCAAAAACCAAAAACAAGAATAAGCCTCACACCTTAAAGTAAGGATCCCATCTGGAGCTCTCTGCAATTTTGCTTGGTATGTCCATAGACGGGGGGCTAATTAGTTCCCCTCATAGCTCACCAATAGCACGCAATACTTTGTTGAAGTAGCGGCTCACTGTTTCTCCCGATCTATCAAAATTAGTTCCAACTAACCTATTCCTAAGGTTATGTCCCACAGTGTTTAGAAACATACCCACTTGCTGCTCAACACACAGGTGGATGGTATCTTTCAGTAAACCACGATCTCTAAAAAGTTTGCAAAACCGGAAGTACTTGTCTCTGTTAAGTCTTAACATGTTCAGACAAGTTGTATCATCCTTCCAAATTTTGTTGTTTAGATATTCTAGTCTAATCCTATCCCTTTCCTCCATAGGCCCATAGATAATACCAATCCTTCTTGCACCACGCTTACGTTTTCTAGTCTGAATAATCAAGGCCATCATTGACAACAACACATTGGTTTTGTTTACAATCGCTTAGCAAATAAATTAAAATTTCCAGACCACACAAGATTAAAACATGGATTGCAATTTGTACCAAATACAGAGATGCACATGCTAGGGTTTCTTACCTTGGCTGCAGAGGACGAGATGGCCGACCGTGGAGGCCCAACCGTGAAGCTCGACGCCTACAGGGGAGGGAGGACCATGCAGTGAGGTTCCAGGGGAGGGCGGCGTCGGATCCCGGCGACGCTCCACGACGGAAGAACGGAGGACGGCGGGGAGCGAGGACCGACGACGGCAGGCACGGACGGGAGCAGGGAGGGAGGCCGAGATGGCTGGCTCCACCGGACCTGGGAGGCGTCGGCGCCGCCGGATCTGGGAGGCAGGCGAGCAGCGCCGCCCTTCGGCTGTTCCCGCGTCGTAGAAACGAGGGGGTGAGGATAGCGCTGCGGGACTCGGGTGACCGACGCCACGAGTAGAGGACGCGGGTCGGCGTCGTCCGCTGGTTTTGGAGGAATCAAATCGACCCACATCTCAACTGTATATTCTGTACCAGGTCGAACCCAACCCACTTCACTTTTCATCCAAAAGCGGGTTCACCTAGGTCCAACCCGCTTCAACCCAGTTAAACCCCCAATCCAAACACTACCTAACTCGCAAAGTAAAAAAAAACGGCAAAATCAGACTATGGAATAAGTGCATAAACACAAAAAATCCCTTAAAACTATGCTTTATCTATAACTAAGTTATACATGATCCAATAAGTATAAAATTTTTAGTACAGTGCAAGCATATAATAATTAATCCACCATAAAAATTTCACCACAATTGGACCATAGAAACTGCCGCTATGAATTAATTATAGAAAAGCATAGATCTAAAGTTACATCAAAAAATTTATACTAAAGCATGTCATATTATATGTTTACTATATAGATCTACTCACGTGGAGTCAAATAAAATTAGAATTTCTATTTTATGATTTTTTCTGTGATTTACTTAGATTTTTCAAAGATTCAACCAAAATAAATAAATAAAAGAAAAAGACAAAACCACCTTTGAAAACCGCTTATAACCGATCAGGGAGGTAAAACGAACAGTTTTAAAAGTTTAGAGAGGTGGTTTATCCGGTTTTAGAGTTCAGAGAGGGACAACAGACTTTCACAAAGATTGACGGAGATAATGTGAACTTTTTCCAATTTAAAATGTGACCACGGCAGCGACAGCCCATCCCACAAGTTGCACAGGCCGGCAAGCGGGCAAGGCACAAGCCCAGTACGTGGACGTGGTGTCTTGGACTACAGTAAGGTTTGTCCATTCCGTTCGTACACCCCCTGTTGGTTCATATGAGATCTAAGAGTTTTCTTTTGATTATATGAGATCTAAGAGTTTTCTTTTGTTTTTTTTCATATTTTTCATATGGTTAGCATGTATACATTCTGAATGCAAAAGCTTGCGGTAGTTTTCTACTTCTCATTGGCTCATTCCAGTAAGTTGTCGGGACACTCAAGAAGATACGGAAGTGCATCAAACACCAACTCTCTAGGTATGGTGTTATCGAATGATATGTTGCACCACACCTAGAATGCGCTAATACAACATATCATTCGATTCATAAACTCACGCTCACAACACAGATGGTAAGCAAACAGTTTTCTGGGGAGCCTGAGGCTGAATAAAAATCTTGAGATAATGTTAAAAACTTGCATCTCAAAGCAAACGTAAAAACGTAGCTTCGATCATCCATACAGTAGTGTTACAAACAACTTGTGGTCCATATATTTTGCATATAGCTTAAGCATAGTAGTTCAAGCTTGACTTTTTCTTCGCCTGGACCTGTACGATTCCTTCATTGAAGTCCTCGTGAGTTACCTGTGCAAGCAAACATCAGGTTAGGAAATCACAGTCATCACAAAAATATAAATAAATAAATAAGTCAATAATCAACCTACAATGTCATCCTCCATCTATCGATGTAAGGGATTGTGGTGCTACCACATTTGCAAAGCAAATATAATGGAATTGTGCATATGGGGGAGCGGAAGGCTCACCTCTGTAGCATCGCGCCGTAGAGCGAGCATACCAGCTTCTACACAAACTGCCTTTAGCTGTGCTCCGTTGAAGTCATCTGTTGAACGAGCCAATTCTTCAAAGTTGACATCGGGATTTACATTCATTTTCCTTGAATGAATCTACAGAGCACCATACAGAACACATTAGTTGGTAAATGGCCTACTGAGTAAAGCAAAAACATCATTCATTGATAAACTTCAGCAAATTGAACATAAGTTGTGGAGACCAACTTGCAAGATTCTAGCTCTTGCTTCTTCAGATGGGTGAGGGAATTCAATCTTTCGGTCCAACCGTCCAGATCGCATCAGAGCAGGGTCAAGGATGTCAGCTCGGTTCGTTGCAGCTATGACCTTTATTCTCTCATCGCTGCTGAATCCATCCAGTTGATTCAGTAATTCCAACATAGTTCGCTGAACTTCTCTATCACCGCTAACTTCACTGTACCAAGAGAACAAAATTATGGAGCATACATCAGATATGCTTCTTCGCAATAAGAATGATTTGTTTACACTAAATTGAAACATATAAAGTGTTCTACTTTCTGTGATCCTGTGCAGCCGATTAGCATTTTCATCTCATAAAGAGTATCATCAGCCAAAACAAGAATAAAACCATGCAAGGGCTGAAATGTCATAAAAGACATACCTATCAAAACGCTTGGTGCCAATGGCATCTATCTCATCAATAAATATAATACAAGGAGCCTTCTCTTTGGCAAGCTGGAACGCATCCCGTACAAGCTTTGCTCCATCACCAATAAACATCTGAACCAGCAAGAGCACTGTTACTACCCTACTCGAAAGTATAAACTATGCTCAAGATAACATCAGAATAAAACAGATTTTGCATGGCAAAGCAATATCTCCAATGTGTCTTCAATGAAAATGCTCCAAATGGTCAGTGTTAGTCATACAACAACAACAACAACAACAACAACAACAACATAGCCTTTCAGTCCCAAGCAAGTTGGGGTAGACTAGAGTTGAAACCCACCAAGAGCCCCAAGCCACGGTTCAGGTTACTTCAATAGCTGCTTTCCAAGAACTCCTATTCAAACATAGATCTCTAGGTATATCCCAAACTTTCAAAATCTCTTTTTATTGCCTCCCCCCATGTCAATTTCGGTTTTCCTCTACCTATCCTCATATTATTAGCTTGGCTTAGGACTACACAATGCACTGGTGCCTCTGGAGGTCTCCTTTGGACATGGCCAAACCATCTCAACCGATGTTGGATAAACTTTTTCTTCAATTGGTACTACCTCTAGGCGATCACGCATATCATTGTTCTGAACTCGGTCCATTCTTGTGTGACCACAAATCCATCACAAACATACGCATTTCTGCAACACTCAGTTGTTGAACATGTCGAATCTTTGTAGACCAACATTCTGTTCCATACAACATAGCCGGTCTAATCGCCGTTCTATAGAACTTGCCTTTTAGCTTTTGTGGTACCCTCTTGTCACAGAGAATGCCAGAAGCTTGTCGCCACTTGATCCACCCTGCTTTGATTTTATGGCTAACGTCCGCATCAATATCTCCATCCCCCTGTAGCATCGATCCCAGATACCGAAAGGTATCCTTCTTAGGCACTACTTAACCTTCCAAACTCACATCTCCCTCCTCCTGTACAACTCCGCCAAAGTCGCATCTCATGTATTCGGTTTTAGTTCTGCTCAATCTAAAACCTTTAGACTCAAGGGTCTGCCGCCATAACTCTAGTTTCCTATTTACTCCCACCTAGCTTTCGTGTCAGTGTTAGTCATACAATCAGACTAATATTTTAGTTAAACCAATGCAATTTTTATTTCCAAATCCAATTATACAATATAGAGACAACGAATGGTCTACAAAATCCTGACAATTCATCAAGTGTGTCATATAACTGACTAAACTTCAACAAAGACACTTTGAACTGACAAACTCCATAATAACAGAAAGGTGAAATCCACATATCCAATTTCCTCAACAGTAATAATATGGTATGTACAAAAAACTTGACATTCAGGAACGCACTGGCCCTAGACAAGTTAACAAACTATGTTCAGAAGGTAGAAAGCACTAAGACATTCCAAACTTGCTTCTGAGAACCTTGGCAAAAGGAAATATTGCTTTAAGACCAATGCTATTCATGTACAGGTGACAACTGAAACCAACAAATAACAGTACTCTCTGAAATGGAAACTGAAAAGAACAAAAAATTATTCATGTACATAAAAAAGGAAATTAACCAGGATGATGCAATGAAATAATGAAGCTATGCAGAAAGCCAACAATAACTCCAGGAATGAACAAAGAGGAACAGAAGTTGAAGCATAGATATGGTAACATGAAATGGGGCAGCAGTGTACGACTGGATTCATGTCAGATAAAAAAATCTTATCATTGAAAAGACTGCAGGCGCAGCGATATAACAAACACATAAAAAAAAGGAAAGGGAACAAAACTTCTCAAGTAAACTGATTACCTGCACAAGTTGTGGACCAGCTAATTTCAGAAACGTTGCATTCGTTTGTGCAGCACATGCACGCGCCATGAGTGTCTTGCCAGTTCCTGGCGGTCCATACAAAAGAACTCCTTTTGGAGGACGAATACCCAACTTCTGGAACCGGTCTTTATGTGTCATGGGCAGTACAATTGCCTCTACAAGCTCTTGAATCTAAATTCGATCACATAAGATTCAAAGGATACAAGTAATACATAAGCAACAGTACATTATTCATTTCTTATGTAAGACTGATGCAACTTGCCAGCTAATTTCCTAAAGAGCAATTTGATAAATAGGGAACTAACAAAGTTTCAACATTCACTCAGTAAAATACCTGCTTTTCAAGACCTCCAATGTCATTATAATCTTCAGTTGGCTTTTCATCAACCTCCATTGCCTTCACTCGTGAATCATACTCTGATGGCAACGTATCTAGTATAAGGTAGCTATCTTTATTGACTCCTACCAGATCACCAGGCTTTAGCTTATCAGGGTCCACTAGCCCAACAACAGGAAGGAATATAGTCTGCAATCATCAAGACAAGAAACGAAGATTTTGCAGCGGTGAGTTTGATTCCTTAAACTCAAGAGTCATGACCATACATAAAAGGTAGTTCATAAAATATTTCGTTGCTTTAAATTATCAACCATGATTTGACAGGAGATGTGGAAGAATAGGAATTAAGACAAAGTAAACTATACACAATCCCATACGGCCACACCGGCAAGGTCAGGCAGGTGAACACAGAAGAAAAGATGTTGTATTAACAGCACAATGTGACAGCTGGGCAAGCATATTACAGAACTGTTTCTTTAGCAAAAAAAGACTTAGCCAATTATGACTGCTTTAACATATTTCGCTTTACAGTATACAATTCTTTACTGGAATAACCCGTAAACCAGAACCATTACAGCCATAAAGTTGTTATTCAGGTCAGACATGACAACACGTCAATACCTAATGAGTTATGATTTAAAACAAACACTGAGTATCTGGATCAAAAGTAGTACAAACATAACCCAAATGTCTTATATGACTATTATCCTGGGTACCCAATACATACCCCCTTGACTACCTTTTTCACATGTGCGTTAGCAACAACAAAATGTTGGTTGTACTTTTGATATAGAATCTACTGTTCTATATTTTCATGTGATAAATCTTCATACTGTATGCATATTAGTGGTCAAAGATTTAGAAAGTGGATTGCATACAGTATATGGACACAAGAAAAAAAAAACAGCAAAAGACATGACCCTGATGAGCAGAGAATAGATTGCTCACTTGTCTTGTGGAGGTCTTCAGAACAACACATTTTCCTTTCCTTTGTGAGTCTAAATCAATGTTAGCACCATCCTCCTCAGCTTCATCTTCATGGTTCATTTCCAAGATCTAAAACAGTTGAAGAAAAGGGCAAACCATATGTGAGTAACCCATAAAAAAAAAAAAAAAGATGTACAGGCACCCTGCCTGACAAATACCAAATAATAAGGAATGGCAGGGTTCCAGATTCTCATTGAAATGTTTTGGATCCATATTCCCTTCAAAAATGTTGCTCTGATGAATTAGAATCACTTCGTAGAACTGTTTGGCTAGCTCGTTGGATTCTTGAAACTAGAACTAAAATTAGGAGAATGGTTTTTTGGACTACTACAAAAACGAGAATGGGTTCCAAGTGATTCTCCCAAAAACATTTCTCTCTTTGTGGCGTTTGGCAAAGCGATTCTAGTAATCCTACTGAGAATCTGAAACGTTTCTCACTGCCAAACACACCCATAGTTATCATCATCTCTAAAGGACGAGGAGTACAGCACAGTAAGTTACAATAATACATGTCACGGTTCATTTAAGACGTGAGATAGCTCCACAGAATCTATAAAGCCATCAAATCTTCAAAATATTGTATCTCACGTCTTGGAGATTGGAAATTTTGAAAGCTAAGGTAGTTGAAATAAACCAGTTATCAAGTTCCGAGTTTCTGAATGACTGGATTCCTAACCAGACCACAGTTACTCAAATTAAAGAATCACTGATGTACAAAGACAAACTACCCTAATTAATTTGAAGTGGCTGCACAAGAGGACCTTGTGTTCTGTTCCAAATTAAGTGTGGCCGTGGTGCGTATGAAGATCTAATCTAACATGAATTATAAGGGGACAAACACAATATAATAGCACAAGCAGTTCTATAAGTATGCTATCACACCAAATTATGAGATAATAGACCAAATCATTTTCACTCATTCACTTCCCTGGCCTCAAATTAACCCAAGATAACAACCACACGGAGGGAATTTACAGAGTGGAAGGAAACTGAACCTCAACGATGTTGCCGACGAGGTAAGGCAGCTGCTTGTTGAGCTTAATTTTCTCCTGGTTTTCCTTAACCTTCTCCTTGAACGACTCCAACTCCAGGTTTGTCCGCTGCAACTCGTCCTGTGTGCCGCAGGAGAAAAACCAAACAAACCCCACGGATCAGACGCAAAACCCTAACGCCGAACGAACGAGGATTACAAAGCCGCGGGGATCTGATCTAGGATTGGGCTCGCTCACCTTGAGGACACGGATCTCGTTGTCGAGGAGGCGGGAGGCCCGGATGATGTCCTCCGTGGACATGGAGGCGAGCTGGTCGTCCTCCGCGTCGTCCACGGCCATCGCCGCCGCCGGGGCTGGGGCGCCGGATGACGACATCGCCGGCGGAGTAGGGTTTCGGAGTTGGAGCTGTCGACGAGAAGACGCGAGTAGCGAGATCGAGCGAGCTCGGTTTGTTCTGCGCTTTTCTTTCGCGAGCCAAAGTGTGGCTGTATACTCCTCCGTATATAGAAAGTTGTATCAGGTCTGGCCTTCGAAGTCAAAGTTTAATCAAAATTCATAAAAATATATACTCCCTCTGATTTCGCAAAAAATATCATCTTAAGGTTGTCTTAAGTCAAATATTTTAAACTTTGACTATAAATAAAAAAAATTAGTTATGTTTCAAAAAATAAAAGTGATGTAAGTAGATTCATCTCGAAATGTAGTTTCATAAAGGTATATATAGACTATATTTTATAAATATTTTATAGCAAAAAGTAATAGTCAAAGTTATTTTTGGAGACCGCGTCGTTGTCAAAACAACATTCTTTAGAAAACTGGAGGGAATACTACTCTACCGTTCAAATTATAAGATATTCTGACTTTTATTTATTTTTATATTATATAACTAGACATAGTATATTGCTAAGTGTGCGATAAAAGATATTATTTCTTAAAAGAACTAAAATGTCTCATAATTTATAGTGAATGGAATACTATTTATGATAGTTCCAAATAAATATCATTAGATTCATTAAATATATTTTTATAGTATATTTATTAAAGTTATACATGTTGATAGTATTTTGATTTAGTCTAATTTAAAATGGTTTGGTTTAGACCAAACAGAGATTGTATTTTTTTAGAATGAAGGTAGTACTCTATTTTCTTTCTTGTCTTACTTATAATATAGTGCATTCTAAAAATTCTAAGACAACTTAAGGGAACATTCAAATGACGCATGTGCCCATATTCCAATTATAGAGTTTCTTTTTAAATCATGGTTTTCATTTTAACAAACTTTATCAAATCTAAACATAATCATTATGTAGATTGTATTATATTTTAGTACAAATTTTAAAAGTCACGATGCACTGTATTTCAGGACGGAGGGAATACATGTTATTGCAATGGAGCTCCATCACAATTCTTACCATGAATGCTCTATAGATATGGTTGAGAGAATGTCTAAACTTTCAAATAGCCAATGCAACTCTAAAGCTGCTAATTGGCCACCCTGTGGCCCACATTCACCACCATGCCTACAACCAATGGGTGAGAACAATCGAGGGGCTAAAAAAAATAGGTGCAGATGTTTACTAAAAAAATATACTAGACAAAAGACTTATTCAGCAACTTGTACAGAGTCATGCAAATATGATAACCATGCATGGAAATCCACTAGACTCCACCTCTGCTCACAATGGACCATCACCTAAAACTATAAGCATCTAAAAAAAATATATACCTCTATTGATGTTATTTATATCCATAATACCAAGAATAAATTCAAAGAAACTCCTTTCCTAGATCTCCTTTATTCCAATTAGTTTTTCTAGAACATGTTCCCTATGATGTAGCGTCATTCTTGTCAGGAAGATCCCAAGCTCAGTGGAGGTTTCATATTCCAGTTTTTAAGGATTTGTGTTCTAAACAACATGGACCAGTTTCATTCTCGTGAAACTCATTTTACTCCCATGAAATTTTGATTATCTCTCTCTTCATCAATATTGTGCCATATCATCACATTTACTAAGTTGGTAGTCGATTTAATACTCAACAAACTCCGGTGGCATCCCTACTTAGACTGGTCTAGAGATTCATTTAGCTGGATGAGCACGAGCTTCTAGTACATTGACCACCTGCACGTCTCTCCACTTATCCAACTATCCTTTTAGGTCCACCAAGAATATACAGCCGGACAATATACTTCATGAAAGATAAGTAACCAAATAAATCTAACTGAAAGTAAAATCTAAAGATCAATCGGTGTTTTATAGCCGTTACCATATCCCGACGCATAAAGCCGTGGAAGGTAAGAGTGAGCATCGACTGTAAGAAAAACTAGTGGAAATTGAATATAGATAATATAAGCAACAATGCATGAAATCAAATGGTTAAATATCGAATAGCAAGACACGATCTATACTTTATTGGAAAAAATTCACATTACCTTTCTCAACTTTTGTGAAAGCATGCTTTCCCTCCCTGAACTCTAAAAACCAGGTAAACCACCTCCGTGAACTTTTAAAACCATTCGTTTTACCTCCCTGACCAGTTATAAGCGGTTTTCAAAAACGATTTTGTCTTTTTCTTTTTTATTTATTTTGGTTGAATATTTGAAAAATCATAGTAAATCACATAAAAATCATAAAATAGAAATTCTAATCTTGTTTGACTCCACGTGAGTAGATCTACACAGTACATATATAATATGGTATGCTTTAGTATAATTTTTTTGTTGTAGCTTTAGATTTATGCTTTTTTATAATTAATTTATAGCTGCAGTTTCTATGATCTAATTGTGGTGAAATTTTTATGATGGACTAATTATTATATGTATGAACTGTAGTAAAAAATTCATACGATCATGTATAACTTAGTTATAGATTTATTTACGTGTATGCTTGTTAAAAAGTTTATAAATCTATAGCTAAGTTATACGTGATCCAATGTGTCGGGATTATGATATCCTGGATATCTCAGGACACCGATTAGTTAGTCGCTCGGGCGATCCATGATGCACAAGTTGGTATAGGCCCGAACGACTGCGGCCCAACAAAGCTATGAAGGACTGGGCCGAATTCCACGATGAGGAGTCGACCACGACCTCGTCGCTCTCCCTTCATCGTGCACCATGCAGTACCACACGACCACTCTTCCGTCCTGACCCCGGAGAGGGTTGGAAGGGGTCGAGCTCCATCAAGCACACCTACCCTGACAAGGACAGGCACGCGTCTGCTCGCTCCGCTAGGACCAAGAGGACAACCGTCTCAGAACAGGCGCCTTCCCTACTCCACGCCGCAAACAAGATAGGACCGCTAGGAGGTGACGACAAGTACACAATAACCACCATCCAAATATAGCCCGACGAAACAGGCGTACGACCGGGATGGAGCTTACGACAGCAACCTTGACTTTCAAGGCTGTCTGAGCCAACGAAGGCCACCACCCTAGAGCATGGGATCGTGGCCATCAGCTCCACGACCAGCAAGACTACCAACTCCCATACGACAAGCCCAGGAGATAGGAAGCCAAGACAGAGACCGCGTCGCACATGATGGCTGACGAACCACCATCGTGCCAACAGTGCCATTACGACAGCGCAGTAGAACCACGCCACCCCGTGCCACGACGTGGGCACAAGACCATGATGACAACCACGCCCGGACGTGCGCTACACCAAGACAAGATGGCGTTCCTTGTCAGCCAAGCTAGCTAGGTTCCCTCCCTCAGGCTCATGATCCTTTGATCGGGAGAACCTATCTCTTTGTACATGGTCTTGCCCCGGACTCTATATAAGGGCAGCCAGGGCACCCCTCCAAGAAGGCTCTAGCTCATTCTCCACTCTCCTACCTCTTTCCACTCTTCTTGCATACCCCATTGTAAGAACTTCAGAGCATTCAACTGAGCAACACGCACTCGATCTTCTCCGAGACTGGATATAGGGCTCCGACCTGAACTAGTATAATTTCTTGTATCCTTTGGATGCTACCATCGTCTTCCTATAGCAGCGCGACAATCATACAAATTCACTAGTCGGTCGACAAAACACTAACACAATGAATATGAAATTTTGTACTACAGTTGAAGCATACAATAATTAGCCCACCATAAAAATTTTACCACAATTGGACCGTAGAAACTGCAGCTACGAATTAATTATAGAAAAGCATAGATCTAAAGCTATAGCAAAAAAAATTATACTAAAGCATAACATATTATATGTTCATCATGTAGATCTACTCATGTGGAGTCAAACGAAATTGAATTTGCCATTTTATGATTTTTTGTGATTTACTATGATTTTTCAAAGATTCAGCCGAAATAAATAAAAAAGAAAAAGACAAAACCGCCTTTAAAAACCGCTTATAACCGGCCAGGGAGGTAAAACGAACGGTTTTAAAAGTTCAGGGAGGTGGTTTACCTGGTTTTAGAGTTCAGGAAGGAAAAACATACTTTCACAAAAGTTGAGGGAGGTAATGTGGACTTTTTTCTTTTAAATTTGTTGGGGGTCGAAGGTGGCCCGTACGGTAGATTGGCGTACTTTTTTCTAAGCTTATTAATTGGCTCATCGTATATAGAGTTATAGATGACATTAGTCATCGTATATAGAGTTATGCAATTAAAAATCTCATTAGTGGGCCGCTAGTGGCCACTGACCAGTGGCAGTGGGAGTGCGAAAGACAGAAGAGAGGAACCGAGAGACTGGACACACTCTCGGAACGGCCCCCGGCGGCCGCATCCTAGAGTGCACCTACATAGGGGGACTAGTACCCTCTCTTATCATTGGCCATGACCCGGTCTTCCGCCTAGGCAACCCGAGGCTAATGTCTCACGACGAACTCGCCCATGGAATGGCCCTCGGCGACTACATCCACTTGAGAAACCATGACTTCGTCCGTATCAACGCGTTAACTCCTGTTGTAGGCTTCTACCCTATCTAGGCTCCCTATGCCGGGAGCTTGGATCCCACGGCAGGATCATGCCCTGAACTGTGATGCCGCCACCGGCAGGACGCGACAGATCAAGGCGTGCACGAGCGATGAAACCACCCCCACCACATGGCGTCATCGTAAGTGATCAAACAATGATCCAGCATCACGCCTCCCAAGGTCAAGCCCAAAGCCCGGGCCAAGCCACGCATGCCGGGCCGATCAACCGCCATGTCAGTATAAACCGACAGCTCTTCCAAGGAGGCATGTGCATCTGAGGGTGCATGTCCTCCAAATGTGTGCCACGTCATGCTAAGCTAACAGTGCCACGGAACGTTTGAGACCTACACCAGCAACAGCAAGTCCCGCCAGCTCTTCATCATGAACGGTGACCACAGCCAGAAGTAGAGAAGTAGCGACCGTGATGACATCACGGCGTGAGGGCTCAGATGTCTGGGGGCTTGACCCCTCATGGTCTAGGACATCTCCAGGTCAAGCACGAAGAAGCCGTCCCCGGGGCTCTCAATCCTACCGAGGACATCAAGGTGGCAAGGGACGATCCGAGGGAACCTAGAAGGATGACCCACGCCGGCTATGACCCTCGCCAACTTGTGGCTCATGAACTGCAATGACCTCGCCATGGACGTGTGCTCAGGGGCTCGCCATGCCCCGAACAACAGCGGCAGGACCCTCGATGACTTCCAGTACATCACTCAGTTACGTCAATTCTATCCCTAGCTTCTCTATCTAAGCACACTTACATACACGTGTAGGCTCACCCATAGTTCCAAAAACTGAGAGCCGACCTATAGAGTAAACCCAAGAACATGATACATGCATAGTTTATTTTGGTGTCGTTCACCTTTCGAGTGATCTATCTCGGCTCGCGGAAGCAGCCGGACATGACTCACTCGCTGGGGCTACACATACAGACATGTACATTTATGTTCTAAGGTGTTGCAATGTTTGTCATCGTCCCAGTGACCCGTTTTGAGTTTCTTTCCGATTGTACCTCGCACCGCGATGAATCGGTGACCTACTTCTCAACTTCTCGTTCGTACTAAGAGGTCGCTCCAACTAAGTCTCGCGGACCAGTTCCGAGGCGAGGCCAAGCACCCGCACATGAGCTCGGAGGGAAATGAGGCGTTGCTTCATTCAAGTTAAAAGGAACAAGTGGAAATAGAACTCTTGTCGCCTGCTCATTTTCTCCTCGCATTGCACTGGATCTATGACATGCCTCGGACATCTAACCGCGCCGTCGGGTCACACATTGTTTAGCCCCATAGGCCAGCCCCAGGCTAAAACGTGCGCCTATGTGCATAGGACTAAGGGGGTACGGAGCACATTAATTCCCAACTCGAACGAGAGGAAAAAGAAAAGATGGCAGAACAGACAAACGAATACGCCAAGCAAACATCACATACACGCGAAATATAAACGTGTTCATTACAATGGTACCACTTACATCACAAAGAATATCTACGCTCACAGCTCTCATGCACCGGGAGCTTGGTATTGGAGGCGGATACTGGTGGCCGACACCTTACTCGCGAGGACCTGTGCACTATGAGCAGCGGTATTGCCGATGGCGAGGATATCGCTGTCAGATTTCCACAGCGCATACCCCCACCCAACAGCATCAAAATTGACGCCATCATAGTGTGATCCAACCGACATCAAGGCGACATGCATGCCATTGCGAACTCCCTCAGAGATTAGGGGATCCACCTATTAGCGAGCCTCGTCAAAGCGGAGCGCCAGTCGGGCGTCTCCTCGACCGACACCAAGCACGAGATCGCAAAGGGCCCGCCCAAAAGTAGTCAGCGCTGCCAGTTGGTTGCCCATCTCTTTCACCTTCTGGTTCGCAGCTGTCTTCTCCTCCTGATTTGAGAGCGCCTCCACACGCATCCCTAAAAGAACGACAGGTTCACAGCCAGACTTTGTAAACAAATGAAAGCAAGACATAGGTAGAAGAATATTCACCGGCATAAGTGGAACGTAGGGTTTGGCACTCAGCTTCGAGGCGCTGACGCCCCTACTCGGCCTCGTCCCGAGAAGCGCCCGCCGAGGTGAGCTCTATCTCTTGGATGACCATCGCCTCCTTGGGACCTGCCACATGGGACGCTAGAGCACCAATCTATGACTGAGCCCGCACCTCCCGCTAGAGCAATTCTTCACTTGGTTTCTGGGAAGCCTCTAGCTCCCCATGCAAGCACCGCATCTCGGCCTCCGCCACGTCCAGGCGGCCACGGTCCGTGTTACTTCTTGCCTTGCCTGATAAGCGAAGCGCAAGAACTGGGACTTCTCCATAGAAGTCCTCATCAGCCCCTACAAGAAGATAGGGATGATCAGACGATCCTGATAAAAACAAGGCGCACGCCACAAAATTAAACATGGAAAAGGCCTACCTGTGCCTGGGCCATCACTTCGTCGGTCATCTGCCTTCGGGCTTCCACACCTAGTTGGGCGACTGTGGTGATCGCGTCACCCGTCTCGGACAGGGTTGCCTAGACCCCTCCATGGCTCTAGGAGGCGCCCTCTCACGCGGCTCGTTCGGCCGCATCGTCTACCGTGAACAAAGCCTTGTGGGGGTTTGCGGTGTGCGTCCATGTGAAGAAATCATTGCCCAGCTTGAGGTCCTCCTCATGGAGAATGAGAGCTGCCATGCCTAGGCCATCGAAGGCCACTTCCTCAGGCGGGGGCCCAGCGGTGGGTGGTGAGCCACTCCCCCTCCTAATCATCGACCGCTCTAGGTCCTCCATCAGTCAACATGGCCCTGCTCGCCTCTGTGCCAGCACAGGAGCGACCTCTCGTAGTAGCGGAGCTCTCCTCAAGAGGTAGTGAAGGCTCTAGTTTGGTTTTGGTGAATTGATGAAACCCTAAATGCTAACCTAGTTTATCAAAGTTATCATGAGATAGGTGGCACATTCCCAGTGGTGAAGCAATGGTGAAGATCATGATGATGGTGTGACCATGGTGATGATCAAGTGCTTAGACTTGGAAAAGAAGAAGATAAAAACAAAAAGCTCAAGGCAAAGGAGAAATTTAATAGGAGCTTTTTGGTTTGGTGATCGAGACACTTAGCGAGTGTGATCACATTCAGGATCGATAGCCGTACTATTAAGAAGGGTAAAACTCGTCATGAAATGCTGTTATCAAAGTGCCATTAGATGCTCTAACTCATTGCATATGTATTTAGATTCTAGTGAGTGCTAACACCCTTGAAAATGTTTGTGAAAATATGCTAACACACGTGCACAAGATGATATACTTGGTGGTTGGTACATTTGAGCAAGGGTGGAGAAGATGGTGAAATTGAAGAGGTGTTTATCATTGAAAATCAGTGAGCGAACGCAGGTGATGAGGTGACCGGACGCTCTAGTGCTGAGTCCGGTCACATATAAATTAACATGCGTGCTCAGGCTCTGATTGAGTCCTGACCGGACGCTAGAGAGAAAGTGACCGGACGCACAGGCGGGTGAGTCCAGTCTTGCTGATGTATGGTGGCTGTTGACGGTAGTTATCATCTATCATAAACCATCAACATAACGTGAATAAATGCATAAAAAGGATCACCAACATAGACTTAGGGGATTAAACTAATAATTTCCATGAGTTTTGGTGAATCTGTGTTTTTAGCAGGGTTATTCCATAAAATCGGCAAGGGGGATCAAAACATCAAATAAAATCACGCTTATCCACGACGAAAACAACTCCAGAAGGTTCCTGAGGTCACCAGAAGGCATCCCCCAAGGCAGACCCCGAGTGGATGACAGCCACCTGTAGGCTCCCGGCCCCCCAGGGTCCACATGTCAGCCCCCGTCGCTACGTCGATTCTCCACTGCCTCCTATATTGCATCTACGCCATTTATTCAAGTCGGTTTGATATGAGGGCTCAGGATTGATGCTCTGGCCTATATTCTTGATATAGTTGTGATTGATGATGAGTTTATGCATATGTTCACAAAGCGCTTAGCCCAAGATGCGCATGGGTTAAGTGGTCGACATTATGTAAGCATGGTGCTTAGATATTGTTTACCTGTGGATGCATTCTGCACTCTGGGTCATGTGGTAGATCGCAGATGTGACACTCCCATTGAGTCCTTTGTAGTCCACTCCCCGTTTGTAGAGCAAATAGAACACAGTTGCGAAGGGAGACAAGCTATGTTCTTGATCTTTCTTAGTAATGTTCCTTATGCATAGATCCAGAGTTAATTTGCTATAGATGAGAGTGTATATACTTGGGTGTACAAAAGACTTAGTGAATAAGAAATAACTTAGAAATCTTTTGCTCTTACCGAATCTCCTGCCTAGCCATACTACATTTTATGAGTCTCTATTTCTATCTCTAGAATTATTATCAATGCTTCACACTTATCATTTATTTATCATTTGACTTACCCCTGCCATAACATAAGAGTGATTTTATCATAAGTATACATATTTATCAATATCTCTATGCCAACAATCCCATAGCTCCTCCCTGTGGATAAAATATAAATAACGATACTCGGTATACTCCCAGGTGAAATGCTACAATGGTATAATATCTGTGCGCTTGCGGATACTTTACTTTAATATATATAATTTTCTCTGAGTTTACAAGTGTTATTAATAATTACCAACCACACATTTCTGGCGATCATGCTAAGGATGACAACTTAGTAAAGAGTGATGCTAAGAAATGTCAACAAGCATTTATGGCACCGTTGCCAGGGTGGGGCACATGGCTATAGAAAATTGATCAAATAAATACTTATTGATAAAATCATAATAACTCTGCTTTAGTAGGCTTACCCTTGTTTGTTATTGTTTGTATTTTATATAGGGTATGGCAGAATTGGTTGTGATTCACCAATAACTTCCAATCAGAATCAACCAAATCAAAAAGGAAGCTCAACACCAGTTTCTGAGCTATGGCTGATAAAACTCTGCGTGAGTTCTCTGCTCCAAGCACCGAGAACATTCGCATTGAACCAACACTCAAAACCGACAACCTTGAGTTCGAGCTCAAGCCAAGCCTCATCAACATGGTGCAAGCTACCCCATTCAGTGGAAAGGCACATGAAGATGCTAGTGCTCATCTTCAGAATTTTCTAGAGATTAGTAGTATAGTCATCATCAAGGATGTTGCTCAAGACATCATACTACTTCGCTTATTTCCATTCTCACTAGTGGAAAAGGCGAAACAATGGTTCTACACCAATAAAGACGACATCAATACATGGGCAAAGTGTTTAAAGGCCTTTTTAGAAAAGTTCTTCCCAGTAGACAAGACCAATGCTTAAGAGGAAAGATTTCCAACTTCCAATAGCAGAAGGGAGAGACCATTCCAGAAGCATGGAAATGTTTCCAAGAATATGTTTTAGATTGTCCTCATCATGGGATGGAAGATTGGTTGCTCATGCAAAGTTTCTACCATGGATTAACTCAGAAAGCTCATGAACAACTTGATGCCACTGCTGGAGGATCATTTATGTCACTCATTCTTAGAAAAGCTGAAACTCTTATGGAAAAGATAGCCTCTAATCAAGGCTGGTCATCATGCAATATCCAACCATGCAATAGGAGTGAAGAAGTACCAGCAGAGGTGTGTGCATTATCAACCAAGATGGACGTACTGTTGAATTGGCTCGAACAACGAAATTACATGTGAAGAATATTTGGGGGTTGAATTCCCTAAATATCAAGAGGATGTCAACATCATTGGCAACAATTTAGATCCACAACAATAGAGACAAGGATGAAATCAACAATAACGGTCAACTTACCAAGGTAAGTACCCAGGTAATAATTATAATTGTTATAATCCCAAGCAACCATTTTTAAGAGACTTAATCTTAGAACAAGCTAGGATTAATGAGAATATTTCTAAAAAGCTTGCTTTTAATGATAAGGTCCTAGAAAACATAAATACTAAAATGGATAGTTTTTCTTCTAATATAAAAGACCAACTTAGCTATAATAAAAAGATAGAATCTCAATTAACCCAGTTTGCCGCTACTCTGCCTTTCGCTACTAACCTTGAAAAGGTCAACGCTATAACCACAAGAGGTGGCAAGTCTACTCGTGATCCGTCGTATTCGACAAGGACAGGTAAGACACAAGTGGTAATGCAGGAAGAGGAGAAGAGAAACGATGAAGTTGAAGAAGTTGAGCCACAAGAGCGAGAATTACAACAAGATTTCCATGACACTACCTTCCTACTGTTTCCACGCAGAAATCGAAAAACCAAAATGGATGAGCAGTTTGGTAAGTTTGTGGAGGTAATTCAAAAAAATATATCAATATTTCTCTACTAGATGCCATACATGTACCCACCACTTGGCCAGCCGGCCTGTTGCTCTCCCCCTATAAATACCCCCCTCCTAGCTGCTCAACTCACTCACTCACACTGCAATCCAGCTTTCCAAGCTCGAATTTCCAATTCCAAATCTCGTAGTTTAAAATTCTCTTGGTAGAAGTAGTTTTGGAGTGAGAGAAAAGTGTAAGAAAGTTGAGAGTGAAAGTGTTGCTAAAATCTTGAGTAAGAGAGAGAGAGAGGTGCTGCTAAAATTTGAGCAAGAAAGAGAGGGTTTAAGAGTGGTAGTGATGTCCAAATCAAGAGAGAAAATTAAAAAGAATTAGGGTAGAAGTCATGCCAAAATATTGATTAGAAAAATTCTTTAGACAATCTCGGACGACTAACCCTCTGGACGATTGACTTTTGAACGGCTAACCACTAACATTTTTATTTTTCTAATCCCATTCCATGAGTTGTGTTGTCTTTTGTCTATTTTGCAGGAAAATGAGCAAGGTCGTCGAAAAGCTCCAGCATGCGGCATCGTTCCGCTCAACGAGAAGTTCATCGTCCCGGGCAAGCACTGACATGGAGGTCGATCCCCCATCTCCCGCTGTCGAAGCATCATCCCACTCAGTCCCCACGGAGAGAAACGTTCTCTTGCAAGAGAAGCATATCAAGCTCCAGGATGATACGGAGAAGAACATCTACAAGAAGCTGAAGACCTGGAGGTTCGTCCTTACTCCCGCTTATGATCCAGCCCTACTGTAGGCCACATGTATGAACACTGAATTTGAACTCATTTTTAAGGCTGTAGGATGGGAGGATGTATGGGAAATTAATGAGCCGATGTCTAAGCTTTTGATTGTCAAATTTTTATGCACCTTGAAACCCACTGATTCAGAAGTATCATTTAGACTTTTCGGGAAAAAAATTCTATCCCATGGAAACAATTTAGTGAACTTCTAGGATTTCATGCACAATGTGTGATTGGTGTGGACACTGCTATATTATCTATGTGCTTGCGGATACTTTACTTTAACATATATAATTTTCTCTGAGTTTACAAGTGTCATTAATAATTACCAACCACACATTTCTGGCATCATGCTAGGGATGACAACTTAGTAAAGAGTGATGCTAAGAAATGTCAACAATGGCGTAGGCGACTGAGCGAGCGTTGTAAGGACCTGACGCGGTGGTGCATCCGATCGAGAGCACCTGACGTGTCCAATCGTGGAAAAGCGCCTCTGGAACCTCTCTATAAATGACCTAACACGCGGTGGCTAAAGTTGAACGGCGCGTCCGGTCACAGTGTGGCGGCGCGCGCTGTTCTTTTGACCTGACATAGCACGGGTGAGTCAGGTCATGTGCCGGTGCGTCCGGTCATTACTTGACCAGTGGCATGACTGGTTTTGACCGTTGGAGATCGGTGGTTGTCATTTGAAGCAGGGGCCACATGGCACTCATCGAGAGACTGGACGTTGGCGGTGTGTGTCTAGTCACCTTTGACGGGCGCATCCGGTCGGCCCGCAGTAGGTTGCCCATGGTGCCTAATGGCTCTATTTCGAGGGGGCTCCTATTTAATTCCCATGGCCGGCTCAAGCTCACTCTCTTGGCCATTTGCATTGACATAGCAACCTTGTGATCTTAGCCAAAGCCCTCCCACTCATCTCCATCATTGTTTCATCATCTTTGTGAGACTAGGAGTGAATCCAAGTGCATTGCTTGAGTGATTGCATCTAGAGGCACTTGGTGATTGTGTTTCGCTATGGATTTCTCTTGTTACTCTTGGTGGTTACCGCCACCTAGATGGCTTGGTGCAGTGAGGATCATCGAGTAGAGGAAGGTGCTTGTGTCTGGCTCTGATCATGGTGATTTTTAGGGGTTCTTGACCTTTTCCCAGTGAAGAGCCAAAAGGTACTCTAGTGGATTGCTCATGGCTTGTGTGATCATCATCTTGTGTTGGTTGTGTGGCATCCGATTGCGGGTTTGGTGTGTGATGCCAATTAGCGCGTGAACCCTCAAGAGAGTGAATCACCACAATGAGGACTAGCTTGCCGGCAAGCAAGTGAACCTCAGTAAAAAATCTTGTGTCATCATTGTCCGAGGATTTCTTGGTATTCATTGTGATTGATTGGCTCCATCTTGTGATTGGCCCATTCCTCGACACGGCGGTATAAACTTCACATCTCCTCCTTGCATTTCATTCCTAGTGTTGAACATGACCCCTATGGCGGTGATGGAGCCGAGCACTTCTGGGCGGCGCCTCATCATCCGTAGCACTCGCCAAGCGGTCAGCACTGCTCGGTCTGGGGGTGTAGCTGGACCTCTGCAGGGCATCAGGGATGCCTTGAAGAACCGCTAGGTCCTTGTCCTCATCCTCGACGTCCTCATCGTCATCATCATCGTCGTCTAACGGCGAGGTCCCACACTTCTAATGCTCCATGTGCTTCCTTGCCTTCTCCCATCGGAGGCGTTTCTTCTCCTCGGTAGCCACCTTCTCCCGAGCGATGCGCTCAACGCCCCTAGGGTGAGGAAGGTGGAACCGAGAGGTGAATGAAAGCTTGGGCTGTGAAAACAAAACCAATAAAATCGACGGCCCCAGACGAATGGAAGAAATGGAAATAAAAGGGGACTCACTAGATCTGGCCGATAAATGGCCGAGAACGCCTCCACAATGTTCTCGGCCGCAACGACGGTCACAGAAGTGAGAAACCCAGCGACCCGCTTCATGACCTGACTGGCCTCGATCATCTCCATGGTCTCAGAACTCAGATCCTCAATCCCAGTGTAGTCGCACAGCAGGTGTGGCCGCTGCTTTAATGGCTAAACCCATCGCTCGACTATGGTCCATAGGACGACGATGCCGTTTAGGCCGGCCGACACCCGGCTCCTGAGGATCTGCAAGATCTCTGACACCTTTATCGACTGGCTCCTGTTGCACCCCTAACCCCACAATTCTAGCCTCATCGGCGTGGCGACGGAGAAGTGAGGAAGGGGGCGGCAGCGTCATCATAGATGTAGAACCAGTACCCATGCTAGCCAGAGTTCGAACTCCTCAATGGCAGACACGGATAACTACGAGACTCTCCATGGAACATTTGGATATTCATCCCACTCATGGGGGAAAACACGCCACCATCGGAGCTGTGCGCCTTATGGGTCTTGACCTCAAAGACCCGCCGAAACAGATCCTTGTTGGGCTCGATCCCCAGGAAGGCCTCATAGACAACTACGAAGCCCGCTAGCTCTAGCACTGCATTGGGAGGAAGATGCTGCCGCTAAACCCCATATTCATGGAGGAAGCCGCAAAGGAAATCCGACGCCGGGACCATGAATCCGTGCTCGTGGAAGTTAGTGAATGATGCTACCTCGCCGGGCTACGGGAATGCAAGGATGTCTCTGGCAGCAACTCTCCATCTAGCAACCTCCTTTGGCGGAAGGAGGCTCTTCTCCACAAGCCACTGCAACCTCACTTCCGTCACCTCCGAAGGTACCCACTCACCCATTCTACAGCGTAGGTGGAAGGCAGGATGACGGTGGTAGAACTAGCAGCAAACGACGACTACACCATGCAACGGCGGGCGACAATGCGCGTCCATGGTGAACCGCTCGAGCCTGATCTCCCTTCTCTTTTTTCTTTCTCTCGTGATTGTAGCAAATGATGATGGAAGGCGAGAACAAAGGTAAGGGACAGTCTCAGACTGAGGGGGCTAATTATGTGGTGGCACCTAGGAACGTGAACCGCGCCCGCATGGAGTCTGACCCTACATGGGCCCCATAGACCCACAGGAAACGAGGCGCCTCACCGTAACACGCGATCACACGTGAGGGCACCATTAAGTCACGATGGAACCAGGGAGATCGACCGCTAAAAGGTCCTAATGGCTAGAGGGAGGTGAATAGCATATAAAAATTTCTATAACAACACTTGAACCAAATGGTTAGATAATTATGAAGCGAAGCGAGTGTTGTGCTAGCCTACTAAAAAAGCAAGCCTCCTATCCATAATTCAAGTTGCTATGATATCTATTTCACACACAAGAGGCTATGTCACTACCACTAAGTTAGTGAGCTCTCAAAGACTAACTAAAGAGCCTCACTAACCACTAGACATGACACAAGCTAGCTCTCAAAACTAATTACACTAAAGAGCTTAGCTACACTAGGAATGTAAATACAAGGTAGGGTAGTGGAGTTATACCGCCGTGGCAAGAGATGATCAATCAATCAATCACAATGAATGCCAAGAAATCCTCAGGACAAGATGACATAATGGTTTATCCCCGAGGTTCATTTGCTTACTGGCAAGCTACGTCCTTGTTGTAGCGATTCACCCACTTGGACGTTCAGCGTGCTAATAGGCATCACACGCCTAACCCGCAATCGGGTGCCGCACAACCAACACAAGATGGGGATCCACAAACTACGAGCAATCCATTAGAGTACCTTTTGGCTCTCCGCCGGGGAAAGATCAAGAACCCCTCACAATCACCATGATCGGAGCCAGAGACAAGCACCTTCCTATTGGCGGTCCTTATCGACCAAATTTGACTGCCAAATAAGACACCAAAAAGGAGAACTAGCATATCTCACACACATATGTTACTTATATTGACCTAGTTCCACATGTATAGGACAATCATTGTTTTGCAGGACACATACAAGAAATGCATGGGAATAGAGTCAAAATGCACAAAATAAGAAAATAAAGAGAGGCCCACCTACCCATCCAATCTGGGCCAACCACCAACATGGCTGTGCTCCTGGCCCAACAACAAACCACCATGCGGAAGGCGGTGGTAGGGAGGCTCCCCCAGGGTGCGCCCGCAGCCACACCTACGCCAACCGCCTCCAGCTTCCACGTGGCGCCTCCTGGTGAACTCCCCATGGCGGTTGCATGTGGGCATGCATGGAAATATCCTCCAAACTGGCCATGCCATGGCTATAAATAGATGGAGAGGGCTCTCACACCACGCACAAGAGCTCTCTCCCACACTTGTATCTTTTAACAATTCTTAGTAGTTTTACTTGGAGCAAGGCAAGAAGCTTCATGGGAGAGCTTGTACTTTGGAGAATTCTTGGTATGAATAATATTAAGGATTCTTCTATGTTCTTGTTCTCATTTATTCAATATAGCTATGTTATGAAATTAGAGCAAAGTTCTTATGTTATTCATTTAGCATATGAAACTTTATGCTTAACCTTTCATACAATATACATGTATAGATCAAGACCTAAATTGAGGTAGTAGGTTCTACTTTAATATTAGTTTTGGTCATTATATTCTTGCAGGTTCGTCGTCCGTCCCCGTGGTGAATGCTCTAGTAGAGGACTCCTGATAAAGATGCTAGAGTAGTAGTCGATAGCATAGACTTGTTGTCTAGGCTAGAGGCTACCTTCATTTGCCTCGTATCCTCCGGTTGAGGGGTAGGCGGTAGGTGGTGATAGCCCTGTCCGTCCTTCATTATCCCCCATGTTCGAATACGACGTAGAGCTGTAGGTCGACAACGCTTGGCAGACCAAGTGTTATCCGGTGCCCGAAGTAAGTTTATAGTGACCAAAGCTATCCTAACTAAGGATCGCTACCCTTAGATATTCATGTATTTGTATGATCTGCCCACCTTAGCATAGCTATACAAGATAAGTCTGCTCCAGTTTAGGTTTATTCTTTTATTCTTTTTCCTTTCTTTTATCTTTATCCTTGAGATTGGCTTGAGTGTGTGTGTCACACTATCCAATATCTATCTAGAATTACCCCTGTTATGGACTTTGGTCTACTATGCAGTCATGTTATCTTGTCCATATCCTTATTAGAGACTTTTACACCATGCCTTCCTTTGGGAAAATATAAATGAACGATACCCAAATACTTTCAGGTGAAATGCTACAACGATATATCCGTGCGCTTGCGGATTATTTCTGCATGTGTTCAGAAATATCGCCAACCAGCATTTCTAGCACCGTTGCCGGGGATAGACTTAAAACTCCATACTTGGTGATTGCGTTTAGAAATGCCAACACTTCCTTCACTCGACGATCCTTGCTGCACCAAGCCCTCTAGGTGGCAGCAACCACCAAGAGAAACAAGCAAATCTCGCAGCGAAACACAATCACCAAGTGCCTCTAGATGCAATCACTCAAGCAATGCACTTGGATTCACTCCCAATCTCACAAAGATGATGAATCAATGATGGAGATGAGTGGGAGGGCTTTGGCTAAGCTCACAAGGTTGCTATGTCAATGCAAATGGCCAAGAGAGTGAGCTAGAGCCATCCAAACACCTTATATAGGCATCCCCTTGAAATAGAGTCGTTGGGCTCAACAGGCAACCCAACTCGAGGTGACTCAGACACGTAGGTCACGCTGACCGGATGTAGGCCCCCCACCATCTAGTCGCGGATCTCCATCCATGTGTCCCCTTAGTTCAACGTTGTTCGCATGATCCCAACGGTCAAAGGCCTCCCCATGCGCGGTTAAATAATGATCGGACGTGTCGTCACGAAGACCGGATGCGCCGATCACGTCAGATCACGCTCGCGTGCACCAAGGCCATGCCATGACCGGATGTGCTACTCCCCGAGGCTTCCTGGTGTCAGATCATTTCCAATAAGCATCTAGAGCTAGATTTTCTTGATCGAACATGTCAGATCAACAGCGACCGGACGCACGGCAACGTCCGATCCTTTCTTCTCCTCTGCATGCCAAGTTTCATGCCTGACGTCAGCGTATGTCTCCCAAGACCGAACGCAGGCCCTACGTGTCCAGTCGCAAACACTATGCAGCGTCCGGTTGTTAGCTAGACAGAGCCCGAGCACACCAACTCCACTAAAATTGATCGGACGCACCACCACCGAGTCCGGTCACTACGTGACCAGCGTCCGATCGATGCAAAACAGCACCTCCACTCCTCCAACTTCACCACCTTTTATCAAATGTGCTCATCACCAAGTGTTTCACCTTGTGCACGTGTGTTAGCATGTTTTCACAAACATTTTCAAGGGTGTTAGCACTCACTAGAATCTAAATGTATATGCAATGAGTTAGAGCATCTAGTGGCACTTTGATAACCGCATTTCACGATGAGTTTCACCCCTCTTAATAGTACGGCTATCTATCCTAAAATTGATCACACTCGCTAAGTGTCTCGATCACCAAACTAAAAAGCTCTTATTAAGTTTCACCTTTGCCTTGAGCTTTTTGTTTTTCTCTTTCTTCTTTTCCCAAGCCCGAGCACTTGATCACCATGGCCATCACTACCTTCATGATCTTGACCATTTGCTCCACCACTTGGAATATGCTTCCCTATTCTCATGATCTTTTAGAGCAAATAGGTTAGCACCTAGGGTTTCATCAATTAACCAAAATCAAACTAGAGCTTTCAACCGATTCTAGGATTTGCGCGCAAAACGGTCCTCCGTCTTCATGGCCGCGTGGCACAACACCAATCACACGCAAGTGGGCGCCATTAAGTCATGCCGCGACCAAGGAGGCAATGAGCCCCTAGGTTCATGCACAGAGTGACCCACCGTGTCTACGATCCTCACACGGGTTGACCCCCTCTGGGGAAGGCATCTTGCCCTCTGGCCGCTACAGAGACAGTTGGGGACCAACGATCTTGACGGCCAATGATTTATGTGATGTCTCATGACGAGGCACAGTCGAACTTCACGTCGATTATGGAGGATATTGGGTCCCACTCGAATTACCCATCCACCTTGACGAGGCACACCACTCTGACCGCGTGGTTATAGTGGACAAGCCTCTCCCCACATGGGGTGAAACTAAACCTGCACGTAACAAGGCATCACGACCCCTGGAGGTCAAAAAAGGACACCAAGGAAAAAGGAGTTAGGTCCCTACGACCCCGCTAGAGGTCGAGGCCAAGCCATGATTCAGATCCTCCTCGTGTCCTAGGTCCTCGACCCATGGCCAGCTCTAGAACCTCATAAACCGATGAGAGTCATCGACCCCTTTGGGAGAGGTTAACCGAGCGAAGGCTAAGGATTTGCAGCAACACTTTTTTATCATAAAGGTGATGCTTGTCCAAAGAAATGCGACCACGACCTGGACGCGCATGGGCAGGATCGTTTCATGACCCCATAACAGATGAAACACTCTATGACCGCGCTGACGCCCGGAGATATGGTCGTGACTCAATAACGATAAGAAATAACATGATCTAGCAGACTAAGTTACAGTCAAGACTAAGGTGTTTGAACTGACCAGTTGACAATGTCCCCATCCAATGTGGTGGCAAGTCAACGACCCACTTGAAAGTCATGACCTTGAATTAAGATACCCAAACCCAAGCAAATGGCTCAGGGGCTCGCCGTGATCCCAAAAAAATCATGACTTTCCAACAAAGAGTCTTCCTTTGTTCATGGTCGGCCATTACAAGTGCGGCTGAGCTACACACTACATCAAAACCCTGATGACACCAACGTCATGGAAAGGTGAAAGCCCTAGTTTGGTTTTGGATAATTGATGAAAGCTAAGTACTAACCTATGTCATCAAGTGTGATCATGAGCTAGGTTGGTACACACCAAGTGATGGAGCAAGTGAGAGGTCCATGGAGATGAAGATGGACATGAGATGATGGTGATCAAGCTCCAACTTGGAAAAGAAGAAAGAGGAAAACAAAAAACCAAGTGTTGATCAAGGCAAAGGTATCAAATAGGTTTTTGAATCGGTGATCAAGACACTATAGAGAGTGTGATCACATTTAGGATTGATAGTTGTACTACAAAGAGGGGAAATCTTTGGCTAAGTGGTTATCGAGTGCCACTAGGTGACATGATTCTTGCATATGTATTAGGGACCTAGTGTGCTAACAATTAACCCTTGGAAAATGCTTTAAAATGCTAACACATGGGCACACAAGTTCTACACTTTCTGGTTAGCAACTTGGAAGCAAGGGTGAAGTGTTTGAGGAGATACAAAAAGAAAAGGAGATGAATGTACTCGACCGGACTCTAGCCGCGGGGAGACCGGACTCTCCTCGGGTACGTCCGGTCAGTTGGCGCAGAGAGGCGCTACCTCTAGTCCTCGACCAGACTCTACAGATGAAGTGAGACCGGACGCGCCGAGGGTGCGTCTGGTTGCAGGTGATGTAGCGTGACGTAGCACGTAGGGTGAAGACTAGAGAGGACTAGACATAGGGTGAGTCTGGTCACCCTTGACCGGATGTGTCAGGTCATGTAAAAACCTTTGTAGATGCTTAATAGAGTTGAATGGACACTGGCTAAGGGTGCGTCCGGTCGCTAGGCGCTGAGTCTGGTCTCGGCGTCACTGGCTTGGGTGTGCACGTGAGCGGACACAGCGGTGGTGCGTCTAGTCCTACACTAGGGTATTCGGTCTATCTTTGACTGTGTGCGCTGACCGTTTCGACCATTGGAATCCAACGCGCAGTATTTGAAAGAGGGACGCATGGCGGACTCGGTCGACTGGACGCTGGGGTGCGTCCGATCGCACCTGCGTAGAGCAATGACTCTATTCATTTGAGGGGGTCTATAAATAGACCATGGCCGGCTTGGAGCTCACTCTCTTGGCACTTTAACATACTTGACATTCTTGTGAGCCAAAGCAAACACCTTCCACTCATCTCCATCATTGATTCATCATCAAAGTGAGATTGGGAGTGATTTCTAGTGCATTTGCTTGAGTGATTGCATCTAGTGGCACTTGGGAATCGTTGTGGCTGTAGATTTCTTGTTACTCTTGGTGTTTGCCGACACCTAGATGGCTCGGAACAGTGGTAGAGCATTGGCACGAGTTGGTGATTGTTCGTGGCCATCTCCCAGTGATTTGTGAGGGGTCTTGTACCTTCCCCGGCGGAGAGCCAAAAGTTAACTAGTAAATTTCTCGTGTCATTGAGTTACCTCACTTGTGGATAGGTTCTTGCAGCACCCAAGTGTTGGGCTAGGTTTGTGAAACACCTATTAGCCGCCGAACCACCAAGTGTTGGTCGACACAACGGGGACTAGCGCACCGGCAAGCACATGAACCTTGGGAGAAAAATTGTGTGTCACTTGTCTCTTGGATTTCTCCTGGTGATTGACTTGGTATTCATTGATTGGTTCATATCTCTTGCCATGGTGGTATAATGACTCTACTCACTCTCGAGCATTTACATTGATTACTTTCTTGCCTAGTCAAGCTCTTTAGTATAGTTAGTCTTGAGAGAGCTTGTTAGTTTGGTTAGTGAGGCTCATTAGTTAGTCTTTGAGAGCTTACTTGTTTAGAGAGTAGTGACATAGCCCTTTTGTGATTCTAGAGATTATAAAGAACTAGAATTATGGGAATAGGTGGCTTGTAACCCTTCTAAAGCTAGAGCAAAATTGCAATTCACCATTTAGGTTTCTAACCCTTTGCTCTAGTGCTTTTGTAGAGAATTTTTTATAGGCTATTTACCCTCTAGCCATTTAGGACCTTTCAAAAGGTCACGAGCTCTTGAGTCCATGATGCTAGAAGGAGGCTTGTGGGATGCCCCCTTCCACCATCTCTCGAAAGCACAACGGAAAGGGACACCTCACAAAACCCCTCTAGCATCGCGGCCTACAAAGCAGAAGAAGCATGTTGAGAGGCAGAGAGCGTGGTGGCTCTAGAGACACCCTGCGTACACCGATGAGGTTTCAAGTGCACCACTAGGGTACGAACAGGGGCAGGAAAGAACCATCATATGATGGGGTTGCCTGGACTCCAGGGAATGACCATGCCATGGTCATCTCACCAGGATGAGCATGGAGCGATGAAACCACCCAAAGCTGAGGACCACCTCGCACATCCGAGCCTATGGATCTCAAAGAATAGGGTCCACAAACCTATGGGTTCAGAGGTCATGCCACCTCATCCTCCCCTGCTCGTAAGCCTCCTTCTAGCACCAATTGTTGGAAGGAGCAATGACGGCCACCGACCAATGCAATCGACCCCTAGCAGGACGCTTACTCCAAAACTCCATTATCTCTCTCCCTCTCAAACTTAGCCTCTCAAAAAGACTAAGAGCAGATCGTAGACATGGTTGTGAGTGGTTCAAATGGTAGGGAGGCCCCTATTTAAAGGCCCAAGGGCGGACTAAGCAGCCTGTGACCCCCGCGCCGCATGGCAAACTACAGGAGGTCACGGCCAATGTCAGATGCCCGCGTAAGGTTGGGAAAATCAAGATCCTCCTAAAGGAAGAGCCGGTACAGCATTGACGAGACCGCTCGGCCCTGTCTAGATCACGTACCCCAACATGCAGCACACTGAAACGACCAAGCTTGACACAAACATTTGCATACCATACCATCAGGGTGTCCTAACAGGTTGGGACGTAGCAGCCATCTACCGCATTGAACGCACCAGCCTACAAGGGTTCGAGCTCGGAGCTTGAACCAGCCACGACTTCGAACTCACACTCGATATACGCAAATATTAGCAACTTCACGATCACTTTGTGACCACGAAGATGCTCGGGGGCTACTGTCAGGATTATGATACCCCGGGTATCTTAGGACACCAATTAGTTAGCCGGTCAAGCGATCCATGACGCACAACTTGGTATAGGCCCGAACGACTGCGGCCCAACAAAGCTATGAAGGACTGGGCTGAACTCCATGATGAGGAGTCAACCACGAGCTCCACCCTCTCCCTTCATCATGCACCACGCAGTACCACATGACCTCTCTTCCATCCCGACCCGGGAGAGGGGCGGAAGGGGTCGAGCTCCATTAGGTACACCTACCTTGACAAGGACAGGCACACCTGCTCACTTTGCCATGATCTAAAGGATAGCCATCTCAGAATAGGCACCATCCCTGCCACGCCATAGACAAGACAGGACCGCTAGGAGGTGATGACAAGTACGATAACCACCGTCCAAATATAGCCCGATGGGACATGCTTACGGCCCCACCCACTACGGGATGGAGCTCACGATAGTAGCCTTGATTTTCAAGGCTGTCCGAGCCAACGAAGGCCACGACCCTAGAGCATGAGATTGTGGCCATCAGCTCCACGACCAGCAAAACTACCAACTCCCAGACGACAAGCCTAGGAGGTCAGGAAGCTAAGATAGAGACCACGTCGCACAGGACGGCTGACGAACCACCACCATGCCAATAGTGTCGTTACGACAGGCACAGTAGCACCATGCAACCCCATGCCACGATGTGGGCACAAGACCATGATGACAACCACGCCCGGACATGCGCTACACCGAGACAAGACGATGTTCCTTGCTAGCCAAGTTATCTAGGTTCCCTCCCTTAGGCTCACGACTCCTTGGTCGGGAGAACCTATCTCTTTGTACGTGGCCTGGCCACGGACTCCATATAAGGGCAACCAGGGCACCCCTCCAAGAAGGCTCTAGCTCATTCTCCACTCTCCTACCTCTTTCCACTCTTCTTGCATACCCTATTGTAAGAACTTTAGAGCATTCAACCAAGGAACACGCACTCGATCTTCTCTGAGACTAGACGTAGGGCTCTGGCCTGAACCAGTATGTGGGGGTATTAACCCCTATACCCTTATGGCTAGGCTTGGGCTGGCCCAGACTAGGGGATCTGGTTCACTAGAAGACGACGCGTGGACTAGCCAATCTGTTTGGAGTCCCGTGCAAGGAATCAAGGCAGATTTGGAGATCAAGCAAGATCCTGGTTGGTTAGAATAGGAATCCTTATCCAGCCACCTATGGCAGTTGTAACTGATTAGGATTAGTTTCCAGATCTGTAACCCTGCCCCCCAGACTATATAAGGTGGGTAGGGGACCCCTCAAAAAAACACATCTCATTGACATACAGCAATACAATCAGACACAGGACATAGGTATTACGCCCTCACGGCGGTCGAACCTGGATAAAACCTCGTGTCTGTCTTGCATCATCATCTTGTTCGTAGCTTGCGCACCTGTCTACCGACAATCTACTACCTTGGGCATACCCCTAGGTAGACTGTTGACCATATTTCGTCGATAGTGGCGCGCCAGGTAGGGGGTGTGCGTACTGCTCTCCAAGCGAACAAGATGATCATCATCCCCGGCTCCGTGGCTACGCCAAACGGCCTCACGTTCATCGTCGGCCAGATCACCTGGACCACTGGCTCCGACGACTTCATCACCATGATCATGGAGGAGGTGCGGACTCAATCCACATTGACCACTGCTTCACCTGCATCAGCTATGGCTCTGACCACGGCGGATCTGGCTCCGACCACATTCGCATCGCCTTCAGCCACACCAACAACCCGTCATCCGCTTCCTCGCTACAAAGGGAAGCAGATCGACAACACTGACCTGCTCGACTCCATCGATCGGGTTGGCACCAAACTTACCGAAACCCTAGCTTTGGTAAGTTCAATTCAAAGTCAACCTAATGAGCAGGTAACCGCTATCCACAACAGATCTACCCGACTAGCTCAGGCCAGTCGTCCTGCACGACTCGATATAGATCTCGTGGTCACATCTACTCCTGAAGGGCGCTCCGTTCGTCGCCGGCCAGCCCCCGCGACGGGTCTCTGGCTCTCCGAATATGAAACCTCGATGGAGAATTACCAGGCTCAGCCCTACGGCCTGTGAAACACTGCTTCCAACTATGTGTACAGTATGCAATGATCTTGGCCAAGACCACGCAACTTCGTCAACATGGTCCGGATCGAGGAGTTCCAAGAAGGATCGGTCCACACAATTCGAGAGGGTGGCTCAAGCTCCACGTCCAGCACCACATATAATGGCTCCATCCACACCGAGCTCCAGCATCATGACGACAAAGGCGTTGAATACGATCTGGATATCCTAGACCACGCCCCGGGGTTCCCACGATTCCCATCCTTCCCACCAAGGCAAGGAGACTTGATCAACGTTGTTAGTAATGATGAACCACCGGCTGTCGGTGAAACAAAACAAGAAAGGCTAGCACGCGAAGCACGCAATATTGACCGGTTTAATCGTCGACAAATCAAAGCCGAGGCTGAAGAGGAGGCACGACGCATAAGGGTCTAGCCGCACGACCTTACCAATGCCTTTGATAGGGTGGGGGACAAGCAGGTCTTTAGGACCCCAAGCGCCAACGTAGCTATTGCTATGGCGACGATGCAACGACTACCCAATACCCTAGAAACCCAGGCGGTTCGTGATGATATACAAGCTTACTTGACGGCTGCTATGGCCCAGACCGCAGAGATTGTAAATCAAGCCCGGGCTCCATCCGTCTCAGTCGAATCAAGCCATAGTCGCCAGTACTCAAGTCGCTCATAGCCACCCAACCAATGTGGCTCGCGCAATAATGACCATCAGACAACCGTCAAGGCGGGAACGGTGGCCATGATGGTGGTCGGGACGACAATCGCCGCGGCTACCGGGACGACAACCACCGAGACAACCACGATAATCGCCGTGATAACTGTGGTCGTAGGGTTATCCAGGGTGGCAACCGGGATCACCGTGATGGCAATAACGATCTCCACCATTACCTTGGAGAACGCGATCTGCACGATCGCATTAATCAAAGAGCCAATGATCGTGCATCCTATGAAAGCTATCGCCATATGGAATATGATACTACCCACGGCCCTCTGGGTTTGAAGCAGTTTACTCCACACCTTCGCCAAGTCATATGGCCCAAGAACTTCAAGCTCAAAAAACTTCAGAAGTACGACGGCAAGAAGAACCCTGAATTATGGGTCATGCTCATCGAAACCGCGTGCAGATCAGCCATGGCTGACGAGCACGTCATGTCTAACTACTTCCCAGTCACTGTCGGCCATGCAGGCCACCAATGGCTGGTCAGCCTGCCGGTGAACAACTTTGATTCTTGGCAAGAGCTCAAGCAAGCTTTCATCAACAACTTCATTGCTACTTGCGAGCAACCCGGCAACAAATATGATCTGCAATGGATTCAAGATCGAAAAGATGAGCCACTACGCGAGTACGTCCGGCGTTTCTCGGAGATACGCATCAAGGTCCCGTCAATCTCCGACAATGAGGCAATTGAGGCTTTCATCACTGGTCTCTGTTTCCACGATGCCCTACGGGACAAGCTCCTCCGCAAGAGACCTGAATCAGTCACAGCACTCCTAGCCACTACCAAGAAATATGCGGATGCCGACGATGCTAAAAAGATAATCATCGAAGAAGCAGCAAGGGTTCCACGCTCCGACCACCCTCCACACCATGACAACTACCGTGACAACCTGGTCGGAACGACAATTTTGATCGCCGCAACCAGCGCAACGACCCCCGCAACCACCGCGACCAGCGTAATCAGCGGCGTAATCGCCGTGACGATTACAGGGGCAAACGTGCTCGGGAAGACGACGGTGAGATCAACACTGTTAAGAAAGGTGGCGGACGTCGCAACTACAAAGAAGACTACGCCAAAGCATTGAAAGGACCTTGCCAGCTCCACCCCAAGTCGAACCATACCATGGAGAATTGCCGTGTTCTCAAGTCTATCTACACGCGTCAACAGGCTCCGGATACGTCCCACAAGCCTAACGACGCAGGGGAACAGGGCAACGAGGACGACGATGATGAAGACGCAGATCCCCGTCACAAGTACGTCAAGCCAACCGATAGCGTCCACACCATCATTGGATGCAAAGTGTCCATCGAGACCAAATGAGAACGCAAGCTGCTCTCCCGTGCTTGCTTGAACGTGGCCAACGCCGACAACCTCATCGCCGATCCACGGCTCCCTCCTTGGTCTCACCGTGAGATTTCTTTCAGCAGAAAGGACCAATGGGCCGCAATACCTGAGCCAGGACATTTTCCTCTGGTCCTCGATCCTTGTATCAACAAGGTCCAGTTCGACAGAGTGCTGATTGACGGCGGTAGCTCCATTGATATACTGTTCAAGAACAGTCTGCCAGCTCTGAAGATAACCTAGGCTGATCTCAAGCCATATGAGGCGTAGTTCTGGGGTGTTCTCCCTAGATAGAGCTCTACTCCTCTCGGGCAGATCACGCTACCTGTGCAATTTGGTACCCCAGACCACTTCCGCACAGACTACGTCAACTTCATGGTCGCCGACTTCGAAGGCACCTACCATGCTATCCTTGGTCGACCAGCGCTCACCAAGTTCATGGCCATACCTTACTATAGGTATTTGGTGCTCAAGATGCCTACTGAGAAGGGGGTTCTAACTCTCAAGGGCAACATGTACGTAGCTTACACTTGCGAGGATGACAACTTCAAAATAGCAGAGGCTCACGACCTCTCTATTCGCATGGCCGAGACCACGCTCGACACCAAGAAGACCCCAGCCAACCACCTGGAGATCCCAGAGCTCGAGGCCCCACGCAAGAACATCAAGTCCAAAGAGCATAAAGCGATCCAGCTGGTCGACGGTGATCCCAGCAAAATGGCCCTTATCGGGGCCAACCTGGATCCTAAATAGGACGACGCGCTCGTCAGGTTCTTGAGGAGCAACGTGAGCGTGTTCGCATGGAACCCGCTGACATGCCCGGTGTACCTCGGAACTTGATCGAGCACTCCTTAAATGTCGACGGCAAGGCCAAACCTATCAAGCAGAAGCTACGATGGTTCGCTCGCGACAAAAAGGAGGCTATTAGGGTAGAAGTTACATGGCTTTTGGTAGCCAGATTTATCAAAGAAGTGTATCATCCGGAGTGGTTAGCCAACCCGGTCCTTGTACACAAAAAGAATAATGAATGGAGAATGTGCGTTGATTACACTAATCTCAACAAGCACTGCCCTAAAGACCCCTTTGGCTTACCTCGCATAGACGAGGTCATAGATTCAACTGCTGGTTGCGAGTTGCTTTCCTTTCTCAATTGCTACTCTGGTTATCACCAGATCACTCTCAAAGAGGACGACCAGATCAAGACATCCTTCATCACGCCCTTCGGTGCTTACTGCTACACGACCATGTCGTTTGGGCTAAAGAACGCCGGGGCTACCTACCAACGCACCATACATGCCTGCCTCAACGACGAGATAAAAGATGACCTCATCGAGGCTTATGTTGATGATGTAGTTGTTAAAACCAAGGAAGCATACACCCTTGTTAACGATCTCGAACGTACCTTTATAGCTCTTAACAAATTCTAGTGGAAATTAAACCCAAAGAAGTGTATCTTTGGTGTTCCATCTGGTATATTGCTGGACAACATCGTCAGTCACGACGGCATACGCCCTAACCCAAAGAAGATAAAAGCTGTCTTGGACATGAAGCCACCTAAAAAGGTGAAGGATGTTCAGAAGCTCACCGGATGCATGGCTGCCCTCAGTCATTTTATATCAAGATTAGGCGAAAAGGGACTGCCGTTTTTCAAGCTGCTCAAAGCAACCGAGAAATTTGAGTGGTCGGAGGAAGCAGATGCTGCCTTTACATAGCTGAAACAATATCTTACATCACCTCCGGTCCTTGCTGCTCCCAGAGAAGACAAAACTCTCCTGCTTTACATTGCGGCAACTAACCGAGTGGTCTCCACTGCCATGGTGGTCGAATGCGACGAGCCCAGCCACGTCTACAAGGTACAGCGACCAATCTATTTCATTAGTGAGGTACTCAATGAATCCAAGACTAGGTACCCATAGATTCAGAAGTTGATCTACGCCATACTGATTACATCCTGAAAGTTGAAACACTACTTCGACGGATATCGTGTGGTGGTCATGACCGAGTACCCTCTGGGGGACATCATTCGCAACAAGGATGCGAACGGGTGTATCATCAAATGGGCAATGGAGCTATGCCCTTTCTCCTTGGAATTTGCAAGCCGTACTACAATCAAGTCTTAGGCACTTGTCGATTTCATCGTCGAGTGGACAGACTTAAGCACACCTGCCTCTTAGGGCCCGCCGAGTATTGGAAGATGTACTTCGATGGCTCTCTCAACATCGATGGCGCAGGAGCAGGAGTCCTCTTCGTTTCGCCATCCAAGGAGCAGCTTCGATACGTCCTCAGGATTTATTTCCCAGCGTCTAATAACGCTGCCGAGTACGAAGCATGCCTACATGGTCTGCGCATTGCGGTTGAGCTCGGTGTCAAATGTATCTATGTCTATGGGGACTCGGCTCTGGTTATCAACCAACTCAATAAAGACTAGGATACAACCAGTGAAAAGATGGATGCATACTGCAAATTGATCAGAAAGCTAGAAGGCAAGTTCTATGGCATCGAGTACACACATGTGGTCCGGGACAAAAATCAAACAGCAGATGCGCTGTCAAAGTTAGGATCATCCTGAGCCAAAATCCCACATGGCGTATTTGTTCAAGACCTGCTCACGCCTTCCATCGGAGAGGAAGATACCACGGTCGACAAGCCTCCAGACCAACTATTGGTGGCTGCGATTCTGGTGTCAAACACCACCAAACCACCACCAACCACTAAGGAGCCTGACTGGAGAGTACCTTTCATCAAGTACCTAACAGATGGTAGAGGTTACACCGATCGGATAGAAAATGAATGCCTGATGCGTCGGAGTAAGCAGTATCTGCTCGTCGATGGCAAATTGTGGCGCAAGAATGCAAAGGAGGAAATCTTGATGAAGTGTATAACCAAGGAGGACGGTGAACGTCTCTTGGACCAAATCCACTCTGGCTCCTGTGGCAACCACGCGGCCTCGAGAACGCTGGTTGGCAAGGCTTTCCGAGCAGGGTTTTATTGGCCGTCAGCTGTAGCCAATGCAGAGAAGCTAGTCCGTCATTGTGAGGGTTGTTAGTTCTTCGCCAAGAGAATCCACATACCAGCAAATGAGATTCAGACAATACCAGCCTCTTGGCCCATCGCATGCTGGGGACTGGATATGATCAGGCCCTTCAAGCCGACTCCTGGGAAATTTACATGCGTCTTTGTGCTGATCGACAAATTTTCCAAGTGGATAGAGTACATGCCTTTGGTCTAGGCATCTTCAGAAAAGGCTGTCACGTTCATCGACCAGGTCATCCACCGCTTCGGCATGCCCAACAGCATCATCACTGATCTGGGTACTCAGTTCACCGGGAACGCTTTTTGGGACTTCTGCGATGAAAGGAGCATAGTAGTGAAATACGTCTCGGTGGCGCACCCTAGAGCTAATGGACAGGTCGAGCGGGCAAATGGCATTATCTTAGACGCACTTAAGAAGAGGATGTACAGGGAAAATGACAAAGCTCCTGGAAGATGGCTCAAAGAGTTACCAGCCGTGGTCTGGGGTCTCAGAACCCAGCCTAGTCGCAATACCGGCGTATCACCATACTTTATGGTTTATGGTGCTGAGGCAGTGCTCCCAGCTGATATAGCCTTCAGATCAGCACGGGTAGAGAATTTCGACGAAGACAAGGCCAATGAAGTATGGGAGTTAGAAGTGAATAGTGCAGAAGAGAAGCGGCTCGATTCCTGTATACGTACGGCAAAATACCTTGCTGTTTTGCGCAGGTACTACAACAAGAATGTTAAGGAGCGATTCTTCGTGGTTGGGGACCTGGTCCTGAAGTGGAAGACGAATCAGGCTGGTGTCCACAAACTCACAACTCCATGGGAAGGGCCCTTCGTGATCAAGGAGGTTACACGACCAACGTCATACAGGTTAGCTCACCTAGACGGTACAGATGTATCCAATTCATGGCACATCGACAAGCTTAGGCGTTTCTATGCTTAACTACTAAGATATGTACTCCTCTTGTACTTTTGATTTAATTCAATAAAGCTACTATGATTTCTCCGACCACTCTAATGTGTCACTTTGAAGTCTATTGTTATTCTAACTCGATTAGTCAAAACCGGCCACCATTCCTTCCCGGGTTTTCGGAGCAGGCCCTGTCTCCGGTTCCTCCCAACGCGTGCATGGGATCTGCTCTCTACGCTACGGGTGATCGGTAGGTCCCCTCTGGTTTGACTTGTGTGCGTCTACGTGTGCACAGGCTACGCGCCTCACACTCCGACCACAGGGCAAACTAGGGCCATACAAACCTTTCAGGATGACATGTCGACTAAACTGGTACAACTAAACAGAACGCTGACATGTTCTCACTTAGTTACACTAACACGATATTCAAGCTTAAATACGTTTTCTACAAAACAAACAAGCTTATGCAGATATACAGTTACGTTATTACAAGCTTGCCTGAAAGGGTCCAAGTTTACAATAAGACAACTGCATCTTCTTCCACAGCTATAGCCTATACTATTGGCTGGTCGGGTCACGCGGCACCTGCTGCTCGCCAGGCCTGACATCGTGCTCGAGTCCCGGGGGCTCTTGTACTGGTCGAGCTGAAGAAGATGGCCCCGCCGATGCCTGGCTGGTCGAGACCGCAGGCTTCGCCGGTTGGCTCAAAACTGATGGCGCTTCCAGCTGACTTGCTGATGGTGTACCCTGTACAGGTGCTGTCCCGCCTCCACACAGGTTAATGTCGCCAATTATTTTTGCCGACAAGTCCAGCTGGGTCATCCGAAGCTCCTCAGCCTTGTCTGGATCTACCTCCTTCGGGTATCCAGCCTCCAGGCATTTGAGATCGATCAAGGGGTAGTGAGCACGCACCATGCTTAGCACATGTGCGCCTGTGTACTCACCCACCTCCTTCATGAACTCTTGGAACCATCCCCATGCCTTTCGGCATCTATCGACCAGTCCGAGCTGTGGCGTCCTTGGCACGTCCTCTGTAAGCGCTGGATCGATAAGGTTGAGGACCGGCAGAATGCTCGTTGCCACTTCCTGGCACTGGTTTTTCCACGTGTCCCAATCCTTGGAGATCTCTTGGCACCGCGCCTTCCAACCGTCACGATCTTTTATCACGGCCTCCAGATGCTTCTTGGCATTGACTTTTAAAACTGCAAACCGCACAAGACATTAAAACATCGTACCACGACAAGATAAGGCGGGCAACAACAGTGAGCAAAAGGGTCTGGAACACTTACTTTTTAGTTCCTCTTTCATTTTGGTCGTGTGGTCCTGGAGCTGCGACTGGTCGTGCGCCAGTTTCCTATTGTCCTCCTTCAGGCGATCACACTCTACGACCGCACAACTATTCTCCTCTCGGAGACGGACCACCTCGGCTTCTAAGCCTACACTACAGCTGTTACTACCAGCAATACAACAACACTTGTCATGCACTCGTTGTGATGAAGTGACTACTTACTTGTTAATTCCTGCTCTTTGTTACTGAGCTGGATGACCAGGTTTTGGTTCTGGGACTCTTGCTCCATCCTTTGATGGTTGGCGGCTTCAAGTTGGTGGCTCAAGCGTTCCACTTCGGCCGTCAGTTCTTTATTGCTTGCTGTGATCCCCTCAATCTGGTCGAAGCATTTCTTATGATACCTTGCAGTCTTCATTAAGTCCTGCGTACAAAAAGCTAAGTAAGACAGTATGACTAGATGGCAAGATCAGGTGGTCGAGCAAAGCATACCTAGACTTCCATCACCAGTCGTTTTGCTGCCCGTTCAACTTTCATGGTCTCTTCGACCTCTGGGATTTCTTCATGAATAACCCATTGGTCGTTCCGCCAGCACGATACATATACATGTTGACGTCTGTCCTGTGGACGGCCTAGGACCTCTTCTACTTAGTCCTCTTTGGCCTCTTCTTCGGGTATCGGTTCTGGTCCAGAGTTAGCAGCTTCTGCGATCACTATGGCTTTCCCATGGGATGCAGCATCGACAAACGTGCTCTGTGCTCTCGCCTTCGTTCGCTGCTCCTCGGTCTGACCCGTTACCCTTGGTGTTGAGGTATCGCCCCCCGCAGGGTTAGTGCTCGGAGCATTTATGTTTGGCTCGTCTCTTCTCTCGACCCCCTGCTCGGGGACTGTTGTCTGACTGCTAGTGGGCTGAGGCTCCGATGGTTTTTCTGCTATGGGTACCTCCATGGATGGCTGTTGCGTAGTTTTCTCTGCAATTGCCGCCGGAGCCATGCTGCTCCCGGCTAGTTGATCCGAATTTTTGGTGGACGCCGATCTAGTACATCCAAGATAAGTTCAAAAGGCAACCATAGTCAATAAAAATTGCAAGCTTACATCAAAGTTACAAATACATACATGTTGGAAGCGCGGAATGATGTGGCAAAGGCATGTCTCTTTGGCCGTGCTTGCTCCACATGCTGTGTGGGTGACACCTGCTCTCCCTCTACATCTAGCACTGATGCTGGGGCTTGGTGCTCGACCCCTTCGCCACTTGTCCTCCGTGCTGCAGTGGTCGACAATGCGGGTCCCACCGGCACAGAGGAGCCACCTTACTTCGTCGACTCCAGTTGCCTCCTCCTTTTTCGAGGGACGAGTCGAAAGATGTCTGCATCCTCTGTGTCATCGTCCGACAGAGTAAAGATCGCCTGACGACGCTTGCTGGCCGCCGACCGCTTGCCAGTAGCTTTGGCCGCTGCCTCCTCCCCAACTCCGAGCATGGCCTAGTCGACGTCTTCGATCCCGGCGTTGGTCTAGGCGGTTGGGCCGGCAACTTGCGGCCAATCTACACCAGGGGGTGGAGACACGAACACTGTTGCTCTATCCCGACCATTAATCTAGGAAACACAAAGGAGATAACACAGTAAGTTTCTCTTACAACACAAAACTACGGGTACAAGGCAGGAGGATTTACCTTTGGGGGAGGTCGGGCGAGCTTGAAAGCATGCTCGATGTCGCTCAATCTGACATAATTTGGATTAGCTAAGTTAAATAGCTCTCCAATTCTGGCTCTGACTTCAATCTTGTCAAGCGCCTCTTGCCTTGTCCTCGTTGGGTCTGCGCTACCTTGGTACTCGTAGTCGGGATGTACCCTCCTCTGGCAGGGCTGGATCCTTCGGCTGATGAAGTTCCCAACCACGCTCGGACCGTCTAGTTTCTTCCATGGGATCATCCCAAGAAGTTCTGGGATCTGTTCTAGGTGCTTGGGCTTCCCCGACCAGTTGGTCCTCTTCTCCGGAATGAATCCCACGTCGCATAGTGTGATCGTGTTCGGCTCTTCACGGATGTAGAACCACTTCTTGTACCAGTCATCAAGCGACGTGTTCCAAGGGCAGTGCAGGTACTGGGCCTTCATCCCGTCACGAAGGTTGAGGTACACACCTCCGGCTATCTTCGAGCCGATGCTTCCTTTCTTCCACAGACAGAAAAGATGGCGAAAGAAGTCGAAATGGGGCTAAAAGCCGACATACGCTTCGCAAAGATGAATGAAGGTGGAGACAAGAAGAATCGAGTTGGGATGCAGATTGCAAATCCCAATCTCGTAATACAGATAGAGCCCCTGAAGGAAAGGGTTCACTGGAACCCCAAAACCCCGCTTGAAGAAATCTTCGAAAACCACAATCTCACCTGGTTGTGGATCGGGGTACCCTTCACCCTCCGGCGCGCGCCATCCTGCGAGTTCCTTGTTGTGGAGCACTCCCATGATGACGAGGTCTTCGATGGTCTGCTCGTTGCTTCTCGACTTCCACCACTCCTTTGCCATGACTCCAGCTTTCTTCTGGGCGTCACTTTTCGCCATGAATCTGGCCTTGCTGATGAAAGTGGATATGGTGGAGGAGTGATTGGTGATGATTTTGGAGGTATTAAGGTTGGCAAGAGGAAGAAGAAGGCTGTGGCGGCGAATGGTACTGGGGTTCGATAAAAAGTAACTTCCCAATTCTATATTATATTTAACCAAGAGTTCTGCCGTTTTGTCTGCACGAGATTCTTGGGAGATGTGCGCACGCGCCGCAGATGGTTGTTTTCACAACATCGAGATCTATGCCAATATATGCGCCTCTTCGTTATCAGTGTATGCGCCTCTTCATTACCAGTGTGAGAGGGCCCACATTGACGCACCTCCTTATAGGTGCCAATTGACTGTTTGCTTGAAAGGATAAGAAGGAAGTATGACGTGTTGTACTTGTCTACTTTTTTGACTAGACGTGTCATATTGGACTGGACAGAGTAAGAAGATAAATAAATACGCCAAATAATAGTACAAGTGGCATTTGGTTCTTCGCCGCACGTCTCGTGCTCAGGGATGGCCCAGACCACTACCGTGCTTGGGGACTGCCCAGACCACTACCGTGCTCGGGGATTGTCCCGACCACTACCGTGCTCGGGGACTGCTTCGACCACTGCTGTGCTCGGGGATTGTTCTGACCACTGCTCGAAGATCGCTCTCCTCAGCTACATGTGATTTGTACTTATATACAGTCAAGAGGCATTTATTTGGACCTTGCTACAAGGCTCATACCTCGCCTTCCAGCAAGCTCGGGGACTATATTGGTACGATGCACATGCCGGTGCATCTTGTATCGCCTGTACGACGATTGGATTCTCAACTTAACTGGAAATTCTTTTTAGACCCTGGCACCACGTGCCTACGTCACCTACTACCAGGCTCGGGGACTAAGTGGGCACACTTCACCTTGCGGTGAATGTGTTTATCTTGTCAACCCCTACGCTTTGACTGATTGCTAGAATTACTATTGTCCAAGAGGCACTTACATTTCTTTTCAGAAATACAAGTGGGCACACTTGATAAGGAAAGAAATATTTTTCTTTTTTCTTTAAGAGCACCATGCATTCTTCGGACAACCGGAATCTTCGGCTATAATCGTGGTTTACTACTCTCTGTTCTGACTAGAATGTTGGCACATTCAGTTGGACAATGTTTCAATCAGTTGGAGATGACATGAAGACGGATCGCGTTAGTCGAAGGAGATTGAACGGCGTGTCGCAGCATAATACATGGTGCTCGGAGACTAGCTGTGGGGGTATTAACCTCTATACCCTTATGGCTAGGCTCGGGCTGGCCCGGACTAGGGGATCTGGTTCACTAGAAGACGACGCGCGGACCAGCCAATTTGTTTGGAGTCCCGCGCAAGGAATCAAGGCAGATTTGGAGATCAAGCAAGATCCTGGTCGGTTAGAATAGAAATCCTTATCCGGCCACCTATGTTAGTTGTAACTGATTAGAATTAGTTTCCAGATCTGTAACTCTGCCCCGCAGACTATATAAGGCGGGCAGGGGACCCCTCTAAAAAACACATCTCATTGACATACAGCAATACAATCAGACGCAGGACGTAGGTATTACGCCCTCACGACGGCCGAACCTGGATAAAACCTCGTGTCTGTCTTACGTCATCATCTTGTTCATAGCTTGCGCACCTGTCTACCGACAATCTACTACCTTGGGCATACCCCTAGGTAGACTGCCGACCATATTTCGTCAACACAGTATAATTCCTTGTGTCTTTTGGATGCTACCATCGTCTTCCTAGAATAGTGCGACAATCATACAAATTCACTAGTTGGTCGATAAAACACCAACACAATGAATATGAAATTTTTACTACAATTCAAGCATACAATAATTAGTCCACCATAAAAATTTCACCACAATTGGACCATAGAAATTGCAGCTATGAATTAATTATAGAAAAGTATAGATCCAAAGCTATAGCAAAAAATTTATACTAAAGCATAACATATTATATGTTCACAGTTTAGATCTACTCATGTGGAGTCAGACGAAATTGAATTTTTCATTTTATGATTTTTTGTGATTTACTCTGATTTTTCAAAGATTCAGCCGAAATAAATAAAAAAGAAAAAGACAAAACCGTATTTGAAAACCGCTTATAACCGGCCAGGGAAGTAAAACAAACGGTTTTAAAAGTTCAGAGAGGTGGTTTACTTGGTTTCAGAGTACACGGAGAAAAAACATATTTTCACAAAAGTTGAGGGAGATAACGTGGACTTTTTCCTTTTAAATTTGTTGGGGTTGAAGGTGGCTCGTACGGTAGATTGGCATACTTTTTTTCTAAGCTTATTAATTGGCTCATTGTATATAGAGTTATAGACGACATTAGTCAATATGTGGCAATTGAAAATCTCCTTACCGTGCTCGGTTATGCAATTATTACGCTGACTGCATGCATATAGAGTTATAGAGTTATATATATAGTTCTTAATCAAGGTTTTACACATGAATATATGTCGTTTGCCTACTATATTTTATTAACATTTTCTTCTTGTTCTATGATGAAGTACACTAACCTGCTTTACAATACGTCCATTTCGTCTTTAATTCCCTCCAATCCCCATCGAAAATAATTGATCCAAATGAGCCCTTAAATATCAAAACATATCTTTATTTTTAGTCCTCATAGAGACATAGACGATATACGAAGCAAAGAACACAAGCAAATGCATCACACTATAACACGACCACATACATATAATAGTAACACAAAAGTTTCACTGACGAAATTGTTCCCTCCCTACTATAGGACATATCACTTAATCCGCATGTATATGACGGACTAATAGGTTGCCATGTCATAGGGTACTAGGCTAGATGTAAAGCTTACTTCCTCATCATCCATTTATCAGCAAGAAAATCTCCCTCTTGATCACTAGTCAGTTTTGTCTTGCTCCCGTCCCCCTTCACCTTTGGAGCCACACAAGAACCACCAGTCCCACCTCTATTTAAGGTAGTGGCTTGGTTACTACTGCTGCTTGCCTGGCCAATACAACATAAGGATGGAAACCACATCTGCTTGGCTATGTTACTCATGGCAACAAATTGGCTGCTGGAGCCATAGTGGTTTGAGTTGTAGGTTCCACTGGTGAAGGTGAACCCCTCTAGGCTTGAAGCATTAGTTTGCACCCTGGGCTCATCATCGCAGAGGCCAACGTCGTTGATGCTGCTGCGCTGTTTCCTGGTAGTGTTCTCCATCCTGTGGAAATATTTTTGGGCATGGCTAGAGATTTGCACTGGTGTCCTGGTGGTAACAAAGTGCTTGGATATGTTCTTCCAGTCGCTTCGACCAAACACACGCAAACCGTAGAGGAAATTCCTACATTGAGACAGGGTTCAGAATGAAAAATTGCATAATATACACACTCATTATCAGAGACGAATTCTCAAACCCCTCATCATAATCAATACCCCACACGACATTCTAATATATGTAATAATAATTTGCATGAAATATGTGACAAGCATTCCCAAAACAAGAAGAAAGAAATAAATGGATCAAAAGTCATGAGTATGTGAGATAAAGAAATCATTAACCTGTGTTCTTCCGTGGTCCAAAACCTCCGGCGCTGCCTCTCCTTCTGAGGATCTGGTTGGCTATGCAAATCCTCCCCTACCTTCCTCTTGGCCTTCCTCTCCTCCACCAAATCACCACCCAAGATGTCCATGGTTGGATGCTCCACTAGCATCCCAAACTTGTCATTAACAAGCTTGCTACCAGTCGTTCCATTCTGGTTGCCGCTCAACATCACATGCATCTTCTCCACCATGAGATCACCATACAAGTTGGTTACCTTATGCTTCTCCTTTGTAGGAAACCTTTCTTGGAGCACATCCACAATGTCACTTTGCTTATTGTTTATGTCATTTACAAAGGTACTCTTGGCACTATGGCTAGCGATGAGAGCTTTCACCGTTTCGATCTCAGAGGCATTCCACTCTCCATAATTGGGATCCATAAGTACTACACACAATAGATGGTATTATTAACTCTAAATGTTGTTTTTGGTATATGGGAAGAATGGAAACCACAAGGCCATGTATTTATAGGCCATGCGGTGAATTTATTTATCCTGGTTTCTATTAATTGTCTGACTCCAGTATCGAGCAAACTGTGGGTTTTAATATAATAAGTCAAAGATATCGAGTCACGCAAATATTTTTTGTACTTAAGGAATAATGTTAAGATAGCACGCTTCTATCTCGTAGATCTAATATTAGCCCACTTTGGTCATGGAAATGAGGTGTCATGGGACACGTGTGGAATAACTCAAAGATATCGAGTCACGCAAATATTTTTTATACTTAAGGAATAATGTTAAGATAACACGTTTCTATCTCGTAGATCTAATATTAGCCCACTTTGGTCATGGAAATGAGGTGTCATGGTACACGTGTGGACACCCACATATGTAACCGTTGATGGGGGCCAGACATGTGGATGCGCATCGACATACCACCATCGCCACCGCTCTAAGGCACATAGTATAGTAGTATACCGGTGCTTGATTGAATACTATCAGTTGAATCTATATGTGTGGATGCGCCTAGACATACCACCATCGCCACCGCTTTAAGGCACATAGTATAGTAATATACCGATGCTTGATTGAGTACTATCAGTTTGATCTATTGTTTGTGCTGGTTTTCATGATTGCGGTGCTTCATAGTATAATACGCATACAAGATATGTATCTATCTCTATCCAAATGCCTTGAATAGTTGCTACTACATAAACGATCATGGACAATTCAAATATTGTATATATGGATATTTTGCTCATGATATAATATTGAATAGCTACATATAATATTTACAATTAACTGAGCATGAAAGCAAGTTAAATTCTTTTAACAACTAGCTACATTGCGTGGATACCGAGTCTACGCATGGTTTGGTCTTTAATCATTTCTTGAGTAGTTTCTCCATGTGACCGACGAATGACAGAAACTGCATGTTTGAGACCTTTATGACTGGTGTAGATATAGGGTATACAACATAAACTAACTACTTTAGTAATAAAATTATGATTGTGTCATGGACTACTTATGGTCAATATGACACAAACCATTGGTGGTCTGCTTACAAAGCTTGTAGGTGCTCATATTAACTAATTGACATGATGACCAAGAAATTGGGTTAATCTCAACAATTTTGAATCTTTAAGATTCACATAGTAAGGTGCCCACTTACTACAGCTCCATGAGAGAATCGAATGGCCAGGAGGGTGGGGGTTGAATCGGGCTCAAAAAATTAAAGTGATAAACTTTAGCCTAAGCAATTTCAAGACCCACATAGCCCTTGGCTAAAAAGCAAGCTAATAAGTCCTTAGGGACAACAAGCTAGCCCTGTCTTTAGCAAATATCACAGTAAGATTAAGGTCCTTATAGAGCGAGAAAAGAAACCTATGCTAAGCACACACTAACATGAATCCTAGTTACACAAGGAGACTTGCAAACAATGGAAGTAAAGCAAGTAAAAGAGTGCACATGAGACAACCAGATTTCCTCATGATATCACTTGTTGCCACAACACCCTCTACACTACGTTGGAACACCAAAGTCATAATATAAAGACTTGATTATGCTCCGCTCCACTAGTGAATACATGTTCGCCACTCTGACATGATGGGTTTCAATACCATGTACATACTTCTAGAGTCTTCTTACAATGAATCCATTGAGGAAGTCACAATATAATGTACTCCACCAGGTCATCGTGGTGTCGAAAAACACTAAGAATAACAATCCTTCAAGCTTCCAACTCAAGAAACCCAAGCAAGAATACATGTAGCACTCGTGGCTAACACTTAATCCTCACTTCTTGGATGTGTGGCTCTCCAAATGCTTCACTAACCTCTCTACAAGTGCTGTGATAGTGGGGGTCAAATGGTGCCTCCAAATGAGCAAGGGGTAGCACTTACATAGTTGAAGAGGATGTTGTCTGTTGGAAAAAGTTGGCAGGCATAGTAATCACCAAATGATTCGTCGGCCCCAAAAGGCCACGTCGAAGCATGCAGTGGTGTTGTGATAGCAGATTCTTGTAATGGCTAGTTGAGAATATACTAGAATATTTCCCACAGTCTGATATGTTAATGGGTCACACAGTCCCACCAGATCATATGGTGCACCATGGAGACTTGGCCAACTGGTGACTATACATTCAGCTTGGTCCACCGGGCGATCTGCCAACACTACTAGGATCCAGCCCTGTCGTGACGCCTATATTGGGTTGCAATATGGCTATTTTGGTTGCAATCCGGATCAATTGCATCTATGTATGGTCGTTGACAGGTGGTTGCATTTAGAACGGTGCAATAGGTTCTTGCATCCTTTTGGATGTGGTGTTGCAATATGGTGGTTTTGCAATGCACATAAAAAACTAACGCAACCGTGATATGGTTGCAAGCATGTATATTGCGACCAACAGAATGGTTGCATGAGTTACTATTGCGACCAAACACATGGTTGCAATATGACAGTATTGCCACGAACGAACTTGTCACAAAATAGCTTTATTGTCACTCCATAGTTACGTGGGAGTATGGCCATATTGCCATGCAATGTGATCCATTGCAACATAGAAATCTTGCAACGTAACAAATTTGGTGGCTAGAGTCACAATTGCCACGTTCATTTGCTGGTGGTAATAAAAAGATAATGTAACGAATCATTGTTGGCGGTAATAGATGGAAAATACAACAAATCATTGTTGGTGGTAACGGATGGAAAATACAACGAATCATTGTTGGTGGTAACAGATGGGAAACACAACAAATCATTGTTGGTGGTAATAGATGAGAAATGCAACGAATTATTGTTGGTGATAATAGATGGAAAATGCAACGAATCATTGTTGGTGGTAGACATGTCCTATAGCAACACATAAAGTTTGTGGCAATAATGTATATTGCAACAACAAACAATGGTTGCATATTAGGTTGTTGCAACAAGGGCATTTTGGCCAACGCCTTTTTAATTTTTTCGTAGCTAGAAATTTAATTGTTGTTATTACAAAATACTTGTGCCATGAGTATAGATTTTATCATCACATATAAGAACTCAAACCTTCATTTACTTCAAACATGTCTCACAAAGTAATAACACAATGACCAGAGTATTGCTAAAATAAACATGACCACAATAGAAAAAACATCATCTCTGACTACAAGTTTGCAACTATGTTTGACATTATAAAATAGAACTAACTATGAGTTCGCTTTATTGATCTCTTCATGCACCATCGGCACCAGCATTCACCAATAAAGCTTTCTCTAATTATTATGGTTGTCCATGCTTTCCTGCAATTTATGAACAGGCATACAATTAGATATCCTTCTAGTTGCTAAGAAAACAAGCTCTATCATATGTGGCACATTAACTTAAATCATAAGAACAAAGACAAATCATGTCAATATTCTTATTTGTTATCTTTTCTTTTGATTACGAGTCATCAATAGTTGTTGGGAAAATAAAACTGGATGACCAATTTCCACTGTTCATTTTGTGGAAAAGAATTCTGGTTACATTAGTTGCTTTGGTGGTGGTAGCATACTCAATAACCTTTTTTGTGGTTAACAGGCTTGCTGGTTCATTCTGCCAAAATAAATACTTTGATGTAAACAAGTTGCAATTTGTATGTAACATCAGCCATATATCCATGTCCATGACATCTGTATGATTTTGTTCCAAGAGTTTGCAAAGTGTGAAATAGAGCTACTGATTCTGAACTTCTGATTATTTCTTAATCCAAACTAACTAATACATTACAAGAAATTATCAGTGTATACATAGTGATGGGAGTGAAAGAGAAGGGGGTGAACACCTTGGGCACGGTGGTGAGTTGAGCATGGTTGTTGATGGATCTGCTCATAAACGATATAGCAGACGATTAAGCAAATCACATATAGATCTAAATAATGGTTGCTTCTCCTCCTGTGTACTCCTGTGAATAAAACACATCACGAGAACCATTCAGAATGGCAGTGCCAACACCACAAACCAATTCCCCAGGGCATCGTAGGTAGTACATGCAACAAAATTGGGTTATTAGTGCTACAGAAAACAAAAGAGTGCATTTGTGTTTGAATATTTGACACTTTGGTTAGTAGCACTTTACTACAGAGTTCAGAAATTTATTATTTCATACATTAAATAAAAATTCTCTAGTTCAGAAGTTCACCGGGCACTACAGGGTTCAGAACTTCATACTCAGTAGCACCCTGGAAGCAACTTTGGATAACTGGAAAATGAAGCACGCGGCGCCCCTGTAATGACTTGAACAACAGAAGCTATTGTCCACACATCACTATCAGCATTATATCCATCTAGTTAAGGCCCATAGCACTGAATAGAGGTGAATGCATAAGGTCACTGGCTGCTCTATTACTTCAATATGAAATCTGAAAATTCAATTAAACATATCAAAATTTAGAGGAACAAACAAGAAGTTTAAGGCAGCCACATGACAACTTTTAAAGAAAAAGTTCAAGCTTCCTCTCATCCTAAAGGTAATATATATCAATTGAACTATCCAAAATTTGAATCATTATCCTTTAAATGACACATCAAGTTTGCTCATATTTGTAAGTCATAGGCCTAGGATTACCCAGACAAACCTTTAATATTTGACATCACTAATGGTTAAAATATCTTTTGGTTTATAAAAGGCAGTACTGGAATGTGGAACACTGCTCAAATTCAACCACATTATTTTTTTCAAAGAAACATGCAAACTGCACTATGGGAATGGCTGGAAGTGCCAGAAGCCAGCTCCAAAGTCTGAACAAATGAACAACAAAGAATAAAGACAAGCTGGAATGTATGTTTTCTGGACACATGAATCCAGACAAGATCCTAAATGAAAGTAGCTTTTACAGAAAAGGATATGGGGAAAGAGTACAAGTTCTTCTAAGACATCAGCAGACCTTCTTTTAATTTTTATGCTACCACCAGAGAGAAAAGTAGTGTACTAACTCTAAATTGCCAAAACATGATCAAGGAGCATGGCCACTCGAAGCAATCAACCCAAAACCACCGGTTATTCATAACTCAAATCCTCATTTAAAAGTTATTTGAGACAAGTGCAGACACTGGATATTCGTAAATCCATTACTCATCTACTGCCTTTCAGCAAACAATTCCCCAAGTTTGTGACATTGAAATTTTACAGATAAAACAAAAGGAAAATACAGTACTCCTACCTACAACGGTATGATCAACATTGGTTGATAAGGGTTTCATGTACTTGAAAGGATAAGAATCATATGAGGTGTGGGCTTTTAAAATAATAGAGGTAAACAATAAAAGTAATACCCAGTTCTTGGGAGAAAGCATGCATATCCATTGATGTCAATCATCTTGAAGTCACTGAATTACATTTTGCTCAAATCCAATTTTGTCAGCAACTGGAGAGTTGGTGCAGCAAGAGGGCCCTGCTTATGTTAAGGAACAAATTATAATGCACATACCAGGACTCGAGAAATTAACTTTCTACTTGCCATTAAAGTGGAATTTGAACGCTTCTGTGAGGTGATATTAAATATGATTATGAAGAGTACACAGAGTAGGAAGACTACTTCCAAAGCAATTAGACATGAAAACCATTAGTGCAAATCATGCAGATTAATTCTATCCATTGATATACTATATTAAAATCACACCATGTTAACTAAGCTTGTGCATCTATCTATTGATTCTGCACATTTGAAATTAAACACATCTTTTTTTCTTTTGATGAAAGGACACCAAACAATTTTTCTTGTTGAAACCTTCTAAAGTGGCAACAGACATTCCTCTTTTGCCCTAATTTTAGCACTGCATTTGAAGTGAAATGTAAATGCAAAGAAGCAGCAAGGGCATCAACGGACGTGACCAAGAATGACAATGGATTCTAGCAATTCCTTGCAACCTTGCATGTAGAGGACAAAAGATTTTTCTTTTGGAACAAACAATTGATCATGTTTTATCCGAGCGAATTCATGTTCGATTTATCACTAAAGACTGAACCTACGAAACTGATAAATGAAACCCCCTTAAATAATTAAATTGAAGTCATCTAAGGCCTCACCTATGGATGAAGGTATGGAAAAATCAAAGAACCAACCTGATATCCAGAAGCAGCAGTGCCAAAAACAATTCCCTTCGAAAACCTTGTCAGATTTCACTCCTTATGCTCAGGAAAACAATAAGCAGCACTGTTAGGATCCTTGTGGTACGATGCAGATCAGATCGGCCACTCTGATTCCGTTGCCCTTGTCGACAGATTCCCCTGCCCCATCAGATCGGCCACTCTAATCAGAATAAGAAATCAAAGTACAAGTTTCGTATCAGACCTATAGATCAAATCGAGAGATGGAAACGAGAGAACGGGATGCGAGGGAACCTCGGGCTGGTGAAGTTGGTTCTTGCGGATCTCCTTAGCAAAGGTTCTTCAAGAACGCGGTGTTGCGCCTCCGATGGTGCCGGAATCTCACCATCTCCATGGATCTTCACAGCCCATTACCAGGCGTACCAATGCCACGAGGAGCCACGATCTGTTGGTCCCACCCGCTCCTCCGCGTGGTGCGTGACCTAAGCCGCGGCGGCCGCCGCCTCTCCCACCTGCAGCAATCGGTAGGTCTGAGAGGGAGATGGAAGGAGAAGAAAATGGGAATTTTGGAGAGCGCGGTGACCTGAGATATTTGGAATTTTGGATTCTAGCAGCGCGGGTTTGGCCAGGAGACGTTCCGCGACAATTTTTTCCGGTTCTTTTATAAATCAGCTAACTTAAAAAATCCATTAAATTATAAAATTAGAACTATTTATTGTGTGAAAGATATAATTAACATGCTTACTTTAAAAAATATTTGATATTAAGGTTATATTGCTTTAATCATGAAAAAAGGAAATGTTTATAGTGATATAGAAGGGAGGATGGTAAATAGGTATCAGTTTGTTTACACGCTAAAAAGTATTATTCAACAAATGCCATAATTAAATTTCTTATATAACCAATCACATGGGATCAAGGTTTTACATTTCCCACAAACGGTATTTATATATCATTTTTAAATTATATTGAAACTATTAAACACCGAAGAAAAATATGCGACTGCATAGACGTGTGCTTTCAAATTTGGAAGTGGGGCGTCACCGTAGAGCTTATGGGACGGCGGGGTTGACACAGGGATGGGCAGTGGGTGGCACGATGAGGTGGTGTGAGCCGCGCGATCGCCGGTGGTGGAGGACGGATCAGGGGCATGGGAAGGGAGCATGAGCGCGAGGAAGGGGGGAGCGCGAGGAAGACGACGGGTCATGCGACCCGTCACGCGTTAACGCGGTCCTTTGAAATTAACACCAAATGAAGCAACCCTTCGCTTCATTATGTAAACTTTCATGTAATATGTAAGAGTGAATCCTTACCTATACAAAGCCATAATGACTCATAATTTAGAGCGGTGGGAGTATAACTATCTATCCTCCCTAATATGAAAGAGAGAAGAGTTTCTTGGTCCTTTATCAATCATTGTCGTCCGAATGGTATCCAACAAATATGATTTCTCCCATGACCATATGAGTTATAGTAGTGTGTCCAAGGATGTTGTAGAGTCAGATTGCAAAACCAATTCGAATAATAAGGGTGTGTTTGGGAGGGCTCCTCCCCTAGGTCTCTTGTGTCTCCTTCGAAATGGCTTCGACTCCTCATTTTTTTCACTCAAAAACGGTTTGAAATGGCTCCTCATGCTAAACCGTTTCGTAGGGCTCCTCCGGAGTAACAGAAGAGGAGCCCTATCAACTGGGCCTAAGTGTTTGCATGGTTTGTCACTATCTCATCAAGTATCTATCCTCTTAATATTAAAGAGCGAAGAGTTTCTTAGTCCTTTATTGCTCACGATTGTCCGATGGGGATCCAACGAACATAATCTATCCCGCGCCCGTATGAGTTAGAGGCTTAGAGAAAAGTGTTTGGTTATGGTGCGAAATGCAACCATGAAAGAAATTGAAAAGCGTTATGCATCCATTGATAAATCTCTAGATCTCCTGTCCCCGTCTGAGCTAGGGCAGCGCACGTCAAGGGAGCTCAATTTTGAGATGAATTTGAACGTGTGATGTGATCGCTAAATAAATCTCCAAACCACAAATCATCCATGTAACTACAGAAAAAGATAAACACCTGTTGCAACGCATATCGATAGTTTTGGAATAACAATTTCATTATGCAAGTAAAAGCACATGTAGGGACGAAGTCAAACTTTCTTTTTTTTTTGGTGCTCATTTCGTAGGATGACCTATATATGTTATCTATTTATAAACTATTTAGTTATATTTCTTTGACAATAATACAATTCTTAGAATTCAAATGTATTTATATGCTTATTATTGGAAATATTCAAAATCTAAATGAAGTTTCGGTGAGAATGTTCTATGAATTTAATTAATAGGCAAACAACTTTAGTAAATTCTATAAAATTGCCTCTAAAATTTTCCTCCGTTCCTGCCTGCGCCTCACTTCCCATGTATCATCCCTCGTTCTATAAAATTGCCTCCTCTTCACACCATCACAGGCTGGTTCTGGCCGTTCCTGCGCTAAAAATGGGTCAGCGCGTTCAACTCCCGCTGCAACAAATGGATGGGCCAGCCTGTCAGTCATAAGACGCGCGCGCACGCGAAAAGGAAGACCTGGAAAATTCCCAAGGCGTGCATCGCTCAGCTTCATCAGTCCGCATACGGCACCTCCCCTGACCCCCTCGCGTCCATGGTGCCACCCAATGCAGCCCTTCCTACCCGATGCCACCTGCCATGGTGCCTGCACCCGATGCAACCCTTTCTACCGCCCTCGGCCTAGCACTGTCCACCGCTGCCACCCTAGCTCCGTTCGCCGCCGCCCTAGACACCACCGTAGCCCCTTCCCCAATCTCCGCCCTAGCCCCTTGCACGGCGTCCACCCTATCCTATGCCGCCGCCGCCGGATGAAGGCCAAGAAGGCAGGAAACCCATCTTCTCCCTACCAACTCATCTACATATTCCACAGATCAACCAAAATTGTTCAATTCATCTTGTTTCGATATTTGTTTGCTGCTACCTGCCGCCCTCCCCTAGGTTCTGCAGTGCAGCAACGGTAAGGTGTAGCATTTACTTGTGTTCTTGTTTGTATTAAGAAATTTCTTTTTTTTTGTGAGCATCGCTAGTTGTTTGTCAATTTGCAAGCACGTTGTTGGTACTTCTTGTTAATAAGTTGTTCTATGTTCTTTGATGTACACTTAAGAGTCCCGATGTACACTTAGAGTCATAAAAGAGAGATTTATTTATGTCCTCGATTTCTTTTGCCCCAAATCAAACCTTTGCAGAACGTACACCACAATATTTTTGTGTTGCTGCCTTTACAAAACCTGTACATAGAGTGCTAGTACCACATCATTCACAATAACATGCTCTTTCTATGCACTCCTCGAAAAAAAAAACTTCTGTAGTTGAAATTCAAAAGGCTGGAGACTAGTTTTCATTATACATTTTCCATTTTCAGAACTCAGCTATATACTCATTATTATACTTTTGAACTTGTAGTGTTGGCAAATGGGTTGGCTGCTCCTTTCTATTGAGGTTCACTGTTGATTTATGCTTCTGTCATCCAAGCACATAGCTGATAGGTTGGCTTTATGCTTAATGAAAAGAATAAACCCAAACTAAAAGTAAAAGGCCTAACCCGGTTTTATATGGTCCTTGTTCCTGCAGGGAATGGCAAATAACTGGCAAGCCTTGCAAGCACGCCCTGGCATGGATTTGCTCTAACAGAGGAGTCCAAATCTCTGACTATGTCCATGAGTATTACTTAGTTGCAAAGTTTAGAGCTGCAAATGAACAAGAGAGTGGAACATATGCCAGACAGGTCCCAGTGACCTCATTTTGAGCTGGGATTTAAAGTTTTCCCACCATTACTTGGAAAGAAGACCAGGCAGGCCTAAAGTGGTAAGGATAAGAGGTTGCTTGGAAAAAAACAGTACAAAGAAGAAAGTGAAATGTCGAAGGTGTGGAGATTTTGGACACTTTGCCAAGACATGCAAGGAACCTGAGATGGGACCTGACGGTGAGACTGTTGCTGCACTAGATAAAAAGTAAGACTTGTACTGTTTTTATTTTGTATCTGTCTACTAAATAGTGGTATAAAAAATAATTTGTTTGAACTAATGGTGTAGGAAGAGGCCGGCTAAAGAAGAAGCTGGACCATCTCAAGTGAAGAAGAAGAAGTCAGCTTCAGCTAAGAACAAGAAGACAACTAAGATGAAGAAAACACCAGTCAAGAAAAAACTGATGAAAAAAGTTGTAGCTCCACCTGCTAAGGTTGTTAGAGGTCTGATGTATATGCTGAATAATGGGCAGCAATCCACCTGCAATTTATTTTGTGACTTGGATGTATTTTGTGACTTGGATGTATTTTGTGACTTAGGAGTCTGTGATGTAAATGGCCTTTGTGGCCTATATGGCCTTTGTGTATTTTGTGACTTAGGAGTCTCCTGGTAGCATTTGAACCTGATCTGCAATGGCCTAAATGGCATTTGAACCTAAACCTGAGAACTTGGTATTGCCGATGAAATGACAGATTTGGTCTTATTTTCTTATCTTCACTTGCATGGAGACTGAATGTGGGATGGTAGATTATTTTCTTATTTCTAATATATTCTGGTATTGCCGCTGTCATGGAGACTGAATGTGGGATGGTTGATGAGGCCCTTGCAATATTGGCAATCCTCTCAGGCCACCCTGTACTTGTTGGAATACCTGTACTTGTTGGAGTTATCAGAAATGGATTTCCAAGGAGCAAGGAAAATGCTGCTGCTGTTATGGTGCATCTATGCAATGGCGAAGGCGAACAGCATCAACAGCATCTTGCTGAAGCAAGAAGCACAAGCTGAAGCAGAGGCCATGGCAGAGTCAAGCCATTTTAGCTTAGCATCCTCTTTGTCTATAATTCTCAGTGGCTTGTGGTTTTTTGCTGCTGCAGATGCCTAGTAGCTTCAACGGCCACTATCCTGCTAATGGTCTAGACGTCATTTTAGCTTAGCCATGCCATTTTTCTGTATACTTCTCAGGGGCTTGCGGTTTTTTGCTGCTGCAGATGTCTAGTAGCTCCAACGGCCATTACCCTGCTAATGGTGCAAAGGTTCTTCATAGAAAAGAAAAGAATAAAGAGGTACCCATGATCTTATAGTTCCTGTATGTAATAATTTAAGGTGTTTCACATTTGAATAATGTAAGAAAAAGGTAAAATTGTATCATTAATTTGTTCAACTATTTGGTTGAGTTCATAATATTGTTAATGCAGAAAGTACAGCTCGACAAAAATGCAGCCTCTTCGGCATGCCAGAAGGACAGGTATTATATTGAGAAATTAGAAACAAAATTGATGAACTGCTATCAGGAGATTGGTATGCAGCAAAAAAACAGCAGCAACATCTTGCTGAAGCAACAGCAGAGTCAAGCCCAAGCTGAAGCAGAGGCCATGGCACAGGCTCATGCGCAAGCACAAGTACAGGCGCAGCCTCAGATCCTAGTTCAAGCTCAAGCACACGGAGATACACAAGCTGAGCGATCACTAATTCTCATTTCATCAGATATTTGGTACCCATTTCAATTCGTACCATACGTTCATTTCGTTACAATTATGGAAACATACAGCCACACACACTCCTTCCTAACAGAAACTGCTACAATCAGTTCACTTCCACATTGCAGCCACAAGCAAACCAAGCAGAACACCGACAAATCCTACAAAGACAGCGGCTAGAAAAGAAGAATCAACCAAAATCTGCATGATCTTGTTGTCGACTTTAGGCTTCACTGCAGGCATGTTCTTGTTGTCGACTTCAGGCTTCACTACAGGCATCACCTCAACATGTAGCATCTTTATTTTTCAAACCTCTGCTACAACACTATCCAGTGTTTGCTTCACCAGTTCCAATTCTTCCTTTAAATCGGTGCAACAAACACCAGCTGCATCCTTCACTGACTGCACCCTCCGTTCCTCTATTTCCAAGGCCATATACTCCTTCACAGAGCGGATGTATGGGCAGGTACTATCATCATCCTGCAATCGAAACAAAGGGCATAAATCAGAGATGAATCAACACACAACGAGCACAACAATATCAAAAATCATAACCTTGATGTTGTACGGGCACTTGAGGTACCGCTCGCCCTTTTTCACCGGTTGCTTGCTCTGGATGCGGACCAAAGCAACATGGCAAAAGGGGCACGCCCTTCTACCGTTGGTCGTCGAGCTCGAGCTACTGGAAGTTGCCTTCGTGGTGCTGCGACTCCACTTCCCGGCCATGGCTTCAAAGTTGGGCGCCGCCATCGAACCGGCGGTGGCCGTGCCAGACTGCTCCGCCGTGGGCTGCGACGTCGGCTAAGGCGGGGGGTTGGATGCTGGCTAGATTATAGGGTTGGGGTTCTTGGAGGAGGGGAATGGAGAAGGATGAGCGCAGGTCGCCGTCGTAGCAGCAACAGCAGGTCGCCGTCGGCGACTATAGTCTAGGGTTAGGGTTCTTAGGGAAAGAAAGAGGAAGACGGAGAGGAGCACGGGTGGGGGGTGGAATGAACGGGAGAGAGGGCGTGGCGGCTTGTAACACGCAAGAAGGGCATCGATGTCCATACGGAAGTCACATACGCCTTCCTCGACCTGACAGTGGGCCCGAGCTGTTCACATACATAGACAATGGCCAGCACCAGTAACACCTAGAATTATAATTGCATATTTCAGAATACTCGAATTGTAATGGCATTTCTCCAACTTTGAAGAATTGTAATGGCTTCGATTAAAAAAAAACCCTTGCTCTAACGTCTAGCCCAGGGGACTCTTGTGGTACACATCGACGCGACACTCCGACACGCTACGGCCTCTCGGCGGGGTCAGGCAACAAACCGGGCAGCAGCACTGCAGCAATGGCGTCGAGTTCGACCATGGATTTGGCGATGGGCCCCGGCGTCCTCCTCCCCCGCAGCGCGGTCCCATACGCCTCCTTCGCTCGAGGAAGGGGAAGGAGCGCGAGCGGGAGGAGCAGGAGTCTGGCGCTCTCCGCTTCCGTCTCTAACGGTACCCGCATGATCCCCTTTGTTCGATCCCTTCTTGTACTGAAATAGGTTCTATTTTTTGAATTAGTGGAGTGTATCAGTGTATGTGCTTGAGTTCAGTCCACGAAGTTGGTATATCTTGAGCTGAAGAATTGATGTAGAGAATTTAATCTTGATCAAACACTGTATCCTTCCTTTCTGTAGTCTCTAGGGTGTGCACTGCGCAGGCGTGCCCATGTGTGTTGATTCATTCAAGAAAATAAATTGTGGGTTCTTGATTCCATAGGTCGCTTCAAACTCATTGGAAGTTCATTTTAGTTTTTTCAGCAAATCCACACTACCTGATACAGAAGTAGCTACAAAGAAATTAAGAAAAAAAAAGGTCAGAGAATGAGTTTTTTGCAGAACACATGTCTCCTGATACAGAGATACTAATTTCACTTCTTAATTTCCCTGGACACGCGACATATGTTGGCACACCAACTGTTTCAGCATGCTAACGTATGTCTCCCTGTGGGTGTAAATCTCCAAATCGGTTTCTTTTCTCTTGTGGGAAGTGGGAAATGATTACCAGTGGAGTTCATGGTGATGAATGTATAAGCGGGTCTAAATTTTCACGATGCAGGTGCAGCAGTGCCATCCCTGACAACTGACTCGGAGAAGAAGGGCCCGGTGATAATGGAAATTCCACTGGATCAAATCCGGAGGCCACTGATGCGAACACGTGCCAATGATCGAGTCAAGGTGCAAGAACTCATGGACAGTATCCGTGTCATCGGCCTCCAAGTACCTGTGGGTATCTATATCTGTATCTTTTCCTTTTATATTTCTTCATCCACGAGTACAATTATTAGTTAGTCCTGATCTACCTAGATGGGTTTTCTATCAGAATTGGGCACTCTTCTTAGGAATAACACGTATGAATCAACTTGTGATTATATTCTGAGCCAATGCATATACATGTTCCACATTACTGAATTCATTGAATCACAAAGAATATGTTTTTTTTTCACAAGAAAAGCAGATTTTTATGTACCCAATGTTTCATTGAAGTTCATGTTAATATGTACTCCCTTCATGATATGACATTATGCCATAGTTATCAGTTCTCTTAAATATGTGTGGATGTAATTTTTTTTCAAAAATGTTCTTTATTGTTTGGAACTATATAGATACAACATGAGATAAGTATGACCATCTGTTCCTGTTGATCCAATAAGAGCTGTTCGCATTTATTTTTCATCACAGTTATCTGGAAAATGGGACACATAATGAAAAAATGCATTATTAATGATGAAAAAAAATCTATGCATTTAAACTCTTATAAGCTCACAAAGAGCAGAAAAACACCAATTTAATTAGATTGAGCTTTGCTAGGATCTGTAGACATCTGTTTCCTACAGCTGACAGCTGAGCAACATTATGGAGCACATTGCTGGACTTTCTGGCTGCAATGATTCTTACTTGGCTCAGTTTCTTCACTAATGCAGATTGATGTGCTGGAGGTCGATGGGGTCTACTATGGTGGGTAGTCCAAGATTCCAGAACCAATTTGTCACTCATGCTCTCAGTATTTGGAGGTCCAGATCCATTTTCCCTGCGCTGAATATTCTCCTGTGTGATCTTCAGGCTTCTCTGGATGCCACCGCTATGAGGCTCACCAGCGCCTTGGTCTCCTGACCATCCGCTGCAAAGTTCGTCGCAGGACAAAAGAAATACTGAGGTGAGAGCATCTTCCTTCAGCTTGGACGATTCATTCCATTTCGAATTACTTGATGCACTAAACTTCAGTCTGCTCTTTCAGGCACCATATGCGATGAGTTGGATGTTATTGATGGCTACATCAGCTACAAAGTGATCTGTGTATCTAGAGCTTAAACAGAACCTTCCATGGTCTTTTTCATCGTCTGTAATTCTCCATACCTGTAAATGTTGCCCAAACAGAGTGTGAATAGTACTTCTGTACTCAGCAGCAAGAGGAAATGTTAATTCTTCCAACAACATCCTTTTCGATCAGTGGATCTTCCATTTACATGGGGTAGCACGACTGGATGAGTAGCTGATGTAATTTGAGGTTGGATGGATGAGTACCACCCACTCAATAGATCATTCCATTTCTATATGATTTTTGTGAATTTCCTAAGTTCCAAAAGGGGTATAAGAATAAGAATGATGTTTTTTTAGCTGATAAATGGGTTAAATTTATGTTGTTTATGCGCATATAAATAGAGTGTCTTAGTTGAAGCTAGCATTCTTATCATTTATTACAAATTTTGGACACTCACATTAAAAGGGTCAATTTTATCAGTGGAACAAGAAGGGTCTAATAAATAATTAAGAAAAATAGGTCCGATAGGAAAATGGCGCTAGAAAAAGGAATATGCTTGTAGCTGTAGCCCAGTATGGAGTTTGGGCCGTGATCGCAACTTCGCTATCTTTTAGTCGGACCCAATTGATTAACCAGTCCATTTTTTCTTCTCAGACACGCGCACTCTCCCCTAAACCACCACTCCGCAAAGCGGCTCGCTTTGCTTTAACACGCGCGAACGCGAACGCACCGAGGGAGGGAGACGGCGATGGAGATGGATTCGGCGGCGGAGGAATGGCGGCGGAAGGAGCGGGAGGCGGCAAGGCGCACCGAGACGATGGAGGTGGAGAAGGAAGCCAGAGGGGAGGGTAAGGTCTGGAGGGGAGGCGTGGAAGCGGAGGAGGAGGCGGAGGACGGGGGCGGGGGAGACGTGTACAAGTGGGAGAAGGGCGGAGCGATCGGTCGGAACTGGAGGATGCAGATGCAGGGGCACCAGAGGCAGCCGTTCGAGGCGGGGCACCGCCCGTTCTGGAGGCCGAGAGGCGGAGGCTGGAGCGGGAGGGAAGGCGGGAGAGGAGGGTTTCAGTTTCAGCGCCACCCTTGGTACGGCTCCGTGTAATTGCCTCATCCCTGCCTTCTCCTCGGTCCTTGCATCTAACACGGTCTTGGCCATGTTTGGTTAGGGTTCTTGGTGATACGTGTAGTTGTGCTTGGTGTGCGATTCTTTACTGATGATGCATTTCTTGCCTGTTCTTGCTGGGGAAAAATTGTTGGCATTTCACCTTGTTTAATTGCTTCTTAGTTCTTGCCAGTGGCGGAGCTAGGAATTTTATGGAGCCTGGGCGGAGACAGAACGCCATGCTAGTAGTAAGGTCACCCCAACGCAGAAACCACATGGTTTCTATGTTCATTAATTAGGATATCAACTAAGTAAAAAGATGATGTGACACTACAATTAAAAGAGAGAATGAAATTATTTCTGAATAAGAAACTATGTCTACACGGGAGCTAAGACATGAAGAGTTGTGATAGGTAGACGAGTGAGAAAATATTAGCAACATTTGTATTACTAAATAAATGTATTATGAAAATATATTCCGAGATTTATCTAATGATACCAATTATGTATTATAAATATTAATATTCTTTTATATATAATTGTCAAAGTTAAAAAAGTTTTACTTCTCAGGAAGTAAAAATGATATTCTTTGTAAGACGGAGGGAGTAGTTTCTATGTATACTGTCTACTAAATTAATAGACATAGAAATTATCTATGGTTTTTAGTATTGTTAGTGCTCTAACAAAGCTATGTAAAATAGGACACATAATTATATAATATAGAAGCAAAATTAGACAACCAAAATAGTTTTAAGTTTTAAACTAAAATAATCACTAAGTCCTAGGTGACGCCTGCTCCCTACCTCATCTCTGTACTACCTCATCTCTGTATGTAGCTTTTCTTTTTTTAGTAGGGTCTGTACGTAGCTTCTTCTTCTTTTTTGCTTCGAGGGAAGTCTGTATGATAGCTATTTATGATGACCGAACTGGCCATATACTAGCTTAAACTAATTGGCATGGTGCGTCTTTTACTGGGTCAGTGAGATGTCAATGCGGAGCCAGCGGGGGAGCCCGGGCACCGGCCCAGGGTGGCTGGGCCTTGGCTCCGCCCATGGTTCTTGCTACCAGGATGTGAATGTGGTGGGGTTTAGGGCGATCCCCTTCACTACATAGTGCAGCGGTGGGCTGTTAATGCTTTTTTTTGGTACCTGTGCCATGGGCATGAGATGTTGCCTGTAGGGTACCAATGCTTTGTTGCAAATTCTAACAACACATACTTGTTTCAGATGCATGTGTGGTTTTTTATACATAAGTTTCTTGGTACAATTATGGAAGAGAGGATAACACCTGGTTTAGGGGCCTTGAGGGTTCAATCCGAGTTCCTGTTATATGGATGATTTTGCTGTTGTTATTACGTATTCAGGATGATGCATGTTTGGTTCCAGCTCTACAAGAAATACTACATAGCAGATTGCCCATTGTTCCCCCAGTTATAGTAGCTGTTCAGTGTTCATGATTGCTTTCTTTGTACATCCATGGTTTTGGAATTTTGGAAGCTTTTATTATCTGATCTATGCTTGTTCTGTTAGCATTATTGAACTGTTTCTTGCAATGGAGGAAAAAAAAGGACAGACCCAGTGCTGGTGGCTCCCACATGAGTGGGCTCTGGGGAAGGAATAACCGAGGCAAGCCTTACCGCTGCATTTGCAGAGAGGCTGCATCGAACTGTTTTTTGCAATGGAGAAGGCTAACCAATTTTTGGTGTCCGTAGTAATGTTGTGCTTTTACCTTGTTATAATTCTGTCATTGTTGGTGTACGTGTAGATCTTGATCATTGTTAGCATGATTGAAAATGTCAAGACTTACTATGAGTTCAGTCACTGCCAAATCTTCAGAAGTTAGCTACCGAATGTCTTCTTTGCATATTACTATCGTTTCTACCATTTTAATGGAATCTGCAATGCAAAAATGAAACACCTTTAACGAACCTGTAGTATACAATGCCACCATTATTAGCATGGGGACTTGTATTTCATCTTTGAATGCTGTGTTTATGTACTATTCTTGTCTTTTCTTTCATTTTGAAGGAATCAGCGGCACCAAAAATCAGACATCTCTAACAATCCTGGAGTATATGGTGGTGCAGTTATCATCTGCAATCATGAGATTAAGCGGCAATTCTTCGAACAGAAACATTTTGCCCTACCTGGTTATGCTGCAACTTTTATAAAGAAGATCAGAGCTGGTATGCTTCTCTTTCTGTTTGAGCATGAGGAGAGAAAACTCTATGGAGTGTTTGAGGCAACTTCAGATGGAGCACTGAACATTCTTCCTGATGCATGTGCTTCATTGTGCAAGCTTCGACCAGCTCAGGTAAGTATTCTTTTACTTTTGCTTTTGGCTTTTTTCTCATGGTTTTACCAGTCTAGTGCTTCATGTTCTTTGGCAGGCCCAATTATTCATTGCTTCATGTTACCTTTCTATGAATCTTTTTTTTTTGTGAACCATTGACTTAGTTGTTGCTTTGTTTTGGTTTATCATGTGTGAACATTCTGATAAAGGTTTCTTTTATTTTGCATACCTGGTCTCTGAAATTCAGGTTCTTTTCAGAAGAGTTTGGTTTTGTAAGCCCCTAACTGAAGCTGAATTTTCTGATGCCATTAAAGGATATTGTCTCCAGCCTCAAAGGTCCTTCTTTGGTATATCATACCAACAGGTTCGCTGTTTCTTATGTGTGATGTAATTCAGCTATTGCCGTTAATTAGAAATTACTTGCTACTGACCTTAGGATTTTGTCATGTACAGGTTCTGAATCTTGTGGACTTATTTTCTTCAAGAATGATCAGGCTTCAACCCTACCAAAAACCAAAATCAAAAGTTTTATGGGACTACAAAATCTCTCTGGCTCGTACTGGTCGAGAATTCAGGTTATACACTCATAGCAATGGTTTTAGTCGTCCGCCTTCTATGTTCTGCAACAACAGAATCTCTTTACCACACATTCCATTCATGCATGCCAAATACAATGGCCAGCATCCTGCTCATAAACATGAGTCCCCTCTACACCCTTGCCCTAAGCCTGTGGTCTTCAAGTCGCCAGATATCATAGAAAAAAACAAGCCAGACGATGCTGATTATATACCGCTTGAGCTAGATGATTGCAACTCTGACAGTGATGGAAATCAGTCAGCTTTGATGGGGACTGTAAGCTTCCATTCAACAATGGAGAGTAACATCAGTTGTGAAGATCAAGTTCCCAAACCATTTAATGGAAAACACACTGAGGATGATAGGTGTTGTTCACCTGTGCTGAACCAAAGGTTCGTTTCTGAAAGTGAAACTGGTCAGAACAATGTAACTCTGCACATTATGAAAGGGAGCGAATCAGAGTTGCAGGCCAAGGGGTGCAAACAAAAGGGAACCATTCAACTTGAACTCTCAGATGTCTTACCCCCAACGAGAGCTTGCAGTTTGGCAAAAATGGTATCATTTAGCTTTGGTGGCAATGGGATTTCTGATACTTCTGATAAATCATCATGCATACCTACACTTGCTGGAATACAACAGAACAGAGAAGCAGTTTTGAAAGAAAGGAAGGAACACATTGGCTTTTTGGCCCGAGGTATTCAGAGTGAGAGAGATGCTTCAGCAAAGAGGAGTAAGCTAACGAGACCTTCATTTGCAGAACGATACAGTAATCAGCATGCCCAGTGGCACTCCAGAAATAGCAGTTCACAGGTGACTCGATCAGGCATGCACACTTCTTTCTGATGAGGAATGGAGGCAGAAGATCACATTTTAGCCAGGTAGCAAGATAGGAGCTGATGATGACAGCACGTAGCACTAACGCTTTTTGCCTCGGTGAAATTTCTGGTAGAATTGCTTTTTGGCCTTGGTGGAATTTCTGTTGATAACTCCACGAGTAGCATAGCTTAGGATGGTTCCATTATGCTTTTGTCTCGCAGTACCTGAGCTGCTGTAAATAGGCTGTTTCAATCATCGCATTGTTATCTTTCAGTTGGTTACATTGAGACCTAAATTCGGTGTTCTGAGCTATGATTCTGTAAGGCGGTCTTAATATGCTTCTAACTTATGTTTGGCTGAGATTCTGTGGGCACTTTGTTGATAAGATTACTATCTCCATTACTTGGAGACTGTCCGGGAATATTCTTTTCAGTGAAATTGATTGTTGATTTACTGCCATTGTTCTCGTGTTAATGTTCAGATATGGATAAAATGATCCATGGCTAGCTTGTTACGCTCAGATGTGAAGGCTTTGTCCTTCAGATGTTCATGTACGGACCAACTTGTATCGTGCCTCGGCAGCTCGCCGACCAGGCAACGATCTTTATCCCGGGCAATCGAGGACGCTTGGGATTCATGACACAACCAAACAGCCTCTACAGCCTCATGTTGCCTCCATGCAAGATAATCTCTGCCGTCAAAATTAGAATTTGGTCCAAGACAGTTTGACACATATTGACATATGGGCATATAGCATATAAGTGGTAGAACAACTAAAACCAAGACATAAGAATGCCATCCAGTTCCAAGATTTTACATACACATGTGCCACGGTCATTTCCTTATTCATATACTCTCAACAAAATATCCCACTGTATGCATAAAAAAAATATAGTATTTATTTCCAAACTGCTACTTTTTTTTTAGGAAAGACATCTGATTGATATTATTATTAATAATAATTTTTATATCTATATCTATATCTATATATCTTATAATCTAAACCTCACTAGCCATTCTATCTCAACATGCAAGCAACCCACTCAGCAGCCCACTGTCACATGTATTTAATTGCAATCATTAGTATGCCACGTCATCCACTACCATTGATTTATAATAGTTTATTCCATATTCCATATCCATATCTATATCTATAAAGGGCGTACCCAGTGCAGAGAGCTCTCGCTCTGTGCGGGGTCTGGAGAAGGGTGTCAGTGGGAAGCCTTACCCTCGCCTGTGCCATGCGAGGAGACCACGACTCGAACCCGAGACCTTCCGGTCACAGACGGTAAGACTCTACCGTTTGCACCAGGCCCGCCCTTCATCCATATCCATATCTATATCTATGTCTCTTATAAAATAAAACCTCACTAATGCTATTTCTCTGTTTCCACGTTGTGCCACGTCATCACCATTGTTTTAGCCATTCAATTTTCAGCAGCCATCTCCATCCTGACCGTTAATTGTTTGTGCAATGTATAGCCCCGCTCCTTTTACTTCCTCTCTAGCTTTAGTAACTGATGGTAGTGCTACAAAAATGCCCATCAAGAGCCTATCCTTTCCATAATTGCGCCCAGCCATTACAGACCTCACGAAGAGGCACGAACGCACACCCATAGTCCAATCGGTTCCTGCACAAAACTGATCGAAACTGACGCACCGACTAAGGCTTTGTTCGTTTCGCTAAAAAGTTAAATTGAAAAATATTGTTCGCTGATTTGTTGTGAGAAAAAAAAACATTATAACACCTTTACAAAACTGAAACTGACACACTCCATCCAGATTGAATGGGAACACAGTAGGCCATCATCTCGAGTCTCGAGGTAGCGAGTTCAATAGCTTAGGCTCTATTTGGATTAAAGGATTTTCAAAGGAAATATAGAGGAATTTATTCCTGTGAAAAGGCTTTACAGTTTGTCGTTTGGAACAAAGGAATTGCAACTTCCATTCCCAAAGAACAGCTCCCTTGTATGAATAAAACACAGGAAAAAAAGAATCCAATCAGTTCTCATGGATTTTCTTCCTTCACGAAGACCGACATAACAACTCACCCTCTGTCGTTGATCTTGTGCTAATGAAGAGAAAATAGTGGAGCTTATCCGTGCTATAGCAACAGGAAGAGGAAAAGAGACATGTGATTCCTACGTTTTTCCTGTGTTATGGATTCCTGCGTTCAAAACACCCCTTCTAGTTATTTCCCGCGTTTTTCCTTTCCACTATGTTTTACCACTACACACTCACCCCATTCCTGCGTTTTTTTTTCTATTCCTACGTTTTTTATTCCTACGTTCCAAACAGGCCCTTAAAGTATTTAGTACCGCCATCTTCGGCTAATCGTCATCATCATCTGCTTACCGCTGCAATGGTCACCGTCTAATTTCTTGCTGCTGCATCTGTGTCCCTTTATTGCCCTGTTCATTTGACTGATAAGGCATGGTTAAAAATACCATTGAATGATTTATTTTGAGAGAAAAATAATATTCATTGACTAAAAAATACGTCTTATAAGCCGAGTGAAGAGGACGTACATGTGAGCTGATGTCCTCGGAGCCAAGAACTCAGCTAGCAGCAACAGTGACCATCCACGTCCATTATTGTGGATAACTACCACCCCGGTAAGCCTTCCTCTCAATTCTCGCTCATTAAACAAATCACTGATCTGATGCTGTTGATTTCATTTGTACATCAGAAGGATCTCAGATGGAGATGTACGGGACTTGACACTATGCTGCTTTGCAAGTGCGATGCCTTGACTACGTGGCAATAGGTTAATCTTCTTTGTCTAAAGATCTTTATATGTTGCTGTAAAATTATTATTCACTGACCCGCATGGTGCACACCATTTTTCTAAGTTGATTGGTATTTCTACACGAGAAAGGATGGTCTACCTTAGTGGATTACTGTTATCTTCTCTTCATGACTATGTTGAAGTCCAGAAAAAGTGTTTAACTAGGATAGTTCTAACACTATGAGTTCTTACATAACTGGCACGAAAAATTAGTTCAATATCAGCAACTTGTGGAGTTTTCACTTGAGAAATGAAATTCACCCAAGCATAATATATATTTCAATCCATAATTTCTTTGAACAATTTTGTTTTATTCATCCAATAACCATCTAAGGGTACTTCTCAAATTCCCACAGTAACGCGCGGGGAATTCACCTTAGCAAGCAATCCACCTTAGCATCCCACTATCAAATACATTTAATTATCGTCATTAGTATGCCACATCATTCACTAACATTAATTTATAATAGTTTATTCCATCAAATGAGCAATTTAATCTAATTTTATTCTAATTTATTCTTAAATTTCTGCAGCAACGCGCGGCTATGCCTCTAGTATTTTACTATGCAGATGATTTATTTACAAACACCGTATTTACTCTGAAGAAATGAAAGTGTGACAACCACGGCCCAGCACTCAACCTCGAGGCACTCGCTCACGCCCAACGGCCACCACCACCGCCCTCTCCGCGTTAGCCCCAGCACCCACTACGCCGCCGCGCCGAAAGCACGAAACCACCCCCACGCCGGCCACCTTGCGCTCGGAGTAGTTGTCGACGTCCTCCTCCCCCCGCACCCTCTGCTGATACTGGGTTGGCGCGGGGCGGCGAGCCCATCCGGATGCGGCAAGCAGCATTGATCGATTCCTTCCGTTGGTACTAGGTGGTAAGGAACCCTACCTTGCCTCCGTGCTTCCGGATGAATTTTGCGAGAAGTTCCTCGTTTTCTGCGGTTTGTTTTAGCTTCTCCGAGAAACCAAATCCGAAGCTTTCTTTAGTCCATCAGTTAGTAGTGGATTTGTTTGCTGCGTAGTAGAGTGCTGGTCTGATCATCCATCCTTGGGTCTGATCCTGTTTGATTGGCGCTTCTCCCTCATCAGCGCGCGCAGGATCGATCGGTCTAGATTCGTGTCATAGGTCTGAGAACTCTTGGTGCGGGTAAAGTTTACTTTGCGAAAATGTTTGTGATTCCACCAAACCCCCCATGCAGCACGGCAAAAACCCGCCCCTATTAATTACAGTTCGTTTCGAGCTGTACATGTTTTCTAAGAATTGCGGTTCCTTGGAATATTGTTGGATTGTTCCTCTTTGTGGGGGACTATGGAAGGGAACAGCAAAGGCAAGGGCAATTGTGTGCACATCTGTGGACTATGGTGTTTTAACTTTTAAAGGTTTTCCATGCAGTTTTTCTTGCAAGTAAAATTGGAACCAGATATATCCAGTTATTGATCGCTTGTGTTCCTTTATCTTGTTTGAACTTGGTAGTTCTCGAGATAAAGATCTACGCTTAACAGACCTGGAGAATTTCACAACAGCACACAGCAATTGCAGTCACTCACTCATCTTCTATGGATCTCTTAGTTCTTGTTGGGTGGTTTAGCTTCATGTGGTTGCCAATTATTTGTGTCAAATATAAACCTTTGTTATGTGTGGTTGGTGCTCCATGGTTAGCCTAGGCTTACCCGTTGGTAGTGTGTAACTTGTTCCTTGCTTTCTCCTCTTATTGAAAAACGTTCTAAGGCATGTTCGTATCACCCCTTGTTGAAAACCTTGTCAAAACTGTAAACTGTTTTATCAATGAAATATAAGGTTGTGCCTCCCTGTGGCACTTGCTAAGAGAAGAAAAAAGAACCTGGACATGATAGGCTTATCGCCCCTTGTTGTTTTATATATTAATTATATTTTTTTTGCAATTCTTTCTTGTAATATCTGCAGCAGCCAAAGAAGCATGTGCTATTCTTCTTGTTTTTAGTGTAATTATTGATTTTCTTATCGTTTTCATTGTCAATCTTCATGTTATCAAGGAATTCAGTGGATTTTGGAATGGTGAAGGCACAGAGTAAAGAGTGTGCAACCTTTGGTGGTGCAGTTTTTCTGTGCAACCATCTGACCAGGAAGGAGTGCTTTGACAAGAAAATTTTTGGCCTCCCTCGTTTCTGTGCTGATTTTGTAGAGAAAGTTAAAGCTGGCACAACTTTATTCTTATATGATGTTGATCAGTGTAAGCTTCATGGTGTTTTCGAAGCAACTTCAGATGGGGCTGTGAACATTATTCCTGTTGCATATGTCACATCAGGAAAGGGGTATCCTTCTCAGGCATGAATACTTTTGAGATTTACTAAATACTAAGTACTGTCTTATAGGTCATCTACTCCAGTGCTACCATGTAAATTTACTAGGAGTCATGAATTATGATAACCCACTTGAAACACCTCCTTCCCTATATTTTACGTTTCCCAACTAATTTTGTAGTTTTCCCATGATACAATATTCCTGATAATTCTCATACCGCTCTTCCTGAGATATTATGTCATAATAATTCTATTCATGTTCTGATTCACTGAATCCAGATACGTTTTAAGAGGATTTGGTTTTGCAAGCCTTTGATGCTTAGTGAACTTCAAGATGCTGTTCAGAACTATTCTGTTAAAAACAAGTTTAGTTATGGTTTGTCACACCAACAGGTCTGCTCCACAATTTTCTGGTGTTCTGTCAATATGCTTAGCTATTTATTTATTTTTTATGGAGGAAAAACCCTGCTTTTAAAGAAAGCAATATGCTTAGCTACTGACCTCAGGGTGCTTCTGTTATACAGGTTGCAAAGCTTCTCCATTTGTTTTCTTCACAGAACAGGTTGCAGCTTCCTCAGAATCCAAGATTACAAGATGATCTCCCAGGGGACCTTGAGACTTCTTCTCTGGCTAAAGTAACTGATGTGCAGTCCAGCCCAAACAGCAGTTCATGTGGTTCATTCAGAAGCACCTGTCAAACATGTTCCTCCACCACTCTTGGGGAGCATACAGCATTGCTGGGTGAAAAATTAACTGATCCCGTGGCATTAGTGCACAGAGGCATACAATCAGACATCTCTGATGTGGCTAAGTCCAAGAGATCAAAATCTCCGCTGCAATCTGGAGCAGATATGGCCTCTGCCACCATACCTGGCAACCAAGAAGCAATGCATGACCAATCTACTGATGACTATATACCTCTTCCCCAGGAGGAAGATACTTTTGAAGGTGTTGATGATCTATTTGCGTTGCTAAAAGATGAGAACCACTCTTCTGAATCTAAGGGTAGCAGTGACTCTGAGAACCATACTACTTTCCACCAAGTTTGTATTAGGAAAGAAGATGAATGCTATCCACCCATCTTAGATTCCAAACTCCGTGCTGACAGTGAAGGGCGAACAAGTGTGTTTTCTCGGTTAGTGAGAAAGAATGAAATCTACAACCATAGAAAAAGGTTCAAGACCGAAGCATTTCCACCAAGGAGTGCTGAGTTTAGCAATGCCCTTTCCCAGAGGAAAAAACAACGGAAGGCACAGCATAACAGGCCATTTCCATGTCGTAATGATGGAATGCCGGATATGCCTTCAGCTGATGGGCTGAACAGAGCTCCAGCATCTAATCGTTCATTTGTCTGGAGAAGATCCACCAAGTCTTCTGTGGGAGAGCAGAGCGGAATTCAGACAGGCCTGGTTCCATTTCCATGTGAGGATGGAAATAAACGGGGTGTATCTAGCAAACAACCTGCCAGATACAACACTTGTAAAAAGTCATTTGTTCCTCAAGGTTGTCCAAAATTGGTAGTCTCCTGTGACAAAGGATTAAATATGCCCACAGTATTTGCTGGAGTACCTGACTGCAATGCGGACAATGTTAAAGAAATGAGAACCCCTTTCTTGAATTGTAAGCAGCATGCTAAGGTGGTTTGCAGTGATGATGTTGAGGGAGAAGGAAGGAAGAAGAAGAAGAGGCAAGCAACAGCATCCTTCCATCAAGAGTATCCAAGTGACACTGCATTGATTCCTAAAGGCACCAAAACCATGGCTATGCTTGCAGTACCTGATGAAAACTTTAAAGAAAAGAGCATCACTTTGTCATCTAAGGACACACATACTCAGTTGGCTATACCCTATCTTGACGCCAAGGTGCTCCTGCAAGATGAACAACAGCAAAGCTTTCAAGGCTGCTTTGAATACAGTGAAGATGTCACATGTGATTCATCATTGATTCTTGAAGGTTCTAAAACTATGGAGACGTTGGCTGAGCAGAGTTTTGGAGTTAGGAAAAGTTTATTGAGTGATGAAACTCAGAGTCACGTGGCTGCTGATTATTTGGGCACTGGAACATCCTTCCAGCAGAAAGAAACACAGAGCATTAGGAGCTGCTATAGAGTGGTTAATGGTGATAAAATATTGCTCCTGGGAAAATCTGAAACCATGGATTTCTTGCCTGGCCATGATGAAGATTGTGAAAACAAGAAGATTTTGCCTTCCGATGAGAGTGATAGGCTTGCTACCTCTTGTCATCTGGAAACTGAAATGCCCTTGCTGCAGAAACAAACCCCAAATGTGCTGAGCTGTTCTGAAGTAGTTCATGATGATGAAGTGCTGATTCCAGAAATCCCTGAAGTAATGTCTCCTAAGTCCGATACAGACTGTGGAAATCAGGTTACGAGTTTGTATTCTGGTTATAGGGAAGAGGTATGCCATGTTGTTAAAAACTATCATGAAGTAGTCCCTAGCGATGCTGTGTCAGATCGTGAAGGTTGTGGACCTCTTAACAACTTCCCACCACTGCATGGAGACAGTGCAAAAAAGAATTTCTTATTTGATAAAACTTCAGAACATGTGTCTACAGGTCACCAAGATACCGTTATGCTCCCTCATGACGAACCTTACCACAGCTGTTGCGGTGATACTTCGACTGTTCTGGAATGTACCACTGTGGACACAGGTAGTGGGGATGGAGGAAGTGAACACAAGAACTCTTGCGATGAGAAAGATGATGAAACTTTGTATTTGGTGACTGGTTCTAAAGACACTTTATCAGGTGATGGAAGTCGCAGTTGTGCACCTACTAATGATCAGGTATGCAGCGAAGTCATGCTGCTTAAAGAGGAGGGACAACACCAAAATCTCCAAAGCAACTCCAATTCAGTGGACTCCTTTGCAGTCTCATCTGAAGGCTGTGGAAGCAAGAGTGGGATATCTGTTCCTCAGGTAGCTGATCTTCCCGGAACAAACGCAGAGTCCAGGACAAGTTTCGTCAATGACTTTTCAAGCGAATCTGCCGAGACTTTCAGCGCTTCTGCTTTGGGCGGTGAAGAAGCTGACCGCAACGTCAACAGGTCGGAAGCCTACGCAGAGCCACCCATACTTCAGCATGATCCTGGGGAATCAATGAAACAGCTGTGATGCTGTGACCATAACTCTTGATGCACAACCTGGGAGGACACTATCCACCAGTGTGTCTGAAATCACACCTTGAGCTGCCCTTGTTTGGGTTTAGTGTTGCTACCATGCCTCTCGTTTGTTGTTAGGGTAAATTTCTACGGTAAGTTGTAAGAACGGAGTGGTCGTGAACCTTGTGTTGTAGTTGTATGTTACTATTTGAGACCTGTGTTTGCAGGACAGACGAGTTATCCCATAATTGCTACATGTGTGTCAGATAGGGAGAGAAAGGACTCTTGCTTCTGCGTGATTGTTGTTCTGCTTGGAATGTGCTTATAAGATAATCCTGGTCCCTGATGAGAGGGATAGAGGTGTGCTATCCGTGATCTTATGCCTTGTTTATGCTCTGCTGTCGATTGGCAGCCCACGGCGGCTGTTCGTGGTCGTGGTTGCCATGCATGACAAGGCCATGTGCGCCGCGGCAACGTGGGTGGCGGATTCAACTGAAACGCAAAAGCCGCGTGGCGTGGGTGGTAGGCTGTGTTTGGAGAGGGAGCAGTGAGGGCTCGATCGTGGGCGATAGGGGCCGGTGTCGGTGACCGTGGCCTCGAGATGGAGGAGGCGAGTGCGTCGAACTCGAACCTCGCGGTGGAGGGCCAGGCGGCTGAGGCCGGGAAGAAGATGGAGGCAAGCGCGTCTGAGGGGATGAGATCCTGAAGAGGAAGAAGGCGGCGCAGGCGGCGTTGGATGTCGTGTTCGAGGTGAAGCCCACGGCCGGGATCGGGGAGAAGAGGAAGAGGAACAAGGTGGTGCAGGATCTCATCGACTCGACTGATGATGACAATGCCCTTGCTCTTAGGTACGCGAGTACGAGGGCCCTCATTGATCAGTACAAGGACTTGGGCTATGTGAACGACGAAATGGAGGTCATCGATGAAGAGGAAATGGTGGAGAAGTAGGGTAGGAAGCAAAGGAAAATATCCAAATTACAATGATCCTGTGTCTGTGTGTGTATAACAAGATTCAGCTACGCTAAAACGTTGTAGTAGTTTCTATAAAAAAAAAACGTTGTAGTAGTATCGTTGTCCGTTTGCCATCTAGGTCATAGTGCTTCAAATCCGCGATTTTACCATAAGATTTTACTCCTTTACAATCTTATTAGTTAGTAGAGCCTATGTTTATATGATCTCTATGTTTATGATCTTATCCAAAGTCCTCCAATTCGATTTAAGATATACGATTTTGACAACCTTGCGGTAGATGGCAGAGCTCTGTCCTTCGCTGTTGCTCCACATTTCGCGCTCTCGGCCTTGTGTAGCAAGCTGTGGCCACAGCATTTTTATTAGCTGTGTTTGACTTTGACCATTCGTCAGTTCAGATGTTTGCCGTCCGTGCCCATTGAAGCATCGAAATTGTTAGTGACGAGATTCCTGGAAGACGCAAATCTTCCAGACCCAGCAAATCATAACCCAGTCTTCATATCCCAAACAAACCCTACATCGACTGTCTTTCATATCCCTATCCCAAACCAACCCTTTATCGACTGTCTGGTCATTCCTATTTATGTTATACCGTCATCTGTAAGGTTATATAGAAAAAACTCAACCGCTCAAGGCATGGAAAGAGGCAAGGAGCAACCGCAGAATTTTTAAAAAAGAAAAAAATTCAATCGCTAAGGCATGGAAAGAGGCAAATGAGCAACCGCGAATTTTGGCCAGGCTGCCCAGGTTTGGCAGGGCTCGCGTCGGCACAAATTACACGCTTATATGTTTCTCAACGCGGCCGTCACGAATCAGCTTTCTTTGAAAGGCACCGCACTGGCGCACTTATGTCTGTTGAGTGTTGACCCAAGGTTTTCTCTGCAAGGTAAGCGCAATACAAGTAACAAGTGGTAGTTCTTGTCAATGTGAAGCGAAAGCCTTAACATTATGCCATAATCGATGATCCAAAGATGGAGCAGAATTCTTTCCGTCCAACCTCTGATCAGGCATGAATGTAAATGTGACTGAGAAAAATAAATTCTGCAACATTGCACTTGCACATTGATTTTCTAAGGAAGGAGATGGACACACAGATAGATATATATATACTAACATGCTGCTGGAGTGCTGGGAAGAAATTTTCATGGCAGCTCCATGTGTATGTCATCTTGTCAAATTCAAGAATATTACATTAGCATAGCCATAATATAGTCGTAACTGAATACATGTACAGACACAAGAATAGCCACAAATAAACACAAATCCAATCACCAAATTCTCGTAGAGCTACAAGGCCATAGCCCAACCCACAAGAAGCAGTTTATGTGAAGTTTACATCTTTAATTGAGTTTTCACAATCACATCATAATCTGTAGCTTTCCTCTACACAAAAAACAATTGCAATGGTATTGCGATAGCTGCTGCTCCCGGGGACAGGGACATACACAAACATGCACACCAAAAGGCACAATGCGCAGATCATGCCTTACCTTATGCAAGTTGGTAGGGTGAAACCATGGCACATGAACACAAGAACGACATATATTATTACCAGGAGGAGAAGTATCAATGCAGCCCTGCACAAACAGAGATAGAATATGATTATTGCGGGCGAAAAGCTCAAACAGCAGTGGAGGAAACATCATAGCATCATACCAAGAGCCTAAGACTTGCACACCAATGATTATGGCATCCAGCTTTCACATATAATAATTATTCAAAACTGTAAAGGTTGCTGCTTGGCACGACAAAAAAAAGGAGAAATAGTTCCCATGCTTGAATGTCATGGAGTACATGGTTACATGCATCCCACACTAAAAGTTAAGGAGATTATTTTTCAACAAAATTGCATATTGAGTTGGGTATTAAGAAGCAAAATTAAGAATCCATGGAAAGTGAAAAAAGTCAGTACGACATTTGCAAAAAAAAAGAAAAAAGTCAGTACAAAGTTCATGAACCAGAAGCAAAATTAAGAATTTGTGAGGAAAAAAGGAAGGAGAGATCAATATGCAAGAAAAAATATGATAGCGACGTGTTTTAAATTAAGTCAAGAAATCAGAATATCCCATACGTGAGTTTGACATTTCTCCACCAAGTAGTGTTTCTGAACCGCCGAGCTTGTCTTTTGAATCGAACTGTATTTCCTTGCATATTTGCAGTCTTGTCAACCAGCAGTTCCAAACGATCACCTCTTTCAAGGACCTTATCAATGTTATCAATCATAACACTACGGACCTGCGAGAAAATAATGAATAGGTAAATCCTTTTGTATTGTGAGACTCTTTCATGGCAATGTGCAAGACGAGTGGTTTTTTTTATGGTTTGGTTTAAACAAGTATATGGAAAGAAGCAGTTCCACAAAGGTTTCAAGCATTTCATTCAAGAGCATTTCCAGTTCTAGTTTATAGGCTCAGAGATCACAGCATACATTCAATGTTGGTTTTCAGAATATATATGTTCTTCAATATAGGATAGTCTTCATATATGAAACAACTGAAATAATGGGCGCATTACCTGATTGATTCCACCTCTCATGCGGTTTATTCTATCCGCATTAGGGTCATTTGAATAATAGTCCATTTGTTGGCTCAGGACCCTTGAGAATTCATCATTCATTGCATATGCAAGAGCTGTCAGCGCAGCCCGACCATATGTCTTGACAAATCTCCCATGAATATCTTCCAAAAATGCAAAGGGAATACGTCCTGTGGCAAAAAAAAAAAAAAACACTGATAAGCTCATGGTTAAGCATTTCGCAACAGAGACATATCTGTGGACAATGATACAGAACTCCTGACATAGATTCTAGTTGATAATGTGAGGCTGTGGCTAGTAGTACAAAACAGTCACCGTATGCGATTGTACTGCAAAGCTTACAGCCAGCAGGACAAGATGATACTCAGAAACAACTAGACCAATTCTGCTCTTGATTTTACCAACAAAGAAGTACAGTTTAGCTCAAACCTACTAAGAACCAGCAGACAGTGCTATAGGTTGAGAATTAGTAGACAGATTGTTATTTATGCAGCAATGAGCAAGTTAAATCCCGAAGTCAACAGCTACAAAACCGGAGCTACGAACCCATAACTCCAGAAACGAGCTCAACCTATGCTCCCAGCCCATCAACCCTTAGACGCCATTTGGCAGGCTACATCCTGATCTACCAATCCCCTAAGGTCAGCGGGCAGCCTGGTGCTAGTCACAGATCAGATGGACGCGTGACGACAAAACCCCGAATTATTGTCCCGAAGGCCCGGATCTCCGCTATTCCGCCGGCCTATGGCGCCGGACCACGTAATGAACCGCGGAGGCATCCTAATCGAACTCGGAATCCCGTGCGAGTGCGATCGTACCGGGAAGGGGTGGGGAGAGGACGGGACGGGCAGGAGCTGCAGGCGCTTACTTCCGGCGGCGTCGTCGGCCATGCAGAGCGCGGTGATGCCGTCGGTGCGCTTGGCGTGGAAGACGTAGCGGTCCTGCGTGTAGGAGACGTGGCTGTCGGCGCCGCCGTCGGGGAGGCGCTCGAGGACCTGGCGCGCGATGGCGCCCGCGTTGGTGGCCGCCGCGCTGTGCTCCGCCAGCACCACCGTGCCGCGCGCCACCAGCGCGTACAGGATCGCCATCTCCCTCCCCTGTTCCCTCCGAGCCGGGTCCCCCTCCTCCTTCCTCTGCTCCCCCGGTGGCGTCCTCTGCCGTGTGGACTCGGGGGAGGACGGAGGAGGGAGAAAACTTCAGAAAAGGGTTGAGAGGGGGCGGACAGGTTGGGCTCGGCTGGGCCGAGATGGAGACCGAGGACACGCCGAGCTGGCTGCCTGCCTATTGGGTGCGGAGTGGGGACGGGACGGGACGGGAGGCTTGTTTAATTGGAGGTGGGGCCTGGCCGGCGCGTGCGTGTACAGCTGAGCAGAGCTGTTGTGGTTGGGCGCGGCGTGGGTGGTTTTGGTTGGCCGGCCGGTTGCCCGAGTCCGTCAGCCCGACCTAAGGTCCGTTTTTTTCCCGGCCCAAGCACAGGCCGGCACGGAGGCTAGCGGGCCTAGGCTGGCCCGACCTGGAGGAGCAGGTCATGCCTGGGCCTTACCCTAGACACGTAATGCAAGACAACCCGGCCACTACAGAGCCATGGCCACTGGCGACTGGGCCATCCACTGCTAGCCTCCCCACGCCTCCCCTCCCCTCCCCACGGCCCTATCGCCTCCCCTCCCCACGGCCGAACCCTATCGCCTCCTCCTCGCCTTCCCACGCCTCCTCGCCTCCCCACGTGGCCGCCTCCCAACCCCAGCGGCCACCTCCTCCTTGCCTCCCCACGCGGCCGTGGCGCACGCGCCGGCCTCGGGCACTCCAGCAGCCGCCCTCCTCCCCTAAGGCCCCCGTGCGGTGACTGGCCTCGAGCCCCTGTCCCCGAACCCTAAATCCTCATCTCGCAGCTCGCGCTTCCCTCTCCCCTCTTCCTCAACGCAGGGCGGCTCTCCCTCTCCCTCACCCCGAACCCTAGAGTCGGCGCCGCGGATGCCCGCCCCCTCCCCTTCCCTCACGCTCGCGGCGGCTCTCCCTCTCCCTCACCCCGAACCCTAGAGCCGGCGCCGCGGACACCCCCTCCCCTTCCCTTGTGTCGGGCGAGGCGAGCGAGAGCAGACGCGGGACCGGGAGTCTAGGATGCCTCCTCCCTCTCCTCGGCGTCCTTGGCTCCTCGCCGGCGGCCACTGCCATCTCCAGCCTCGCGCTGCCTCCTTCCTCGATCCCGCCACCACCAGATCTGGCCACGCTAGGTCTTCTTCACCGCGGATTCGGCTCCCCACCCTTGCCTCGATCTTTGGTGGCGCCTCCTCCCGTCCCGCCTCCTCCTCCCTCCCTCTCTCTCTCTACGGCATGGCTGGAGGCGCGTGGTGGCTGGGCAGATCCGGTGGCCACCTCCTCCCCCAAGGCCACCTCCTTGCCTCCCCACGCGGTCGCGACGCACGCTTCGGCCTTGAGCACGCCGACAGCCGCCCTCCTGAAAGGTCCTAATAGCTAGAGGGGGGTGAATAGGCTAATAAAAATTTCTACAACAACACTTAACAAAATGGTTAGATAATTTTGAGGCGAAGCAAGAGTTGCGCTAGCCTACTCAAAATGCAAGGCACTTACCACAATTCTAGTTTAGATAGTATCTATTCACACAATAGCTATAACACTATCCTATGTTAGTGTGCTCTCAAAGACTAACTAAAGAGCCACACCAACCAAGCAAGCAAGCTCTCACAACTAACTACACTAAAGAGTTTGACAACTAGTTTACGGTAATGTAAAGAGAGTGATCAAGAAAGTTATACCGCCGTGTAGATGAAGGAACCAATCAACCATAAGAGTGAATAACAATGAAGACCAAACACCTCGGAATCAAAGGATGAACACAATGATTTTTTCTTGAGGTTCACTTGCTTGCCGGCAAGCTACTCCTCATTGTGGCGATTCACTCACTTGGAGGTTCACGTGCTAATTGGCATCACACGCCAAACCCACAATAGGGTGCCGCACAACCAACACAAGATGAGGATCACACAAGTCACGAGCAATCCACTAGAGTACCTTTTGGCGCTCCACCGGGGAAAGGTCAAGAACCCCTCACAATCACCACGATCGGAGCCGGAGACAATCACCACCCTCCGCTCAACGATCCTCGCTGCTCCAAGCCGTCTAGGTGGCGGCAACCACCAAGAGTAACAAGCGAATCCCGTAGCGAAACACGAACACCAAGTGCCTCTAGATGCAAACACTCAAGCAATGCACTTGGATTCTCTCCCAATCTCACAAAGATGATGAATCAATGATGGAGATAAGTGGGAGGGCTTTGGCTAAGCTCACAAGGTTGCTATGTCAATGCAAATGGCCAAGAGTGTGAGCTTGAGCCAGCCATAGGGCTTAAATAGAAGCCCCCATGAAATAGAGCTGTTGTACCCCTTCATGGGCACAGCGCGGGGTGACCGGACGCTCCGGTCAGATCGACCGGACACTGGCCCTCAGCGTCCGGTCACGTGATTCACGCCACGTGTCCCCTGCTTCAAATACTGTTCGTTAGATTTCAACGGTCATCTATTGACCAGACACAAAGCACAAACTAACCGGACGCTCAGCCTCCAGCGTCCGGTCATTTCTAGTAAGGTTCCAGAAACGATATTTCACGACCAGACGTGTCCAGTCATGCTTGACCGGACACAACCAGCGTCCGATCACTTGTTGATTTCATACTGTGATGTTGGTCAACGTGACCGGACACAGCCTTCTAGCGTCCGGTCACTGAGCGACCCAGCGTCCGATCGTTTGACCGACACCAGCATCTTCGCTGTTACAACTGACCGGACGCGCTGGTTCCTCTGAGACCAGCGTCCGGTCACTTTGTGACCAGCGAGACCAACTCCTCTTCACGTCTATCTTCTTTACCCTTGCTCAAATGTGCCAACCAACAAGTGTATCACCTTGTACACATATGTTAGCATATTTACACAAACATTATCAAGGGTGTTAGCACTCCACTAGATACTAAATGCATATGCAATGAGTTAGAGCATCTAGTGGCACTTTGATAACCGTATTCCGATATGAGTTTCACCCATCTTAATAGTACAGCTATCAAACCTAAATGTGATCACACTCTCTAAGTGTCTTGATCACCAAAACAAAATAGCTCCTATAAAATATACCTTTGCCTTGAGCTTTTTGTTTTTCTCTTTCTTCTTTCCAAGTCGAAGCACTTGATCATCACCATGCCATCAACATCATCATGCTATGATCTTCATTTGCTTCACCACTTGGAGTGTGCTACCTATCTCATGATCACTTGATAAACTAGGTTAGCACTTAGGGTTTCATCAATTCACCAAAACCAAACTAGAGCTTTCACCTCCTTCCCTAAGGCCCCCGTGCGATGGCTGGCCTCGAGCCCCCGCCGTTCCTCCACGACCCCTATGTCCCGGCGACGGTGACCCTGCCTGCTCCCGGTGACTCAGTGGGCCTCGGGCTGGCACGGCCTGTGAAAATGGTCGTGCTTCTCGAGCCGGCCTGGCACAGAAATCGGCCCATAGGGCCGTGCCTGGGCCGAAGGTTAGGCCCGTGTCCCTATGAGGCACGGCCCGAGAGGCACGGCTTGCCGTGCCAGCCCATTGGCTATCGGGCCGTGCTAGCAGAGTCCCGTGCCATGCCGTGCCGGGCCGGCCCATTGGCCATCTATACTGTGACGATGCGGGCGGCCGTTGCTTCCAGAACAGAGTCATAGTCTGGCTCGGGCTCACGTCGTTTCACGGTTGGATCCCATCCTGGGCTCCCGACTCCCGGTTTGTCCTTCGGACCGACTGTTTTTGCCGTTGGAGCAGCACGTCGACGTCTGTTGCCATGCTACTGATCACCCCATGAGGCTTCTGAGCCAGAGAGGCAGCCTACATGTGCCGTGGACCCATGGCATCTCAGAGGTATGTATGCTGCTCAGATTGCTGCTATCGTCCGTTGAATTCCTTTTGCAACAACCAACAAGACCTGAAACTCAAAAAGCAAACATTTTGAAAGAAAGGAGCAAGGCTAACCACAGTGGTGTGCATGGTATTACTGTGTGCTACTATGGCAAGGAGTCATTTTGATTTTCATGTAAAAAACACTGAGGAGGAGGAGCCGATGGAGCCACAATTTCTAGCTCCACCGGCTCCAGCTCCGTCATACTACAATGTTCTATAGTGCGTGGAGAAGAGAGCAGCCGGGAGCTACACTAAATGGCCCCTAAACAGAAAATGATGTATTAAGACTATATCAAATCATGTTAATTGAGGTGATTTGATTTAGGAATGAAACCTCAGTGAGACACTCGAGCGATTCCCTAAATTTGAATGTGGGGTGAGCGAGTTTGCTCAGCTACGATTTCACCCGTCCCACCTGTGGGCTTTAAGGTCCCTTTATTCCAAATGGATTTTAAGAATCTAGATAAAAAATATGATATATTTATATTACATTTATGTTGAAATCTACTAGAATATAGTCTGTTTGGATAGGATTTTAGGAATTTTGAGATTTTTTCGATCCAAATTCTAAATGGTTGTATGCTGCTAGGCTAGTAGACTGTGTTCATTTAATCATTTGTTGAGATGTTTAGCCTGAATAATAGGTAACGACAATGTTTATTGTTCATATGAACATCGTCGGTGAGCTATCGAAGCAAAATAAATAAATAAATAAATAACTTATTTCCTCCGTCCAGAAATAACAGATGTATTTGATCATATGAAAAGTCATACAAATAAGATTCTGACCTATTCCTTTACAATAGGTAGTCAAATTGTCGGTGTAGAAAGTGACCAACATATAAATATTTGTAGTTTTGCCGTACGTTGTGATCGGATGTGGCCTAGCACTCAATGACACAGGGTTTATACTAGTTCAGGCAACGTGCCCTACGTCCAGTTTGAGTCGGTCGGTGACTTTATTCTTGAGCCTAAGTGCTCGAAGTTTGCTGTGGGGTTACAAACAGAAGGGAGTAAGATGGGGGTGAAAGAGGTCCGGTCGGACTCCAGACCGAAGGGCCGAGAGTGACGGGAGCTCCTACGCGCGCTAAGTATTCGAGCGTGCGCTCTGTGTAGCTTTTGAGTGTCTAAAGCTAGCAGAGGGTGAATCAATCGTCGGTTGTTCTAATCGTTCGAGTACTCTCTTGGAGAGTTGTCGATGGATCGTCGTGTGTGTGAGTGCACTGATCCTCTCAGTTGTGAGAGAGTGCATCCCCTTTTATAAATGAAGGGGATGGCCTTACAAGCGAGAGAGAGAGTATGTATGCTACTAAGTCTTGTTGCCCACGCCGTCGGGTACAAGATGATGGTAGGCGCCCACAATACTGTTTATGTCAGACGCATGTGGGAGGTTTTACTGCATTCACCGTGTATGGCAAATGACGATGCCCACAACATTGTTGATGCCTAGAGGTGTAACAACCCAAAAATCCACACACCAAAAATTCTATCTGAAATTTTTTTGTTTAAAAACCTATGTATTGTTAAGTGACATGTGTGGAACCCAAACCCTAGTTTTGCATTAGGTGCAACCCAACTAGGTTATATCATAAGCAGAGCATGATGCATTGTCACATGTGTATTTGAAACTCCTATGAAATAGAATATTGCATGCATCTTAATTCAATATGTGATTTGGATTTTATTGATTTATGTGATGAGTAAATAAACCCTCATAACAATTGTTAAATTCCGTGAATTAAATCAATATCCAGATTTTGAAAAAAAATGCCTTAATAAAAACCACAACTATTTTTGTATAACAAAAATAGTCAATAATATCCCTAATATATGGGAAAGGTAAAAACCACCATGTATGACCCTTGTAAACCACCATCAAGCTAATAAAACCTAAGACACTTTGACTAAACCTTGACTTAGTAACTAATTCTTCAAAAAGCAGAAAATAGAAAAGCCTTCAAGAAATACGAGAAAATGGCAAAGGCCATTTCATTAAATGGCTCCTTGACCCAATGAGGGCCCTCCCTCTCACTCCCATGCTGGCCAGCCACCAGAGGGCTGCCCAACACCGTGGCTCAAAGACTGTGCCAGCACTGCAGACCTTCCCGCTCTAGGACAAAGCGACGGTGGGCCCCATCGTCGATCCACAAAGAACAGGTCTTCTTCCTCCCCACGCCGACCTCTCCCTCGACCCGGGGAACCGACCGAGGAAAGGCGGCGGGCTCTGGGTCACGAAAGAGCATGACCTGTCCCCTTGGCGAAGCGCCACATGACCCCCACAACAAGCGCTTGGCCCGTGAGCTGTCGATGCGCATCGCGATCACCACCGCCCGATCAACCGCCATTGAGAAGCACGAGCTTCGCCTATAAAAGGAGGAGCCGGAACCCTAGCACCTCACCACACCTCGCTTGCCCGCGTGCAGTGGTTCGCACCAACACACTAAGCCAAGGGACGAGAGGAGAAGGAGAGGCACGGAGAAGGACGCCGCAGATTCTTAGAAGCAAGAAGGGAGGAGAGCCGGCATGAAGACGGCGAGTACCTCTGTCCGGCTCGGCTCTGCTGCTGTCGACACACCACACCACCACCATCGCCTTGAGCTCCCCATGGTGAGCCATCTTCTTTGAGACCACCTCCCTAGCCAAATGGGCGTGCACCGCCACAATCGAAACCTTCTTTGAAGCTTGAGCTCCGGCCTAGCCCAACCTGGTTAGCTAGGGAGACCACCATGGCCACGCTTGCAGAGACCCGGACGCGCGCGTGCGCGCTTGCCTTTCAACCAAAAGGAGGACCCCAGCCATGACGTTGTATATCGAAGCAGGAGCGCACATGCACGGGCATGCTCACCATGGCCGAGAGCACAACCATGGTGAGACCACCGCGTCTTCTACGTCGCGGTAAAGGCGACGTTGACACCCCGACTGGCTCCGCCATGATGAGAGACGCACCGCGCTCACCTTAGCCGAGGAAGAAGCCCACCGGAGCCCTACGTTGCCGCACCGCACCTCGTCGGAGCACCACCACCTCTGCTTTGCCCCCACCACAGTGGCCGGACCCACTAGGAGCACTAGGAGCTCCTTCAACACACCTACCATGGCCGTAGAAGCACCGTGGAGCTCACACGCTCCTCCAACTGGGCTCTCGCTACCACTACAACCCTGTCCATGAACGCCGACGAACCCACGCCGCCGTTCACCGTGGCCAGAACCCTAGGAAGCCCCAGCCGCCACCTTGACCCCACCACTGCACTCGCCGAGGCTTGGCGACGCTTTTGCCTACCTTAATCGCGCACCAGTACCGCCCGAGAGGCTCACCGGCGAGCTCACCGCTGGCGGGAGCGTCGGGGACGATGGGGAATTCTCCCCGCCTGGTTCACGTACGCGTGCACCCAGTCCTGGTAAACCAAACGGAGGAGAAGGATCGGTGGACCCAGACTACGTAGACCGTGTCTACGGTCCATGAACCAACACCGCGCAGTCCACCATGCACCGGATCGGTAGACCAGAGCCTAGTAGAGGCCCAGGGTCATGACGTGGCCGCACCAACGCATGCCACGTGGCGGGCCAAGCCTGGCCCAAATCTAGGCCCAACCAGCCCAGTCGAGGCCCGACCTGTATTGACCATTGACCGGTCAACGTTGACCGTTGACGAGGGCCACATGTCAGTGACACCGCCATGCGGGACCCCACCTGTCAGTACCAGAACCGAGACAATGACGTCATGCTGACATCATGCTGACGTCAGCATGCCACGTGGACCAACAGGAGCGTGACACGTGTCAGCATGATATTAATTCAGCCTTTTCCCATTTTCAGAAATGCTTGAAACTTCGGGAATTTATAACTAATTCATACGAACTCAGAAAAATACAAGACCAGAATGGATACCTGTGGTGGGTAAATGGTATATGAGGTGGCCCTAGGTGTGAACCTATGATGGGAGGAGCCCGGGGTGGAGGTGCTGTGGTGGCACGGTAAATGGAAACCCTGATGAAGACATTCTGGCTTGGTCATCCCTAAGGACTTACTAGTACTCAGATTCACCGGGAAGCCTTACGTACCACTCGCCCTATATGGTGCGGGATGGCCGGACTACTTGGTAGGATATTGCCACTACTGCTAGGTTGATAGCGGATAGTGCGAGGAGGTATGGGGCACGGAGGATTCCCCCACACCCTTCTGAGACTTCATGGAGACCTTGTGGACCCGGCTCGTGACTCACAGTTTCAGCCACCCCAGACTAGACTTGGGGTGTACCAGGGCTGAATGGTTGGGTGGCATTATCCTAGGCTAGCAAGAGGCTAGAATCAGCCCAGTTGACGACGGTCAGCGAGGACGGCGGATCTTGTGGTTATGTAAAACCTCTACATAGTGTATGGTTGATCGATCAATACATATGCCGACTTGTCGGCTATGGACCTTTTCTGGGTTTTTATCTTAAACTAGATAGTGAGATGAGTCCTTCTCTTCTTCCCCCATGAGAGAGTGTCGGTTGTAGCCAGGGGCTACGGGCCATGAGACAGTGCCGAGAGGGAGTTGGCCTGTCGACTTAGCGATGGTGTGGTGACGATATGGAGATGGTGGTATATCAATCCTAGGATCGAAACCTGGCTCTGGACGGAAATGGGGTGGAATGTGTGTGGGAATGGTGTTAAAACTTGACTATACTATTATATACTTGATATGCTAATACATAGGAAACCCCAGCCTTATAGGTTCCTTCTGATTATATCCAACTTGCATCCAATTTCCACAAAGCATAGCTTATACGGTGGGAGTGGCCAGTACAAATCGTACTGATAAATTTTGGCACATATGTTCTGCTGAGAAGTATAGCTCTGAGGAGTTTGACGGTTGAGGGGTTCGTTCCTACGCTCGAGTTTGGCGATCTTATCTTCAAGCTGTTCTGAATGAATGCTACTTTTGATTCCGCTAATGCGGCGATGTAATAATTTATGTAATTCCGCACTATTTGTACTCTATTATTATCGTTGTATGGATGTGGTATTTGACTGAAATTTGGGTAATATGATCTACAACGGTCATAATACACTTCGACTCTGTGGATTTCCCTTCGTGGAAATCAGGTCGTTTCAGTTGGTATCAGAGCCATACTTGACCCTAGGACGAAACCCTCAGAAATAGACGATAGAATAGGACGTGAACAGCTCTTCTTTCGGTTATATACCGACCTTGCATTTACTTTCATGCAAGGCTTATCTATTTATTGATCTGCTAACACCTATTTCCTTAAAACATGCAGATGGCAACGAACGTCAAATGGTCGCCTCTAGGACCGCTACCTCTGGACCACGCCAAGCTTACCTTCGACCTACGTGAGCTCGGGGGTTTTGCACAGACCCTCTGCTGAGTTCTCGTCATGTTAGGAGTCCCTGACGAGCTTGTCAAGGTCACTTGCACTGGGAAGTCAGCTCAGGAAGGAGGAATCGAAGGTCCGATTGTCACCTCAGTCGAGTTCCTAGCTAGCACTACCTTACCTTCTGTCCCAGCTATCACCGAGTTGACTATAGAGGACACAGTTGAGGAGGGACTGCGAGCTGTCTCACACAAGACACTTCATAGAGTGATGAGGGACCGCTACGAGCACCTGAAGACGACAGAGTTCCATCTACTTTGCCGAATTTCATAGTCGGCAGAGTTATCTTTGTCGAGGAGGACAGATGCCTTCACGTCTCGGCTATCCACCTACTAGAACAGGACAGGTACATGACCCAGCTTGAGCAGAGGAGATGACAGGACTAGGCCCTTCTGTGGGAGTACTAGGAGTGAGACTCGCTAGGAGCACAGGAACGAGCAAGTCTGCTTGAGATAGTTGCCAAGCTACAGGACGAGCTCAACCGTCGTGAAGAAGTCCACAGTGCCGAGGTCGCTGACTTATAGGACAAAGCCGCCGACCTAGGCAACAGGAACTGCTACCTCGACAGCAAGGTCTTGGAGTTGCAAAGAGAGTTGGACGACAAGAAGGTCGAGTTCAACCGCAAAGGAGATAGAGAGAGGTCCAAGGGGATTGATATGCTGAAAATCCAATCTCAGAACAAGACCATGACTCGGGAGCTAGAGGAGTTCAGGAAGAAGGCCGTTCGCAACTAGGGTCACCTGATTGAGGCACTCAGGCAGAATGAGTACCTACAGGACAAGTGTGAGAGGACTTGGCAGGCTTGGCAGAAGTCTGACAAGAAGCGCCTCAGGGAGATGAAGGGTATGTGGGATCAGATACCCAAGGAGATTCGTAGCAAGACGAAGCCTAGGATAGAGGAGTTTGAGTTAGCCCTGACTCACCTCAACCTAGACGCCTACCCTACCCTACCTAGAGACAAGCCTACTGAGGAGCTCGCCGAGGCCTTGAAGTACGTGTCCCGACTTCACAAGTCTGATGAGGAGATCAAGATCGAGAACAGTCGTATCCTAGCTGCGGTGTACGAGTTAGAGTAGATGACCCTGCGTGGTCATGAGTCATGTCAGTGGCTTCCATAAGTTGTACCCCATGATGTACCCCTTATGAAATGTAATATGAGACTCTATGCGTAGTACGATTCTCGCGAGTCTTCAAGTGTAGCTACTGGAGACGATGCTATGTAATAAAACCCATGTAATGAATGTTTTGGATCTTATTGCATCTTATGGATCTTATTGCTTCTTTGTAATGAGTGTTGGGTAGTATAAATGTTTTTCTTTAAATCGTCAAAATCATGTAATCATACTAAATTATAAGCACTTATGGCACAAACACTAAAATTCCTATGATCCGTGTTGCAGATGCCGAACCACAGATCTGCACGCCTAATGAACCATGGATGTGCGCCCACCCCCGAACCAGTCGAACCAAATGGGGGGCGTGGTGGCAACAACCATGGCCGTGGCCGTGGCCATGGACGTGGAGGGATACCCTTCAACCTGGAGAATACCCCACCGCCTATTGAGGAGAACATTCCACCACCACCACCACCGAACCTGGCAGAAGTGATGGCGCAACAGACCCAGCTTCTTGCAGCTCTTGTAGATAGAGCAAACCGTCGCCAGGGAGGTCAGCAGAATGACTTCCAAAGGAAGCTAGAGGGATTTCTAAAGCTGAGGCCACCTACCTATGATGGCACCGACCCTGACCCGCTTGTAGCCGATGACTAGATCAAGGAGGTGGAAAAGAAGCTCGACCTCACCACCTTCACCGACGATGAGTGTGTTGGAGCTGCCACACACCAGCTCACAGGTGCAGCACATGCCTGGTGGGACAGTTTCAGTGATTCCCATGAGGACCCTACCAACATCTCGTGGGATGAGTTCGCCGAAGCATTCACTGAGTATCACATTCCTAAGGGTATCATGGAGGCCAAAGCCGAGGAGTTCCGCAACATCAAGATGGGAAAGGACAGGGTGACTGAGTACACTACTCGTTTCACCAACCTTCTACGCTATGCACCTTCCTATGTTGTGAACTATGAGAAGGAGAAGCTATACTATTACCGCAAGGGACTTAACCCGCACATCAAGCTGAAGTTTGGCGGTATTGAGAGTAGCACGCTGCATGCTCTGGTGGATCGCTGCATCCAGATTAAGAAGGACCGTGCTGAAGCTAGAGAGGAGTATAGGGAGAGGAAGCATAAGCCTGAGGAGTCTTTCCATGGCCATGATCGCAAGAGGTTCCGTAGAGATGCACCATCTAGAGAACGCTCTCGCCACAATAGGGATGACAACCCTGGATCGAGTAGGGGTGGTGGAGGCTACACCACCAAATACTCTCTCCCTGCTCAGGATCGTTACACCCGGGACCGTTATGCTCAGGATCGCAACACTTAGGACTGTTCCAACCGTCCCCGCTCAGCAAATGAATGCCCGGCATAGAACCGCTCTGCACCAAGCACTAGAAACTGGAAGGCACCCGCGCCAACCCCTACAGGCAGTGCGCCTTTCACCTGCTTCACTTGTGGCCAACCGGGTCATAAAGCCGCTGAGTGCCCTCAGAACTCAGCCACTCAGAAGTCTCAGTTCAAGGGATCTGCTACTCGTGGACGTCTCAACCATCTGGACGCCAAGGAAGCACAGGCTGCCCCTGATGTTGTGTACGGTATGTTTTTAGTTAATGGCAATACTGCATCAGTTCTATTTGACTCTGGAGCAACTTGTTCTTACATATCATCCAAGTTTGCACGAGAGCATCACCTGCCTGTAACCCCACGTGGAAAGCCTATCATCACCAGCTCACCTTCAGGAGACCTAAAGTGCACCCACATCTGTAAGGGAGTGAGTCTTACCATTGAGGGTCTTATCTTTGAAGCCGACCTAACCCTGTTACCTTCCACGAGCCTAGATGTCATCTTAGGTATGGATTGGCTAACCATTCACCGAGGTATCATATTATGTTCACCTAGATACGTCCAAGTGACCCACCCATCAGGTCAAGTTATTAGATGTGAACCCCAGTCCGAAAAGTCCACTTCTATCCTATGTGCCCTTAAAGCCAGTTCAGAATCACAAAAAGAGGAGAAGACAGTTCATGATGTGCCTGTGGTCAGAGACTATCCCGATGTATTCCCTGAAGAATTATCGGGTATGCCACCAGACCATGATGTAGAGTTCATCATTGATCTTTTACCGGGAACATGACCCATTGCCAAGAGACCCTATCGCATGTCAGTTGACGAACTAGCCGAGCTCAAGAAACAACTTGATGGGCTCATCTCGAAGGGGTATATTAGACCCAGTGCTTCACCCTGGGGATCCCCTGTTCTGTTTGTTAAGAAGAAGGATGGCTCGATGAGAATGTGCATTGACTACCGGAACTTGAACGCAGTCACCATCAAGAACAAGTACCCTCTGCCAAGAATCGATGATATGCTTGATCAGCTTCTAGGTGCCAAGTATTTCTCCAAGATTGATCTCAGATCTGGCTATCATCAGATGAAGATTCGAGAGAGTGACATCCCAAAGACAGCTTTCGTGACTAGGTATGGGCAGTTTGAGTTCACTGTGGTATCCTTTGGACTCACAAATGCTCCCGCATACTTCATGAACATGACGAATAAGGTTTTCATGGATGAACTGGATAAGTTCGTGGTAGTATTCATTGATGACATCCTTGTCTATTCACCCACTGCTGAAGAACATGAACATCATCTGAGAACTGTGCTTGAGAAACTAGCCCAACATCAGCTCTACGCAAAGTTCAACAAATGCGAATTTTGGGTACAGAAAGTTGCCTTCCTAGGCCATGTACTATCAGCTGAAGGTGTCGCAGTTGACCCAGCCAAGATTGAAGCTGTGAAAGAGTGGGATCAACCCCGTAATGTGATAGAAGTCAGAAGTTTTTTGGGATTGGCTGGATATTATCGCCGATTCATTGAAAACGTCTTCAAGATAGCCCGTCCGATGACCAACCTTCTGAAGAAGACTAAGGAGTTTGAATGGATGCCCGAGTGCGAGCAAAGCTTCTAGGAATTGAAATAGAAGCTTACCACAACTCCTGTGCTAGCATTGCCTGATATCAGTAAAGATTTCGTGGTCTACTGTGATGCATCCCGTCAAGGACTTGGCTGTGTATTGATGCAAGGTGGGAGAGTGATAGCTTATGCTTCTTGACAGTTGAAAGAACACGAGAACCGTTACCCCACTCATGATCTTGAGTTAACAGCAGTTGTACATGCATTGAAGATCTGAAGGCACTACTTGATAGGCAACAAGTGTGATATCTATACCGATCACAAGAGCTTAAAGTACTTTTTCACTCAGGGAGATCTGAATATGAGACAACGCCAATGGCTAGAGTTGATCAAGGACTATGACCTGGAAATTCACTATCATCCGGGAAAAGCTAATAGAGTCGTAGATGCCCTCAGTCGCAAGAGCTACTGTCACACCTTGATCACAGAATCCGTACCACCTGAACTCAAGGAAGAGATTGATGATTTCCAACTTGAGATACTACCGCATGGCTTGTTGAATGAGCTCCGCATATAGTATGATCTCATAGATCGCATCCGTCAAGCTCAGAAAAATTGTGAAGAAATTGGGTATCTCCGTGGTCTGATAAAACTAGGCTACAAGACCAACCACTATGAAGATGAACAAGGAACCATCTGGTTCAAGGATAGAATCTATGTACCTTCTGATCCAACACTACAAGAGGAAATTCTGTCAGAAGCTCATGATTCTAAGTACTGTATTCACCCTGGAGGTTCAAAGATGTATCAAGACTTGAAGAAACACTTTTGGTGGAAATGCATGAAGACAGACATTGCGGGACATGTGGCACGATGTGACACCTGTAATAGAGTCAAGGCTGAACATCAAAGGCCTGCAGGATTGTTGAAGCCTCTTGACGTTCCCGAGTGGAAATGGAAGAGCATATCCATGGATTTCATAGTCGGGTTGCCCCGTTCACAGAAAGGCAATGATTCCATTTGGGTGATTGTAGATCGTTTGACCAAGGTTGCTCACTTTGTACCCGTTAAGACCAAGACCGATGCCGAAAAGTTAGCAGATCTATATGTTGAGCATATCCTCAGACTGCATGGAGCTCCCTCTAATATTGTATCTAATCGTGGTCCTCAGTTTATGTCTCGATTCTGGGAAGCTCTGCACAAGTCCATTGGAACCAAACTTGATTTCAGTACCGCTTATCACCCACAGACAGATGGATAGACTAAATGAGTAAATCAGATCTTAGAAGACATGCTTCGCGCTAGTGTACTGAATTATGGCTCTGATTGGGAGAAATGCCTACCCTATGCAGAATTCTCTTACAACAACAGCTACCAAGCCAGTATCAAGATGTCATCGTTTGAAGCTCTGTATGGCAGACCTTGTAAGACACCTTTGATGTGGTCTCAACCGGGGGAAAGATCGTTCTTTGACTCTGCTAAGATTCAAGATGACGAAGAAGGAGTTGCTCAAGTAAAAGAGAATTTGAGAATTGCTCAAAGTCGATATAAGAGCTATGCTGACAAAAGAAGAAGAGAACTTGAGTTCAATGTGGGAGATTTTGTCTATCTCAAGGTATCCCCGCTACGTGGAACTGTCAGATTCCATATGAAAGGAAAGCTTGCCCCTAGATTTGTTGGCCCATACAAGATTTGCAAGAGGATTGGAAAGCTCGCCTACAAACTTGAGCTACCCGAGGAATTGGCAGGTGTACATCCCGTATTCCATGTCTCACAGCTACGCAAGTGTTTGAGAGTGCCCGATGAAATAGTTCCAACTGATACACTTGACATTCAAGATACTCTTGAGTATAAAGAACATCCTATCCGAATTCTGGGTAGAGATACCAAAGAGACCCGAAGCAAAACTATTCCTATGTGCAAGATCCAATGGAGCAATCACACTGAGAGGGAAGCAACATGGGAGAAAGGGTCTGACCTCCGGCTACAATATCCTTATCTCTTCGAAGGGTACGTTCCGCTTTAATCTCGGGGACGAGATTCTGTTAAGGGGGTAGGACTATAACAACCCAAAAATCCACACACCAAAAATTCCAACTGAAAATTTTTTGTTTAAAAACCTATGTATTGTTAAGTGACATGTGTGGAACCCAAACCCTAGTTTTGCATTAGGTGCAACCCAACTAGGTTATATCATAAGCAGAGCATGATGCATTATCACATGTGTATTTGAAACTCCCATGAAATAGAATCTTGCATGCATCTTAATTCAATATGTGATTTGGATTTTATTGATTTATGTGATGAGTAAATAAACCCTCATAACAATTGTTAAATTCCATGAATTAAATCAATATCCAGATTTTGAAAAAAAATGCCTTAATAAAAACCACAACTATTTTTGTATAACAAAAATAGTCAATAATATCCCTAATATATGGGAAAGGTAAAAACCACCATGTATGACCCTTGTAAACCACCATCAAGCTAATAAAACCTAAGACACTTTGACTAAACCTTGACTTAGAAACTAATTGCTGAAAACAGAAAATAGAAAAGCCTTCAAGAAATACCAGAAAATGGCAAAGGCCATTTCGGCCCAAATGGCTTGCCCAGCCCAGCCGAGGGCCCCTCCCTCACACTCCCCCATGCTTCAGCCAGAGCGGGCCGGCCCAACACCGCATCCTAGCAGCACAGCGCAGCAGCTGCAGCCTTCCCCTCTCCAGGACAAACTGATGGGTGGGCCCCCGTCGTCAGTCACACAGCAACAGGGTCTTCTTCCTCCCCACGCCGACCTCTCCCTCGACCGGGAACCGACCGGAGCAGCAGGCGCGGGCCCGGGGTCACGCAAAGAGCATGACCCTATCCCCTTAGCGTAGCGCTCACGCGACCCCCACGACAACTGCCCCGCGCCCGTGAGCCATCTGATGCGCATCGCGCATCACCGCCGCCCGATCAACCGCCATTGGAGAAGCCTGGAGCTTTGCCTATAAAAGGAGGAGCCTAGAACCCTAGCACCTCATCACACCTCGCCGCCGCCGTGCGGTTCGCACCAACACACTAAGCCGAGGGACGAGAGGAGAAGGAGAGGCGCGGAGAAGGACACCACTACCGGAGCAAGAAGGGAGGAGCCGCCGACGCGGAAGACGATGAGTACCTCTGTCCCGGCTCGGCTCTGCTACACCGTCGACACCGCACCACCACCATCGCCTTCGAGCTCCCTGCGGTGAGCCATCTTGCTGAGACCACCTCCCTAGCCAAATGGAACATGCACCGCCACGATCAAAACCTTGCTGAAGCTTCGAGCTCCAGCCTAGCCCAACTGGTTAGCTAGGGAGACCGCCATGGCCACGCTTGCCGAGACCCAGGACATGCCGTGCGCGCTGCCATCAGCCAAAAGAGGACCCCAGCCATGACGTTGTACATCGGAGTAGGAGCGCACATGCACGGGCACGCTCACCATGGCCGAGAGCACAACCATGGTGAGACCACCGTGTCTTCTACGTCACGGTAAAGGCGACGTTGACACCCCGACTGGCTCCACCATGATGAGAGACACACTGCGCTCACCTTAGCCGAGGAAGAAGCCCACCGGAGCCCTACGTTGCCGCACCGCACCTCGTCGGAGCGCCACCGCCTCTGCTTTTCCCCCACCACCGTGGGCGGAGCCACTGGGAGCACTAGGAGCTCCTTCAACACGCCTACCATGGCCGTAGAAGCACCGTGGAGCTCACACGCTCCTCCAACTGGGCTCTCGCTACCACTGCAGCCCTGTCCATGCACGCCGACGAACCCACGCCGCCGTTCACCGTGGCTGGAACCCTAGGAAGCCCCAGCCGCCACCTTGACCCCACCACTACACTCGCCGAGGCTTGGCGACGCTTTTGCCTACCTTAATCGCGCACCAGTACCGCCCGAGAGGCTCCCTAGCGAGCTCACCGCTGGCGGGAGCGTCGTGGACGATGGGGAATTCTCCCCGCCTGGTTCACGTACGCGTGCACCCAGTCTTGGTAAACCAAACGGAGGAGAAGGATCGGTGGACCCAGACTACGTAGACCGTGTTTGCAGTCCATGAACCAACACCGCGTAGTCCACCATGCACCGGATCGGTGGACCAGAGCCCAGTAGAGGCCCAGGGTCGTGATGTGGCCGCACCAACGCGTGCCACATGGCGGGACAAGCCTGGCCCAAATCCAGGCCCAACCAGCCCAGTCGAGGCCCGACCTTTATTGACCATTGACCGGTCAACGTTGACCGTTGACCGGGGCCACATGTCAGTGACACCGCCATGCGAGACCCCACCTGTCAATACCAGAACCGAGACGATGACATCATGCTGATGTCATGCTGATGTCAGCATGCCATGTGGACCAACAGGAGCGTGACACGTGTCAGCACGATATTAATTCAGCCTTTTCCCATTTTCAGAAATGCTTGAAACTTCGGGAATTCATAACTAATTCATACGAACTCAGAAAAATACAAGACCAGGACCAAAATTCATCTAAAATCGAGCTCTACGCAATGAACCCATGTTTGAGTGCATTTGGCTCTTTGGAATTTTCATTGCTTTTTATGCTATTCTATAGACGTCGCTAACGCTACTATAATGCGATCGTTTGCAGACTCGGAGGAGAACCAGACGGACGAGGACCGAGAGTACCGTGAGGAGTATGGAGACGACTACACTGAAGGTGCCACATCCCACCCAACCTCGTAGCACCTATTACGCATGGCTAATATAGAACTGCTATTGCATTACTTTATTGTTATATTCACACTAAGATAGGACTTGCATGGTAGTATGCTTACTTGATGGCCTATACCTTGACGCAACCTTACCCCTGCTTACCCTGCTATTAGGCTAGACACACGCTTGCTGCTATATTTCATTGCTTAATACTTCTACTACGCTTGTACTACATTGATGCGTGGTGGAAACTGGTGTTATCTGGACTATGGGGAGAGTGCTACGTGTGTGACTTGGGTGCGTGGCGGGTGAGGGTTGTGTCGACCAAGTTGGAATATACGACGAGCCTGGGACAAGTCTTGCCGCGGGGTGCTACCTGGGCACCCCTGGAAATGGATACCTATGGTGGGTAAATGGTATATGAGGTAGCCCTGGGTGTGAACCTATGATGGGAGGAGCCCGGGTTGGAGGTGCTGTGGTGGCACGGTAAATGGAAACCCTGATGAAGACATTCTGGCTTGGTCATCCCTAAGGACTTACTAGCACTCAGATTCACAGGGAAGCCTTACGTACCACTCATCCTATATGGTGTGGGACGGCCGGACTACTTGGTAGGATATTGCCACTACTGCTAGGTTGATAGCGGACAGTGCGAGGAGGTACGGGGCATGGAGAATTCCCCCCACACCCTTTCGAGACTTTATGGAGACCTTGTGGACCCAGCTCGTGACTCACAGTTTCAGCCACCCCAGACTAGACTTGGGGTGTACCAGGGCTGAATGGTAGGGTGGCATTATCCTAGGCTAGCAAGCGGTCGGAATCAGCCCAGTTGACGACGGTCAGCGAGGAAGGAGGATCTTGTGGTTATGTAAAACCTCTGCAGAGTGTATGGTTGATCAATCGATACATATGCCGACTTGTCGGCTATGGACCTTTCCTGGGTTTCGCTTAAACTAGATAGTGAGATGAGTCCTTCTCTTCTTCCCCCATGAGAGAGTGTTGGTCGTAGCCAGGGGCTATGGGCCATGAGACAGTGCCGAGAGGGAGTTGGCCTGTCGACTGAGCGATGGTGTGGTGACGATATGGAGATGGTGGTATATCAATCCTAGGATCGAAACCTGGCTCTGGACGGAAATGGGGTGGAATGTGTGTGGGAATGGTGTTAAAACTTGACTATACTATTATATACTTGATATGCTAATACATAGGAAACCCCAGCCTTATAGGTTCCTTCTGATTATATCCAACTTGCATCCAATTTCCACAAAGCATAGCTCATAGGGTGGGAGTGGCCAGTACAAATCGTACTGATAAATTTTGGCACACAGGTTCTGCTGAGGAGTATAGCTCTGAGGAGTTTGACGGTTGAGGGGTTTGTTCCTACGCTCGAGTTTGGCGATCTTATCTTCAAGCTGTTCTGAATGAATGCTACTTTTGATTCCTTCAATGCGGCGATGTAATAATTTATGTAATTCCGCACTATTTGTACTCTGATATTATCGTTGTATGGATGTGGTATTCGACTGGAATTTGGGTAATATGATCTACAACGGTCATAATACACTTCGACTCTGTGGATTTCCCTTCGCGGAAATTAGGTCGTTTCAAGAGGCATGTGGGGGATTTTACCGTGTTTGCCTGGTATGGAAATTGATGGCTCCCATAACACTATAGGGCAAAACGTCGGCGTCCACAACACTGCTTGGGTTCTGACATGCCTGGAAGGTTGCAGAGCACCCTTCTGACATGTCCTGTCGGTACTGTCCTGCAGGTGTACAGGATATGGTCCTTGGTTTTACGGTTGACTTGAGCGCCCTGCCTTACTTGCTTCGTCCGTTCCCTGGGTCCTCACCGAGCGGGCGTCCCCGGTCGGTTGGTCCCAGTCGGCTCTGACTGCGCCAGTCGGAGAAGAGATGTAAGCAGAGGTTCGGTGAATCCCTGGTCGGAGACGCAGGTCCGAGTCGAAAGCAGTGTTGGCCAGGCCTTCCGGTCGTAGAGGCGGGTCGGAGTCGGAAGCGAGCGACGTTCCTCTTTGGCCGGACCTTCCGGTCGGAGAGGCGGGCCAGAGTCGGAAGCGGGAGCCGTTTCTCTTAGCCAAGCCTTTCGGTCGGAGGTTGGATCGCCCTTTTGGCCTGTTGTTTAGGTACTTGGGCCGCCCAGAGTTGCGCGTCATTCGCAACGTCATCTACTGGGCCGAGCTTTTGCTGGGAAGCAGGTCCATGAGGGACTCGGATTTATGAACCCGACACAATTGCTAAAGAAGCCAATATCATCTTTGAACATAAATCAATTGTTGCAAGTTTCATACCCCTAAACTTGCACACAATTTAACCAATTGTTGGTCAAACTTTGTAAATTTTGATTTCTCCTCTAGTTAAATACATAAATCTTCTAATTTATTTTTAGGCACACAGAGATAACAATGACTTAGCTATATATATGGAGCGTAGCTAGTACACCCCGTTCGAGAATAAGTGCATTTCTAACATTCAAATTTTGTCCTACATTTAAGACACGTATGCAGAGGTGTGGGACCACCTAGTTTTAGTAGGCAATGCAATTATTACATGCTCCAACACCTTTGGATAGGGATACAAATATAACCTCGCTATTAGCATTGGCATTTCTAAACAATTGTAGAAGTGCATTTGTTTTAGGAGTGAGGGGGAGTATATGTATATAGGAGCGAGCCTGCCGAAATTCCACCAAGCAAACATCAACGGCAGAGCAGGCTTTACAAACATGTAGGATCCAATATTCCGAAGAAGGTCGCAAAATGTGATTAAAACCAAAATCAGGCATGTACCTACGGCAGAGTAGGCTTTACAAACACGTAGCGAGGGCAGTCCGATGCTAAAAACTATATATAGTTTCTATATTTATTAATTTTTATAGACACTATGTATAAAAACCATGGTTCCAATGAATAGTTTTTACGGAATATTTTTTTATCAATCACATACATTGTCTCCTCATTCTCTGTCAATCATACCTCTTCATGTCTTGATTCTCGTGTAGACATGGTTTCTAACTTAGACCTAGATTTTTTATGATTTTTACTCTCTTTTCAATAAATACCTTGCCACATCAGCAAAACGTTTAGGTAGCAGTACAATTAATGTACATAGAAACAATGATAATTTCATCGTTGGGAGTGCTCTGAGATTAGCCTGATGGATTTAGATAGATAAAGTCCATCTAACCAAGCGCGCATGATCCTGAGGTTAGTCACGCCAAAAAAAAACACCCAGCATCGATCCGACGCCAGTCACGCCACGCGCTACTTACCTCCGCCGCCGTCCGCCGGAACGACGAGCTGCTCCGGGTCGAGGTGCGGGTACCGGCGCAGCACGGCACGTTTCATATCCTCCATACCCTTCTCGTACCCGGGCAGCGCGTGCTCGGCGAACCGGAGCACCTGCTCCGTGCAGCCCCGGAACTCGCGCACCGCAGCCTCCGCGGCGCTCCTCAGCTCCTCCGCGGCCGCCTTCTTCGCGCCGGCGAGCTCGGCCTTGGCCTGGGACAGCTCCTGCAGCAGCGCGTCCGCCTTGCGCTCCCTCGCCGCGAGCTCCAGCGCGTAGCCCAGCGAGAACGACGCGTAGTTCGCGGCCTGCGCGCGCGTCGCCCACGACCACGACAAGAGAGCGGGTTAGAATGACACATGCACGAAACGAGTCGCAATGGACTAAAGCGAAAAGAAAAACCTGTAGCGCTGTCATGTAGCTCGAGGTGATGACGTCAGAGGGCTTCGCCGCCGAGAACGTCTGCTCTAGCGCTGGCGTGACGATGCTCTAAAGCATCTGCCTTGCGCTCTCCCAGTCGGAGGTGCCGCCGCCGTCAGGCTCACGGCTAAGATTCGATGACTTCTGGGTGGAGAAGCCCGGCGGAGAAGGTGACACGCCCGACGAGCCGTGGGCATGACCAAGTGGCGTGCTCGGCTGAGGGCGAGATGGACCCTGCTCCGCGGCGTCCTCCGTCGCCTTCCTCTTCTTCCCAGACAACGGCGTGTCGCTGCCAGGCTCACTCTTCACCGTAACTCCAGACGCCTGCTCCTGCACGGCCTTTGCCGCCTGCAGTTTCTTCATCATCTCGTACACGGAAGGATCGATCCCTGTCACGCATCCACAGCAATAAACCCCTTTTTAGTACAAACCAGGTAATGGGAGATTGGGAGTCCGGGCGTGCTCGAGTAATACCTCTGGCACTAGCACTGCTAGTAGTATGAACCGCCGACGCCGGCGGCGGCTTCGCTGATGAACTGGTGATCATTGCAGCAGCAAGATTGCTCTCGGAAAGATATGTCTTGATATCGACCGCCGCGCCGTGCACACGGAGCAGCTTCTTCGCCACGCTCTTCTTGTCTCTGGTGAGTACAGGCTCAACAGTGGAGCCCCTGGAGAGGGCGCCCCAATTCACGCGGCACGGCCACGGCGTTGGCGACTTGAGGAAGAAGAAGGCCTCCTTCCACCCCTTAATCGAAAGGGGCATTCCCTTGAAGAGCGCGCCGGCGACGTCCTTGCCCCGGAAGCAGTACCACCCCCTTGAACTTGAACGCGCACAGCGTGAAGAAGTGCCGGAACACGGGGAGTGACGGGGCCACGCCGGTGAAGTGGGAAAGGACGACGAAGCCCGCCATGGGGCGCCAACCGTTGGGCGCGATCTGGCTCGGCTCGACGCCGAAGTGGGCGAGCACCTCGCAGAAGAAGCCGTGCAGCGGGACGCGCATGCCGGCCTCCAGCGCGTGTGCGTACACGCAGACGCTCCGTACTCTTTGTAGAGGTCGTCAAGGGCCCCTTGGGTTTGGAAGGACGACACGAATCGCTCGGCCACGGACCACGAGAGCGTGACGCCGCCGCCGTCCTCGTCAGTGTCGCTGCCCTCGATCTCGATGATGGAGTCGCCACGGAGAGGCGAGGAGTCCAGTAGGGGCTGCGGCCCCTCCAGTTTCTGTTGGGGTCCAGTACTCTGTAATCGTGACAGGAACTTGTAATCATTCTTAGGTGCATTAGTTAGCTTGTTCGGTGCATGAACATGTTTTGTACACGCGTAGAATCACGGGCAGAGGCGGAGACTTGCACGTCCCTGCGCTGTGACCGCGACCAGGAGGCTCACTCCGCCACGGGTTGCCTGCCGTGCTTGTCGCATGGACGTTCGCAAATGACGGCGTATCATGCAGCAACAACCTGTGGCGGGGAAGTCGGATCGAGCCGGTATAATAATCAATGAAGTGCATCTGGGAAAGCTGCGCCATTCGCAGTAAACCAACTCGCCGTGTTCTGCGTTCTATACTTTGTTCGATCTGTTCGAGTCCGTGGTGATCGCACACCACCGGGCATCGCCGGCAGCCGAGAGTTCCTAGGACGGTGAGCCACCGATCCTAACAATTTGGCATCAGAGCGAGAGTTGAGAGTTCCGGTGGATCCAGTGGTCCACCAAGAGAGCCGACGTAGAAGAAGATCGCAAGCCGCACCGCCAACCACCGTCAGACGCCATGGCGACACGTCGAGTTCCACAGGCGTGAAGGAGAGCTCGCTCATGTGGCTGATGCTTACCAGCGACAACTACACCGAGTGGGCGATGCTGATGCAGTGCAACTACGAAGCATTGGAGATCTGGGGGGTGATCGACCCGGGTACCGATCCGAAGCGTGCACAAGATCGTCAAGCCATGAGCGCGCTCTTGCGTTCTGTCCCAAAGGAGATGTGGCAGTCGTTGGGGAGGAAGAAGACGGTGAAGGAGGCGTGGGAGGCGGTGAGAACCATGCGGATTGGAGCCGATCGAGTCAAAGAGGTGAATGCCCAGAAACTCTTGAAGGAGTTCGAAAACATCCAGTTCAAGGAGGGGGAATCAGTCGATGATTTTGGGATGTGAATCACCAATCTTGTCGGAAACCTCAAGACTCTGGGAGAGACGATCGACGATGTCCGCATCGTCAAGAAGTTTTTGCGCGTGGTGCCGCCACGGTTCACCCAAGTGGTGGTGTCCATAGAGATGTTTTGTAATCTCAAGGAGTTGACAGTGGAGGAGTTGGTTGGGTGACTACGGGTGGCTGAAGAGAGGTTTGACGACAAAGTAGAACAAATCGTCGACAAGGCTGGCCGTCTTCTCCTCGCCGAGGATGACTGGCTTGAGAAACATAAGCACCGCTTCCACCCAGGGCCCAAGCAAGGTGGAGGTAAATTCGGCTCTGGGTCTTCAAAGGGCAAGGCGGCGGCGCGCCCAGACGGTGGTGCCCCGGATCAGGTCAAACTGACCTCCATGGGCACGCCAAGGAGGAAAGGCCGGTGCCGCAATTGTGGCATTTACGGTCACTGGGTGGAAGACTGCAAACGCCCGAAGAAGGAGAAGAAGGAGGCAGCACAGCCGGAGGAGAACATCGCTGTCGGCGGAGCTGAACATGGTGGCGCTCTGCTGCTGGCCACGTGCGATGTCGTGCACGAGCCGACGCAGATCGTGCATCTCATGGAGAAGGTGATTCCCATCGACGTTCCTGATGGAGTGTGGGTGCTTGACACCGGCGCTAGCAACCATATGACCGGGACTCGATCAGTGCTGACACAGCTCGATCGATCTGTTCTCGGCACCATGCGTTTTGGTGATGGCTCCCGCGTCGAAATTGAAGGGATCAGCTCAGTGGTGATTCAAGGTCGCCATCAACTATCTCACAAGGTATTAACTGACGTTTATTACATTCCTAAGTTGAGAAGTAATATAGTCAGTTTGGGGCAATTAGAAGAGAAAGGTTTCAAAGTGGTTCTGGAGAATGGCAAGATGTGTGTGTACGATCAAGGACGTGCTTTGTTGATTTCTGCTCCTAGAACCACTAACAGGCTCTAACTGTCAAGTTGAATCTGACTGAACCAATATGTCTGTTAGCAAAGTCTGAAGAGTTAGCTTGGCGTTGGCATGCTAGATACGGTCACCTGAACTTTAGAGCTCTAAGAGATCTGGGCAGTAGAGGGATGGTTACTGGTATGCCGATAGTTAACAAGGTGGAGCAGATTTGTGATGGGTGTGTTCTTGGGAAGCAGCACAGGGTTCCTTTTCCTAAAGCTTCAGGAGCAAGAGCTAGTCAGGGCTTGCAGCTAGTTCATGCAGATCTTTGTGGCCATATCACTCCTAAGACACCAGGGGGGTGCTCATATTTTCTACTAGTTGTTGATGATCATAGTAGATTTATGTGGGTGGAGATGCTAAAAAGCAAGGATCAGGCACTGGAAAGTTTTAAAAAAATCAAACAGAGAGCTGAGCTGGAATCTAACAAAAGGCTAAAAGCTTTGAGAACAGATAGGGGAGGAGAATTTACATCTCATCTATTCTCAGTCTTTTGCAATGAGCAGGGCATCAAGCACTACACTACTACACCCTATTCTCCTCAACAAAATGGGGTAGTAGAGCGTCGAAACCAAACTGTGGTAGAGATGGCCAGGTGCTTGCTAAAGGCCATGGGTGTCCCGGCAAAATTTTGGGGTGAGGCAGTTCTGACTGCGGTGTACATTTTGAATAGGTCACCAACAAAAAGTCTAGAAGGCATCACTCCATTTGAAGCTTGGTACAAAAGGAAGCCTAGTGTGAATCATCTCAGAACATTTGGCTGTATGGCATATGTGAAGCATACAGCTCCTGGTCTGAACAAGCTGTCAGACAGATCAACCAGAATGGTGTTTATTGGCTATGAGTCGGGCACCAAAGGGTACAGGCTATTTGTTAGGATCGGTGGCTCACCATCCTAGGAACTCTCGGCTGCCGGCGATGCTCGGTGGTGTGCGATCACCACGGACTCGAACAGATCGAACAAAGTATAGAACGCAGAACACGGCGAGTTGGTTTACTGCGAATGGCGCAGCTTTCCCAGATGCACTTCATTGATTATTATACCGGCTCGATCCGACTTCCCCGCCACAGGTTGTTGCTGCATGATACGCCGTCATTTGCGAACGTCCATGCGACAAGCACGGCAGGCAACCCGTGGCGGAGTGAGCCTCCTGGTTGCGGTCACGGCGCAGGGACGTGCAAGTCTCCGCCTCTGCCCGCGATTCTACCCGTGTACAAAACATGTTCATGCACCGAACAAGCTAACTAATGCACCTAAGAATGATTACAAGTTCCTGTCACGATTACAGAGTACTGGACCCCAACAATTCACCCCCTAATCGTGACACACACCGATGACACCCAGCTTCTGACGCATCTCGATAAACTTCACTCTCCCCAACGGCTTTGTCAGAACATCTGCTAACTGTCGGTCAGTGCCAATGTGTTGAACCTCAGCAACACCATTACTAACACACTCTCTGATATAATGATACCGTGTGTCTATGTGTTTGCTTCGCTCATGATATACCGGATTCTTGCTCAACTCAATTGCTGACTTACTATCCATCAGGAGCTTGAACTTCTGAACTTTTTCACATGTCAGATCTGCTATCAGCCTGCTCAACCAAACACCTTGGCATGCGGCAGCAGCTGCTGCTATATATTCAGCTTCACAGCTTGACAGTGAAACAACCCTTTGTTTCTGTGACGTCCAAGTCACCACATTTTCATTCAGAAAAAATAGGATCCCTGTAGTGCTTTTCCTCTTCTCAAGGTCACCTGCATGGTCACTATCAGAATAACCCAACAGTTTCAGGCCTGAAATGGACTTCTTTTCATACTTGCAACCATATTCAGAAGTGCCAGCTACATATCTGACAATCCTTTTAACTGCTGCCCAATGTTCAGAAGTGGGAGACTCCATGAACCTGCTCACCATCCCAACTGCAAAAGCAATGTCAGGTCTGGTGTTCACCAGATATCTCAAGCTCCCTACTATACTTCTGTATTTGGTAACATCTTTCACAAGATCAGGCTTCCCAGGGAGTAGCTTGCAATTCTGCTCCATTGGAGTGTCAGCAGGATTGCAGCCTGTCATTCCACACTGATCAACAATCTTAGTGGCATATGCTCTCTAACAGATAGTGATCTGCCCAGGACTTTGTTTTACTTCCATCCCCAAGTAGTAACTCAACATGCCAAGATCACTCATACTGAATGTTCTGCACATTTCCTTTTTGAATTCAGCAATGTTGTTTTTTGTCAGGCCCACAAATTATGAGGTCATCAACATATACACCAAGCAGCAACAGTGAACTGCCACTGCCTCTCTTGTACACTGCATGCTCCTCTTCACTCCTGACAAAACCCAACTTCTGCAATTCTTGATCTAACTTGGCATTCCAAGCCCTAGGTGCTTGTTTCAACCCATATAAGGCTTTTCTCAGCTTCAACACCTTGCTTGGATACTTGGGATTCTGAAATCCTGGTGGCTGATGGACATAGACCTCTTCTAGCAAATCTCCATTGAGGAATGCAGATTTCACATCCATGTGATGCACTTCCCAACCACCTTGAGTTGCCAGAGCCAGGATCAATCTTACTGTCTCCAGCCTAGCCACTGGAGCAAAGACCTCCTCATAGTCCACCACCTGTTTCTGAGCATACCCCTTTGCCACTAATCTTGCCTTATGTTTGACAATATTTCCCTCAGGATCCCTTTTCACCTTATAAACCCATTTCAGTCCAATTGCTCGGTGTCCCTTTGGAAGACTTGCATAGCACCAAGTATCATTCTCCTGTATGGACAGCAATTCAAACTTCATAGCATCAATCCAGCACTGTTCTTCTAGTGCCTCATCCACACCATTTGGTTCATCTGCAGCCAACATACACAAGCCACTATACTCATAGTCAAGAACTTCTTCAGTGGAGTCAAACAGCTCATTCAGAGTTCTGTATCTAGGTGTTCTTTCCTCTGAACTGCCATCCCCCTGGCTCGATGGTGTTGCTAGGTTCTGATGTGGAGTCTGCACTGATTCTGGGGAGTTTTGTGGAGATGGTGTTGCTTCATGAGGAGCCACAATACCCTGTTGCCCAACAGAAGCCTCCCCCTCCTCTTCTGTTGCTGGCTGGGCACCTGCATCAGCTGTTGTCAGATTTTCATCAGACAACTCATAATGTACGATAAAGGTTTCAGTTTCTTCAGCTGTCTCATTTCCTGCATTGGTCCAGTTCTAGGCCTGTCCTTCATCAAAAACAACATCTCTACTGACCACGAGTCGACCAGTAGTTGGATCAAATAGCCTGTACCCTTTGGTGCCCGACTCATAGCCAATAAACACCATTCTGGTTGATCTGTCTGACAGCTTGTTTAGACCAGGACCTATATGCTTCACATATGCCATATAGCCAAATGTTCTGAGATGATTCACACTAGGCTTCCTTTTGTACCAAGCTTCAAATGGAGTGATGCCTTCTAGACTTTTTGTTGGTGACCTATTCAAAATGTACACCGCAGTCAGAACTGCCTCACCCCAAAATTTTGCAGGGACACCCATGGCCTTTAGCAAGCACCTAGCCATCTCTACCACAGTTTGGTTTCGACGCTCTACTACCCCATTTTGTAGAGGAGAATAGGGTGTAGTAGTGTAGTGCTTGATGCCCTGCTCATTGCAAAAGACTGAGAATAGATGAGATGTAAATTCTCCTCCCCTATCTATTCTCAAAGCTTTTAGCCTTTTGTCAGATTCCAGCTCAGCTCTCTGTTTGATTTTTTTAAAACTTTCCAGTGCCTGATCCTTGCTTTTTAGCATCTCCACCCACATAAATCTACTGTGATCATCAACAACTAGTAGAAAATATGAGCACCCCCCTGGTGTCTTAGGAGTGATATGGCCACAAAGATCTGCATGAACTAGCTGCAAGCCCTGACTAGCTCTTGCTCCTGAAGCTTTAGGAAAAGGAACCCTGTGCTGCTTCCCAAGAACACACCCATCACAAATCTGCTCCACCTTGTTAACTATCGGCATACCAGTAACCATCCCTCTACTGCCCAGATCTCTTAGAGCTCTAAAGTTCAGGTGACCGTATCTAGCATGCCAATGCCAAGCTAACTCTTCAGACTTTGCTAACAGACATATTGGTTCAGTCAGATTCAACTTGACAGTATAGAACCTGTTAGTGGTTCTAGGAGCAGAAATCAACAAAGCACGTCCTTGATCATACACACATATCTTGCCATTCTCCAGAACCACTTTGAAACCTTTCTCTTCTAATTGCCCCAAACTGACTATATTACTTCTCAACTTAGCAATGTAATAAACGTCAGTTAATACCTTGTGAGATAGTTGATGGCGACCTTGAATCACCACTGAGCCGGTCCCTTCAATTTCGACACGGGAGCCATCACCAAAACGCACGGTGCCGCGAACAGATCGATTGAGCTGTGTCAGCGCTGATCGAGTCCCGGTCATATGGTTGCTAGCGCCGGTGTCAAGCACCCACACTCCATCAGGAACGTCGATGGGAATCACCTTCTCCATGAGATGCACGATCTGCGTCGGCTCGTGCACGACATCGCACGTGGCCAGCAGCAGAGGGCCACCATGTTCAGCTCCGCCGACAGCGATGTTCGCCTCCGACTGTGCTGCCTCCTTCTTCTCCTTCTTCGGGCGTTTGCAGTCTTCCACCCAGTGACCGTAAATGCCACAATTGCGGCACCGGCCTTTCCTCCTTGGCGTGCCCATGGAGGTCAGTTTGACCTGATCCGGGGCACCACCGTCTGGGCGCGCCGCCGCCTTGCCCTTTGAAGACCCGGAGCCAAATTTACCTCCACCTTGCTTGGGCCCTGGGTGGAAGCGGTGCTTATGTTTCTCAAGCCAGTCATCCTCGGCGAGGAGAAGACGGCCAGCCTTGTCGACGATTTGTTCTACTTTGTCGTCAAACCTCTCTTCAGCCGCCCGTAGTCGCCCAACCAACTCCTCCACTGTCAACTCCTTGAGATTACAAAACATGTCTATGGACACCACCACTTGGGTGAACCGTGGCGGCACCACGCGCAAAAACTTCTTGACGACGCGGACATCGTCGATCGTCTCTCCCAGAGTCTTGAGGTTTCCGACAAGATTGGTGATTCACATCCCAAAATCATTGACTGATTCCCCCTCCTTGAACTGGATGTTTTCGAACTCCTTCAAGAGTTTCTAGGCATTCACCTCTTTGACTCGATCGGCTCCAATCCGCATGGTTCTCACCGCCTCCCACGCCTCCTTCACCGTCTTCTTCCTCCCCAACGACTGCCACATCTCCTTTGGGACAGAACGCAAGAGCGCGCTCATGGCTTGACGATCTTGTGCACGCTTCGGATCGGTACCCGGGTCGATCACCCCCCAGATCTCCAATGCTTCGTAGTTGCACTGCATCAGCATCGCCCACTCGGTGTAGTTGTCGCTGGTAAGCATCGGCCACATGAGCGAGCTCTCCTTCACGCCGGTGGAACTCGATGTGTCGCCATGGCGTCTGACGGTGGTTGGCGGCGCGGCTTGCGATCTTCTTCTACGTCGGCTCTCTTGGTGGACCACTGGATCCACCGGAACTCTCAACTCTCGCTCTGATGCCAAATTGTTAGGATCGGTGGCTCACCGTCCTAGGAACTCTCGGCTACCGGCGATGCCCTGTGGTGTGCGATCACCACGGACTCGAATAGATCGAACAAAGTATAGAATGCAGAACACGGCGAGTTGGTTTACTGCGAATGGTGCAGCTTTCCTAGATGCACTTCATTGATTACCTGCATCCCTTCCATTTGAAGCTTGGTACAAAAGGAAGCCTAGTGTGAATCATCTCAGAACATTTGGCTGTATGGCATATGTGAAGCATACAGGTCCTGGTCTGAACAAGCTGTCAGATAGATCAACCAGAATGGTGTTTATTGGCTATGAGTCAGGCACCAAAGGGTACAGGCTATTTGATCCAACTACTGGTCGACTCGTGGTCAGTAGAGATGTTGTTTTTAATGAAGGACAGGCCTGGAACTGGACCAATGCAGGAAATGAGACAGCTGAAGAAACTGAAACCTTTATCGTACATTATGAGTTGTCTGATGAAAATCTGACAACAGCTAATGCAGGTGCCCAGCCAGCAGCAGAAGAGGAGGGGGAGGCTTCTGTTGGGCAACAGGATATTGTGGCTCCTCATGAAGCAACACCATCTCCACAAAACTCCCCAGAATCAGTGCAGACTCCACATCAGAACCTAGCAACACCATCGAGCCAGGGGGATGGTAGTTTAGAGGAAAGAACACCTAGATACAGAACTCTGAATGAGCTGTTTGACTCCACTGAAGAAGTTCTTGACTATGAGTATAGTGGCTTGTGTATGTTGGCTGCAGATGAACCAAATGGTGTGGATGAGGCACTAGAAGAACAGTGCTGGATTGATGCTATGAAGTCTGAATTGCTGTCCATACAGGAGAATGATACTTGGTGCTATGCAAGTCTTCCAAAGGGACACCGAGCAATTGGACTGAAATGGGTTTATAAGGTGAAAAGGGATCCTGAGGGAAATATTGTCAAACATAAGGCAAGATTAGTGGCAAAGGGGTATGCTCAGAAACAGGTGGTGGACTATGAGGAGGTCTTTGCTCCAGTGGCTAGGCTGGAGACAGTAAGATTGATCCTGGCTCTGGCAACTCAAGGTGGTTGGGAAGTGCATCACATGGATGTGAAATCTGCATTCCTCAATGGAGATTTGCTAGAAGAGGTCTATGTCCATCAGCCACCAGGATTTCAGAATCCCAAGTATCCAGGCAAGGTGTTGAAGCTGAGAAAAGCCCTATATGGGTTGAAACAAGCACCTAGGGCTTGGAATGCCAAGTTAGATCAAGAATTGCAGAAGTTGGGTTTTGTTAGGAGTGAAGAGGAGCATGCAGTGTACAAGAGAGGCAGTGGCAGTTCACTGTTGCTGCTTGGTGTATATGTTGATGACCTCATAATTTGTGGGCCTGACAAAAAACAACATTGCTGAATTCAAAAAGGAAATGTGCAGAACATTCAGTATGAGTGATCTTGGCATGTTGAGTTACTACTTGGGGATGGAAGTAAAACAAAGTCCTGGGCAGATCACTATCTGTTAGAGAGCATATGCCACTAAGATTGTTGATCAGTGTGGAATGACAGGCTGCAATCCTGCTGACACTCCAATGGAGCAGAATTGCAAGCTACTCCCTGGGAAGCCTAATCTTGTGAAAGATGTTACCAAATACAGAAGTATAGTAGGGAGCTTGAGATATCTCTGGTGAACACCGGACTGACATTGCTTTTTGCGGTTGGGATGGTGAGCGGAGTTCATGGAGTCTCCCACTTCCGAACATTGGGCAGCAGTTAAAAGGATTGTCAGATATGTAGCTGGCACTTCTGAATATGGTTGCAAGTATGAAAAGAAGTCCATTTCAGGCCTGAAACTGTTGGGTTATTCTGATAGTGACCATGCAGGTGACCTTGAGAAGAGGAAAAGCACTACAGGGATCCTATTTTTTCTGAATGAAAATGTGGTGACTTGGACGTCACAGAAACAAAGGGTTGTTTCACTATCAAGCTGTGAAGCTGAATATATAGCAGCAGCTGCTGCCGCATGCCAAGGTGTTTGGTTGAGCAGGCTGATAGCAGATCTGACATGTGAAAAAGTTCAGAAGTTCAAGCTCCTGATGGATAGTAAGTCAGCAATTGAGTTGAGCAAGAATCCGGTATATCATGAGTGAAGCAAACACATAGACACACGGTATCATTATATCAGAGAGTGTTTTAGTAATGGTGTTGCTGAGGTTCAACACATTGGCACTGACCGACAGTTAGCAGATGTTCTGACAAAGCCGTTGGGGAGAGTAAAGTTTATCGAGATGCATCAGAAGTTGGGTGTCATCGGTGTGTGTCACGATTAGGGGGTGAATTGTTGGGGTCCAGTACTCTGTAATCGTGACAGGAACTTGTAATCATTCTTAGGTGCATTAGTTAGCTTGTTCGGTGCATGAACATGTTTTGTACACGCGTAGAATCGTGGGCAAAGGCGGAGACTTGCATGTCCCTGCGCCGTGACCGCGACCAGGAGGCTCACTCCGCCATGGGTTGCCTGCCGTGCTTGTCGCATGGACGTTCGCAAATGATGGCGTATCATGCAGCAACAACCTGTGGCGGGGAAGTCGGATCGAGCCGGTATAATAATCAATGAAGTGCATCTGGGAAAGCTGCGCCATTCGCAGTAAACCAACTCGCCGTGTTCTGCGTTCTATACTTTGTTCGATCTGTTCGAGTCCGTGGTGATCGCACACCACCGGGCATCGCCGGCAGCCGAGAGTTCCTAGGACGGTGAGCCACCGATCCTAACAGTTTCATCAAGAAACAGAAAGGCGAGGAGCCGCCGATGATGTAGAAGGAGGAAGACGAGGAGGACGAAGACGCAGCAGGCATCGCAGCAGGCATGCAGAAGCACAAGAGAGGAGGGGATTCCAGTGATATGGAACGGAAGCAATTTATCGGCAGTAATACCGGTGCCTGGTGGGCCGAAACCTCGTCCGACGGCAGAGTGCCTCTTGGGATTAATATCTTCCTCTAGACTAGACGCATGCTCCAAATCAAGTACAATTTCCGAGTTTGGTCTCGAGATTTCTCGCTAGAAATCAAATACTCTATCCGTGTAAAAAGAATACAATTATGAAAATCGTGCTAGTAAAAAAAATCTCTTGACCAAATTTATAGTGAATAGTATTACTCTAGTAATTATGTCTCTAAATAAATTTGTTATGAAAATACATTCCATAATTAATCTAATGATACTCGTACTTATTTTATATTATAAATGTTAGTATTTTTTCATATAACTTTGGTCAAAGTTCAAATTTCTTGACTTCTTGAAATGCGACAATTACATTCTTTTTAGGACGGAGGTAGTACAAGCATCCACAAATGCGCACAAGCATGCTCCTTCAGTTTCTAAATATAGTTCCTAAATATTTGTGGTTGTTAGCTTGCGTGCCGCAAATTTAACTAGATTTATAGAAATTATTAGCAACATTTGTGTAACATCCTTGGTGTTACGCCCTAAACAAACTACTAAATCATGTCATGACCATCGTGTTTATGTGATAATGCATGCGATAAAGTGTGTAGATAAATTTCTTGTAATCTAAAATGAATAATAAAAATGTTAAAATTGATTTAATAGCTCAGGTTATGTCAAGTAGGGTTGAAAACCAATTTTTATTTAGCAAAAATATTATAGAACATGTGTGTGACACCTAAATAAAGTTTGAAGTATAAACCTTGTAGGTGACAATGCAACTTTTGCCTTCAGAAAATAATATTGCTAGCTAGTATTTCTAATAGCTTAGAAATGGAACTTGAAATCAAATCTAGCTAAAGACTTAAAAAATTTTAAAGTTTGAAAACAGTGTGACAATGCCATGTTGGTGAATTAATTTTAAAAAATTTAGCCAAAGGTCAGTGCTATGTTTTTGTTCCGTATGGTAATATGGTGTCTGCGCCTACAACACTGTTTTGGCTCTGACATGTCTGGAAGGGCTTAAAGCGCCCATCTTGTCATATCCTGACTGTACCTTCCTACAGGCGTGCAGGATATGGTCCTCGGTATTGATGTTAACTTGAGTGCCCTGCCTTATCTGCTCACGTAGTTATGAAGGAGCAGCGCGCAGACGTCGGGCGAGGCGGAGCCAGTCCCGTGACGTCGGACGAGGCGGAGCCAGCCCCCGGACTTTGGGCGAGGTGGAGCCAGCACTCGGACATCGGGCAAGACGGACCTAGCCCCCAGACGTCGGGCAAGATGTAGTCTGCCCTCAGACGTCGGGCGAGGTGGAGCCAACCCTCAGGGGTCGGATGAGACGGAGTCTGCCCTCAGACGTTGGGCGAGGCAGAGCCAGCCCTCGAGGGTCGGGCGAGATGGAGTCTGCCCTTAGACGTCGGGCGAGACAGAGATAGCCCTCGGGAGTCAGCTTGAGGCGGGGCCCATGGTCTCGGTGGACGGACGAGGAGTGACCCGATAAGCGGTGTAGTCACGCTCTCAATCGTGCGGATGAATCAATGTTGACGGTCATTAGCTCCTCCTCTTTGGGCACCCTAATATTGGTCCCCGACAGTAGCCCCCGAGCCCCGGATGATTTGAGTAGAATTACTTGGGGATTTGTTGACTCGCCAGCGGGTGCGCGTGAGCACACCCGGTGGGTGTAGCCCCTGAGCCTACGGAGGAGTAGGATACTCCTTCGAAGGGTTTTTCGAAAAGAAAGGATTCTGAGAGCCTTGGCCCTCTATTGTCGCCCACGGTGTGCCCGGAAGACGGTGATTTCTTCTTCACCGATGTCGGACCCTTCGCGTGTATGTTCGTGAGACTTGATGGTTTGTTAGTCGGATAACTCAATTGGGATCCTGGTATCCCGTTCGCGGGGATCTAGCCAGGGTCAGCCCTAGCTGAGACTCGATGATGGGCCAAGACTCCCGTGAAGCTCATGCGCCTGAGTTTTGGTAGCTCGTGGGCCCATCCTTTGTCGTAAGGGTGCCTTGGGACGGCCATCGAAACCGTTGATGGGCCAACCCTCGAACTCCTGGGCCCAGGCGGGCCGGAGGAATGCTTTTTGACCCTGTATCCCTTTTGCTAGTAAAGAGTCCTGGTCTGCCCGGGGAGGCAAAATGTTCGCCATGCCTTCGTAGGGAAAGGATAGAGATTACGGGCGCATATCCCGTGACATGACATGGTGGCGGATCGTGGCAGGCACGGAGATCCAAGCGGATGGTTGCCTTCCTCCCATCCGTCGCCCCTATAAAACCAAAGGGTTTGCCCCTAGGGTTTCATACTTTGTCTCCTTGCCTTTGCATCTACAACTTCCACCGCCAATCGCCTAAGCCTCCCGCATCCGCATCTCAGCCGTCGTCGAATTCGCATCCACCCACCCCAATCCTCCAATGGAGCCATGGTGCCGCTCTGATATCACCCTCGAGCACCTGGAGGGCCTCGTTCGCCATGGTCTTCTTTGCGCACGGACCGCCACCGAGGAGTGGCGGCTGCCCGACGATGAGGACACTCGTCACCGCTCGATGGCTACGTCGTGTCCTTCGCTCACTTCCACGAGCGGGGATTCGCCACCCCCACCCACAAGTTCCTTCGGGGATTGCTGCACTACTACAAGGTAGAGCTGCAGCACCTTAATCCCAATGGAATCCAGCACATTGTGGCGTTCGTCGCTCTGTGTGAGGGATTCCTGGGGATTAGTCTCGACTTTGACCTGTAGCGGTACTACTTCGCTGTCACCCTCCTGAAGAAGTGGGAGAAGAAGCAGGAGTTGAACGTGCCGATGGCATGCGCCGGCATTCAGCTCTGCAACAATCGGGTCAGCGAGTACCCGCCGATGCGTCTGTCGACCTCCAACAAGGGGTGGCATTCGCATTGGTTCTATGTCAAAAACGATGCACCCGCCGCCTTGCCATAGTTCACTAGGTGCCTCATCGAAGAGGTCCCAGAATCATGGAGGAAGTGGGGAGTCCCGGAAAAAGACAAGAAGAGAATCCAAGACCATCTCGCCGCCATCCGAATCCTAAAGGAGAGGGGCGTGAAGGGGTCAGGGATCATCAGCGCCTACCACACGTGGAGGGTGGCGCCGCTGATGAGGCGCGTGCTTCCCCTATACACGATGGCGGCCGGGGCGTCACTCGATGGGACGGTGCTCGCCGAGGGAGCGCTCTCCCCCTCCGAAGTGGCGCAGCACATCAAGGAGGCGATGGAGCCTCTGCGGGACAACGTCGGTGCTGTTCTCGATTTTGTGTATCCGGTGCTGGGGCACCCCCCAATGCGGTCGGAACTAGGGTACATTGTCTTCGTAAGTTTTCTTTCCTCATGCCTCCTTTTTAATTGAACTCCCGACCTCTTGATGCTGATATTGAGATAGGGGGACCAGCCGAAGAGACTCATCCTTATAGATCACCCAGTTCCACCGCCGAAGGACCCGTCCATGACGGTGGCCAACCGTGCCGCTCCGAGCAGCAGCGGAAGGCGAAGGAGGATGAGAGGAGGAAGAAGCAATAGAAGTTGTGGGCACGGGAGCGAGGGGAGGACACGGACAGTGATGATGATGACAACAAGGAAGACGATGAGGTAGTTGCCGACACCGAGTGGGATGACCTAGAGAGCGAGGATACGCTGATAGGTATCCACTTGTCCTTGTAGGGACCCTTCCCATTCCATGCAGGGTTAGGCGAGTCCATGAGGCCGGAGGAGGCAGGCCAGATATTCGGCCCATCCTCAGAACCAGCAGGAGCGGGCAGATCCACCACTGCACTTGAGGTTCCAGTCAAGGGGGTGGCCCCACCGCCGCACCTGAAGAGCCAGCAGGAGCGGACGGATCTTCCACCATGCCTGAGGTGCCGGTGGAGAGGGGTGGCTTCGCTGCCGCGCCCCAAGAGCCAACCGAGGTGGGCAGATCTGCCGCCGCGCCCGAGGTGCCGATGGAGGGGGTGGCTCCGTCGCCGTGCCCTCGGATGCAAGTGAGGCAAGTCCCTCTGCCCAAGAGCAGGGGGCGGGCTCAAAATAGCCCCACCCCGACGAGGTGGAGCAAGGACCTGGGGGTTCGTCCCCCAAACGCATCCTCCGCCCAACAACGCATGTGTAAGTCATTGACCCCTCTGTTTTTCTCTGTTCTTCTCTATTTTTAGCGTGACTTACGCCTTTTGTTTCTTGCAGCATCCTAAGACGGGGCAACTTTTTGGTCCTGGCGCCCAAGAAGAGTGTCGCCATTCAGGTGAGGCGGCGGTCGTCGGCCGATGTCGCACCCATTTCAGGCGGGAGCGACACTGGTGTTACAGCTTCGTCAGCCAGTCAGGCATCGCTCATGGTGGTGCCCGTGCCCTTGGCGGGACAAGCAGACGTAGGGGCTCAAAGGACGGCCTTGGAGGTCGCTGAAGAACCGGCGACGGAGGCGGTGCCGCTGCCGACAATGGATCAGTTGGAGCTTCCGACCGCGCTCGTGGTGCCGACCCCGGTAGGTGCGACACAGCTAGATGAGGCCCCGCCGAGGCAAGCGGAAGTTGTGGTGGCCGTGACAGGCGGTCCGTGGCCAGACGCCACTGTGGCAGCGCCCAAGGCAGCGGCGTGACCCGCACCTCCGGTGGCCCAAATGATGGCTCTCGATATGGGCCGGACGGAGGGGGACACAGCCGAGGGGTCCCCAGGCATTGTGGCGGTGGTAGAGAGGACTAGCGGGGGGTCACCCCTTGGCCCTGATGTCGGGAGGCAGCCACTCGCCCTCACGGGGCGAGCCTCTGCTCCAGTGGATAGATCGGCAAAACCCGACGTCGACAATCTTCTCGCTCGATGATGCTACCGAAAGCATAGAGTGGGAGAGTCTTAACGAGGGGATCTCGGCCGTGCTAGAAGCTCTGAACTAGGCCGGGGGGCCCTGCGCGACGTCATCATTCCCACTGGCTGGGTAGTCATTTAATCTTGCCTTTCTCCCTATTCTTTCTTCATGTATTTTTGGGTTCTAACCATCATGTTTTTTTAGTCCCTTATCGCTCGTAGCCGGGAGAAATCCTGGTTCCTTCGCGAGCAGAAGGAGAGCTGGGACCGCCTCGTCGATGAGCCCCGGTTGAGTGGAGATGTGTCCGCCCAGCTCATTGCCACCCAACAGAGGGTGGCCAAGCTGACTCCCCTGGCCAAGGAGGCGGCCAGTCTCTGACTGCAGGAGATTGAGGCCCGACAGGATGCGGAGGAGGCCGAGAAGGAGTTTGAGGAACTGTCGGCAAGGGTGCGATAGGATGAGGAGGAGGCCGCCAAAGTCCAAAAGGAGCGGGACGAGCTGCTCTAGAGGGACGCCAAGGCCTGCCAGTGGATCCTCGACCTCCTGGCCGAGGTAGAGAAGGAGCGGGAGCTCAAGCTAGGAGCCGAGGAGAGGTTCGTGGCCCTTCAGCAGAGGGTGAACCTAGATGTTGAGGCGGTTGCCCAGTGGCACAAGGAGCAAGACGAGTCGTGCTAGACCATGGAGAGGCTCCGCTCCGAGCATGGCGCGGACCACGGGGAGCATGACCAGGCCATCTGGTAGCGCGATGAGGCACAGCAGAGGATCGGCTCCCTCTAGTCCGAGCTTGGAACTGCGGTAACTCGAAGGTTGGAGGCCGAGAGCGTCTCCACTGGGCTAGCCATGGAGCTCACCGAGGCACAGAGGAGCCTTTAGGTGGAGAGCGATGAGCACGATCTCCTGTGTGCCACCCTCGGAGTGGTCTACGATGACCTGGAGGTGGCGCGGCTCGAGGGGACCTGCTCACTTACGGCCCATGCCGTAGATATCACGGCGCGGGTGTGGCTGCTCGAGAGGGAAGCTCTTTGCTCTGGGAGCACCCAAGCCTTTGCCATCGCCCGCTCTCACTACGCGAAAAGTATTGACTTGGAGACAATGAGCCTTGGCTTCACGCCTGGCTACGAAGCCTCCAAGCTAGATGAGATAGAGACAGCGGTTGATCCTCTTGCATGGGTGAAAGCTCTAGTTTGGTTTTGGTGAATTGATGAAACCCTAAGTGCTAACCTAGTTTATCAAGTGATCATAATATAGGTAGCACACTCCAAGTGGTGAAGCAAATGAAGATCATAACATGATGATGATGCCATGGTGATGATCAAGTGCTCGAACTTGGAAAGAAGAAAGAGAAAAACAAAAGGCTCAAGGCAAAGGTATAATTTGTAGGAGCCATTTTGTTTTGGTGATCAAGACACTTAGTGAGTGTGATCACATTTAGGATCGATAGCCGTACTATTAAGAGGGGTGAAACTCGTATCAGAATGCGGTTATCAAAGTGCCACTAGATGCTCTAACTCATTGCATATGCATTTAGGATCTAGTGGAGAACTAACACCCTTGAAAATGTTTGTGAAAATATGCTAACACATGTGCACAAGGTGATACACTTGGTGGTTGGCACATTTGAGCAAGGGTGAAGGAGTTATAAGTGAAATGGAGTTGGTCGCAATGATGCTGGCGTCGGTCAACTGACCGGACGCTGGGTCGCTCTACGATCGGACGCTGAAAGGCTACGTTCGGTCGAGTGGTCGGTCGGCACAGTGGTTAGGGTTAAGCATTGGACGCTGGGCTGTGTCCGATCAAGCATGACCAAACGCGTCCGGTCGGCAAAAACTGATTTTGGACCCTTACTGTAAATGACCTGACGCTGAGGGTTCAGCGTCCGGTCAGTTCTGTCGGAGCATCCGGTCAGCTTGTCGACCGTTGAGATCAAACGTTCACTGTTGAACGTAGGAGACATGTGGCCGCCATCGGGCGACCGGACGCTGAGGAGCACCGTCTGGTCAGTAGGACCAGAGCGTCCGGTCACCCCGATCAGTGCTCAGTGAAGGGGTACAACAACTCTATTTCGTGGGGGCTTCTATTTAAGCCCCATGGCCGGCTCAAGCTCTCCTTCTTGGCGATTTGCATTGACATAGCAACCTTGTGTGCTTAGCCAAAGCCCTCCCACTCATTTCCATCATAGATTAAACATCTTTGTGAGATTGGGAGAGAATCCAAGTGCATTGCTTGAGTGTTTGCATCTAGAGGCACATGGTGTTTGTGTTTCGCTGTGGATTTTGCTTGTTAGTCTTGGTGGTTGCCACCACCTAGACGGCTTGGAGCAGCAAGGATCGTCAAGCGGAGGGTGGTGATTGTCTCCGGCTCCGATCGTGGTGATTGTGAGGGGTTCTTGACCTTTCCCCGGTAGAGCGCCAAAAGGTACTCTAGTGGATTGCTCATGGCTTGTGTGATCCTCATCTTATGTTGGTTGTGTGGCACCCTATTGAGGGTTTGGTGTGTGAAGCCAATTAGCGCGTGAACCTCCAAGTGGGTGAATCGCCACAACGAGGACTAACTTGCCGGCAAGCAAGTGAACCTCGGTAAAAAATCATTGTGTTCATCATTGATTCCGAGGTGATTGGTCTTCATTGTTATTCATCCTTGTGATTGATTGGTTCCTTCATCCACACGGCGGTATAACTCTCTTGATCACTCTCTTTATGTTACCACAAACTAGTTGTCAAGCTCTTTAGTGTAGTTAGTTGTGAGAGCTTGCTTGCTTGGTTGGTGTGGCTCTTCAGTTAGCCTTTGAGAGCACACTAACATAGGGTAGTGTTATAGCTATTGTGTGATTCGATACTATCGAAACTAGAATTGCGGTAGGTGGCTTGCATTTTAAGTAGGCTAGCGCAACACTTGCTTCGCCTCATAATTGTCTAACCATTTTGTTAAGTGTTGTTGTAGAAATTTTATTAGGCTATTCACCCCCCCCCTCTAGCCATTAGGACCTTTCAGTGGGACCTGGCGGACAGAGTTGAAGACATAGTTCTCCCCACGAGGGGCTAGTTAGTCAATTAGGTTGGGTGAATTCGGATGAACGTCATTGTACACTATGGATAATTGCCGATCCTTATGTATCATAAGAATAAATTCATGACTTCATTATTTTGTTTTGTTTGATTAAATTTTTTTCCTTCCCTTTTTGTATGCGAAAAGTGAAGGCTCACGTATTCTAGCCCTTCCATTCGTTAAGACCATAGGGCCCGAGGTGTAAGGGGTGAACTTCGATCATGCTGGTGAGCAAAGACACCGTAGCCGCCAAGGCGTAGGTGTTTCCTAGTCCAACCAGACATGATCAATTATTCATTTCCATAAACCTTGCCACTAGGCTTAGCGTGAAGAAGAGGTCTGACGCAGCGACTATTTTAGAAAAGGTATACTTATACCTTTATCAGCCCCCTAGTGAGATCCAACCCTTTGCCATTGCTGGGGTCGGATGTCACTGAAAATCAAGGGGAGGATAGCGAAACTTAGGAGAATGTATCTCTTGTATTCGCACGTACCCTCCCCCTATGATCTTAGCTATTATTCTGCGACCGTGCGTTAGGTCTCCTTGCAAGTTCAACCTTCCTCAAGCCCCCGCGCATGTTGGGGATTCGGTCAAGGGTCAGCACATTTTTGTGACTATCACCCCGTCCATGGTTTTCGCAACTGGAGGGGTTGAGTTACCGTTACTTGCCTTGGTGGCATGAGTGACGTGCTCGCTGATCTCGCTAACAGGCATGTTCAAACAAAATCCGGTTCCATCGCTTGTGACGGGGTTGGCAAAGCCCTCGTGTGGCATTTTGTTGCTCCTTAACCCGCCTTCCAACAGATTCCCCCTCAGTGGGGATTCTATGGGCTCGGCTAGAGGCTAGGATCAAACGAGAAGGTTGAGATGACCTTGTCTGCTTCTAAGTGGGATGGGCACAGGCCGCTGAGGCTCATCTGCATTTTCCCCCTGGCTCTTTGTTTGACATGAGGCAGCCTCAGGCCCTCCACGAGCCAGCCTTCGAACCTCGGTCTTTCGATCTAGGATCGGGAGGCTTGAGCCCTTGAGCCCCATGGGCTTCGATAGGAGTCAACCATGTTTCATGCGTCACTCTGTCCTTAGTTTCCACAACCGGAGGGGTTGAGCTAATGACACTTGCCTCAACGGCTCGAGTGTCGCGCTCAGTGAGCTCGCTAACGGGCATGTTTGAGTGGAATCTGGGTCCGTCATCCGCTGACGGGGTCGGTAGAGCTCTCATGTGGCATTCCACTACTTCTTAACCCGCCTCTCGGCAGATGCCCGAGCCGTTCGATAGGCTCAGGTGGCTCATTGGCCTCTCCTCGATGGAGATTCCATGGGCTTGGCTCGTGGTTAGAATCGAATGAGAAAGGTCGAGATGTCCCTGTCCGCTTCTGAGCAAGGTCGGGCAAGGCCGCTAGGGCTCATCTTGGTTTTTCTCCCCTGGCTCTGTTTGACATGAGGCATCCATGAGCCCTTCGTGGGCTAGCCTTCGAACCTCGGTCGGTTGCCGCTCATATCAAATGTGACGACTACCGCTTCATGACGCGACGTGAAGTGTTGTGATGTAGCAATCGCATATGCGATGCTTGGATGTATGAGATGAATGGTTGAATGAATGATCATATAAAGAAATAGCGAAGGTCGGTAATGTTACCTTGATGGCATGAGTGACAGGTTCTGGAAGTTATTTGCTGGATATGTCCGTGCGGGGTTCGGGTCTGATGTTCGTGACAGAGCCAGCGTAACCTGCACGAGCCTCCCATTCTTCCGTATCGGTCATTCGGCAGCAGCCCAAGCCGTTCGATCGACTTAGGCAACCTGACAGCCTCTCCTTGATGGAGATTCTATAGGTATGCCCCTCCATACCCTTGCCAAGAAGGTGGAGGTTAAGGTTTGGAGTGCGGTGACAAAGATTTTGATCACGCTGGTGGGTAAAAACGTCGTAGCTGCTTGGGCGTAGGGCCCTAGCGGTCCGACCAGGTTTACTCAAAGTTTGTGCCCGCACACCTTGCCTCTAGTTTTTAAATGTAAGGAGGGGTCGGACAAAGAGAATGTCTAGCGAATAGACACTCTCGCCAGCCCCCGAGCGATGTCCGATCCCCTGCCATTGCTAGGGTCAGAGGCCCGGTATCGCAATTAATATGTAAAGTAAGTAAGTAAGGATGCTCTTCTCTCGGTGGTGGCTTGGAGCCGTTCGATCGACCTGGGCACCAGTATTACCTTGATGGTAAGAGTGATGGGTTTGCTAGATACGAGCATGATCTAGTCTGCTCCTCACTCGTTTCTCATTAGTGGCCAAGCCATCCTATCGACTCATATTACCTATTGAGACAAGTTTTTCCTATGGAAAATGTTTGCCGTATAGATATGCTCATATCAGCGCCTGAGTGAGATCCAACCCCTCACCATTCTTGGGGTTGGATGTCACTGAAAGAATCGAGGAGTTGGATAACAAAACTGATAAGAGAAAATATGCGTTTATTAAGGGTAAAAGAGACGTAGCTGCTCGATGTTCTAGGCATTGGTGAAGATTTCACCATTGATGTTCTTGAGCTTGTAGGCGCCTGGATGGAGCACCTCTGCAACTATGTATGGTCCCTCCCATGGCGGGGAGAGCTTGTGGTGGTCCTTGTTGCTCTGTATGAGGTAGAGGACTAGGTCCCCGATGTTGAAGGCTCGGCCCCGCACTCGATGGCTGTGGTACCGTCACAACGCCTGTTGGTACTTGGCTAAGCAGAGGAGGGTGATGTCGCGTGCTTTGTCCAGCTAGTGCATGGTGTCCTCGTGGGATGCCTCGGCTCCCTATTCATTGTATGCCCTGATTCTTGGCACTCCATAGTCGAGGTCAGTTGGGAGGACGGCCTCAGAACCGTAGACTATGAAGAAGGGCGTGTAGCCGATGGCTTGACTGGGGGTTGTCCTCAGGCTCTAGAGTACTAAAGGAAGTTTGGCGACCCAGTGTGCGCCAAATTTGTTCAGCCGGTTGAAGATCCTAGGCTTGAGGCCCTGTAGGACCATGCCGTTTTTGCGTTCTACCTGCCTGTTCGTCCGGGGGTGCGCTATGGAGGCCCAGTCGACGTGGATGTGATGTTCATCACAAAATCGGAGGAATTTCTTGCCAGTGAACTGCATGCCATTGTCCATGATGATGGAGTTCGGGACTCTGAAGCGATCGACGATGTCGAGGAAGAACAACACGGTCTGCTTGGATTTGATCATGGAAATCGGTCGAGCTTCTATCCACTTCATAAATTTGTCTATGGTGACAAGCAAGTGGGTGTAGCCCCTAGGCACCTTTTTGAGTGGCCCAACCAGATCGAGTCCCCAGACTGTGAACGGCTAGGTGATGGAGATCATTTGGAGTGCTTGGGCTGGTAGGCGAGTCTGTCGAGCGTAGTACTGGCACCCTTTGTAGGTGCGTATGATTTGCTCAGCATTGGCTACCACGGTAGGCCAGTAGAAGCCCTATCGGAATGCGTTTCCGACCAGGGTTCTGGGCATGGCATGGTGACCGCAGACCCCACTGTGGATATCGCTCAGCAAATGCTTCCCTTGTTCGAAGGGGATGCAGCGCTGCAGAATCTCGGTGTGGCTTCACTTGTAGAGTTCGCCCTCTACAAGAACAAAGGACTTGGCGCGACATGCGATCCATTGGGCCTCCGTCTTGTCTATTGGCAGTGTGTCACAGAGGAGGTAGTCGAGGTAGGGTGTCGTCCAGTCGACCAGAGGGTCGGGCTTTGTCGCTGGGTCCTCTTCAAGCTCCATGACTTCAGGGCAAGTTGTAGCCGACGGTTGGTTAGCCCCCAGGCTAGGATTGGACGGACCATCACCGCCTTGTTCTAACCCCTTGTAGCGAACTGAGGGTTTGTGCTGGTCGCTGGCGAAGACACCCATTGGTACCGGCTCTCGGCTGAATGTTGCTTTTTCAAGTGCGTCGGCCGCCTCGTTGAGGCGCTTAGGGATATGATTGAGCTCGAGGCCATTGAACTTGTCCTCCAACCGTTGGACTTCTCAGTAGTATGCAGTCATCTTGGTGTCGTGGTAGCTTGACTCCTTCATGACTTGGTCGATGACCAGCTGGGAATCTTCTCGAATGTCGAGGCGTCGGATGCCCAATTCGACAGCAATGCGTAGGCCGTTGATGAGCGCCTCATATTCGGCTATGTTGTTGGAGGAGGGAAAATGGAGACAGACCATGTACCTCATACGTATCCCGAGGGGCAACATGAAGACCAGCCCTGCGCCGGCGCCCTTCTTCATCAGTGATCCATCAAAGTACATTGTCTGGTACTCTTGATCGACGACCGCTGATGGCATTTGGACCTCGGTCCATTCCGCGACGAAATCAGCCAACACCTGGGACTTGATGGCTGTCTGGGAGGCATACATAATGCCCTGACCCATCAGCTCGAGTGCCCATTTCATGGTCCTTCCCGTGGTGTCCTAGCTTTGGATGACCTCACCGAGGGGGAAGGACGTCACGACCATCATCGGATGTGACTCGAAATAGTGGCATAACTTCCTCTTGGTGATGAGGACGACGTACAAAAGCTTCTAGATTTAGGGGTACTAGGTCTTTGAGTCAGATAGGACCTCGCTGATGAAGTACACATGGTGTTGTACTTTGAGGGCATGCCCCTCTTCTTCCCACTCCACTACTAGGGTGGCGCTGATCACTTGCGTGGTGGCCATAGAGTAGGAGGGGTTCTCCATCGGTAGGAGGAACCAGGATCGGGGCCTTCGTCAGAAGCCGCTTGACCATGTCAAGTGCCTCCTGAGCCTCAGACATCCATTTGAAGTGGTCGGCCTTCTTCAAAAGTTGATAAAGGGGGATACCTCATTCGCCGAGGCATGAGATGAAGAGGCTGAGTGCGGCAAGGCACCCTGCAACTCGCTGTACTCCCTTTATGTTCTGAATCGGGCCCATCCTAGTGATGGCTAAGATTTTCTTTGGTATGGCCTAGATGCCACACTCGAAAACGATGAAACCAAGTAGCATGCCCCTCGGAACCCCGAAAACGCATTTCTCAGGATTGAGTTTGATGCCATTTGCTCGGAGTTTTGCAAAAGTCTGCTCAAGATTGGCTACGAGGTGGTCAGCCCGTTTGGACTTTGACCACAATGTCATCAATGTAGGCCTCAATGGTTCGCTCGATGAGGTCCCCGAAACACTTGAGCATACAACGCTGGTATGTGGCCCCAGCGTTCTTCAGACCGAACGGCATTGTGACATAGCAGAACGATCCGAAGGTTGTGATGAAAGATGTCGCGAGCCAGTCGGACTCTTTCATCCTGATCTGATGGTACCCGGAGTACGCATCAAGGAAGCAGAGGGTTTCACACCCTGAGGTAGAGTCGACTATTTGGTCAATGCGTGGCAAAGGAACTGGATCCTTTGGGCACGCCTTGTTGAGACCTGTGTAGCCAACACACATCCTCCATTTCCCATTCTTCTTTCATACAAGGATGGGATTGGCTAACCACTCTGGATGGTATACTTCCTTGATGAATTCAGTCGCCAAAAGCTTTATGATCTCTTCACCGATGGTCCTGTGTTTCCCCTCGTCGAAGCGACGCAGGCGCTGTTTCATCAGCTTGGAGCCTGGATGGATCTCCAAGACGTGCTTGGTGACTTCCCTCGAGATGCCTGGCATGTCTGAGGGTTTCAACGCAAAGATGTCTTTGTTGGCGTAGAGGAAGTCGACGAGCGTGCTTTCCTATTTAGAGGAAAGCATGGTGCCAATGCGCACCACCTTGCCATCGGGGCTACCGAGATCTATGAGGACCTCTTTGGAGCCCTCTGCGGGCTTGAGAGACCCGGTAGACTTCTTGGGGTTAGGCACTTCTTCGGTGATCTCCTTCTTGATGGCGGTGAGCTCTCCGGAGGCAACGATTGCCGCGGTGTGATTGCAGCACTTGACCTCGCACTCATAGGTGCGCTGGAAGGAGGTGCCGATGGTGATGACGTCACCGGGGCCTAGTATCTTCAGTTTGAGGTTGGTATAGTTGGGGACGGCCATGAACTTCGCGTAGCATGGACGTCCTAGGATGACATGGTAGGTTCCAGGAAACCCGACCACCTCGAAGGTGAGGATTTATGTCCTATAATTGGACGGATCCCCGAAGGTAATAGGCAGATTGATCTACCCAAGTGGCATGGCCTGCTTTCCGGGCATGACGCCATGGAAAGGTGCTCCGGTTGGGTGGATGCGTGCCTGGTTGATGCCCATTTCATCGAGCATCTTGGCATACATGATGTTGAGGCCACTGCCTCCATCTATCAGTACTTTGGTGAGCCGCTTTGTGCCAACGATCGGGTCAACCATGAGTGGATATCTCCCCGAATGCGGGACGCTCTCTGGGTGGTCGGTCTGATCAAAAGTTATGGCAAACTCTGACCACCAAAGGTAGGCAGGTGTGGCCGGTTTGGTCGTATAGACCTCGCGGCGCATGACCTTCTGACAGTGTTTGGAGTCGTAGGCCGCCGATCCTCCGAAGATCATGAGGCAGCCATCCGGTGTTGGAAAGCCATTGTCCTTCCCCTCGATGTCATCCGTGGTGGGGTCAGGGTCCTTCCCGTGCTCTCCTTTGTTGGAGCCTCCGGACAAGAACCACCTCATGAGGCTGCAGTCCTTGTACAGATGCTTGACCAGGAAGGCATGGATTGGGCATGGCCCCTCGAGTAGTTTTTCGAAATGGTTCGGAGTGCCCTCCACGGGCTTCCGACCACCCCTACGGTCAGCGGTGGCCACGAGCGAGCCCTAGCGCCATTGCTTCTTGTTCTTCCTTTTGGCGGAACGATTGGAGGCGCCTTCGCCGGCGTCCTCATCCCGCCTTGCCTTGCCATCGAGACGATCGAAGATCGCTCCAACCGCTTCTTCTCTAGAGGCGTGGCTGGTGGCGATTCTAGAGGAGTTCCTTGGTGGTTTGAGGGCCCCTGCGTCCCAGCTTATGAACTAGAGACTCATAGGTGGTCTCGGATACGAAAGCTCCTATAACATCAGCGTCGACGACGTTAGGCAGATCGTTGCACTACCGAGAGAAGCATCGAATGTACCCACGGAGGTTTTCACCAGCCTTCTATCGGTAGTTCTTGAGGTCCCATGGGTTCCCAGGGCGCTTGTATGTGCCCTGGATGTTTCTCACAAAGATCTCCTTCAGGTCCGCCCAACTCTAGATTCCGTTGGACGGTAGGTGTTCTAACCACGCTCATGCCGAATCGGCCAAGAACAGTGGAAGGTTGTGGATAATGAAATTGTCATTATTCGCACCACCGGCTTGGTAGGCAAGCCGATAGTCTTTGAGCCATAGTCCAGGGTTTTTTTGTTTCCCTAGAGTACTTTGGGATATTGGTTGGTGGCCGGTACCTTGGCGGAAAAGCAGCATTGAGTATGTGTCGGCCGAAGGCCTGAGGCCTCGGCAGGCCGGGGCTCGGGCTTCGGTCCTCACTGCTGTCATAGCGTCTACCACGATGAGGGTGGTAGCCATGGCTGGCTCCCTCTCTTGGGTCATCGTAGGCAAGTCTATGGGCATCGAGGGTGTTGCGCGCGTCATGGTTGTGGCCAAGACGCTGACGCACCGGGACCGTGGTGCTCTACCTGCTTCCCTGTGGCTCCTGGTGGACCGACGCATCCCTACCAGGGTCCTCCAAGGGCGTGCACTGGCTGGCATCGAGTTCATGTTGCCGAGACAATGATCTTTCGGCCTGCTGTGCCGCCGCCCGCTTGAGCAGCTTGCGAATCTCGTGGTGGGCCCAACGATCCTCAGGCGTCGTGGCCTCTAGAAGACCATGGAGCAAGGCTACCACAACGGTGATGTTCTGGCTTGCCCGGGCGAAGCGAGGAAGGGCTTCACCATCGGCGATGATCCTTCGGTTCACATCGCGGGCCATGGCACGTGCGCGCCCGCCATCTTCATGGTGTTCGATTTCCCAATCGAGCTCTGCGCATTCCTGCTCGAGCTGGAGCCATGCTTCCTCTATCTCTCGATGTTGGGCTTTTAGCTGCTCCACCCACCTACGAGGTGGGGCCGCTGTCTCCCCCTCGACCTCATCGTCGAGGTTGTTCACCGGGGTAGCCTCCTCCTCGTGAATGCTTTCGATGTGTTCCTCGGAGACACCCATCATAAAACATTCATGGGAGGGATGATGGCTTCCCCTGCTGGAGTTAGAGCCAGAGAGCGACTCTGGCTCCTCTGCCAGGAGGTCATGGAAATATTCCATGACATGTTCGATTACCCCCACAAATTCGTCGTTCGTGGGAGGTGGGACCACGTGTTGTGCCACGAGGTGGCTAATGATCGCCGTGGCATTACGAATACTAAACGGAAGCATTGTCGAGGCGCTCCGTATGAGGTGTTCCAGAGAGAGGGGTTCCCCTACGGTGAGCCATGCCATGACATTGGCATTAGAGAAGGTGAGGTGGCATGGGTTCTCCCTGGACGGCTAGGGTCCCAGGAAGACGCTGAGCTGGTGCTCAAGCCTCCTGTAGTCGAGGCCGATGGAGGGGAGAGGTTGGATGGCGGTGTGAGCCAATGCCAACTCTCCTCCTACCGTGACAATGAAGTCCAGGTTCCCGAAGCACACGTGTGCGCCTGGGACCCAGCTGATATCATGGCTAGCCATCCATGGCCTAATGTTAATGTTAGAACGCGCAAAGGTCCGCTACCTGGCGCGCCAACTATCGGTGTTTCGAGTAAACACCAACGAGTAAATTTGTGTTATTACGTGTCTGACCCGGATGGTGTGCTAAATGAACACAAGGTTTATACTGGTTCAGGTAGAATGTCCCTACATCTAGTTCATGACTGCTGCTCATGTTATTAGCACCAAAAAGTTCGTAGTAGGGGTTACAAATGGGCAAGAGAGGGAAAAGGTCCCAAGTCTCTGATGGAATGGTTGAATGGGTGCTGAGAGCTTGGTTGTTGCTTAGCAATGTGTGATGTGATGCGTGGTGTGTTGAATCGATCCGTCCCCTTAGTGGGGTGTCCTGCCTTCCCTTTTATATATCAAGGGGAAGCAGGGATTATAGATGAGAGAAAGAAGAAAAACCAGAGGCAAAGGAGGTCCTTCAAAGATGTTGGGTCTTCCTTTTCCTCTGAGCGAACCCCGCTGACATGGCAGATGGTGCTAGGGGTAGCTACATGCTGGGTGCATGTCTGCTGATCCTGATAGGGCCGCGCTAGGTGTCTGTTCACTAATGATGCCATGTTCTGGCTTTGTCAGCAAGTGGTCACGTCCCATCCCGTTCCGACGATCGGCGCGACGGACCAAGGTTCTGATCCGTGACCATACGGGGAGCAGACGGTGCAGTGACCGCATTCCTGTTACTATAGATGATGCGAGTTTCCTCCTAGACCATAGTGGTTGTCGTATGCTTCCGTCAGGATCCATGCTCGAGGGCAAATGGCGGCGCCCACAACACTGTAAGACAAATGTCAATGCCTACAACACTGTTCGGGCTCTAACAAGCCTGGAATGGCTTAAAGCACCCGTCTTGTCATATCCTGATGGTACCTTCCTGTAGGCATGCAGGGTATGGTCCTCGGTATTGCTGTTGACTTGAGTGCCATACCTTATCTATGCACGTAGTTATGAAGGAGCAGCACGCAGATGTCGGGCAAGGCAGAGTCTGCTCACAGACATCGGGTGAAGCGGAGCCAGTCCCCAGACGTCGGGCGAGGCGGAGCTAGCGCCCGGACGTCAGGTGAGGCGAAGCCAGCCCCTGAACGTCGGGCGAGGCAGAGCCAGCCCTAGACGTCGGGCGAGACAGAGTCTGCCCTCAGACATCAAGCGAGGCGGAGCCAGTCCTCGGGGGTCAGGCGAGATGGAGTCTGCCCTCAAACGTCGGGCAAGGCGGAGCTAGCCCTTAGGGGTCGGGCGAGACAGAGTCTGCCCTCAGACGTCGAGTGAGGCAGAGCCAGCCCTCGGGAGTCAGCTTGAGGTGAGGCCCATGGTCTCAATGGATGGACGAGGAGTGACCCGATAACCGGTGTAGTCACGCTCTCGATCGCGCGGATGAATCAATGTTGATGGTCATTAGCTCATCCTCTTCGGGTACCCTAATATTGGTCCCCGATAGTAATTATTGTAGGAATTTTTATGGTAAATTGGTGATAGCTTTGATCCTAAAATTTTTACAGTAGCTTCATTGTATTATTATGTGCTTACTATAAATTTTGTAGCCCTAAGATAGCTTGTTTATTAGGGTAGCTAAATATCCATTAAACCTTTAATATGAATAAGAGAAGAATATTGACTTATGAAATAAAGCACTCGTTAGGGTGAGCTTGACACTTGATTTGATAGAGCTGATACTTAGCTTAGTATCTTAGTCATTAGAGCTAGCTTGTTAGTATGTCATATGTGTTCTTATTTTAAGAGTTGTTGTTGCCTAAGTACTAAGTCGTTGCATCATCATCATCGCATGCATATAGAGAACGAGTCGACGGAGATCATGACCACCAGTGAGCATGAGTTTGAGGAGATCGTCGAGGAGTACGAGGAGGAGATTCTCATGCAGGAGGAGGTCCCAGAGCTACCACTGATTGACTCAGCTGACACCGCGCCTACCTAAGGCAAGCCCTGGTGCATAACCTCTATTTTTCATATTCACCGTATATATATGTGTGTGTTGTGCATTTATGTTGCAGGAGTTTTATGGAAACCACATGCATATATATAGTGTAGGTTTGAGTAGCTTACTAGTTGACTCAGCTGACACCGCGCTTACTAGTGCAGGTTTGAGTAGCTGCTATGCTTAGGCTGTCGGTAGCGTGGGTAACCTGTCGTTACTCACAAGTAGGGAATATTATTATTATTCTCCTGATAAAATGATGGAAAGAAAATGGTGACCAGACAGGGATAAGGAATGGGATATTGGTGGGTGTAACAAGTTGTGTCCCGCGGTGAAAGCTCTAGTTTGGTTTTGGTGAATTGATGAAACCCTAAGTGCTAACCTAGTTTATCAAGTGATCATGAGATAGGTAGCACACTCCAAGTGGTGAAGCAAATGAAGATCATAGCATGATAAAGATGATGGCATGGTGATGACCAAGTGCTTCGACTTGGAAAAGAAGAAAGAGAAAAACAAAAAGCTCAAGGCAAAGGTATAATTTGTAAGAGCTATTTTGTTTTGGTGATCAAGACACTTAGAGAGTGTGATCACATTTAGGATTGATAGCCGTACTATTAAGAGGGGTGAAACTCATATCGGAATGCGGTTATCAAAGTGCCACTAGATGCTCTAACTCATTGCATATGCATTTAGGATCTAGTGAGTGCTAACATCCTTGAAAATGTTTGTGAAAATATGCTAACACATGTGCACAAGGTGATACACTTGGTGGTTGGCAAATTTGATCAAAGGTGGTGAAGTTTAGGTGCAAGGGTAAGAAAATCCACCGGTGGAGTGTCCGCCCGTGGAGTGCGGACAGTCCAACGGTACCACCGGCGCCCTAGACAGAAAAGACGGAGGTCACTGGAAGTGACCGAACGCTGGTCTCGGTTGGACCGGTGCGTTTCAGTCTCATGACCGGACGCTGGATCGCTCAGCGACCGGACGCTGGCGTGGTGCGTCCGGTCAGTGCTGACGTACGCTGACGTAGGGCGTACTGAGGAGACATTGTGTGATCAGACACTGGCTGTGTCCGATCAAGCATGACCGGACGCGTTCGGTCAGGAAAAATCGCATTTGGAACCTTACTAGAAATGGCCAGACGCTGAGGTCCAGCGTCCGGTCACTTTCTAACTAACGCGTCCGGTCAACAGATGACCGTTGAAATCTGACGAACTGTATTTGAAGCAGGGGACACGTGGCGTGAATAACGTGACCGGACGCTGAGGGCCAGCGTCCGGTCGATCGGACCGGAGCGTCCGGTCACCCCGCATTGTACCCAGTGAAGGGGTACAACGGCTCTATTTCGTGGGGGCTTCTATTTAAGCCCCATGGCTGGCTCAAGCTCACTCTCTTGGCCATTTTCATTGACATAGCAACCTTGTGAGTTTAGCCAAAGCCCTCTCACTCATTTCCATCATAGATTAAACATCTTTGGGAGATTAGGAGTGATCCAAGTGCATTGCTTGAGTGTTTGCATCTAGAGGCACTTGGTGTTCGTGTTTCGCTGCGGGATTTGCTTGTTACTCTTGGTGGTTGCCGCCACCTAGACGGCTTGGAGCAGCGAGGATCGTTGAGCGGAGGGTGATGATTGTCTCCGGCTCCGATCGTGGTGATTGTGAGGGGTTCTTGACCTTTCCCCGGCGGAGCGCCAAAAGGTACTCTAGTGGATTGCTCGTGGCTTGTGTGATCCTCATCTTGTGTTGGTTGTGCGGCACCCTATTGAGGGTTTGGCGTGTGATGCCAATTAGCGCATGAACCTCCAAGTGAGTGTATCGCCACAACGAGGAGTAACTTGCCGGCAAGCAAGTGAACCTCGGTAAAAACATCATTGTGTTCATCATTGATTCCGAGGTGATTGGTCTTCATTGTTATCCACACTTGTGATTGATTGGTTCATACATCTACACGGTGGTATAACCTTCTTGCCTACTCTTTACATTACCGCAAACTAGTTGTCAAGCTCTTTAGTGTAACTAGTTGTGAGAGCTTGTTAGTTTGGTTAGTGTGGCTCTTTAGTTAGTTTTTGAGAGCACACTAACTTAGTGTAGTGATATAGCTATTGTGTGGATATACTTCATCTAAACTAGAATTGTGGTAGGTGGCTTGCATTTTGGTAGACTAGCGCAAAACTCGCTTCGCCTCATAATTGTCTAATCCTTTTGTTAAGTGTTGTTGTAGAAATTTTATTAGGCTATTCACCCCCTCTAGCCATTAGGACCTTTTAAGTGGTATCAGAGCCGAGGCCACCGTGATTTGAGGCTTAACAACCTTCGGTGTAAGAATGGCTCAAATCAACAACACAAAGAAGTCACCCCAATTTAATGGCACAAATTATCCTTATTGGAAGTCAAAGATGACCACACATATCAAGTCAATCAATAGAAAGGTGTGGAAGGTGGTAGAAACCAAAATTGAGATTGAAGATCCGGAGAATCCCACCGTGGCCGAAGAAGTGCTTCTCCAAAACAATGATATTGCTCTAAGTGCCATTCATAATGCAATTGATGAGAGAACATTTGAGCAAATCAAGAATATTGAGATGGCTCATGAGGCTTGGAAGAAGTTGGAAGAATCATTTGAAGGCACTCAAGCCGTGAAGGGTGCAAAGGCATACATTCTCAAAGAGAAGTTTGCAAGCTTCAAGATGAAGGAGGATGAGAGTGTGCCGGAGATGTTCCATAGGCTTCAAGTGCTTGTCAATGATCTCAAAGCACTTGGAGAAGAGGTGAAGGACAAGGACTTCTCCCACAAGTTCTTGAGATGTTTGCCTTCAAGATTTGGAACATTGGTCACTATTCTAGTGAGGAGTGGTTTGGACACCATGACACCAAACCAAGTGTTGAGAGACATAATAACCAATGATACATATAGAGATGATGATGAGAAGGAAGAAAAGAGGGAGAAGAAAGATGAGAAGAAGGATGACAAGAAGAAGAGCGTGGCATTCAAGGCCACATCATCCAAGGGCAAAGCCAAGCAAGAAACATCAAGTGAAGAGGATGATTCATGGGATGATGATGATGATGATGAGAAGATGGCTCTCTTTGTCAAGAGATTTGGCAAGTTCATGGTGAAGAAGGGCTATCGTGCTAGAAGAAAGAAGTCTTCATCCAAGAATAAGGAAGAGTCAAGAAGATGCTTCAAGTGTGGAAGCAAAGATTATCTTGTTGCTCAATGTCCATACAATAGTGACAATGATGATGACAACAAGAAGAACAAGAAGAAGGACAAGAAGGAAAAGAAAGAGAAGAAGGACAAGATGGCCTTCAAGAAGAAGAAGGGTGGTTCATACGTGGTCACTTGGGATAGTGATGCTTCCTCAAGTGATGATGATGATGATAGTGATGATCACAAGACCACCAAGAAGAAGGTTCTAGCAAGCATTGCCATCAATGAAAAGCCTTCTCTCTTCGACTCTTCATCATGCTTCATGGCTAAGGCCACTAAGGTACAAACTTGTGATGATGAAAGTGATGAAGAACATGATGATGATAATGAAAATGAAAAAGAAAATGATAGTGATAGTGATGATGATGAACCTACTAAGGATGAATTAATTGACATGCTAGAAGATGCTAGAGAACACTTTGACATCAAGAGAAGTGAATACAAAAGCTTGCGTAAGGAACTAAAAGCCCTTAAGCAAGCCTTTGATGAGCTCAATGCATCTCATGAGAGGCTAGAGGAAGCCAATGAGAAGCTTGGCAAAGCTCACAAAAAGCTTGAAAAGGCTCATTCCTCTTTGCTTGATGAGCAAAATAAAAAGAAGCATGTTGATACTTGTGATGTAGGTTTAACTTGTGACATAATTGATGAATCACTATCTATGCCTATCATTGTTGCTCCTACTAACCCTTCTTATAGTACTTCCACTTCCACCTCATCTAGTGGTGATGGTCTCACTTGTGATGCCTCACTAATGGTTGAGAATGAGAATCTCAAGAAGGAGGTTAACAAGCTCACTCATACTTTGGCTAAGGCCTATGGTGGTGAGGACCGCTTGCTTATGTGCTTGGGTAGCCAAAGAGCTTCTCTCTACAAAGAGGGATTGGGCTATACCCCCAAGAAAGGCAAGGCAGCCTTTGCTCCTCACAAGGCTAGTTTTGTGAAGAACAATGGTCGGTTTTGCACTAGTTGCAAGCAAGTTGGTCATAAAGAGTAAGAATACACCAACAAAAGCAAAAATGCTAATGTATCCTTCATTAAGCTTAATTCTTCCTATATGCTTATTAAGGGTACAAATGGTGTAAAGGCTAAGTTCATTGGTAAACCATGGATGGGCTCGAAGAAGAAAGCCATTTGGGTGCCAAAGAGCCTAGTGACTAACCTTCAAGGACCCAAGCAAGTTTGGGTACCTAAAAAGAATTGATCTTCTTTTGTAGGTCAATTATAAAGTCAGAGGAAGGCATTGGGTTCTTGATAGTGGGTGCACTCAACACATGACCGGTGATGCAAGAATGTTCAACTCAATCAACACCAATGGCAATGATGGTTATGATAGTATCACATTTGGTGACAATGGCAAAGGCAAGGTCAAAGGGCTTGGTAAGATTGCAATATCCAATGACATGAGCATATCAAATGTATTGCTAGTAGAGAGCTTGAACTTTAATTTGCTATCCATGGCTTAATTGTGTGATCTTGGATTCAAATGCATATTTGGAGTAGATGATGTAGAGATCATAAGTGCAGATGGCTCTAATTTGATCTTCAAAGGCTTTAGATATGAGAATCTATACTTGGTTGATTTCAATGCTAGTGAAGCTAAATTATCTACATGCTTGTTCACTAAGTCTAGCATGGGTTGGTTATGGCATAGAAGGCTTGGTCATGTTGGAATGAAACAATTAAATAGATTGGTTAAGCATGACTTGGTTAGAGGCATGAAAGATGTTGTGTTTGAAAAGGATAAGCTTTGTAGATCTTGTCAAGCCGGAAAACAAGTTGGAAACACCCATCCTAAGAAAAGCATGATGAGCACTAGTAAAGCATTTGAGTTATTGCACATAGATTTGTTTGGGCCAACACAATACACTAGCATTGGTGGTAACAAATATGGCTTTGTGATAGTGGATGACTATACTAGATACACATGGGTATTCTTTCTAGTGGACAAAAGTGATGTGTTTGCAACATTCAAATCATTTGTCAAAGGCATTCACAATGAGTTTGAAACAACCATCAAGAGAGTTAGAAGTGACAATTGTAGTGAGTTCAAGAACACTAGAATTGATGAGTTGTGTGATGAATTTGGAATTAGACATCAATTCTCGGCCAAGTACACTCCACAATCAAATGGCCTTGTTGAGAGGAAGAATAGAACACTTATTGATATGGCAAGGTCTATGCTTAGTGAGTACAATATGAGTCAATCCTTTTGTGTCGAAGCTATCAACACAGCTTGCTATTGTAGCAACCGCCTCTATTGTCACCCGTTGAAAGAAAAGACACTCTATGACCTCTTGAATGGTAGAAAGCCCAACATTGCATATTTTTGGGTGTTTGGTTGAAAATGCTATATCTTGAAGAAAGGCACTAGATTGGGCAAGTTTGACAAGAAATGTAATGAAGGATTCCTACTTGGTTATTCCACTACAAGCAAAGCATATAGAGTTTGGAATTTGGATAGTGGTACTCTTGAGGAAGTTCATGATGTTGAATTTTATGAAACCAAGGGTTCACAAGTAGAGAATGAGAACTTGGAAGATGTTAGAGGCATTCAACTTTCAAATGCCATGAAGAACATGAATGTTGGTGAATTGAGGCCTAGACAAGTGAATGATGATGAAGATAATCAAGTGCAAGTGCTATCTAACTCAAATGTGCAAGATGATATAAATCAAGGTAGTATAAGTGGCTCTCATGATAATGAACATGATCAAGTGGCTAGTACATCATCTCAACCAAATGATCAAGCAAGTGCAAGCAATCAAGTTCCAATCCTCCAACCAATCAATGTTGCAAGAGATCATCCATTGGACACTATCATTGGTGATATTTCAAGAGGTGTACAAACAAGATCAAGATTGGCATTATTTTGTGAACACTTCTCATTTGTGTCATCCATTGAACCAAAGAAAATAGATGAAGCATTGAAGGATGTTGATTGGGTGAATGCTATGCATGAAGAATTGAATAACTTCACAAGAAATCAAGTTTGGGAATTAGTAGAGAGACCAAAGAGACACAATGTGATTGGAACCAAATGGGTCTTTAGAAACAAGCAAGATCAAGAAGGGATAGTAGTAAGGAATAAAGTAAGATCGGTAGCACAAGGCTATACACAAGTTGAAGGTCTTGACTTTGGAGAAACATATGCCCCGGTTGCTAGATTGGAAGCAATTAGAATCTTGCTAGCCTATGCTTGTGCCCACAACATCAAGCTCTATCAAATGGATGTTAAGAGTGCATTTCTCAATGGTTACATCAATGAAGAAGTATATATTGAGCAACCACCCGATTTTGAAGATGACAAGAAGCCCAACCATGTGTACAAGTTGAAGAAGGCATTGTATGGCTTGAAGCAAGCACCTAGAGCATGGTATGAGAGATTGAGGGACTTCCTACTCTCTAAGGGGTTCACAATGGGCAAGGTTGACACCACTCTTTTCATCAAGAAGATTGGAAAAGATCTATTTGTGTTGCAAATCTATGTTGATGATATCATTTTTGGATCAACCAATCAAGATTTTTGTGATGAGTTTGGAAAGATGATGGCTAATGAGTTTGAGATATCCATGATTGGAGAGTTAAGTTACTTCCTTGGTCTTCAAATCAAGCAATTGAAGAATGGTACATTTGTAAGTCAAGGCAAGTATATCAAGGACATGATCAAGAAGTTTGGCATGAGTGATAGCAAAGTCATTAGCACACCAATGGAAACCAGTGGCAACTTGGATAGTGATGCAAGTGGAAATATGGTGGATCAAAAGTTGTATCGGTCTATGATTGGAAGCCTACTCTATGTGACCGCATCAAGGCCGGATGTCATGTTTAGTGTATTCATGTGTGCAAGATTTCAATCCTCACCAAGAGAAAGTCATTTGAAGACTACAAAGAGAATATTGAGGTACTTGAAGCATACACCAAATGTTGGCTTGTGGTATCCCAAAGGAGCAAAGTTTGAGCTAGTTGGTTACTCCGACTCGGATTATGCGGGATGCAAGGTTGAAAGGAAGAGCACTTCGGGCACATGTCAATTGTTGGGAAGATCACTTGTTTCATGGTCATCAAAGAAACAAAATAGCGTTGCATTATCAACCGCCGAAGCCGAATACATATCCGCTGGTAGTTGTTGTGCACAAGTACTTTGGATGAAAGCCACTTTGAGTGATTTTGGAATCAAGTTCAAGAAAGTGCCATTGCTATGTGACAATGAGAGTGCAATCAAGTTAACCAACAACCCGGTTCAACATGCAAGAACAAAGCACATTGATGTACGCCATCATTTTATTAGAGATCACCAACAAAAAGGGGACATTTGCATTGAGAGTGTAGGCACCGAAGATCAACTTGCTGATATATTTACCAAGCCATTGGATGAGAAAAGGTTTTACAAGCTAAGGAATGAGTTGAACATATTGGATTTCTCAAATATGTGTTGATGCACTCCCCACTTATATGACATGCCTCTCCTCCGAGCAATCCAAGGTAAAAGTTGATTGGCATGGCATACATCCTTGCTAAGGATATGTTTAGTGCATCTAGTCATCTCTCCATTTTATTAGGCTCATTCATGAAAATCAAATGAATTTGATGTTTATATGGTATCACTATTGCTTCTATGCTTGACTTGATCTAGTGATAGCATATGACATGTTTGTGGGCTTGTAAACCTAGTGTTTAATCTAGAAAATGAGGTCTAAGTGTTTAACTCAACATGGTACAAGATAACCCTTATTAGGAGGTGTGAAGAAGCTTGTCCTTGGATCAAACCGAGTTAAATATCTTTGGCAAATATTCTAGTTTGAACCAAATTTGGGAATATAATCCTCACCTCATTGATTGACATTGATAATCTCAACCTATCCACCTTTTAAACCTTTATGGTCATTGATGACAAAGGGGGAGAGAAACAAAGATATAAGTGATAGGGGAGAAATAACAAAGAAATTAGTACATGAGAGAGAAACAAAAGACATTAGTGATATTAGTGTACTAACTTGGTGAAAAGACAACAAAGGGGGAGAACTTGTCATAGGAGGAGAGATACGACAAAGGAAAGGAATCATTTAAAATTTTGAGCACACAAGTAGGGGGAGCAAGCTCATGAACTTGTATGGTGCATTTGAATGTGCATTTCATATGTTTGCTTGCATGGCACAAGTTTTAAATTTCAATATCCATGCTTGTGTGGTGTATGTTAGTTGTAGGTTTGAATGATGAAATGAAAAATTAGCATGAATAGATCATCTAGTGATTTCATTCTCCTAGTATTATCAAGTGGTATCTCATGATTTCATTTCCAAGTGTTGTCTCCAATTGGTATCAAGCTAACCATGATGCTAAGGATGGTATATTGGTGCACTCCGATTGGTATCACGCTTCGAAGGTCCATCTTTTATACCTTAGCATCACTTGGTAAACATTGTCTCCTATATTTCCTATCTAAGCATATGTGCAAGCTTCAATCCAAATACTTAGCACATATGTAGGGGGAGCAATTGCTACCATATAGAGTTCATGAAACTTGTCCATATCCTTTTACACATGGTAAATATGCTTGGACAAGCAACATGGATTCAATTGAACTTTAATTCATATCTTTGTATATGGGTTGTCATCAATTACCAAAAAGGGGGAGATTGAAAGCTCTAGTTTGGTTTTGGTGAATTGATGAAACCCTAAGTGCTAACCTAGTTTATCAAGTGATCATGAGATAGGTAGCACACTCCAAGTGGTGAAGCAAATGAAGATCATAGCATGATAAAGATGATGGCATGGTGATGATCAAGTGCTTCGACTTGGAAAAGAAGAAAGAGAAAAACAAAAAGCTCAAGGCAAAGGTATAATTTGTAAGAGCTATTTTGTTTTGGTGATCAAGACACTTAGAGAGTGTGATCACATTTAGGATTGATAGCCGTACTATTAAGAGGGGTGAAACTCATATCGGAATGTGGTTATTAAAGTGCCACTAGATGCTCTAACTCATTGCATATGCATTTAGGATCTAGTGGAGTGCTAACATCCTTGAAAATGTTTGTGAAAATATGCTAACACATGTGCACAAGGTGATACACTTGGTGGTTGGCACATTTGATCAAGGGTGGTGAAGTTTAGGTGCAAGGGTAAGAAACTCCACCGGCGGAGTGTCCGCCCGTAGAGTGTGGACAGTCCGATGGTGCCACCGGCGCCCTAGACAGAAAAGACGGAGGTCACTAGAAGTGACCGAACGCTGGTCTCGGTTGGACCGGCGCGTCCGGTCAGTGGCAGCAGAGGGCGTGCGTTTCGGTCTCATGACCGGACGCTGGGTCGCTCAGCGACTGGACGCTGGTGTGGTGCGTCCGGTCAGTGCTGACGTACGCTGACGTAGGGCGTACTGAGGAGACATTGTGTGATCGGACGCTGGCTGTGTCTAGTCAAGCATGACCGGACGCGTCCAGTCGGGAAAAATCGCGTTTGGAACCTTACTAGAAACGACCGAACGCTGAGGTCCAGCGTCCGGTCACTTTTTAACTGACGTGTCCGGTCAACAGATGACCGTTGAAATCTAACGAACTGTATTTGAAGCAGGGGACACATGGCGTGAATCACGTGACCGGACGCTGAGGGCCAGCGTCCGGTCGATCGGACCGGAGCGTCCGGTCACCCCGCATTATACCCAGTGAAGGGGTACAACGGCTCTATTTCGTGGGGGCTTCTATTTAAGCCCCATAGCCAGCTCAAGCTCACTCTCTTGGCCATTTTCATTGACATAGCAACCTTGTGAGTTTAGCCAAAGCCCTCTCACTCATTTCCATCATAGATTAAACATCTTTGGGAGATTGGGAGTGATCCAAGTGCATTGCTTGAGTGTTTGCATCTAGAGGCACTTGGTGTTCGTGTTTCGCTGCGGGATTCGCTTGTTACTCTTGGTGGTTGCCGCCACCTAGATGGCTTGGAGCAGCGAGGATCGTTGAGCGGAGGGTGGTGATTGTCTCCGGCTCCGATCGTGGTGATTGTGAGGGGTTCTTGACCTTTCCCCGGCGGAGTGCCAAAAGGTACTCTAGTGGATTGCTCGTGACTTGTGTGATCCTAATCTTGTGTTGGTTGTGCGGCACCCTATTGAGGGTTTGGCGTGTGATGCCAATTAGCACATGAACCTCCAAGTGAGTGTATCGCCACAACGAGGAGTAGCTTGCCGGCAAGCAAGTGAACCTCGATAAAAACATCATTGTGTTCATCATTGATTCCGAGGTGATTGGTCTTCATTGTTATCCACACTTGTGATTGATTGGTTCATACATCTACACGGTGGTATAACCTTCTTGCCTACTCTTTACATTACCGCAAACTAGTTGTCAAGCTCTTTAGTGTAACTAGTTGTGAGAGCTTGTTAGTTTGGTTAGTGTGGCTCTTTAGTTAGTTTTTGAGAGCACACTAACTTAGTGTAGTGATATAGCTATTGTGTGGATATACTTCATCTAAACTAGAATTGTGGTAGGTGGCTTGCATTTTTGTAGGCTAGCGCAAAACTCGCTTCGCCTCATAATTATCTAATCCTTTTATTAAGTGTTGTTGTAGAAATTTTATTAGGCTATTCACCCCCCCTCTAGCCATTAGGACCTTTTACGCGGCCAATGGAGCTTAGCTTGGTTACACTGTTTTATCTGTCCGTGTCGATTGAGGACCGTCCATTGTTGTGGATGGTAGTCAGGTCACAGACTTATTATCCTGAGCACATACTTGCTTATAGGAGCGGGAAGGCTCATTGCGCTCTTGTTGTGGGTTCTAGCTCTTTCCGGACCGACTGATTGGAGGTAGGAAAAGGTGGAGGTCTAAGCACCACATTGAGTCCGGGTCTCAAGTGTGGGGGCTTGGAGTCCAAGTTTGAACAGGGACCTGGACCCCTCGATAGGGGTGAAATGGGTTGGTCTCGTTTGTGCCTGGGGTACAAGCGAGACATGTGTGTCGGGGTACCCAGCTGAGATACATTGGTTCATGAATCGCTGTTTTCGTGAGACGATACGACTTGACTATGGTCTAGCACCGTAGTAAGAACTGGAATATGAAAGATGGTAAAATGGTTCTGTTTGCTCAACCCTTGCTTGAAGGTAGAACAAGTGCTTACCTAGAAAGGTTAGCTAATAAAGTAATCATGACTGCTAGTAAAACATAACCTTAAGGACACACTATTAGTAATGCTTTTCGCAAAAAAACACAGCAAACCATATTGCCTATCATATCTTTGGGAGTCGATAAAAGTTATTCCCACTAGTCAGGTAAGTCTTGCGAGTACATTGTATACTCAGGGTTTATTTTACCTATTTGCAGGTGCAGCTTGAAGAGTTAGATCTTGTGTGGTGGATTCTTCTGGTGGGCACAGATGGATCCATATATCGTTTCCGCTAGATGATTACTACATTCCGCTGTTGAAAGGTCCTAATAGCTAGAGGGGGTTGAATAGCCTATTAAAAATTTATACAACAACACTAAGACAAATGATTAATCAATAAGATAGCGAAGCGAATTTTACGCTAGCACTCTACTTGGGGTTGCAAGCCACCTACCCTCTATTTTCTATGATTTCTAGTATATCACAACAAAGCTATGTCACTAATATACACCTAGATGATCAACCTATTGAGAATAATACAATTAAATGATACACTATCTTGTCTTAACTACCACTAACTCTATCCAAGTGAATGTATAATGAAATACAAGAGAGTGGTAGAGAGGTATACCACCATGGCAAGTGACCAATGAGTGAATACCAAGGAGACAATCAAGACACAATGATTTTTCTTCTAAGGTTCACTTGCTTGCCGGCAAGCTAGTCCCCGTTGTGGTGATTCACTCACTTGGAGGTTCACATGCTAATTGGCATCACACGCCAAACTCTCAATAGGGTGCCGCACAATCAACACAAGATGAGGATCACACAAGCCACAAGCAATTTACTAAAGTACCTTTTGGCTCTCCACCGGGAAAAGGTTAAGAACCCCTCACAATCACCACGATCGGAGCCGGAGACAATCACTAACCTCCGCTCGACGATCCTCGCTGCTCCAAGCCATCTAGGTGGCGGCAACCACCAAGAGTAACAAGCGAATCCCGCAGCGAAACACGAACACCAAGTGCCTCTAGATGCAAACACTCAAGCAATGCACTTGGATTCTCTCCCAATCTCACAAAGATGATGAATCAATGATGAAGATGAATGGGAGGGCTTTGGCTAAGCTCACAATGTTGCTATGTCAATGCAAATGGCCAAGATAGTGAGCTAAAGCCGGCCAAATAATATTTATGGACACCCCTAAACAATAGAGCCATTGGCTCAATTATTGGGCTGACCGTGGGACGACCGGACGCGCAAGTCATGTGCTCCGGACGCGTCTGGTGTGGTGACCGGACGTGTCCGGTCGCTGCCCGATCGCCATGTGTCTCTCATTGGCACCCAATGGCTATCTCTACGCACAATAATACTATGTGACCGGACGCGCTGTTAGAAATGACCGGACGCAGGAGACGCAACGTCCGGTCGAGTCCATAGAGCTGCCAGAGCCGCTCTAGGCCAACCGGACGTGTCCGATCACACTGGACTGGACGCGGGAGATGCAGCGTTCGGTTGAATCAAGAGAGCTCCTAGAGCCGCTTTGGGCTGACCGGATGTCTCCGATAACACCGGACCGGACGCTCCTAACGTCCAATGAATTATTGCGCTGAAAACCCGAGACTTGCTGGTTCACACTGGACGCGTCCGGTGTGGCGACCGGACGCGTCCGGTCGCTCTATGCAATCCTATATAGGGCTATATCACTTTGACCTAATGTTGAACAGTAACTCGTCAACGTCCGATCACTCCAATGAGCCAGAGTCCGGTCACTTTCACTTAGTCGTTCACCTCGGGTCCAAATATCGGACGCATCCGGTCCTAATTCCGGACGTGTTCGGTCACTTCTGTCTGACTACCCAAAGTCTGGATAAAATACCGGACGCGTCCGGTAGCCACACCGGACGCGTCCGGTCACTCTGTGACCAGCGCAAGTAACTTGTTTTCAACTCTATCTTCTTCACCCTTGCTCAAATGTGCCAACCACCAAGTGTATCACCTTGTGCACATGTGTTAGCATATTTTCACAAATGTTTTCAAGGGTGTTAGCACTCCACTAGATCCAAAATGCATATGCAATGAGTTAGAGCAACTAGTGGCACTTTGATAACCGCATTTCAATACGAGTTTCACTCCTCTTAATAGTACGGCTATCGATCCTAAATGTAATCACACTAACTAAGTGTCTCGATCACCAAAACGAAAAAGTTCCTATCAAGTTTTACCTTGGCCTTAAGCTTTTTATTTTTCTCTTTCTCCTTTTCCAAGTCCAAGCATTTGATCATCATCATGCCATCACCATCATCATGATTTTCACCATTGCTTCATCACTTGGAGTAGTGCTACCTATCTCATAATCACTTTGATAAACTAGGTTAGCACTTAGGGTTTCATCAATTCACCAAAACCAAACTAGAGCTTTCAGCTGTTTAATTATCGCACTCTGAACTCTGGTATTGAAATAAATAATCTTCCAAGACTCCATGTGGTATGAAATGGACTAAGTATTGTAATCTCGTACTCATTATTGGATTCTGGATGTAAAACGTATATTGCTTCGAGTTCTCCTTAGGGGTGTGCGCGACAGAACTGTTCGTTTTAGCTCACTTTTGAGGTGCTTAGTTTATAGTGCAAGACAAGCGCCTCTGAAAGTGTGTTATCTCAGACGGTTCTGCCATAATTTGTATCTTCAAATAAATTTATTATAAAAATAGGTTCAACGATCTATTTAATATTATTAATTTTATATCATAAATATTAATATTTTATATAAATTTGGTTAAAGTTATTTTTTTGTAAGCGAGAACCACATTTAATAAGGACGGAGGGAGTGCACACATGCACTTACCATATGGGGTAAGCCGGATATGAGTAGTCTAAGGCCTTGTTCGGTATGACTCTTGAGGCCTCCGGATCCTTCAAATTATTAGTGTTACACTTTGTGTTGCTGTAGCAAGAAGCCGTTTTAATTTTCAAGTCAATAAAAAATAAGGTGGAGAAGCAAATGGAGTCATGATTTCTAGCTTCACATGCTCTAGCCCCACCATACTACAACAGTGCGCGGAGTGAACAGCCTGGAGCTTCGCCAAACAGCCTCTAAACAGAAAAGAACGTATTAAGATAATATAGCAAGTCATGTTAATTAAGGTGATTTGATTTAGGAATAAAACCTCGGTGAGACATCCTGTGTGATTCCCACAATTGACTGGGGGCGAGCGAGTTTGCTCAGCTACGATTTCACCCATCCCACCTTTTGCGATTATATCTATGTTAAAATCTACTAGAGTCTAGTCTGTTTAATAGGATTTTAGAATTTTGAGATTTTTTCATCTAGATTCCAAATGGTTGTATGCAGGGGCGAAGGAAAGCCTAGGGCCACTATGGCCACGGCCCTAGGCGTTGGCCCATTTTATCTACACTGTAGCACAATGTTCCAAAGAGGCATAATTAATCCACCAAAATGAGCCAATAGAGTGGCCCTAAGTGTTGGGCCAGCCTAGCTCCGCCACTGGTGGTATGCTGCTAGACTGTGTTCATTTAATCATCCATTTAGCTGTTTAACCTAAATAATAAGTAACTGATATTGTTTATGTGAACATCGTCGGTGAGCTATCGAAGCAAAAAAAAATCCCTTCATATAGAAATGACAGCTGTATCTGATCATAGGAAAAGTCGTACAAACGAGATTTTGATCAATAACTTCTCTTACAATATGTAATCAATTGTTAAAGAAATCAATATCGTCTTAGAGCCACTTTGAACATAAATCTATTGATGTAAGTTTCATACTCTAAACTTGCACATAATTTAACCAATTGTTGATCAAACTTTGTAAAATTTCATTTCTCCTCTAGTTAAACACACCATTCTCCTAATTTATTTTGAGACACAGTACAGCTAACAATGACTTAGCTATATACATGGACCGTAGCTACGTATATACAATACTTAGAATAAGTGCACTTCTAGCTTTCTTCACAGAATAAATACACTTCTAGCATTCAAATTTTGTCCCACATTAAGTGCACATACATAGAGGTGTGAAACCACCCAGTTTAAGTCGGCAATGCAATTATTAGAGTATCTCCAAGAATTCCCAAGAATTTCTTTCCAAAATCGTAGAGTTTTCCAACTCGCCAAAAAATATTGAGAGAAATAAAAGATCATCTCCAATAATTTCCAATAACTCACTTCTAAAATATAGAAGACAATTTTACATCAGAAATCCTATATTATATCTAATATCTAAATTATCCTAACCACTTTTATATATATCTCGTGTACATTTGCATCAAGAACCTTTTGCTACTCTTTATTCTTTTTCTGCCCTTCCACTTTTAGATTGCCTGAAGTATACGGGCCTTTGATCGCTGCGGGAGAAGATACGCGTGACCTGGAGTCAGCGCATCTTTACGTGCAAGGGTTTTTTCCCACGTGCCAAAAGATTAGAAGGTGAGTTTGGAAGTTGTTGGAGATATATTGTTTTCATTCTTCCCAAAAAATCATGGATTGGAAAGGATTATTAAGTACTCTTGAAAAATGCTCTTACATGCTCCGACACCGTTTCATACGGATATGGTTTGGAAATTAGGCATTATCATATTTAATTTAATCCTGAATTTAATCTAGAAAAATAGCAATAAAAATTGAAAACCCGAGACTTACTGGCTCACACGGGACACGTCCGGTGTGGCGACCGGACGCGTCCGGTCGCTCTATTCAATCTTGTATTGGGCTATATCACTTTGACCTGACGCTGAACAGTAACTCGTCAATGTCCGGTCACTCCAATGAGCCAGAGTCCGGTCACTTTCACTTAGTCGTTCACCTCGGGTCCAAATATCGGACGCATCCGGCCCTGATTCCGGACGTGTCCGGTCACTTCTGTCTGACTACCCAAAGTCTAGATGAAATACCGGACGCGTCCGGTAGCCACACCGGATGCGTCCGGTCACTCTGTGACCAGCGCGACTAACTTGTTTTCAACTCTATCTTCTTTACCCTTGCTCAAATGTGCCAACCACCAAGTGTATCACCTTGTGCACATGTGTTAGCATATTTTCACAAATGTTTTCAAGGGTGTTAGCACTCCACTAGATCCTAAATGCATATGCAATGAGTTAGAGCATCTATGGCACTTTGATAACCGCATTTCAATACGAGTTTCACCCCTCTTAATAGTACGGCTATCGATCCTAAATGTGATTACACTCACTAAGTATCTCGATCACCAAAACGAAAAAGCTCCTATCAAGTTTTACCTTTACCTTAAGCTTTTTATTTTTCTCTTTCTTCTTTTCTAAGTCGAAGCATTTAATCATTATCATGCCATCACCATCATCATGATTTTCACCATTGCTTCATCACTTGGAGTAGTGCTACCTATCTCATAATCAGTTTGATAAACTAGGTTAGCACTTAGGGTTTCATCAATTCACCGAAACCAAACTAGAGCTTTCAGCTGTTTAATTATCGCACTCTGAACTCTGGTATTAAAATAAATAATCTTCCAAGACTCCACGTTGTATGAAATGTACTAAGTATTATAACATCGTACTCATTATTGGATTCTGAATGTAAAACATGGATTGTTTCGAGTTCTCCCCAGGGGTGTGCTCGACGGAACTGTCCGTTTTAGCTTACTTTTGAGGTGCTTAGTGTATAGTAGAAGACAAGTGCCTCTGAAAGTGTGTTATCTCAGACGGTTCTGCCACAATTTGTATCTTCAAATAAATTTATTGTGAAAATAGGTTCAATGATCTATTTAATATTATTAATTTTGTATCATAAATATTAATATTTTATATAAATTTGATCAAAGTTATTTTTTTGTAAGCGAGAACCACATTTAATAAGGACGGAGGGAGTGCACACATGCATTTACCATAATGAGTGCTTCAAATATGAATGCGAAGACTATGCGAAGAGTGCAGTCTCACTTCTCGTTCAAAAATAATATATAATTATAAAGTTTGTGCTAGTCAAACATGCTTAAGTTTAATTGAATTTATATAAATAATGTTAACAACTATGTCTCCAAATATGTTTGTTATAAGGACCTGTTCAGCATCGATCTTCATCCACACTATGGCCCCGTTCGGCTGGCTGAATTTTGGCAGAAACTGGTTGAAAAACACTGTTCTAGCTGAATTGTTGTGAGAGAAAAACACTGTTCCGGCTGAAAAAAGAAGCCGAACCAACCGGAAATGGGGTAAGCCGGATATGAGTAGTCTAAGGCCTTGTTCGGTATGACTCTTGTGGGCTCCGGATCCTTCAAATTATTAGTGTTACACTTTGTGTTGCTGTAGCAAGAAGCCGTTTTAATTTTCAAGTCAATAAAAAATAAGGTGGAGAAGCAAATGGAGTCATGATTTCTAGCTTCACATGCTCTAGCCCCGCCGTACCACAACAGTGCGTGGAGTGAACAGCCCGGAGCTTCGCCAAACAGCCTCTAAACAGAAAAGAACGTATTAAGATCATATAGCAAGTCATGTTAATTAAGGTGATTTGATTTAGGAATAAAACCTCGGTGAGACATCCTGTGTGATTCCCACAATTGACTGGGGGCGAGCGAGTTTGCTCAGCTACGATTTCACCCATCCCACCTTTTGCGATTATATCTATGTTAAAATCTACAAGAGTCTAGTCTGTTTAATAGGATTTTAGAATTTTGAGATTTTTTCATCTAGATTCCAAATGGTTGTATGCAGGGGCGGAGGAAAGCCTAGGGCCACTATGGCCACGGCCCTAGACGTTGGCCCATGTTATCTACACTGTAGCACAATGTTCCAAATAGGCCTAATTAATCTAACAAAATGAGCCCATAGAGTTGCCTTAGGTGTTGGGCCAGCCTAGCTCCGCCACTAGTTGTATGCTGCTAGACTGTGTTCATTTAATCATCCATTTAGCTGTTTAGCCTAAATAATAAGTAACTGACATTGTTTATGTGAACATCGTCGGTGAGCTATCGAAGCAAAAAAAATCCCTTCATATAGAAATGAGAGCTGTATCTGATCATAGGAAAAGTCGTACAAACGAGATTTTGATCAATAACTTCTCTTACAATATGTAATCAATTGTTAAAGAAATCAATATCGTCTTAGAGCCACTTTGAACATAAATCTATTGATGTAAGTTTCATACTCTAAACTTGCACATAATTTAACCAATTGTTGATCAAACTTTGTAAAATTTCATTTCTCCTCTAGTTAAACACACCATTCTCCTAATTTATTTTGAGACACAGTGCAGCTAACAATGACTTAGCTATATACATGGACCGTAGCTACGTATATACAATACTTAGAATAAGTGCACTTCTAGCTTTCTTCACAGAATAAATACACTTCTAGCATTCAAATTTTGTCCCACATTAAGTGCACATACATAGAGGTGTGAAACCACCCAGTTTAAGTCGGCAATGCAATTATTAGAGTATCTCCAAGAATTCCCAAGAATTTCTTTCCAAAATCGTAGAGTTTTCCAACTCGCCAAAAAATATTGAGAGAAATAAAAGATCATCTCCAATAATTTTCAATAACTCACTCCTAAAATATAGAAGATAATTTTACATCAGAAATCCTATATTATATCTAATATCTAAATTATCCTAACCACTTTTATATATATCTCGTGTACATTTGCATCAAGAATCTTTTTCTACTCTTTATTCTTTTCCTGCCCTTCCACTTTTAGATTGCCTGAAGTATACGGCCCTTTGATCGCTGCGGGAGAAGATACGCGTGACCTGGAGTCAGCGCATCTTTACGTGCAAGGGTTTTTTCCCACGTGCCAAAAGATTAGAAGGTGAGTTTGGAAGTTGTTGGAGATATATTGTTTTCATTCTTCCCAAAAAATTATGAATTGGAAAGGATTATTAGGTACTCTTGAAAATGCTCTTACATGCTCCAACACCGTTTCATACGGATATGGTTTGGAAATTAGGCATTTTCAAATTTAATTTAATCCTGAATTTAATCTAGAAAAATAGCAATAAAAATTGAAAACCCGAGACTTGCTGGTTCACACGGGACACGTCAGGTGTGGCGACCGGATGCGTCCGATCGCTCTATGCAATCTTGTATTGGGCTATATCACTTGGACCTGACGCTGAACAGTAACTCGTCAACGTCCGGTCACTCCAATGAGCTAGAGTCCGGTCACTTTCACTTAGTCGTTCACCTCGGGTCCAAATATCGGACGCATCCGGCCCTGATTTCGGACGTGTCCGGTCACTTCTGTCTGACTACCCAAAGTCTGGATGAAATACCGGACGCGTCCGGTAGCCACACCGGACGCGTCCGGTCACTCTGTGACCAGCGCGACTAACTTGTTTTCAACTCTATCTTCTTTACCCTTGCTCAAATGTGCCAACCACCAAGTGTATCACCTTGTGCACATGTGTTAGCATATTTTCACAAATGTTTTCAAGGGTGTTAGCACTCCACTAGATCCTAAATGCATATGCAATGAGTTAGAGCATCTAGTGGCACTTTGATAACCGCATTTCAATACGAGTTTCACCCCTCTTAATAGTACGGCTATCGATCCTAAATGTGATTACACTCACTAAGTGTCTCGATCACCAAAACGAAAAAGCTCCTATCAAGTTTTACCTTTACCTTAAGCTTTTTATTTTTCTCTTTCTTCTTTTCTAAGTCGAAGCATTTAATCATCATCATGCCATCACCATCATCATGATTTTCACCCTTGCTTCATCACTTGGAGTAGTGCTACCTATCTCATAATCACTTTGATAAATTAGGTTAGCACTTAGGGTTTCATCAATTCACCGAAACCAAACTAGAGCTTTCAACTGTTTAATTATCGCACTCTGAACTCTGGTATTGAAATAAATAATCTTCCAAGACTCCATGTTGTATGAAATGTACTAAGTATTGTAACATCGTACTCATTATTGGATTCTGGATGTAAAACGTGGATTGTTTCGAGTTCTCCCCGGGGTGTGCTCGACGGAACTGTCTGTTTTAGCTTACTTTTGAGGTGCTTAGTGTATAGTAGAAGACAAGTGCCTCTGAAAGTGTGTTATCTCAGACGGTTCTGCCACAATTTGTATCTTCAAATAAATTTATTGTGAAAATAGGTTCAATGATCTATTTAATATTATTAATTTTGTATCATAAATATTAATATTTTATATAAATTTGATCAAAGTTATTTTTTTTAAGCGAGAACCACATTTAATAAGGACGGAGGGAGTGCACACATGCATTTACCATAATGAGTGCTTCAAATATGAATGCGAAGACTATGCGAAGAGTGCAGTCTCACTTCTGGTTCAAAAATAATATATAATTATAAAGTTTGTGCTAGTCAAACAGGCTTAAGTTTAATTGAATTTATATAAATAATGTTAACAACTATGTCTCAAAATATGTTTGTTATAAGGACCTGTTCAGCATCGATCTTCATCCACACTATGGCCCCGTTCGGCTGGCTGAATTTTGACAGAAACTGGTTGAAAAATACTGTTCTGGCTGAATTGTTGTGAGAGAAAAACACTGTTCCGACTGAAAAAGAAGCCAAACAAACCGGATATAGGGTAAGCCGGATACGAGTAGTCCAAGGCCTTGTTCGGTATGACTCTTGTGGGCTCCGGATCCTTCAAATTATTAGTGTTACACTTTGTGTTGCTGTAGCAAGAAGCCGTTTTAATTTTCAAGTCAATAAAAAATAAGGTGGAGAAGCAAATGGAGTCATGATTTCTAGCTTCACATGCTCTAGCCCCACCATACTACAACAGTGCGTGGAGTGAACAGCCCAGAGCTTCGCCAAACAGCCTCTAAACAGAAAAGAACGTATTAAGATCATATAGCAAGTCATGTTAATTAAGGTGATTTGATTTAGGAATAAAACCTCGGTGAGACATCCTGTGTGATTCCCACAATTGACTGGGTGTGATTCCCACAATTGACTGGGGGCGAGCGAGTTTGCTCAGCTACGATTTCACCCATCCCACCTTTTGCGATTATATCTATGTTAAAATCTACTAGAGTCTAGTCTGTTTAATAGGATTTTAGAATTTTGAGATTTTTTCATCTTGATTTCAAATAAAGTGGAGAAGCAAATGGATTCTAATCTACTACAGCTTGTCCGGGAATACCGAAACATCGAGGAGGAGATCAAGCGTCGCGGAGAAGGTGGGCACGCACGCACCTCGGCCCGTGATGTGCATCGGAGGATCCTCACAGATGATGGGACTCTCCCTCACTTCGCTCGGGCAAGCCAGAACATCGCCGCAGCGACGGCCTTGCTGCACGGCCTTCCGGAGGCCACGACGTCCGAGGATCGCCGCGCCCGTCGAGAAATTCGCATGTTGCTCGAGCGTGCGGCGGCGCAGCAGGCGGAAAGCTCATTGTCTCGACGACGTGGACCCGACACCAGCCAGCGCACGCCCTCGGTACGTCCCGCCAAGGACGCGTCCGTTCACCAGACGCCGCCAGGCAACAGGCAGCGCTCCGCTATCTCGGTACATCAACGCCTCGGCCACAACCGTGACATGCGCAGCACCATCGACGCCCGCAGGCGCACCCACGGCGACGAAAGAGAAGAAGCCCGTCGCGGCTATCGTCCTCGACGCGGCGGACGCTACGACAGCGGCGATGACCGGAGCCCGAGTCCCAGCGTGCCAGGCCCTCGGGCCTTCAGCCGACACATCCTCAACGATGCGTTCTCCCCGAGGTACCGACCACCCACCAATATCCTAAAATATTCTGGAGAATCGAACCCCGGGCTTTGGCTCGAAGACTATCGGCTTGCCTACCAAGCCGGTGGTGTGAGTGATGACAATTTCATTATTCGCAATCTCCCGCTATTCTTGGCCGATTCGGCACGAGCGTGGTTGGAGCACCTACCGTCCAATGCCATTCAGAGTTGGGCGGATCTCAAGGAGATCTTTGTGGGTAACTTCCAGGGCACGTATAAACGCCCTGGAAACCCATGGGACCTCAAGAACTGCCGCAAGAAGGCCGATGAAACCCTCCGCGGGTACATTCGGCGCTTCTCCCAGCAATGCAACGAGCTCCCTAACGTTGCCGACGCCGACGTAATAGGAGCCTTCCTATCCGGGACAACCTGCGAATCCCTCGTCCACAAGCTGGGACGCAAGGGCCCGCGGACCACCAAGGAACTCCTGGACATCGCCACCAGCCACGCCTCAGGAGAGGAGGCGGTCGGAGCCGTCTTTGACCGCACCGACGGCAAGGCAAGGCGGGACGAGGCCACTGACGAAGGCACCTCCGACCGTCCCACCAAGAGAAAGAATAAGAAGCAACGGCGCGACAACTCGCTCGTGGCCGCCGCCGACCGTAAAGGTGGATGGAAGCCCACGGAAGGCACCCCGAACCACTTTGAAAAAATGCTCGAGGGACCATGCCCGAACCACGCTTTCCCGGCCAAACATCTATACAAGGAATGTGGCCTCATGCGCAAATACTTGTCCGGGGGCCTCAACAAAGGGGAGCAGGGGAAGGAACCTGCCCCTAGGACAGACGACGTCGAGGAGAAGGAGACACCTTCCCGACTCCAAACGGTGCCCTCATGATCTTTGGAGGATCAGCGGCCTACGACTCAAAACGCCGTCAAAAGGTCGCACGCCGTGAGGTCTATACGGCCGAACCGACCACGCCTGCCTTCCTCCGATGGTCAGAATCCGCCATAACCTTCGACCGGGCCGACCACCCGGGCGCCGTCCCACACCCGGGAAGGTACCCGCTTGTCGTTGACCCGATTGTCGGCCCAAAATGGCTCACAAAGGTACTGATGTACGGAGGCAGCGGCCTCAACATCATGTACGCCAAAACGCTCGACGAGATGGGCATCGATCGAACGAACCTCCGTCCCATCCGAGCACCTTTCCATGGCGTCATACCTGGTAGGCAGGCCATGCCACTAGGACAAATCGATCTGCCCGTCACTTTCGGGCATCGGTCCAATTACAGGACTGAGACCCTCACCTTCGATGTAGTAGGGTTCCCTCCAACTTTTCACGCCATCCTAGGACGACCGTGTTACGCGAAGTTCATGGCCGTCCCCAACTATACGTACCTTAAGCTGAAGATGCCGGGCCCCCGCGGGGTCATCACCATCGACACCTCCTTCCAGCACGCTTACGAGTGCGAAGTTGAATGCTGTGATCACGCCTCCGCAGTCATCGCCACCAAAGAACCCGCCACCCTTAGGGAGGAGGTTGCCAAAAAAATGCCCGACGCCAAAACAACAACCGGGTCGTTCAAACCAGCAGAGGGCTCCAAGGAGGTCCACGTGGACCCCAGCAGCTCCGAGGCTAAGAGGGTACGTATTGGTACTTCGCTCTCTTCCGAATAGGAAAGCGCGCTCGTCGACTTCCTCCGCGATAACAAAGACATCTTTGCGTGGAAACCCTCGGATATGCCAGGCATCCCGAGGGAGGTCGCCGAGCATGCTTTAAAAATCCACCTAGACTCCAAGCCGGTAAAACAGCGCCTGCGCCGCTTCGACGAAGAAAAACGCAGGGCCATCGGCGAAAAGATAGCAAAACTATTGACCGCTGGGTTCATCAGGGAAGTATACCACCCAGAATGGCTAGCAAATCCCCTTCTTGTACGAAAGAAGAACGGGAAATGGAGGATGTGTGTTGACTACACAGGCCTCAACAAGGCATGCCCAAAGGATCCATTTCCTTTACCACGCATTGACCAAACCCTCTGCTTCCTTGACGCATACTCCGGCTACCACCAGATCACGATGAAAGAGTCCGACCAGCTCGCGACGTCTTTTATCACCCCCTTCGGATCGTTCTGCTACGTTTCAATGTCGTTCGGTCTGAAGAACGTTGGGACAACTTACCAGTGCTGTATGCTCAACTACTTTGGGGACCTCATCGAGCGGACCGTTGAGGCCTACGTCGACGACATCGTTGTTAAATCCAAGCGGGCTGAACACCTTGTCGCCGACCTTGAACAAACCTTTGCGAAACTCCGGGCAAACAGCATCAAACTCAATCCCGAAAAGTGTGTTTTTAGGGTCCCAAGGGGCATGCTGCTCGGCTTTATTGTCTCCGAACGCGGCATCGAAGCCAACCCGGAGAAAATCTCAGCCATCACAAAAATGGGCCCAATCCAAAACATAAAGGGGGTTCTGCGAATCACAGGATGCCTTGCCGCCCTCAGCCAATTCATTTCGTGCCTCGGCGAACGAGGACTTCCCCTTTATCGACTCCTTAAGAAATTCGACCACTTTGAGTGGACACCCGAGGCTTAGGAGGCGCTTGACATGGTTAAACAATTTCTAAATAAACCGCCGGTCCTAGTCCCTCCGTGCAACGGAGAATCCCTCCTGCTGTATATATCGGCCACCACGCAAGTGGTCAGCTCCTCCTTAGTGGTAGAGCGAGAGGAAGAGGGGCACGCCTTCATGGTACAGCGACCTGTGTACTTCATCAGTGAGGTGCTATCCAACTCCAAAACCCGTTACCCCCAAATCCAGAAACTCCTCTACACCGTCCTCGTCACCAAGAGAAAGCAACGCGATTACTTCGAGTCGCACCCTGTGACAGTTGTGACGTCTTTCCCCCTCGGCGAGATCGTCCGCAGCCAGGATGCTACGGGAAGAACCGCAAAGTGGGCGCTCGAGCTAATGGATCAGGGCATTACTTATGCCCCCCAAACAGCGATTAAATCCCAGGTGATGGCTGACTTTATCGCAGAGTGGACCGAGGTCCAGATGCCACCAACAATCGCCAGTCAAGAGTACTGGACGATGTACTTCGACGGATCACTGATGAAGAAGGGCACCGGCGCGGGACTTGTCTTCGTATCTCCCCTCGGGGTCCGCATGAGGTACATGGTTCGGCTCCATTTTCCCACATCAAACAATATCGCAGAGTACGAAGCACTTATCAACGGCCTACGAATCGCTATCGAGCTAGGCATCCGACGTCTCAACGTCAGAGGCTACTCCCAGCTGGTCGTCAACCAGGTCATGAAGGAGTCAAGCTGCCACAACGCCAAGATGGAGGCATACTGCCAAGAAGTCCGACAGCCTCGAGCTCAATCACATCCCAAGGCGCCTCAACGAAGCAGCCGACACGCATGCGAAAGCAGCATTCGGCCGAGACCCAGTCCCGGCAGGCATCTTCGCCAGTGATCAACACAAACCCTCGGTACGCTAGGCGGGGTCGGAACAAGCCGGCAATGGCCCATCTAGTCTGACCCCCACGGCCAATCCGCCAACTGCTCGGCCCGACCCCGAGGTCATGGAGCTTGAAGAGGACCCAGCGGCATAGTCTGACCCTCCCGACGACTGAAGAACGCTTTACCTCGACTACCTCCTCCACGACATACTACTGGAAGACAAGACGGAAGCCCGACGGCTCGCACGACGCGCCAAGTCCTTCGTTCTTGTAGAAGGCGAACTCTACAAACGGAGTCACATCGGGATTCTGCAACTCTGTATCCCTGGCGAACAGGGAAAACTCCTGCTGGGCGACATCCACGGTGGAATCTGCGGTCATCATGCTGCACCAAGAACCTTGGTTGGGAATGCATTCTGATAAGGCTTCTACTGGCCCACCGTAGTAGCCGATGCCGAGCAAATTGTACGCACCTGCGAAGGGTGTTAGTACTACGCTCGGCATACTCACCTCCCGGCCCAGGCACTCCAGATGATGCCCATCACATGGCCCTTCGCGGTCTGGGGGCTCGACCTGGTTGGACCACTCAAAAAGGTGCCCGGGGGCTTCACCCACCTCCTTGTCACCGTAGACAAGTTTACAAAATGGATTGAAGCTCGACCAATATCCACGATCAAATCCGAGCAAGCTGTGTTATTCTTCCTCGACATCATCCATCGCTTTGGAGTACCAAACTCCATCATCACAGACAACGGCACGCAGTTCACCGGCAGGAAATTCATTCGATTCTGCGATGAACAACACATCCGGATCGATTGGGCGGCCATCGCGCACCCCCGGACGAATGGGCAGGTCGAGCGCACAAACGGCATCTCATGCAAGGCCTTAAGCCAAGAATTTTCAACCGACTGAACAAGTTCGGCGCGCGCTGGCTCGCTGAGCTTCCGGCCGTACTCTGGAGCCTGAGGACAACTCCTAGCCAAGCCACTGGCTACACACCCTTCTTCATGGTCTACGGTTCTGAGGCCATTCTCCTAATGGACCTTGACTATGGAGCACCAAGAATCAGAGCATACAACGAATAGGGGGCCGAGGCATCCCACCAAGACGCCATGGACCAGCTAGATGAAACCCGCGACATCGCCCTCCTCCGTTCAGCTAAGTACCAGCAGGCGTTGCGACGGTACCACAGCCGACGGGTACGGGGTTGATCCTTTAACGTCGGGGACCTCGTCCTCCGCCTTGTGCAGAGCAACAAGGACCGCCACAAACTCTCTCCGCCCTGGGAGGGGCCCTACGTCATCGTAGAAGTACTTCGCTCGGGCGCCTATAGGTTGAAAACCATAAACGGCGAGGTCTTCAACAACGCCTGGAACATTGAGCAGCTACGTCGTTTTTACCCTTAAATAAACGCATACTCCTCCTTATCAGTTTTTGTCATTACAAAACCTCGATCCTTAGTGACTTCCGACCCCTGCAAAACACGAGGGGTCAGACCTCACTCGGGGGATGACATAAGTAATACAAGTAGTACGCTTGCAAAAACTTCCTGTGTTATATTTACGAACATTCTCTAAGTTTTTCGATTCTTCTCGTAAACAAGTCATAAGGACTAAGATTTCAGGAATAAATTCTTACTATAACTGGTAGGGTTGCGTGAGACCCACGCCCTAGTGGCTGCAACCTCTTTGCTCACCAGCGTGATCAGAATTATTTCACCCGCACTCCTAGTTTCTTACGGCTTAAACCATGGGAAGGGTCGGAGGGCACAAAAACCTTTTTTACAAAAAGAGGAAGCTAAAGGGCCGTCTGCCGTAACAAAAGATGAAAATTTGTTCATTTTTTGCATAAATTCACCACTTACAAAGTGATTTCATCACAAAAAGGACTAACATACTTGTGAATTCAGAGGACTATTTACTCGGGGGCTTCCCCACAAAATTATTCAATTACAGTCTCTACCTAGCTTTACTACAAGTACTACTGCGGCCGCCGCGCCACGCTCTCCATCGGCAACGCCCGGGGCATGTGCACGGGCCAGTTCGTCTACTACGGCCACCGCGCCATGCTCTCCATCGGCGACGTCATGCCGCTCCTTGGGGTCCTCGAAGGCACCATCACCTACAATGTCGAGCTCCACGCCGGTAACTGTGGTGCCCCTCCACCGGGGCATCCGGGGACTACGCCATCATCATCAGCCGCAACCCCGACAACGGCGCCCGAACGGGAGGCGCCTCCCGCTGCGGGGAGGCCGCAACGAACGACTGCAAGGCTGACGATGTACGGCACCCTCCAGTACTCCTCCTCTTTCGGCGGCAGTGAGCTCTTCCCAGCAAAGGTGGCCCACACCACCTCATCTACGTTGGATGACCTCCAGCTCGACATCACACTCCGGATTCATGAGTGGATCAGTGAGTTTCCCTCTCTCTCTGGCATTACCCTTCCTCACTCAGGAACCGCCACAACGCACAGACGTATCCGGCGGAAAGGAAGAAGGAGAGGTAGCGGGCTCACAGGCAGAATAAGAGATGGGGTGAGAGCTCCCCTCCCCCTCCCTATTTAAAGAGGAGGAGCTGCAGCCAAGGAAAGGTGAAAGGTTGGGACGAAACACTCTCTCCCTTCTCCTACTTAAATGCGAAATCAATGCTGATAGACCCCTGAGGGGACGCGTCGGAACTGATGGGACGCACCCCGATCGACGAGGCGCCCCCCGGTCAAACGGGATACTGCCTAGGTATGGCCCGCCACTGACCCGCTCGGGACGCAGCAATTAAGGCGCCCACATGGGCAGATGACCCTTCGCCTCCCCATGCAGGACCACAAAACGATCCGCCGACAGGACCTCTGTGAAGGGGAGCAAACGATGAACGAATGTCCAAAGAAAGATAAGCATCTCTGCCTTCTTACTTTACGCGTTAAAATTCATTACCGAGCTTCCAACCTCGTCAAACGGTAGGGACACAAACATCACTCGGGGACTATCGAGGATGTCTACCAGTCTAGACATCCTCCTCACCCGACCCCTCCATACACATGAAACCAGGGGCACGAAATACGGGCATAAAACTTTGAATAAAACTAGACGAACTAGCAGACCCTATGCCTCGGTAGCTACGGTGTGTCTGTTCACCAGAAAAATCATACTCAACGCCCCCCGCATCTCCGGCTTCGACATCTGCCTTCTCAAGAAGGGTTTGGAGGGGCCCGCCTATAGAATCTCCCACAAAGGAGAAGCTGTCAGGTGGCCCAAGTCGATCGGACGGCTCAGACCGCCACTAAGATACGAAAAAACAAAGAATAGCGATTCTTATGCAGGTTACTCCAAACCTCGTCACAAACATCAGGGCCTGAACCCATCTAGTAGGAGCTTTTCTACCACTCATGCTACCAAGGTAACAATACCGACCCCGCCTTTATTTCGATTAAATTATGCATTCAAACATTACATATGCAAAACGTTGCATCCCAACACTTCGTGTCGCGTCACGAAACGGTCGTCGCCTCATTCGATATAGGTGACAGCAGGCCGAGGTTCGAAGGCCGGCCCGCGAAGGGCTTGAGGCCGCCTCATACTGAACAGAGCCAGGGAGAAATAACTAAGACGAGCCCCAGCGGCCTTGCCCGACCCCGCTCAGAAACGAACAGGGACGTCTCAACCTTTTCTCGTTCGATTCTAACCCCGAGCCAAACCCACATAATCTCCATCGAGGAGAGGCCATCGGGCCACCTGAGCCTATCGAACGGCTCGGGTATCTGCCGGGAGGCGGGTTAAGAAGTTGTGGAGTGCCACCAGAGGGCTCTGCCGACCCCATCAGCAAATGATGGACCCGGATTACACATGAACGTACCCGTTAGCGAGCTCATTGAGCGCGATACTCGAGCCGTCGAGGCAAGTGTCGTTTACTCAGCCCCTCCGATTGCGAAAATCAAGGACGGGGTAACACGCAAATTACGGCCGACCCCTATCAGACCCTGACAAGGCCCGGGGGCTCGAGCCGCTCAATACAGGGACACAGGTTCGAAGGCCCTACCTTGCCGAGCCCATAGAGTCCCCATTTGGGGAATTCTGTTGGAAGACAGGGCGGGGAATATTGCAATGCCATCCAAGGACTTCGCCGACCCTGTCACAAAAACCACGGAATGGGATTCCATCCAAACGTTCTGGTCTCCAGTAACACCCGACCCTAGCAAATGCAAGGGGTTGGACCTTACTTGGGGGCTGGTTAAGGTACGGCTACCTCCCTTTCTTTTTTCGAAACAATCTCCTCGCATCAAGACCAGCGGCAAGATTCGGGGGAACAGATTGGTAAGATCGCAAAAAATCAAACAAAACGAAATTACGAAGCAAAATCACAAAACTGCGTCCATACTCGAAAATAACGACACTTGTTCACATATTACATATAAGTTGTGCTCAAAATTATTCGACTAACTACTCCTGCGAAGGGAGAACCATTTCTTTCAGATTATCCGCCAGGTTTTTCACAAGCGGAGCCACCATCTTCTCAATTGCCTCCAGCTCATCATCCTCATAGGTAGGCAGGAAACCTTCGCTCATCACCTTCAGGTTGATCTCCTTCTCGTAATGAGCATGGGCGACGGTGAAGGCCTGGGTGATCCCGGCGTGAAAAGCAATCTCCTCAAGCTGGCCCACCCGAGCCATGATACCTGCGGCACGAGCTACGAGCGGGCTGGTCTCCACCGGCTCCACCACCTTCAGGGCATCAAGGACCACCCCGACCGTAGCTTGTAGAAGATCATGACTGTCGCTCTCAGTCTGAAGGGTCCTTCGTACATGGGCAAGCTCCTTTTCCAGCTTGACAGAGACGTTTTCGGCGCTCAACCTTCGGCTCACCGCGTCACCGAGAACCGCCCGGAGGGAGTGGACCACCTTGATGTCCTCGTCCACCTTCTGCTGAAGGGCCATGGCCCTACTCTCGACCTTCCGTCTGAGGTCCCGCTCCATCTCCAGCTCCTTCAGGACCTCGCCGGCCTTCTCATTAGCCGCGGCATTCCTCTGCAGCAGCTCGTCTCGCTCCTTTCAGAGCCTGGCGATCTCCTCCTCATCCAGCTTTGACCTCATCGACAAATCCTCAAACATCCCGTGGGCCTCCTCCGTGTCCTCACACGCCTGGGCCTCCCTCTCCTGGGCGGCAGCAAGCTGTGCGGCCATGTCTGCTCGCAGCCGGGCCTCCTCAGAAAGGCGATCCCACTCTGCCTTCTACTCGTGGAGGAATCGGGATTTATTCTGGCTACGAGCAATAAGAGTCTAAAGAGGAAGAAGACTGGTATCAGAAATACGAAAACACAAAAACATGCGAAGAAAGAAGAAAACCAAGCGAGTACCTAGATAGTAGGAACAACGATTTCACGTAGGGCTCCTCTGGCCTGCTCCAGGGCATCCAGCATGGTCGAAATCCCGACATCAAGACCCTCCCGCTCCATGCTCTCGGCATGATCATCGAGCGAGAAAAGAGCCGACGTCGGATCCTAGGCGGCCATCCACTAGAGCGGCGGCTCCCCCCGCACGGGGGAGCGGCTTCCTCCTGACAAAGGGGCCGAGGCGGCTCCCTCCTGACCCTATGTGGCACCACCGCCACGCTCGAGGACCCTCCAACCGGACCCTCCTCCACCTAGGTCGCTTCAAGCGTCATGGGCGGATCCACCTGGGCCTCTGGTGGCATGGACTGCACTGTGCCCTCAAGCACCACCGTGGCGGCGTCCAGCTGAGCCTGGCTATGCTCGGCAACCACCAAGGGCGCGGGTGCCACCACAGGCGCCGTCAGATCGGCCAACGTAGCCCCAACATCAGCACCGCTACTGCCCGAAACAGGGGCAACGCCGGGCAGCGCCATCCGTCCCGCCTGAATGGCGAGGCTCTTTTTGGGCGCTAGCCCCAGGGGGTGACCCGTCCGCAAGAACCTACACAAAGGTAATAGCCATTAGGTCAAATAGAAATGGAAAAAGGATGAAAACAGGGGAATCAACAGCTTACACTGACGCCCTCGGCCGGCGGAAGCGTTTTGGGGATGGATCCCTAGATCCCTACCCCGACTCGTCTGGGCGGGACCGTTTCAAGCCTGCCCCCTGCTCCAAGGCAGGGGGGCTCGTCTCCCTCACCTCATGGGGCGTGGCACCAGAGCCGCTCCCCTCCATCACCTCATGGGGTGCGGCACCAGAGCCGCTCCCCTCCATCATCTCCTGGGGCACGGCACCAGCGCCGCCCCTCTCGACTATCACCTTGGGGTCGGCAGAGGTAGACCCACTTTCCTCCATCCACCGATCCTCGGCCAGCACGCCGTGCGAAGCGGCGGACTCTTCGGCCTCCACTGACCTCATTGACTCACTTCCCTCCACGTGGAATGGGAAGGGTCCCTGTATGGATGGGTGGGCACTTGACAGCGTGTCCTCATCCTCCTGGACGCCCCAATTCATGTCGATGACTACCTCGTTGTCATCATCATCGTCGTCGTCGTCATCATCACTGCTCACGTCCTCTCCCCGATCCCGTGCTTCCTGCTTCAGTCGTCTCTCCTTCTTCATCTGCTTCCTTGCCTTCTTGTCCCGCTCAGCAGCGAGGCAATTCGCCACCGCCACGGCCTTGTCCTTTGGCAGCGGAACCGGACTATCTTTGAAGACTAGCCCCCTCGGCTGGTCCCAACGTCGCAAAAGCAAGTATCAAAAAAGATGAAGATTCAGGAAAAAGAAAGAGCACGGGAGAAGAAGGCTTACGAATTCAAAGAACCCAGGTTCTGGCCGCGTTGGGGGATGTCCGGGCACCGGATACACAATGTCGAGGACGCCGCCTTTGGAATCCTTCATTGGCTCCGTCGCCTCCTTAATGCGCTGCGCCACTTCCGAGAAAGGGAGCGCCTCGTCAACAAGCATCGTCCCCTCGAACGATATCCTGGGCATCATCCGGTGCAGGGGAAGCATGCGCATCATCAGCGGTGCCACCCTCCTCGCATGATAGGCACTGATAATTCCCATCCCCTTTATGCCCTGTTCCTTCAGAGCTTGGAGGGCAGAAAGAAGGTCGGAAAGGTGTTTCTTGTCTTTGGACTGGACGCCCCAAGCCCACGACCCCGGAGCTTCTTCGATATGGCGCCCGGTGTACCTCAGCAGGGTGGCACTCACGTCATCCCTGACATAAAACCACTGCGAGTGCCATCCCTTGTTAGACGTCGCCAGACGCATAAACGGGTAACCCCTCAACCGGGTATGGCGCAGATGAACACTGGCGCATCCCATTGGCATGCTCACATCCTTCCCCCCAATCTTCCTCTTCGACAAACTAACGGTAAAAAAATACCGCCACAGATCAAAATGGGGATCGATCCCCAGGAAACCCTCACACAGGGCAACAAACGTCGCCATATATTGAACCCCGTTGGGAGTAAGATGCTGCAGCTCCACCTCATAGTAATCCAGCAGCCCCCGAAGGAATCTATGCGCGGGTACTACAAATCCCCGCTCATGAAAGATGGAGAAAGATACGACATACCCTTCGGGCGGCGCCGGCTCACCCTCGTCACCAGGTATCAGCCACTCCTGGACGGCGGACAATGGATGGAGAAGGCCACGGCGGACGAGGCCCTCCAAACACCGAGAGGTGATGCTAGATCTACCCCACAACTCCATTAAAGCGATTGGGGAGAAGGTGGGCGCAAGCTCGACGGCGGCTATAGGAAAGGCGCAAGCTTGACGGCGGCTGCAACACGGACGCAAGCCGGTCGACGGTGGCGGTGCGAGCGCAGGAGGCTGGGGCGATTGGCGGTAGATGTCTCAGACGCAAAGGCAAGGGGGCGAAATATAGAACCTTGGGGGCGAACCCCATGGTTTTATAGGGGCGACGGGCACGAGAAGGGCAACCATCTGCCTCGATCTCCGGGCCTGCCACGCGCACCGCCGCATCACGTCGCGGGACACGCGCCCGCAGTCCCTATCCTTTCCCACCAAAAATCACGGTGGACGGTTCCCCTTCCCCAAGCGAATCCGGACTCTCTTCCCACCTGGGGAAGGCAGGTCACAAAGATTTTTTCTATTTGGCTCACCTAGGGCCCAGAAGCTCGGCGGCCGGCCCAATTGAGGGCGGGTCCGCGAACGATCCGAAATCAAGGGCTCAAGCATTACTGGGGTCTCGATCCATGGTCAAGCCCCAGTTAGGTCAGCCCTGAATGAGATCCCTGCGAACGGGATACCACGACCCCCGCGAAAAAATATCCAGTTGACGAAAAAACTAAGTCCTTCAGCCATACCCGCGAAGGGCCCGATACAACCCCCCAGACGGTTCTATCTGAATCACCTGGAGGCTCGGGGGCTACACCCATCGAGTGCGCTCGTGCGCACCTTCTGGCAAAATGACTCCAACGAAATCGAAAACACCCTCTAGGCAGTTCTATCCGAATCACCTGGACGCTCGGGGGCTACTGTCGGGGACCTAATACCAGGGTACCCCAGAAGGTAGAACCAATAACCATTGAACATTAAAAATTTCTGGACGGACAAGGGCGCCGCTTTGTTCCTTGCCTGAATGATGAAAGTTAGGTTCCGTCTCGCCCGATGCCTTTGGGCCAGCCCCGCCTCGCCCGAGGGCAAAGGGCTGGCCTCCGTCTCGCCCGACGCCTTTGGGCCAGCCCCACCTCGCCCGAGGGCAAAGTGCTAGCCTCCATCTCGCCCGACACCTTTGGGCTAGCCTCGCCTCGCCCGAGGGCAGAGGGCTGGCCTCCGTTCTGCCCGATGCCTTCGGGACAGCTCTGCCTCACCCGAGGGCTGAAGGCTAGTCTCTGCCTCGCCTGAGGGCTGAGGGATACACTCCGCCTCGCTCGACCCCTGAGGGGTGGGCTCAGTCACGCCCAAGGGATAAGGACTGGGCTCCGCCTCGCCCAACGACCGAGGACGAACCTCGCCCCGTTCGATGTCCAAAGGCTGGTTTTATCTTACCAGATAACTTCTCTCCCGTTCCCTCATGATGATGAGTACAGAGCAAGACAAGATGTCCGGGTCAACCACGGCTTCAAGGACCATACCCTGCGCCCTGGTAGGAAAGGTACTGCTAGGGAACGACTGGATAGGTGCTTTAGACCCTCCCGGGCGCTGCAGAGCCCAAAAGGTATTGCAGGCGCATACTCCTCGCCCTATAGAGTTGTAGGCGCCGCCTTCAGCTCTGGGACACGGAACCCGATGAAGATACACGATAACCACTACACTCCAAAAAAGGATTTATGATCTCCACGAATGACGGACATGCCGTCACCACATTATGGACCCAAGGGAGCGGTGCCCGCTTCCCGACCCCTCGGGTCCACCAAATCAAAGGACCTTGCCCACAGCGCTACTCCGGACCTCGACTCCGCGTCCCTCCGACAGAGACTCATAGGAGCCAGAAGGCGTGCGGAGCAAGGCTGGGCGAGGTTCATAAGTCAAAACCACTGTACTCCAGCCCATACCCTGCGCAGGGCACTATTCTGTAACCATCCTGACATTCTACAGAAGCATCGACAGTATTATAGGCGCTTATCATCCTTTTGCACTCATCAGAATGGGTAGCGAGGCTGGGTAGAAATGAGCCACAAGGTTAGGTAGAGCACGGATCCTAAGCCCTGACCCTTGTAAAGCCGTCCCCTTCATCTATAAAAGGGGATGCGCTTCCTCCAGCAGAGGAGGACCGAAACAACGCAACACACACATATAGTCAAGCTGCTACCAAGCTCTTGGCTTCCTTTCGACCCTTCCATCAGAGACTTGGGACATGTCTCTCTCTCGATCGTTTGTATCCCCTACTACGAACCATTCACGGTGCTAATAACACGAGCAGCAACAAACTGGACGTAGGGATATTTAGCCCGAACCAGTATAAATCTTATGTCCTTTAGCGCACCATCTGAGCCTAACGCGCATTACTATAAATTTACTTGTCGGTGCTTGTACGAAACACCGACACTCTTCTTCCTCACTTCAGCACGCCCAAAATAGAGCAGGAGCTCTCTCTCTCCCTCCATTGTTGACCTCAAGCCCTAAACAAATTCATTGATTTCCCCATCAATCCTTTAGGAAAAAGGCTCCAAAACTCAATTAGAGAGCAGCTTTATTGATTTCCCAACTCTAAAGAGCACTTGGTTTACGTTTTGGCCGGCGGTTGTGTTTGTTACTCTTGTAGCTTGGCTCCTAGCTAATTAGCACATCGCCCGTAGAGCTTGCTAACTTGTGTGGAAACCTCGGAAGGTTTGTAACCATTTCTTGAAGCTAGTAAACTCACCCCTCATCTCAAGAGTTAAGTCTCTTGGCTTGAGAACGGGGAAGGGTTGGAAAGCCCTAAGCCTTAGTGGCTAACCTCAACAACGTGAAGGTAGGCAGCCGAACCACGGGATAAATCATTGTGTCACTTCTGCTTGATTTACATTACTTGCATGACATATTGTGGTTGAGGTGATTTCTAGGGTTTCTAGTTGATCTACTTGTGTGTGGTGTTTCTACTACTTCTAGCTCTTGATCTGTGATTATCATACCTGTAATAAGCTAGAAATTTTCTCCGATCTAAGTTTTCATTCACGGATTTTGAACTGTGACTTAAAGTTGTCTGCAGGTGCGGCAGTGCCGCTGCTCTGGCCCGGCAGTGCCGCAGTCCGACAGTGCTGCCCTCTAGAGCGGCAGTGCCGCAGAGTGAATTTGATAAAAGTTTAAGTATTTGTTTTGACAGGCCTATTCACCCCATCTAGGCTAACCAGAGATCCTACACAAACACTCCTAAGACTTTGTCTCAAAAGCCAGAAACGAAACAAGCAGTATTCATTCGTCCGGGGTAAAACATTTTTAAATTTATATATAAAAGTATTGATTTATACTATGCAATAAATGTTAGTGTATTATTAATTATGAAATATAAATGTATAATTAACTTATTTGAATATATAAATATCAATATTATTTTTGTATTATCAAATTTGAAAGAGTTTAATTTCTAAAAAAAAGCACAATAGATACTTCCTCCTGTTTAAAATAAGTATCCATCTCACATTTTAAAGAGTTAGGAAATCTCATGTTTAACTAAATTTATAGAAAATTATATCAATATCTATATTGATAAATATGTTTATATTATGAAAATATATGATATGATTTACCTAATAATATTCGTATTTAATATAGTTTTGGTATATATTTAGTGAAATTTAAAAAAACTTGACTTTTTAAAATACGAGATGTGTACTTATTTTGGGAGTGAAAGAGTATTTGTTTATTAATTATTTTTAGAAGTGAGGAAGTATTCTAGCTTCAATAAATCAGCCTGTTCGCTGATTGGTTTCTGTGTTGATAAGCCCGGCTGATACTGATTTGTTGTGAGAGAAAAATACTGTAGCATGACTGATAAGTTTTAGCTGAAATCAATAAACGAACAGGCTGAATAGGTCCATTCTCCTGAGAGTAAGTAGAATAGTAGGGTGTAAGTCTGCTAAATCCTAAGGTAAAGAAAAGATAAAAGGAGAAAGAGCAGAAGTGAACTCTATACAAGGGGGATCACCTGCTGTACTAGTGCTCTGAGAGCACCTAGCAGCCAGGCGTTGGGACCCAACACGGCTCGGTCTAGAGAACCTCGCCACGTCCGCTGTTCCTCTTCGTTCCTGCAGCTTGGTCGCCATTCGTCCATCTAATCGGCGTTACACCTTCGAGTCGAGCGAGAACGCGAAGCGCCTCGCCGATCGTCGCTCCCCACCAACACCAACCTCGGCCACCTGCGCAAGTGCACCATGCCTTCCTCCTCCACCTCCCATTCCTCGTCCTCCGTCCAAATCGATGATCCCAACCCGGCGAGCGCCCCGGACACCACCGCCGACTCCAGCGACCGCGACAATGACGGCGGTGGTGGTGGAAACGGGCGCTCGTGGTCCGCGACGGAGCGCGTTGCCTCGTACCTCCGGAGCCAGAAATCGGTCCACGCCCTCTGCGAGAAGCTCGGCGTCAACACCAAGGCGTTCACCCCGATCTCCGCCGGCGACCGACGCGCGTGCTCGCCTCCACCCGCGGGCTCCGTCTGCGTGTACGCGGACGCGCTGGAGGCCGGGATGCGCGTCCCGCTCGACCCCTTCTTCTGCGAGGTGCTCTCGCACTTCGGCGTCGCCCCGAGCCAGCTCGCGCCCAACTGCTGGCGTATCTTGGCGGCATTCCTCGCGCTCTCCCGCGCCGCCGGCGTGCAGCCGCCGTCGGTGCCCGTGTTCCTGCACTTCTTCTCGCTGCGCATGCTGAAGGTTAAGGGCCTCTACTGTTTCGCGCCGAAGGACACAGCCGGTGTGCTCTTCACGGGGCTGCCGGATAAAATCAAGGGATGGAAAGGGGGCTTTTTCTTCCTGAAGTCGTCGGCGCCGTGGCCGTGCCCCGTGCTCTGGGGCGAGCCGACCAAGAAATCCACTGATGATCCTGTGCTCACCAAAGAGGAGAAGAGCGCGGTGGCGAAGCTGCTGCGTGCGCGCGGCGCCGCGCCGATTGATGTCCTGCTCCTGACTTACCTCAGCGAGGGCGATTCGGCCGCGGCAACGATGACCGCTCGTGCGCCAAAACCACCTACACCATCGCCTTTAGATCGTACTACTGGTGGCAAAGGTAAAATGTCGTACACCATCCTTTGAGCTTTGAGCTTGACTACCGGTGGAGCAAATGACTCACTGCTGTGTCACTGTGAGCTAGGAATGGATCCATCAACCTATGCCATGATGCAGAACATGCGGGCAGAGAAGGCGGCCGCCGAGGCGGCGGCAGCAGCGACGGTCGCTGCGAAGAGTTATCCCGGCTGCAGCGCCCCGCCGGGCTGGACACCGTCGTTCGGGAAGAAGAGGGCGGCGGAGGACAACACAAAGGAGGCCACTGGTCACGGGTCGGCTTCTGTCGCGCCCGGCTTCTGTACGCGCCAAAAACGAAAGCTGCAGCACGCACCGGACAGACATGACGGCGACACGATCGAGTGGGAGGCGGCGCAGCAGCTTCTGCAGGGCGTCGTCACGCCGGCGCGGGAGCGCGCATTCTTGGTGGCGGATCCCTTCTCCGTCATCGCGACAAGCTACGTCGCAACGCTCCAGGTCCGATCCTGAATCCTGATAGCATATATGGCGGCGCATCGCGGCATGCGTGCACGTACTAATGTCGCTCGTGGCGTCGGCGCGCAATGCAGGCGGCGAACTACGCGACGTTCTCGTTGGATCACGCGCTGAAGCTCCAGGAGGAGCTGGAGAAAGCCAAGGCCGAGCTCGCCGAGGTGAAGAAGGCGACTGCGGCCGAGGTGACGAGCGCCAAGGCGGCGGCAGTGCAGGAGTTCTTGGGCTCCGAGGAGCACGAGCGCCGGCTGGTGGAGGAGGCGCTCAAGGGGTACGAGCGGGGCATGGAGGACATGAAGCGCGTCGTGCTGCGGCTCCGCCCTGACGTCGACGCGGCTCAGCTATTCGTGCCTCCTGGCGGGTTTCAGTAGCTGTGCCGTTTGGACGAACTAATTGCAGTGGAACTTCTGTAAATTTGTAGGGTAGCTAGCAGCTCCCTGCAGGATTCGCTCGTCTTTTGGATCCGCCTTGACATGCTGATGATCTGTTTTGAACCAAATGTCCGTTCAGTAGGTTGACTTCCAAACGGTGTGGCTCTGTAGCTATACTAGCTGCTCTTGATGAATCCTTTTGTTGTCAAAATTGTGCTGTACGATGAGCACCGACTGCTGCTTCTCCTAAATACCCGGTCTATGTTTGTGCTATGTTAAGCTTCTCAAACTTTGACCATGTTAACACAGTAGAAGATATGTATATTTTATGCTGAATTTAGTGGAACTAAGTTGATGTCGCTAAAATACCCAACAAAAGCAGACTGCGTTTTAGAACAAATGTGGTAGATCGTTGTCTTCTCTTTTATTTCTACGTGATTCCTTCAATCTGTTTCTATCTGAACTCCAAGATGAAGCAGATCGTTGTCTTCTCTTCTATTTCTTGTCCTTCAGTGAAAGGCTAAGAATGCAGGGATAATTATGTTTTTTCAGTCTCTTATAAGTTGACTACAGTCAACTGTGGGATATAAAGGTTGAAATTTGCCCCCAAAAATGCTATGTATGGGATATTCGATTTTGTGATGGCAAATCAGAGATAGGAAGAATTTTGCTGTGGCATGTGGGCAACTTCCTGTTCTGCAATGAAGAAACATCAGAAACAAACAACGATGCCAACACATGAAATACTTTAATTTGGGAATTGGGAGGCAAATACCATCCCCATTTGACAACTAGCTGAATGGCGGACAGATTCATCACAATTTTCTCAGGTTACAGGCTTACGGCTTGCGAGCTGAGAAGATTTATATGCCATCCCCATTTGATAACTAGCTGATGCCGGACAGATTCATCACAATTTTCTCAGGTTACAGGCTTAATATATTCACCCCGTTCGCTGGTTGGTGCTGGTGCTGGTTTAGGTTGGCTGATGCTGATTTTTTGTGAGAGAAAAATACTGTTGGCTGGTTGAATAAGCCTAGCTGAAACCAACAAACGAACAGGGTGATTGGTAGAAAGATCATTAATCCTTTCCTACTGTCACTGACGCCACCTGCGCGTTCAAAAATCTTGCTCCAGCAGCTCTCTCATCCAATCCCAATTAATTGGTGATCACCAAAAAATCACCCCAACCCCTCCGGTCATATAAGCTACTAAAACGTTTTTTTCCTAAAGCAAGTCCTCCCGTACTTCGGCGTCGCCCTGAGCCAGCTGTCGCCCAACTGCTGGCGCATCTTGGCGGCCTTCCTCGCGCTCTCCCGCGCCGCCGGCGTGCAGCTGCCGTCGGTCCCCGTGTTCCTGCACTACTTCGCGCTGCGCGTGCTGAGGGCCTGTACTGCTTCTCGCCGAAGGACGCCTTCGGCATGCTGTTCACGGGGCTGCCGGATAAAATCAAGAGATGGGAGGAGGGCTTTTTCTTCCTCAAGTCGTCGACGCAGTGGCCGTGCCCCGTGCTCTAGGGCAAGTCGACCAAGAAATCCACTGCTGATGCGGTGCTCACCAATGAGGAGAAGAGCGCGGTGGCGAAGCTGCTGAGCGTGCATGGCGCCGCGCCAATTGATGTCCTGATTTACCTCAGCGAGGGCGATTTGGCCGCGGCAAGGATGACCCCACGTGCGCCAAAACCACCTATACCATCGCCTTACTATCGCGGGGGATATTTAAATTTTTACCATCGTAACGGACGGCGCTTCCTCAAATAGCAGCTTTAGATTTAACGCTACGCTTTTAACAGCAGAGAGAGAAAAACGATACATATTTACCGCTGTCCAGCTCGGATCCAAATCAGCAGGCTCAGATAAAAAGACATCCCCTGCCCCTGGCGTCTTTATCCTCCACGCGTGGCCCGGCCCACTCCACTCTCCCTCCCTCCCCCGTCTTTCTCTGCTCCGTGCAACGCCCGCCCGTCACCGTCGCCGCCGCCGTGTAAACCGTCGCCCGCCCCCCACCTCTAGCTATGTCACAGTCGCCCCCGAGCACTTTTGCGATGGAGTAAAGGTATGTGCCTCGCTTGAGCCCCTATCCATGGTGCGCATTGCAATTGTGTTTTTGATATTAGGGTTAGGGTTCGTCGATCTGATTTGATTTTTCTCCATCTGTGCTTCGTAGGCAGCTTATGTAGTACTACTCCTTACAAAGGATTCTAGCGGGTGCCCCATTTGGTAAGTTCAATTTTTGACCGTGACCGGAAATGGTAGACTTGTTTAGAATCGTGCCGTGTAGGATATTGTTCTAACTCATTGGTTGTTTTGTTGTTGATTCATTCTCGCCGTAATTGATCCACCGCAATACGCGTTTAGATTAGTTGTTAAGGTTGGTAAATATGTCACTGATGGGGAGTATGGGCTAGTACAAATGGTCGAGCAAGAGCATGAGTTGTGGTTGGATAGAACTGGGCAGTATATTCTGGAGAAATTTTATGATGAGATGGCCACAAAGATAATCTGGGGGCCATCACAAACACTATCAGTTTGGGTAGTTAACACTGACAGTGGTTCTGAATGGAAAGTGAGAAGGGATGAGCATTTTCAGCAAATAGTAAAGGACAGATGGGGACAAAGGGTTGCTTTTCTTGTAGTTGACGTTGTCAGTAAACATGCATACTCTAGTAATGATAGTTCTACGCGTAGATGTGCATCTAGTGTCACTACTGGTGAAGGCAGTGGAATTCCTGGAAATGTAGGAGGCAGTGGTTATAATGTACCTAAGAATGCACAGGGCACTGGTGATACATGTAGTTCGCCACCTCCATCTGTGCCTGCTGATATACCAGAGCCAGTGTGAAAGGACCTAGGATGCCACCTAGAGGGGGGTGAATAGGCGTTTTTGAAAATTAACACCTTTAAATGTGGAAACAGTTAGAAAAGGGAGTTTCCAAAATGAAAACTCCAAATAAAGAGTAATACCACCCCCTCACAAGTTAGCCACAGAATAAACAAGGTATAAAGAATATATCTAGAAGCTACAACCCTGCAATACAAAGTTAGAACAGAGAATAAATATTTTCAGCACAGGTAGGGAATACCGGACGTGTCCGGTATACACGATTTCTGCAGAACAGCCCCAAACTTGCTCCTTTCGATTTCTATCTTCAAGCCACACTGTAGGTACCTACTAGAGATGACAATATACACAGAGAACCTGCACAAGAGCTGGAGCAACACAAATATCAAATGAAATACGAATTGAGACACGATATTTGTTTTACCGAAGTTCGGACTCGTTTGAGTCCTACTCTCCGTTGAGGGGGCTGCGGGCGACCCAGCGAAGGTCAGCCCTAGAGGGTACCACGAAGGTCACTCTAGCTAGAGTCTTTTCCTACTCCTTTTCGTCCGTCCACTAGTTGATTCCGAGGCGGCGGAATCAACCGTTACAAACTTTCCGAGGCACACCACAATCTCTCGGGTGCTCTCTGACGATGCCTAGCCGTCTAGGACCGAACAGTCCAAGAGTAACAAATGCAAATCACAATATTGACAATATGCACAAGTGCTTAAGTGGTTGGATTCCTCTCTTTTTGAATTTCACTCAACCCACAATTTGATTTGGCAAATTTGATGAATCACTCAGTAAGAGAGGGTTGGGAGAGTTGGCAAGGCTCAAAAACGTATATGTGTATCAGCAGAATCAGCAGCCTCCAATGGTGGAGGTTTGGGGGTATTTATAGCCCCCTTAGAAAAACTAGCCGTTTTATAGCCGTTCGGTATGGTATGACTTAAACTGCTCCAACGATAACTAAGTTATAGTGATGTTGTGAGGCGTCGGAACTCCCGATGAATGTCGGAACTTCCGACCGTCGAAACTCCCGACTCACGTCGGAACTCCCGACCCTCAGCACATTTGAAAAACATGGTAACTGAGTTAAAGTATGTGAGGTGACGGAACTCCCGACCCTCAAGGCATTTGAAAACTAGCCGTTGACCTTTGGTCGTCCATACCATACACGTCCGGTATGAATACCAGACACGTCTGGTATGACCAGGACAGTGAACACTCCAAGTCAGTTAAGCACGAGATGTCGGAACTCCGACCATTGCCGGAACTCCCGACCATCGGAACTTCCGACTCACGTCGGAACTCTCGACGAAACAACCCGAGAACAACAAGAATTTTATCATGGCTGGGCACATACCGGACACGTCCAGTATTGCCAGACCAGCAAAAAATCAGTTAGTTCTTTTGCCTCTCAAACACTCAAAACTCACAAGGGTTGGCATGAGCACTTATGAATGATTATCAATCAACATGATGCATCCCTCTTAATAGTACGACATTCCTATTAACTCAAATTTTAAAAGTATAACGAATTTAAACCTTTTGAGTTGATCTCTTTCAACCGAAGCCGTGTATTCCAATCTTCATCAAGTGAGGGTGCCAACATGTTGATATTGATCTTTTCACTTGAGCATAGCCATCTTGAGCACGTGACTTGATTCCATTCATCAAATTTGAATAATCCCAAATGTATCAAGTCACTTCCATCAAACACTCCAATAGTGATTTGATCCTCCACATTAACATGACCATCATAGCAACACAAGATGTGACTCCAATAGTGATTTGATCCTCCACCTTAACTAAATGCAAGTAGTTCCTTCTTCACCCTAGCTAGGTTCTTCGGCCGCCAAGCCATCGCTTGCCCTTCACCCTTGCTTAGTACCTCGAAGCCTTTCCTTGCTATCTTCACCATCTCAAGCCATCAAGTCACATCTTGTGTTGAACCATCCATTCATTTGTATTGTTATCTTTTTCATTTCAATTTAACAAGCTTCAAATATGAGACCATTCCATATACGATCCCTCATGTCTCATTAATTAATTCTTACTAGCTTGCTTTCACATAGTATATGAAAATCCCATAATAAATAAGCCTTTTGTATGAATTACATTTGCATTGTTGTCTTGTGCTTGAACTAGATTGTTTATACAACAACACATCATTTTGGCTTTCATTAAGTACCTGTGAGATAACCTATTACCTATCCACACTTAGCAAACGGGTTAGACCTTTAATCACGTTGTCATTCAATCATCCAAAACCCACTAAAAGGCTAGATGCACTTTCAATCTCCCCCTTTTTGGTGATTGATGACAACTTGATTAAAGCTTACAAAAAGATATAAACATTTAAGCTTTTGGGTTCAATGATTTATGAGAGGCTCCCCCTTAATATGTGCTTATGATTAGAATTCACAAAATGACCTCAAATGTCAATTTGCACATACTAAAACATATAGGAGACTCCCCCTAAATCATTGCATCCGTGGGGTGCATGTGTGTGTGACAAAGTAAAATCGTGATGCATATGACAAGATATATCACACAAGAATAAATATATAAAGGCATCACATCAAATATTTTCATTCTAGCATATATAGTCCTTATGAAAATAAATACAACACATGTATGTCACACATAGCACTCATTACACATTTTCTCAAGTCCACAAGCCACTGATATATAAATAAAGATCATGTCTCAAGAGATACATAGATAAAGCATAAGTAAGTCTCATATCTCACATGATACAATCTATCTCAAACTCAAGATACATCAATGAAGCTCAAAAACTACTGCCTACAGTACATATCTTTAGGTACAAAGATAAGCAAATGAAACAAAAATCCTGAAGCTTTAATCAGTCTCTCTCCCCCTTTGTCATCTATCACCACAAAGGTCCAACTATGACATACGAAGCACAAAAAGTGGCTGCAAGCTGTCTCCGAAAGTTGTGATCACTCATCATCATCTTCATCTCTACCAGCATCCTCATCATCTGAGCGTGTAGCACCCGCTGGACGAGAACCACCCGCACCAAACGGGTCATAGAAACTACCCGTGAGGTCACTCCACCAGTCTGAAACATACTCGTCTGCAGCACTGGGACGTGGCTGAGAGTGAGTAGGCACACGAGCCTGTAGTGGTAAAGTGTCAGGGTGCTCTAGTGCCTGCTGCTGCTGTCGCTGAAGGAACTCAACATACTCTCTATCATACCTAGCCTGCTATTGCTCCTCTGTCTCAGGCTCACTGGCTGCTTCATCTGATAATGGAGACCTAGGAGGATCAAGCTCAAGTCGAGTAGCAATCTGCTTCAGAGTCCGGGTGTCCTTCCTCCTAGCCTCCCTCTCACTCTACTGTCGGGTCTGGATGTCTCAGCACATCCCAAATATGGAACTAAAAACCTACGGATAGGCGAGGGAGGACTGCCATGGCGTGAAGAAGAACATGAAGGAGCACGTGGTGGAGGTGAAGCTCCTGCTACTGCTGCTGCACCACTCTCAGGTGCATCTGCCTCTGCAGCTCCCCTTGGACCGGGTGGGGGTACTCCAACCTCTATCAAGTCATCTACTATCTTCAGGACTTTATGCTTCTTGTCATACTCAAATGTGTGTCCTGTGACCTTCTCAATCATAAACATGATGTAAGGTGCAAATCCATAGCCCTTGAGGCGCCTCTCTCCCACACTCCTGATCTCTGACCAAATAAAGTCAAAAACACTGAGTGGCTGAGCATCAGGTGCCATCCTATGGAGCAGGTTCCTGGAATAATCTGCAATGTTGCCCTTGTCCCCACTCTTGCAGTTAATAGTCTTCCTGAATATCCTGTCCAGATATCTGTAAGTAGGGTGAAGACCTAGAACCTTCCCCACTGCTCCTCTTTCACCTCCTGGTGGATACATGTAGGCAAGCTGCTCAGGAGGTAACACCTGCTCGGTGTGGATCCTGTCTCTCTGAAGGTCCTTTGAGAAGCCAAGAAAAGCTGCAAAGGCGTTGTAGTCAACACTGTACCACTGGCCCTCAAGCATCTAATGCATACACCTTGGCTCCTCTTCCACAAACAAAGTGGCATAAAACTGTGGAATGACTTCAGAGTTCCAATCATGCACAAACTCCATGAGTGTGTATACACCTGTGCGCTGACAAGTGGCAATAGCATAGTCAATGGAGGACTTCCGTAGCTCTCTGACATATTTCCAATCTATCCACTGAGACTTGGCTACCACAGGATTCCTAGCAAGTATCACACTAGTGTAATAATCTAGGTGGAACATAGTGTAAAAGCGATGATCATACTGAATCCTAGACAAACCTCTGGGATCAATCCTCCTCTGATCTCTTGCTCTCTCAGTCATACCCTTTCCTTTGTAGTTGGCTGTGACAACATAGTTGGGTAAAACTGGAGCATGTACTTCAAGAAGGCCATAGTCCATGCCCTGACCTGGGTGGTGCACTGGAGGTGCCTACTGCTCCTCCTCTATCTCCTCAGAGCTATCACCATCATCTGACTCTCTGTCTGAGTCTCTATCAGTGCTTTTCCTTTTCCTATGCTCAAGTCTGTAATCCTCAGTTTCATCACTAGAAGAGGGGCTGCTATCATCATCATCACCCTCTCTGTAGTGTGGAGCGCCCCTAGAGGCTCTAGAGGGTCTCCTGCTGCTGCCCTGCTCCTGCTGACTGAATCTGGGATGCATTTCTTGTCTTGCCTTCTTGTATTTCTCTACTGCTAAATCATGCCTATGCTTGGATCTGGGCTCCTGTCTTCCACTCATTGCTGCTGCCCTGTATCCAAAATGATTTGCAAAGAATCTTAGATACATGCCCAAGCAACATTTCTTATATCATCATCCATATATATACAATTATTTATCCAAAATCTCATAATCACCTATCCCATCCATGGTCAAGGTTTGCAAAATTAATTTAGACAAACAATCATATATATAGTGACAATAATCAATGAGTATTGAGTTGAGGCTGCCGCTGAACCTGCACTACGTCCGGTATATGTACACAGCAACCTTAACCCGGGGCACACGCTCAATCTCATCTCCAATTCAATCCAAATTTTAACCCTGGCTTCTGGACCTCCAATGCAGCATCTTGACCAAATGAATTTACAAATGAGACACTAAGGAGTAGATCGGATGGGCTCCGGGATTTGAAATACCTAGGATGAAGAACACGAAATCGATTTCAAATCCACGAAGAAGATCCTTGATCCTTGCTGCAGGGGTACTCCAATCCTTCTTCCTTCTTCCCTTCTTCCTTTTCTTCTTCTCCTTGCTTGGCACGGTCAGAGGAGACAGTGTGGGCTGCAATGGGTCCTGCTGAGGTCCTGCACTCCGTCGCTACGGCTGAGGACGAGGGAGAGCCGAAGGCCAGAGGGCACGCGGCGAGGAGGCAAGGAAGAGAGAGGGCATGGAGGCACTGCCGTCGGTGAGGGCGAGAGCGGGGCGAGCGGCGGCGCTGCTAGGCGAAGAGGATGGAAAAGAAAGAGTGGGCCTCGGAACTAGGCCGAAGGGGTAACTTATTCTGACCACCCTGCGGATACCGGACACGTCCGGTAGAATACCGGACACGTCCGGTATATGTGAGTTGGCTTTTCTTGTTCCAAATTTCGTTCACTTAATTTCAATCCCCTTCTCTATCAATTCTTGATCCAAATATGTATGCCCTTGATCCAAATAAGGTGTAATTACTTTTCTTATCCAAATGCCATGAGTGTCACTTCTCTTTTCCAAATATTTGGCATATATAGATTTTGCTTACTTGAGAGAGAGATATTGTGAGACATAGTAGATTGTGGACTTAAGAAAGCCATGTCATGTGTGATTAGCCAACCAAACAATCAAGGAGAGCTATAATCATCACATGACAAGTCTAGGTCACAAAGACCAAGATTCAAATAGTTTTTTTTCAAATTCACATCACCTACACATGCTAGTTATGGGTTTTGAAAAACATCTCTCTTATGTCACACAAATGCACATTCTAACATATAAAGGGCCTTAGATGCACTTACAATGCATGTATGTAAAAACATACCTTTGCCTTGAGCCCACAAGAATACCACTAAGAAGATACATAGCATGATAATCTTTATGTTGACCTTAATTGCCAAATAATCATGCTAGATATGAGATCAATTTTTCATCCAAAGGACTACAAAGAATGCTAGATAAATTTGTTAGTCCACAAAGGTGCAAAATAGAAACCGAGCTCCCCCTAAATAAGTGCTTTAAGTAATTTGAATGACTTTTATCTAGCACTTTATTCTATTAAGAATTTGGGAGTTAATTTTCTATTTTGAACCACAACCAAATAATTTGCCATATTTAAATTTGAGTTCAAGAGATGCGCACTATTCACTTAGATTTGGTAAACCACAAGCTTCTGAGTAAATTGAGGATATATGAAAATATATGGATCAAAGACTCAGTTACAATTCTATTAGTGTTCTGGTTCCTGCAATACCGGACACGTCCGGTAGGTATACCGGACACATCCAGAATACGCATAATAGAAACACTTTCTTTCTGTCCCTGGCCATATCGGACACGTCCGGTAGGAATATCGGACACGTCCGGTTGGTGCAAGACAGAAACAATTAATTCGCTGCTTGTGATTCCTTGTTTAGCTTTATTATTTATTGTATACCTGCATCTCAACAAATGAATTGCTCTACAAAAGAGCTATTAAAAGCATCATATGACAAACATGATAATTATTAAGTAAAACTAATTAGCCACTTTCAATTTTTCACAAATATGCCTATTTGTGAGTCATTGAGCACAAAACAAATAAAGTGGCTATCCTATAAGGTTTAGGTACTTGTTACCAATGGTTAAGATGAAGTAAATGATATATTCATGTAAGGAAAATGGACCCGAGCCCATTTACTTTGGATTTTGGTGTTTGATGACCAACACAACCAAATTGGACTAATGAACTTGCAAGTGATTGTTTTGTAGTTCAATAGAGTGCAAGACATGACTTGGACAAAGGCGACGTGATGATCCGATGATCAACACCTTAAGCAAGACCTTAGAAGCATAAGGGAAGACCCAAGATATCAAGCAAAGTCCAAGCATGAAGACAAGAACCAAGCCGTACGTAAGATCGCGAAGAAACGAGCTCACAGAAGTGACCGGATGCTGGACCAGACGTGGGTAGCACAGTGACCGGATGCCCGATCAAGAGGCTTGGCAGTAGCAGCGACCGGACGCTAGATCGGACGCTGGTGGCAGATCGATGGGATGCAGGATAGCAGAGTCCGGTCGAGTACAGAGAGGTTCCAGAGCGGTGAAAATGCGACCGGACACGTCCGACGGCATGTGACCGTACGCTGGCAACGTCCGATCAGTTGTTCGCGGCTCCAACGGTCGGGATGACCGGACGCGTCTGGTCAGGACATGATCAGCGTCCGGTCAGTAGCAGAAAAGCAGGATTTCGTCCCCAACGGCTACTTTCTTAGTGGGGCTTATAAATAGACCCCCCAACATGCCATTTGAGGAGTGTGGAGCTAAGGAAACACATCAAGGGTGTTTGTACACCATTTTAGTGATCTCCACTTGCATAGTGCTTAGTGATTCATTAGGTGATTAGCGTAGGTGCTTTGCGAAGTGCTTAGGTTGATTAGACCACCGCTTATGCGCTTGCTCTAGGTTTAGGCCTAGTGTTTAGTGAGGATTGCATACCTCTTACCACTCGATGCTTGCGGGCACCATTGTTGTACATTAGAGGGGCTTGTAGTCTTGCGAGATCACACCAGCCGCGGTTGTGGTGTGGCCGCCACCGTGTACCGAAGGGAACAAGGCCCACGACGTTTCGGTCGGAAGCTTGATAGTGAAGACGGCGGGGAGCATCCGGGAGAGGCTTGCTAGAAGGCACGTCGGAGACCCACTTGCGCGTGGGGAAGGCCTAAGGCTATCCACGGAGTTACCTGGTCGGGAGCTTGGCCCTTGTGAGGGATTCCTTGCGAGGGGCTCCAACGAGGACTAGGGGGAAGCTTGCATGCTTCTCGATACCTTGGTAAAAATACCGGAGTCGTCGATGGGAGTTTGCATATATCTACCTTGCTCTTTAGCTTCCACATTTACATTGATTGGATTACTCCTTTTGCGGTAGAGATAGCAACACACTAGCAAAATCGTAGTTGCACATTTAGATAGTTTATCTTTTGCATAGGTTTTTGCTAAGGTTAGAAAAAGAGGCCACAGTTTAGAGTTAGAATTTTAAGTTGCCTAATTCACCCCCCTCTTAGGCGTCACGGTCCCCTACAAGTGGTATCAGAGCCGGTTGGCTCAATTTGGACCTTTGGCTTAACCGCCGTTGAGCCGATGCTACTTAGAGTGGTTGGGATGGATACCTCTAGGCCTCCGCACTTTGACGGCACTAACTTCCCCTATTATAGAGCTAGAATGGCTTGCCACCTTGAGGCGGTTGATTTGGAAGTTTGGAGAGTCACTCGTGACGGGATGAAACCCATTAAGAATCCCGATAAACCCACGAAGAGTGAAGAAAAGGAAATTTATTTCAATGCTGGAGCTAAAAATTGCTTGTTTGAATCATTTAGTATGGATGTGTTTAACCAAGTGTTCACTTTAAATACGGCACATGAAATTTGGTTAAAACTGCAAGAGCTCCATGACGGCACATCAAATGTTCGTGAGCAAAAACATTGTCTAGCTAAACAAAATTATGATTCCTTTACAATGAATGATGGTAAGCTTGTTCATGATATGTATTCTCGTTTGAATCTAATTATCAATGAGCTCCATTCAATAGGACTAACAAAGCTAGATGATGCGGACATCGTGAGGAAGATCATCTTCGTGCTACCACAAAAGAAATATGAAAGCATCATCACCATCCTTCACAACATGGAGGACTTGAGCACCATGACCCCGGGCATAGTTATTGGCAAGATAGTGGCATTTGAAATGTCACGTAAGATGGGTCAAGAAGAAGCCTCTTCATCAAGCAAAAGCAAAGCTCTCGCATGTAGCGAGAAAAAGAAGATGAAGGGAAAGCAAGTTGAGACAAGCTCAAGCTCAAGCTCCTCAAGTGAAGATGAAGAAGAAGATGAGGATGATGATGATGATGATGAATCAAGTGATGATGATCAATCTTCCTCCTCTACCTCCGACCTTGATGAAGAATCAATCAAACTTATCAACAAGGTGGAGAAGATGATCCAAAGGCTCAATGTCAAGGGTGTGCCCATCCAAATCCAAGATCTCATTTTCACCAATCAAAGAAATGAGCAAAGAAAGAGAGGATGCTATGAATGTGGCGAGTTGGGGCACTTTGTGGAAGTTTGTCCAAACAAGCCCACACCCAAGACAAAGAATAAGGCATGCAAGAACCAAGCCCTCACATCAATAAAGTCATGGGATGATTCTTCAAGTGAAGAAGAACACTATCACAAGAGGTGAGGGCGCAAGCACTCATCATCAAGCTCTTCTCGTATGTGCCTTATGGCATGAGGTAACGAAAGCTCATCCTCTAGTGAGAGTGATAGTAATGATGAAATGACTTCTTATGATGAAATTGTGCAACAAAATCTTAATTATGCTAAAGTTTGCACTAGTCAACAAAAGAAGCTCAAAAAATTAAAAGAAAAGTTAGATAGTTTACAAAAATCATACAAAACCTTGCTTGAACAATATGAGAACTTTGCAAATCTCACTGTTGAACTATCTACTAAAATTGAGCAACTTAAGGTTAGTGCAACAACAAATGCATGCACAATCAATGATGAGCAACTTGTAAAGAAAAATAAAAAATTAAAAGAAAAGTTAGATATCTCACAAGATGCTTATAAAAGTTTGCTTGCAAAAATGGAAACCATGTGCAAACATTGTGATGAGCTAACAAATAAAGTTGCTAATCTTGAAGCCGTTAGTTCAACCCCCACCAAGGCATCTAAAAGGAAAAGTTTTATCTTCAACATGCCTAAAAAGGATGCTTCTACTTCTTGTAATGACTTATGTTTAGACTCATCCTTGTGCAACCAAGTTTGTGCTGAGAAAGTTGTTGTAGATACATGCACACAAGAGGTTGCAAAGAAGAATGAGCAACTCAAGAAAGAAGTAGCTCGCCTCACCAAGGACTTGACTCAAGTGAAAGGCAAGACGAAGCAAGCCCAACTTCATCAAGATAACACCGTCAAGGGAGTGAAGAAGCTTGATGAAGGACAAACCGTGGTTTGCTACGTGTGCCACAAGGAAGGTCACAAGTCCTATGAGTGCAAGGTGAAGAATGGGGGAGGAGCAAAGAAGAAAGAGAAGAAGCAAACAAGCAAGCTCTCCAACACCTACACCAACAAGGTGGACAAAAAGGCCTCCATAACTTATCTCTTGAAGAAGAAGAAATATGACAAGGTGGTGACCATCAAGTAGAACAAGCAAGCCAACAATGGGGTCAAACGCTTTTGGGTGCCAAAGGAGATCATCTCCAACATGAAGAGCACCAAGAAGGTTTGGATCCCAAAAGGAAAGTGAGAAGTCCAATGGACTTTGGGGAATTTGGAGACTTGGCAAAGTATGGATGCATTTCATGGGGTGCATCATGGTGGACAAAATCATTACCAAGTGGGTTAGTGAATACTATGGACCCAAATTTTCTTTCCCATGTTAGGTAACTAGATTCAATTTCCTTCAAGTAGTATCAATTTGCATTTCCTACAAATGGTATTTCCTACAAATTGGTATCTTTAAGCATCTAGTTACTTTTTATACCTATGTTTGCACTTGCATGCTTATATCGTTTGTCATGTATACACTAGGTATATCTTATGGTAGGCTTGCTCGGTTCCATTCTTAACCCTTGGAGCAAACCTACATGGTTTAAAATTATTTAGAAGCACGGCACATAGCTTGTCTTTCGAATGTTCATCTAATATGTGCCAAAGTCCAAATTGTAGATAATTTCTCCCGAATATCATCTTCAAAAATGATTCTCACATTCATGTGATGTCATCTTTCAAGTGGTATTATTAATTCTAAAATCAATGTGCATGTCTTCTACAAGTATTCCACACTTGTGTGCACAAATTTAGGGGGAGGTTACTCTACAACTTGGATGCTTTGAGATTAACACTTTTTCAAGCTTATCATGTGTATAGTAGTCTCATTGCAAGGAAAATGGAGTCCCCGGAGTTAAGCATCATACTTCAAATATCCACCACATATTGCAAGTGGTAGAAATCAAATTGGTTTCTATATGTGGTATTTCTAAACCGATATCATCATGTTGATTTCATTTTGATATTTATATGCTTTCTCCATGCATTATATAGATTAAATTCCCTTGAGCAACAATTTGCCAATTATGCATATTATTTGCTTTCTACCATATGTATGCATATATTTAGGGGGAGCTTAGTCTATATAACGTGAGAGTCAAATTTTGTGACCTATTCCACTCTACATACAATGGTTCACAAAGTTTGACCCTCCCTTGTGCTACTAATGTCTTCCTTTTTGGTGTTTGATTCCAAAGGGGGAGAATTTAGAGGACCAAAAGCAAGCATTAATTTGTAGGACCAAAAGCTAGATCATAATAATTTACAAGTAGTAATGGTCTACAAGTGGTGTCTATAAGTGATAATGGTCCGAGAAAGGGAGGATTGTGGATTATGGACTAGCCTATGTAATGGGGAGAATTTGTAGGATCATAAGTGTCGATAGAATATCATCGGCAGTCCTCCGAGGGGTATCCCACGAAGGTAGATTGATCGGCAGAGGAGAGTGAGATCAAGAACAAGAAGGCAACAGAGACACACGAGTTAGATAGGTTCAGGCCGTCAGTATGACGTAATACCCTACTCTTGTGGTCTGTTGGTTTGTATTAGCTATCGTATGATATTGCGTGTGTTTGGAGGGGGTCCCTACCCGCCTTATATAGTCCGGGGAGCAGGATTACAAGTTGGTTAGATCTGAGAGATAACCGGAAAGTAATAACAGGTTACAGGAATCTTGGGATCATACATATCCTAACAGATCTCGTAGTATCTTCAGGATATCTTCCAGATGTCTTGCGAGAGGCGCCGAGCAGAGTCGTGCCCCGCAAGGCTTCATCCTGTGGCCTGGACCGCCCCTAAGGGCGCAGCCCATGTGGTCTGCCGTGGGTATCCGAGGTCATACCCCCCACAGCTAGCCCCCGAGCGCCTTGTACCTGTTGTGCAACACCGTCTTGTGCTTGTCTGAGTAGGTGCGAACAGAGCCGAGTAGTCAAACTCGTGGTCCGACCACCATGATGAGTTGCAAGCAGTTGCGAACAGCGAGGACCACAGCCGAGCAGTATGATCCAAACACGGCTTGCCATAAGGGTGTAAGGAGCTCAAGTTCAGAATCAAAAATTTCCTCACAGTGGACCAAGTGTGCCCACTTAGAGTCCGACCACAAGAGTAGGAGATAATCTTCTTCAGCTTCAAGCGGCGCGGAGCCTTCTAGAAGAAAGCAAGCACATTCACCGCAAGGTGAAGTGTGCCCACTTAGTCCCTGAGCCTGACAGTAGATGACGTAGTCATGTGGTGCCAGGGTCCGAAGCAGAAGAAAAATAAAAGACCAGCCGAGCAGGCAGCCAATCTCTGGGCATAGCCCTGAGAAGCACATTCACCACAAGGTGAAGTGTGCCCACTTAGTCCCCGAGCCTGACAGTAGGTGACAGAGTCACGTGGTGCCAGGGTCAGAAACAAAGAAATTTTGTAAAACTAGCCGAGCAGGCAGCCAGTCCCCGAGCCATAAGCGGAGATATCGGAGAAATCCAACCATGGAGAAAAAACTGAAGGAACGGTTGTACAGTAACGGTTACTGAGCCTCAATAAATGGTGGAGAAGTCGGCGATTATTTAGCAAGTAACAACTGACGGTGGTGATAAATGAGCAACGTGGGCTGCGGTTGCGTGAAAGCCCAGGTTACGGCCCATTAAGCCACGCCAGACAATTCAGAGGAGCGCAGATCACGGGAACGATTCCCCAAAAATCCTCAAATGCGAAAGGTTTGGGGAAAGTGCTTTATAACTGCAGTGCCACATCCCGCGCCCCCCACCTTTGCCATTTCACCCTTTCAACTTCCTTCTCAACTCTTTCGCTTCCCAATCCACTTCGACGCGCACACCCGCCTCCAATCTCAAACCAAATCTGAGAGAATGGCGCCGAAAAAGGGAGTTGTGAAGCCAAGGAAGGTGGCCACCGGAGCCAGTCGCGACGAGGAATGGGTGCCATCGAAGATGGGGGAGGCGGAGCTCAATGGAATGGTAGCAGCGGGCATGCTTCCAGACCACGTCACCGTCGGATGGCGGCCAACCACCGGTGAGCCCTTCCCAACACCTCACACTAATGAAGTTGTGGTGTTTGAGGATTATTTCTAGCAAGGATTGGGGTTTCCTGTTCACCCTTTCCTAAGGGATCTACTGGAGTTTTGGGCGATTAGCCTATGCAATCTACACCCAAACACCATACTGCACGTCTCGGTCTTTATCCATTTCTATGAGGCGTATCTGGGGATTCTTCCACACTTCAACCTCTTTAGACACCTGTTCTGGTTCAAGAAGAAGGGCGGCAGTGGTTCCAAGGTGGTCAGCGGCGTATATCTATAGCTCAGGGATGGGATGGCCAGCGAGTACATCAATGTACCGTTGAATACTTCTCGGAAAGGATGGAACGCTAGGTGGTTCTACATTAAGCAGAGCCACCCGGTAATCCGGTGCGACGTCCACCACATCTCGGAGAGCCAAAGTAGCTGGTCGGAGAGACCAAACAGTGCTGACATGGAGCAAGTGAAGGAACTCCTCGACTTGATTACGGGCGTCGAGATTAGAGGTGAACTGGTGGCGGCAAGCTTCATAGTGCACCGTGTCCAGCCCTACAAAGAGAGGGCCCACCCGGGCTTTGACTACAGGGGTGATGACGACGGGACCTGGGAGAGTATGGAACGGCTGACGAAGAAAGAAGTAATAGGGCAAGCCACAGAGCTATTTACTTCCAACACCTCGTTCAGCTAGCCAAGGCAAATGAGGGCCTTCAACTGTACGAACCCGCCTCCTCGGGTAACCATCTCAATTTGCTTTGTTCATGCGGCTTTGCATCCCTGACGGTTGCCAAGCATGGGACTAAATCACGCATGCAAAGATCCGTTCACAGGAAAGAGCGGTGTATTTCTCAAGCGTGCCAAGAGGTGATTGGCCGAGGAGAGTAGACGCCTGGCCACCAACTCAACCTGAAGAGGATGATGCCAATGCCTCATCGGAATCCAAAGGCACGGACACTGGTCCGACGGAGAGTCTTCCTCTGATGTCGGAGAAAACCCAGGAGAACAAGGCAACGACAGATGAGTCGGCCCAGAAGAGAAGAAAGACGGCAGCTGCCGCTCCCCTCGAACCTGTCAATATCTCGCTCGGTGGTGAGCGGACCACTCGAACACGGAGGACTGCGGTGATCGAGTGGTCTAACGACGAAGAACTTCCAGTTGCTCCTCCGCCGAGCACGAAGGCACCTCTGCACAGCGCGCGCGTGGAGGATCGGTCAAGTGGAAGCGAAGGAGTCCTCGAGCAGCGAGCGACGGCATCTCCTGCAGGGCAGGCGACGGGAGTCCCCAAGCAACAGGCTAGGGCAGTCTCAGAAAACCAAGCAGAGAAAGTCTCAAAACAGCAAGCAGAGCAGAGGTCGACTATGGAGGAAGCGGGACCTCCACCCCAGGACATGAGAGCCGACCACACGGCTGTGCCTAAGGGCTCTGGCAGGCACCGCCGGTTCAAGAGAATGTATCGGCAAACCAAACCGTAAGTATCCTTGCCTTGGAGTTACATTGTTGTTGCTTTTGGCGACTGACGAGTTGATCTGATGCAGTGCAAGTGTCGCGGAGGATCTGACCCCACCCATCCAGGCTGACGAGCCGCCTCGAGCTGATCCCGGGGCAGAGACAATACCAGCAGCTCCCGTGTTGGAGTCCCCGGGTGCTCGTCAGCCAACGGTTGAAACAACCACCGCCATTGGTGGTCTTGGAGGCGACGAGGGATCAATGTTACCGGTGGATGGGTCAGCAATGTTACCCGGAGCCACGGCGGAAACCGCCGGTGCTATAGGAGCTAAAACTAGAGTTGCCGGCGAAGTGCCAGAGTCTGGGGCGGTGGAGCCGACGACGGCCGAGGACCAAACGGCACCCCCTAAGGCATCGTCGGGGATGGTCGGACCCGCTGTCTGTGCACCAAGCCCCTAGGTGGTGCCACTGACTATAGCAGAGGAAGATGAGGTGGAAGAGATCGAGCGTGATGAACCTCGAACCCAAACTATCCGGATCCTCTGAAGGCGCGGTGATGAGGTGGTGATTCTCGAAGAGGAGGACACCACGATGGAGCTCAGGAGACTGGAGACCACCCTTGCTGGCGTGATGAAACAGATCATGGTTAGTGCGGTGCCTCAAGTACTTGTCTTTGTCGATGGTGATCGGAGTTCGTTACTATCACTGTAAATTTGCAGGGGATATCCTGGACTGTCGAGCAGCGGCATCAGCTGATAAAAAGGATGGAGCCCCTCGCTGAGGAGAACGAAAAACTTAAAGAGGCACTGAACCTTATGGAGAGAAACATCCAGAGGGCCCGACGTGAGCGAGAACTTGCTAAGTCGAACACGCAGGGCCTGGAATACCAGAAGGGGGTCCAATCCAAGCAGCTGGCGAGTGCTTCCATGCAACTGGCGTAGAAATCCGAGCAGCTCAAAATCGTTTTCGAGCAGAAAATAGGTACGGTAGCCACCCGAAAGTGCTTTGCATAGTTGAATAGCCATATTGTTGGTGACAAATGTTGTGCTTGTAGGGCAAGATATGCAGCTCAGCCACCGGCGCCAGACCATTGAACAACTCTGAGAGGAGAAGATGAAAGAGTCAGGGCGAGCAGACAAATTGGCCGAGGAGCTAAACAGTGAGTACTCCTTAGTCGGAGCCATTGCTTGAGTAATATCTTGGCTTAATAGATTCTTGTAATGCCTGCAGATTATTGTTTTAGGGTCCAGGCATAGTTCGATGTGCTGGAAAAGGATGCCCTGACCTAGAGGGACAACTTCGACGCCGTAGTCGCCGCAATTAAACCGGTGCTCGACTGCGTCGTCCTGGAAACGGCTACATAGCCCAACGACAGGCGGCAACGTTCGGACACCATCACATAGAAGTGCAAGACAGTGTAGGAGAACTTCAAGAGCTTCAACCACAACGCCATTGTGTCTGTCGCTACTCATGTCCTTGCAGTTGTCCAGTCCCACTACTGAACCATCGACCTTCAGTCGATAGGGGGCGGATTCGCCGAAGGTCTGAGCGATGCGGAGACCCAGCAGCTGGAGGATGAGGTGGAGGACGCCGCGACGAAGCTAGCCGGCGATATAGACCTGTTCGATGAGACAAACGGTGATGGCGGAGCTCGGTGATCTGCTCAGAGATTGTTATCTATAATATCTGGACAGTGTAGTTAGAACGCGCGATAGTGCAAAGAACAATTATATATGTGAGGAATGTTATAAGGTGCATGTGTATACAGTTTGCTTGTATTTTTAGAGAAAATACCCTCGTATTGGTGACCATGACGTATTTATACGGAGTATAAGTAGAGTCCAAGCAGTTAGTTCGCTACTGACCCCTATGGCCTCAGCTAGACCATAGTCCATAACATCGAGCGTAGAGCCCGTGCACGTGTAGGAGGAATAGGCGTGACCACAGCCGACCACCCATAACGCAGAGCGCGAAGCCCGTAGCACGTGTAGGGAGAGATCAGAGACTGGGTCTTCTCCATAGAGAAAAGAACGGAACGCGTGCTGCTCGGCGGTTATCGAAATAACTTGGAGATATAGGTAGTATAAGCGGCGTCCGAACAATTAATTCTGTGATGTGCTCTCGGCCTTGGCTAGCCCATAGTCCACAACGTCGAGCGCGGAGCCCGTAGATGTGTAGAATGAACAGGCGTGACCAAGGAACCGCAGCCGACCACCCATAACACAGAGCGCGGAGCCCGTGGCACGTGTAGGGAGAGATCGGAGACTGGGTCTTCTCCGAAGAGAACAAAAAAGAAAGTATGATGCATGCTGATCGGCGAAATATCTTGGAGATTTGGAGAAAAGTGTTCGGCGATTTGGAGAGAACGCATGGCGAAATACGTTGGCGATTTAGAGGAGACGTGTTCGGTGATTTGGAGAAGACTTATTTGGCGATTTGGAGAAATCGTTAGGTGATATTGGAGAAAAACCATTCGGCGATTTTTGGCGAAAACGTGTCGGCGACTAGGAGAAATTGTTCGGCGATATTGGAGTAAAAAACCGTTCGGCGATAATGTTGGAGATTTGGAGAAACGTGGTCGGCGTAGTTATGGCGATTTCGTATTGGAGTTCGCAATGGAGTAGCATGGAGCCCGGCGACCATAAGTGGAGATTAGACCATAATGGAGAAAACATGGAAATAATTTATGGAGACCAAAACTTTGTTCATCCTAAAGCAGAGAGTACATATCTAGGGTGTTTCAAGGATAGAAACGTATGAGGTGCTCGATGTGCCATGAGTTGGGAACATCGATTCCTTCTAAGTCACATAGGCGATAAGACCCTGGTTGGGTGACCTCTTTGACGACGTAAGGCCCTTCCCAAGGGGAGGAGAGCTTGTGCATCCCTTTGGTTTTTTGCTTTCCGCGGAGAATGAGGTCGCCTACAGCAAACGAACGACCTTTGACATTTCGATTGTAGTACCTCCGCAAGCCTTCTAGGTATTTGGCTGTGTGGATGTAGGTGATTAGGTGTTCTTCCTTGGCCCTGTCGACATCCTCTGTTCGAACAGCTGCGGCTTGCTCTTCATCATAGTTTTCCATCCTAGGTGCTCGGAAGGCAATGTCCGCTGGTAGCATGGCTTCTGAGCCATAGACCAAGAAGTATGGAGATACACCGGTGCTGCGACTAGCTACAGTACGCTGTCCCCAGACTACAGCTTGAGCCATCTATCCAGATGCTTTTCTTCTTTCTGATATAACCTATTTTTGAGAGCATCAAGAATCTGTTGATGCAAAAGTGGATCTGCAAACACAAAGGGCTAATACCCGAATCGATATCCAAAGCGTGCTAGTCGATTTGACCTGTTAATCGACAAGGATGAAGATACGAGCACTTTGGTCCTCGACGACAACAGCGATACGCTAGGAAGTCACGGCCAAGAGGTACACACGCGAGAACTCGAGAATCGCCAAGGTCGCGATTTGAAGCGATGCAACTCGCCGAATCAATGAGAACTCGTAAAAAGGAAAAAAATATGCAAATTGATGAAGTCATTTGAAAAGTAAGTAGATGCAAATAGGAGTAAAATTGGTTTTGATATTGATTGATCTATATTACATTGCCCCTCAATCTATATTTATACCCTGATCTAAAGAGACATAACCAAATACGACTAGGACACCAAGTCCATATCTAAGGAAACACGTGACTCTTACATGAATCATACTCTAACAAATATAGAAAAGGAAATCAACTCCTATCTATTTCCTGTCCGCCTCAATTACGATGGAATTCTCACCGACCTCCTTTCCATCGGCATACTTCTGTTTCATCGGTAGTAGTTTTCAAGCCTTCCTTCATCGGCATCGACACTAACATCTCCAACCTTATCGGCAACGCCCGAGTCTAAATCAACCTTTCCATCGATCACCACCATTCATCGGCAACCATCTTTACAAGTTGATTTTCATCGGCCGTCAACAGATATCTGAGAACTTTCCTCCCGCCGATTAGCCCACTCGATCATTTTGACACGCAAAAAAACGGTGTCAACACATGCCCCCAAATTTGGAGTATAAAACCATTAATGCTCCAAAATTTACTCCAGATAACGTTTGCCTTCGCCCCAATTACCGTAACTCATCCTCCAAGCCAAAACTTGATCTCATTATCAAATCTAATCAAATCTAGTCCCGATTCACGCACCTCAAGTAAATATCGCACAATTTCCAACCACTCTTGCCCCGATTATGGTTAAGATATCGAAACAATAATCCATCGGCAAGATCCTAACATAATAATGCCGCCATTTTCAGAATTAAAATATCCTGCATCGAGATCTCTTCCAAGTCATGATTACTTGCCATCAAATCATCTGTACAATCCCTTGATTATCGTATGCGAACAGATTACCATATCCATCCGAACCACCTCGACCCACATGCGCGCGTGGCATAGAGATAAGTCCGAATACCCCTACTCCAAGCGGCTTATAAATAGATTTCTCCAAACGCTCGTCTTCTACCCTCGGACTCCAATCTTTGGCATTCTTTCTTTTCGGTGGCGACTCGACTCAACAAACTGCTGCGACCTCAACCAACAAGAACTTTTCTCCAGGCGTCAACCTCGAGTCTCCAGCCAGGCCCCATCTACCTCAAGATAATGGCAATCAACTTCGACGTCCCTGCGGTTCGTTCCACTTCGTTACTTTTTACCTCGATTCCTCCGGTCTTTGCGAGTTCATACAGGTTGGTAATTTTTCTCTTTTCTTTGTTCTTGGATCCTCTAAACTTAGGAACTTCGCAACAAATTAGTTATTCCAACCGATCACCCGCATTTCCAATGCCTAGGACCAATGGGCAACCCAGATCCAACCGATCCGATTAATGCAGAGGTTAATGTAATCCTTTAGAGCCCAAAATTTCTCTCGAATTTATGGAAAGATACATTCCGATCTTGGCCCAAAACCACCAAAGGGTGGAAAGATTGGTACTTGAGGGTCAACAGGTCGATGCAAGTACACTGGGCAGAACGGAAGCTAGACCAATGCATTAGGCTATCCATTGCCGATATGCAAAAGAACGAGTCAATGATGATTGCAGCTGCTTACTTCTGGTCAGACACAACAAACACTTTTATGTTTGGACATGGCCCAGCTACTCCCACACTTGCCGATGTCTACATGCTCACTGGCTTGGACATTTCAACTGCCGATGAAGGCTCCATCTATGGTAGAAAATCTGAATATAGGGTGAATACCCGCAACATCGGCGGTTGGACGGGATATATTCAAGAATGCCAGAGGACCGTGATGAGTTAACTGTGATGTAACATGCCACATTCTTGAATATGTGGTTAGAAAAATTTATCTTCTGTGGTCGATCAGTAGGACCAACCAACGCCTTCCTCCCCGCGGCTGAACTCTTGGCCAATGGTGTAAGGTTCCCTCTTGGCCGATACCTTCTGAGCTCCACTTATCATCTTCATCAAGTGTCTCAGAAACTTTTGCTTGGTGAACCCATCGGCAACTTAGGAGGCCCGTGGTGGTTTATCAACATGTGGTTGAATGCCCATATGCACAAACGTCTGCAATGGGACTTCTTTGCCCAACAATTCCCACAAGAAATTGCTGAAGACCACGTGCTTGGGGATGAGGAATCGACAACACGCTCACCCCTCAATTTTGGTGAAGCCATAATTGTCCTCCCTGGAACAGAGGCCAATGAAGACCAGATCGGCAGATTCTTCCAAAGCTTCTACAATGGTCTTCCTCGTGATCATAGGGCCTGGGTACCTTATATTGACGAAGAAAATAGATTCCCCCTTCTTTTCAACTTTGCCGATGACACTCTGAATCAAGATAATGAACTCATGACGGCCATCATTACTCCTGTGGCAATCCCGAAGAAACACATTCGGTAGCGGAAAAACACCAATATCACGTATGAATTTTACAATCCATCGGCAAGATATCCGTCAATTGGCTTTTGGGCAACCGCCAATCAAACTATGTTTTGCCGATGTGATCAAACCCGGAGAAACAATCACTGCGGAACAGATTGGAGCAGGTAGTGTGACTCTCCCCGATCTTGATACTACGATGTCGATATATCCATCTGGACTTGAAGATCTTTCATCACCGAATCATATAAGCAATGGTGGCGAGAGTGGAGGGAACAACTGTTTGCAACATCTCGCTCACACATATCGGCACATGATCGACCTCGAATACGCCATTCCCAATGACGCAGATAAGTTTCTTTTAACTCCCCTTCGCTTTTTCCTTTCATATATCGGTAACTAACTTTCTCGTGGAGTTAACAACCCAAAGCACCATCTATGAGCAAAAGTGGAAACCCTTCGATCTTCGCCTATTTCCCGATAGGCTACAACGCCCCACCTTATAGCTGCTTTAACTCACCGTAAGACCCGTGCCAAGACCATCACTTCCAAGTCCAAATTGGCTACACTAGGGCCACTCCATTGGTCTGTTTGCTACAACCCCGATCAAGGCATTCAAGGTAACAACCTGTTTATTTCTACTCATGCCGATCACAAACCGTATTAACATTAATCATTAGGGTGTAAGAGCATTCTTTGGATCATCATCGGCAATTCCTCCGACATCAAGCACCACTACCTCGACAAACCTTCGAGGTATTCCTTTGATTTTACATTTTATCTCGTTAAATATCATACCTTACACTTATTTTTGCAGCAACAAATGGGTACATCGGCAAGCTGCATCGGATGTTCAAGCTCCACAACCAACAAGTGCCGATGCCCCCCACCAACCGCTGTCGAGGCCCAAGCAAAGCGCAAAGCCTTAACAGATGCCGAGGCACACCAAAACGATGTAAGTCCATGCCGATCCCCACATCTCGCCCCTAACGCCCGCAAGCGGCCGAATCGGATCGATGCAACCGAGCAAGCGGTTAATCCTCCTATCTGGGACATACCATCGGTCATCATACCCCAAGAGCCAACCACCGATGAGGCCACAGAGGATATCCCATCGGCAAGCTCACCGATCCTCCTCCACGGCATACTCCAGTCGCTTCCTCCAAACCAAGTACAGAAATTGCCTTGAAACAGTGTAAGCCGATTGACCTAGTCGATTTATAATATTCATACTTATCCTTAATCGACCTCTTTTTCTTTTTTTCTCAGAACAAGACTCCCCAAACAGCCTATTTTCCTTTGCCATTGACGTTTCGACGATGATGGAGAGGAAACAAGTTCTTCCTTGCACTGGGAACAATATCCAGAGAAATTAAGTCCAAGTTGGAAGCTCTCTGGACTTGTTACAGCAGGATACCGCCTAACCGGTAGATGACTCGGACCCCACAAAGGCAATTTTCAAAACAATCCGTGGGCGTGTCCCGCCGATGTTGAAGAAGCACTCTTCCAAATGACCCATTTAGAAAGCCGCCAACCGCAATATCAACGGGCTGCTCAACGCATTGCCGATAGAGCAGCTCAGCTCAACTCAAAGAAGAGATGCTACAATCGAAACAGATTGCCGATGAGAAGCACAAGGGCATCGGCAACAACTTGCGACTTTCAAGGCTGAACTTAAGTAGAAAATCTTAGATTTATCAAAGAAAGAGGATGGCTCTATTGGCTGAATTGAAAGAAGTCGAGGCAGCCTTAACTCATGCCCAACAAGAAGAAAGCCAGCTACCCGATGCCATCAAGGCCCTTCAGCAAGAAAGAGACATCCAGGCTCGCAAAGCCTTGGCCATGAAGAAAAAACTCAAGCCTGTGGAGGGTGCTGCCGATGAAGACATCAAAGAAATGAAGGAAGCCGACCAGATTCGCCTGCGTGCGATATTGGCTATCCAATCCTTGTTAAACTTGTAAATCTTGTCTATTGCATCGGCACTTTATGAGACATTGACATCCTTGTATAATTTTAGCCGATAGGGATTTGTTATCGGCACTTATACTTTTATGCATCCATCCGGATACTAGGGTAATATTTCTTTAAATATTTTTCATTTAATGCTCGGGAAACACACACCCCTTCGAGGGTTTCTAGAATATATGCGTTACCAGGAACAGACTGATTTATCCGATATGGACCTTCCCAATTAGGAGACCACTTTCCAAACTTTGTGAACTTTTAGTCCCAATCGGTAAAATCAATTTCCAGACCAGATCTCCATCGGCAAACTCCTTTACCTTCACCTTCTTGTCATACCATCTGGCTACTCTTTTCTTATTTTCTTCGATGCTAACTAAAGCCCTTAACCGATGACCCGCCACATCTTTCAACTCATCCTTCATAAGAGTATCATAATCATCGGCTGTCAGCTGATTTTGAGAACGTATTCGCCTAGAGCCAGTTTTAATTTCCCAAGGCAATATCTGCGTCGTGTCCATATACTAACCGATAAGGCGTTACTTTGGTTGTACCATGACATGACATCCGATATGACCACAAGGCTTCATTTAATAATTGTATGCCACCTCTTAGGATTTTTTTTTAATTTTGCGCTTAATGAGTTTGATGATCCCTTTGTTAGAAGCATCACCGACCATTAGCTTGAGCATAATATGGAGAAGAATTTAAAACTTTAATTCCCATACCTACAAACAAACTCATCAAATTCTCCCGATGTAAACATAGTACCACGATCGGTAGTGATAGTTTGAGGAATACCAAATCGGTAAACAATATGCTCTTTCACAAAATCGATCATATTAGCCGATGTCACCTTTTTAAAGGAATTGCCTCAACCCATTTTGTGAAATAATCGGTAGCAACCAGAATAAATTTATGTCCTTTGCTCGATGGCGGATAAATCGACCGATGAGATCGATAGCCCATCCCGGAAGCGACCAAGGTTTAATTATAGGGTTCATAGCCGATGCGAGCGCTCTTTGAATATTACCAAACTTTTGACACCCCGACATCCTTTAAAATATTTAAAACAATCTTCAAGAATAGTCGGCCAATAGTATCCATTCCTTTCGATCATCCACTTCATCTTGAAAGCCGATTGATGCGCTCCACACACTCCTTCATGAATTTCACCCATCAAACTTTTCGATCATCATCTTCTGCTAACACATCGAGTAAAACTCCATCTATAGTTCGATAATATAATTCATCATCGAGGAGCACATACTTGGTAGCTTGGAACCTTACACGTCTTTCAACCTTTTTATATGGATCCTTTAAATAATCGACAATCTCCTTTCTCCAAATCCATCGGTATTATTTGCCGATGTTAGCACTTCCTGAATAGGTCGATACCACGAAGCATCTTTGAGCTAGTCGATTAGCCTCCTCATTATGCAATCGAGAAATATGTTCAAGACGAAAATCTCTAAACCCTTTCAACAATTGCAAACATCTTTCATAATACTGAAATTAAAACTTCACTTGGCATTCATAAATCCCAGCCAATTGATTTATAACTAGCATAGAATCACCAAAGATTTCAACAAAGACTTCAAGACGTATCTCCTTCAAACAATTCTAACCCTTTTATCAAGGCTTGGTATTCACTGATTGTTTGTCGATGTAGCAACAATCAGCAATGAAAACTCATACTTCCTTCCTTGAGGTGAAATCAACACAATGTCGATACTGCTCCTTCACCACATGTGGACCCATCGAAGAAAAGTGTCCAAGGAGCAACCTCCAGAGAGTCCATATTACAATCTTCGAGTGACAAAATCAGCCATAACTTGCCCCTTGACCGCCTCTGAGTCGATTTAAGTAACGTAGTTCAAATTCGATAATGCTAAAATCCACTTGCCGATTCTACCACTTAATATCGGCATCGACAAAGATATACTTGACTACGTCGTCTTTGCATATGACCGTACATTCGGGCAGATAACAAATAATGTCTTAATTTGACACAAGAAAAGTATAAACACAGACATAATTTTTCGATGGCGAATACCTTGTCTCAAAGATCCACTAATCTTACGCTCAAATAATAAATAACACGTTCTTTCCTTCAAATTCTTGAATAAGAGCTGAACCGATAACGGTATCATCAATTGACAAATATAACTCGAAAGGTTTCCGTGTTGAGGTGGAACTAGCCTTTGGAGGATTTGTTAAATATTTCTTAATTTCATCTAGGGCTAGCTTCTTTTCGGCTCCCCATACAAATTCACGATCGGCTTTCAATTTAAGTAATGGACCTGAAAGCCTTGATCTTACCCGACAGATTAGATATGAATCTTCTAATGAAATTAATCTTACCGATCAAATATTGCAATTCAGTTTTATTGGCAGGAGCAACCACCTTGTTAATTGCATCAATAGACTTCCTACTGATTTCGATGCCCCGCTGATGCACCATAAAACCCAAGAATTGACCTGCCGATACACCAAATGCACATTTATTAGGGTTCATCTTCAATCCATGCTTCCTTGTGCACTCCAGTATCTTTCATAGATCGGCTAGATGTTTTGTGATATCTCCAGACTTAATCACTACATCATCAATGTAGATCTCCACTAATGTGCCGATGTATTCATGAAAAATAAAGTTCATAGCTCTTTGATAAGTAGCGCCGGCATTTTTTAAACCAAACGTCATGACTATCCACTCAAACAACCCTACATGAACTGGACATCTGAAAGCAGTCTTGGAAATATCTTCTTCAGCCATGAATATTTGATTGTAACCTGCATTACCATCCATGAAGCTGATAATTTGATGTTCGGCTGCAGCATCAATCAACAAATCAGCAATCGGCATTGGATAGCCATCCATCGGTGTGGCTTTGTTGAGATTCCTGAAATCAATACAAACACGAAGTTTTCCATTTTTCTTATAAATAGGAACCACATTAGAGATCCACTCTGCATATCGACACTGCCGAATAAACTTTGCCTCAATTAATTTAGTTATTTCGGCCTTAATGTCAGGAAGTATATTAGGGTTGCATCGGCGCGCTGGCTGCTGATGTGGCCGAAATCCAGATTTGATAGGTAACCGATGTTCAACTATCGATCGGTCTAATCCAGACATCTCAGTATAATCCCAAGCAAAACAATCTTTATACTCTTTTAACAAATTAGTTATTTGCTGCTTACACTTGGAATCTAACTTAGCACTAATAAAAGTAGGTCTTGGCCTATCGCCATCACCAATATCTACTTCTACTAAATCATCTGCCGATGTGAACCCTTGACCTAATTTTCCATCATCGGCAAACCTATCCATTAAAACTCTTCTTCAGAACCGACTGCTTGGATCGGTGGAATTTCATAATCAGCAACTCTAAGGAACTCTTTTTCCCAAACTTCTCCTGATATGCATTTAGTTCGCTCATAAGTATCTGATTCTGCCGATGCGATGATATAAGAAGAATCACCAGGGACAAACTCAATCTTATCCCCAATCCACTGTACAAGGCATTGATGCATTGTAGAAGGAACACAACAATTAGCAAGAATCCAATCCCTCCCTAGAAGCAGATTATATGCACCCTTGCCATTAATAACAAAGAACGTCGTCGACAAGGTTTTGCTGCCGATGGTCAATTCAACGCATACTGCCCCTTTAGCCGGTGACACATTGCCTTCAAAATCCTTCAGCATCATATCGGTTTTGGTCAAGTCTTGATCTCCCTTACTAAGTTTCCGATACATCACATAAGGCATAATATTAATCGCAGCCCCTCCGTCGATAAGTATCTTAGATACAGGCTACCCATCAACTCTGCCTTTCACAAACAAAGCCTTAAGATGCTATCTCTCGTCATCGGTAGGTTTCTCAAAAACAGCCATCATTGGATCTAGTGTCAACTGAGCTACTTGATCAGAGAGAACAACTTCTTCCTCATTATCAGATAGTGCCAAAAACTCCATCGGCAACATGAATACCATATTAACATCTGCCGATGGACCCTTATTTTTGTGTTTTACTGCCCTTGCGCCGATGACCGGACCTCTCATTGGAGGAATTTTCCTCTCGGTATAAATCCTCCTGATGCTCACGTTGCATCCTCCTTTTCTGTGTCTTTGTCCGACCCTCCGGGCACCATCGAGGAAACTTGGTTTTCCAAACCGGCTGATAACAGGTCCCAGTTGATTCTACACGACGTATATTAGGGTCCCTGTAGAATATTTCTTCATCGAGAACTCTTGCGTTTGCCATCTCCTCAAGCTCCTCTCGATTCCTTGGAAAACATCCGGTAGCGTTTACCAAGCCTCTCATGTACACTAAAGTTCGCTTTGACCGATCATGCATCGATGCTCGCCTCGATCGGCTCATTGATAAATAAACCCTGATTGCCAGGTTGAAACCTCCTTTCTGACCGATTGACCCCTTAATAACCATTGCACTCAGGGCAATTTTCAACAGTTGGCAATTTAATACCTTCTTCCCAGCAATGGATGAAAAACGGGCACCTCCAATGATCTTTATGCCGATACCATTCTTCCCGACGTCTCTCTTCTTGCTGTTGTCGATATTGGTCCCATACCGACGCCAACCCTCCCGCTGCCTTCGATGGGTAATCACAATGCCGAAGTCGAGGAGGGTTTTTGAACTCTCGCTTTCCCCGGCAAACCCTTACTTTTTTGCATCATCGGTAGTTATCCGATGTTGGGGATCCAATCGACGCGTTTTTCTCGTGACCTCGACGTCAATACCTTGGTCTTCCTTTGGCCTCCAACATATATTCTTTGGAAAAGGGTGTTGATCAATTTTCATCGGCTTCGGGCCTTGGAAGTACCAAACTTAATTCTCCCAGATTCAATAGCCGATTGTAATGTTGGTTCTGAACACCTTGCACTCATTTGTACTGTGAAGTTGCATTGTGCCATTTGCAAAGACAAGATCTTCTTTAACTCTTCTCGCCGATGGGATCACATGATTAGGTGATGACTTAATTTGGCCCTCTTGAAGCAGAAGATCAAATATCTTGTCGGCCTTGGTGATATCAAAGGTAAACTTTTCTGGCTCTTTCTGCCCAAAGGGACAAGATATCGGCTTTTTATTCTTAACCCACTCAGCTAAGCCGATAATCGGTTCTTCATCGTAATCAGAATCTCCTACTTCTTCAACAAATGATACTTTTTACTCCAATTCTTTTTAGGTTCAAAACCCTAGTATCTTGATCAAAGATCCTTTGCACAAGATGGTGAGGTTTTCAAACTCCCGAGAAGCATATCTCTCGTCTTTAAGATGTGGCAATAACCCTTGAAAGCCGGATCGGCAAGTCAGCCGATCATCATCGACCATCAGTTGTAGCACTTATTTTTTACATCTCGTAGCCTTTGCACAAAGCTTTCTATTGATTCATCATTATGCTGTCTCAATTTTACTAAATCGGTAAGCTTCTTTTCATGGATTCCAGCAAAGAAATACTTATGAAATTGTTTTTCTAGATCAGCCCAAGTAATAATAGAATTTGGTGGTAATGAAATGAACCATGTAAATGCCGATCCGCATAAAGATGATGAAAATAATTGAACTCTTAATTCATCTCGCTATTTGCCTCTCCACATTGAATAATGAAGCGATTGATGTGTTCCATTGTTGATGTATCATCTTGCCCAGAGAATTTAGTGAAATCTGGTACCTTGTACCGATTTGGGAGAGGAATTAAATCATATGCAGGAGGGTATGGAGTCCGATAAGAATAAGTATTGACCTTGGGCTTTATCCCAAACCGATCCTTCATAATTTCGCTATCTTATTGGCTCAAAAAGCATCAGCCTCCCGATTTAACGGCTGAATTTCTAAGGGAGGTACCACGATATCCTCAACATATCTTTGTGGCCCACGATCTCCAAAGAATCGGCATATTTGCTGTTACTTGTGGTCCATTAACCTCTTTGGAAAGGATTCATCTACCGAAATGCCGATGCTTGATTCTGAAACCAAACTTGCATATGACCTTGTTGAATCCTCGCAAACCGCTAATTTTCTTTGAAGCGCATGTTGAGCAGTAAATCGTCATCACGACCAACCATTATTAGAACTCATCGGTACAAAACTTACCGATGGTGGTAATTTGTCGACATTGTTGGATAATTATAACCACTTGAGGCATGAATCGAACCGGTTTGACTCATAGCAGGGGCTTTTCACTGCATCGGCATAAGCTTGCCGATGGACTTGAATTGGGTGTTTGAACCAAAGGCATCTAGAAACCTCCGGAGTTGGTTGCACAAATGAGTTCTTTGTGGCATATTGAGGCACTTGAGCCATCGATTTAAACAACCAATGGTATAGGAGCTTTTCCTCTCGCATCAAACACTTGAGGTAACCCAGATTGAAAAGCGAGATGACTCGGAGGCATACCATATCCCCACCAATTAGCAGGAATCGCTATTCTCGAGACATGAGGGCTCGACATAGTGATGCCGATAGATCTGTATTAAGTTGAACTCGTCCTCCTGGTAGTACCGGATCGATCGTATCGGTGTAGATTGAATATTAGGTAAGCCTCGCCGACATCGGAGGAGAAGTAACTTCTATACCCACAACGGCCGAGGGAGCCGATGGAGTATTGATGATGCCGGCTCGGTTGGTGATAGGCGTGCCCAACGTAATGCGGTGACGCTTGTCCTTCTTTGAGAGTTCGAACCACAAAGATTATGAACAAGATTGACAAAGACATTGGAATGATTAATCAAAGCATGATTTATCGCAGAATTAACCATCTCTTGAAGTTTACCAGATTGAGTCAAAGGTAACTCGCCGAGGCAACGGCAAATCTTGCTTTCGGATGACTTGCCCACTCTTGTTCAAAGCTAAACGATCTCGCACAAAAGTCATCTGTATTCTTCTATAGCCTTTTCCATAGCCCGCCTCGCTTCTTCCTTAAGATCTTCTTCTTCGATACCACGATAATGTTCCCTGAATCGATCTCGGGATTCAACATATTGATCGGATTGATTTGTCCCACTGGGCGTGCCAAAAGATGTGTTGATGCAAAAGTGGATCTGCAAACACAAAGGGCTAATACCCGAATCGATATCCAAAGCGTGCCAGTCGATTTGACCTGTTAATCGACAAGGATGAAGATACGAGCACTTTGGTCCTAACAACAGCGATACGCCCGGAAGTCACGGCCAAGAGGTACTCACGCGGAACTCGAGAATCACCGAAGGTCGCACTGAAGCGATGCAACTCGCCGAATCAATGAGAACTCGTAAAAAGGAAAAAAATATGCAAATTGACGAAGTCGCCAAAAAGTAAGTAGATGCAAATAGGAGTAAAAATTGGTTTTGATATTGATTGATCTATATTACATTGCCCCTCAATCTATATTTATACCCTGATCTAAAGAGACATAACCAAATACGGCTAGGACACCAAGTCCATATCTAAGGAAACACGTGACTCTTACATGAATCATACTCTAACAAATATAGAAAAGGAAATCAACTCCTATCTATTTCCCTGTCCGCCTCAATTACGATGGAATTCTCACCGACCTCCTTTCCATCGGCATACTTCCTGTTTCATCGACAGTAGTTTTCAAGCCTTCCTTCATCGGCATCGACACTAACATCTCCAACCTTATCGGCAACGCCCGAGTCTAAATCAACCTTTCCATCGATCACCACCATTCATCGGCAACCATCTTTACAAGCTAATTTTCATCGGCTGTCAGCGTATACAGTAACTTTCCTCCTGCCGATTAGCCCACTCTGATCATTTTGACACGTGCAAAAAAACAGTGTCAACAGAATCATGTCGTTCGCCCGTTTGACCTAGCCGTTGGCTCTAGGATGGGTAACGGAGACATATTTGACAGAGATGCATCGGTCTTCGCAGAAGTCCCAAAAGTGATGGCCAGTAAATGTAGTTCCGAGGTCGGTGATGATGCTGTTCGGGAGACCAAATCTATGGATGATGTCCTCGAAGAGCTTGACTGCTTTCTTTGTAGTGGCCGAGACGAGCGGTTTATACTCAATCCACTTGGAGAACTTGTCAATGGCGACATACACGTACCAGAAACCACCTGGCGCTGGCTTGGAAGGCCAATCATATCTAGTCCCCAGCATGTGAAGGGCCAGGAAGCTAGGATAGTTTGCAGCTCTTGTGCCGGCACGTGTATTTGCATGGCAAAAAATTGGCATCCTTCACAACGTCGGACGAGGTCTTCTGCATCGGAGATGGCTGTGGGCCAATAGAAACCAGCTCGAAAAGCCTTGCCGACCAGTGTTCTCGAGGCTGCGTGGTTGCCGTAGGAACCATAGTGAATTTCGAGAAGTAGCTTCACTCCCTCTTCTTGGGTGATGTATTTCTGCAGTATCCCTTCCTTGGCACTTTTTCTCATCAAGTTGCCGTCCACCAGCATATAATGCTTGCTTCGATGAATTAGGCGTTTGGTTTCAGTCTTATTGGCGGGTACCTCGGCGCTGGTGAGGTACTTGATGAATTGCTCCTTCCAATCGACGGCCGGCGAAGGTAGTGTAAGTACCAGCTGCTCGGCGAGGGGAATTTCCTGAACTTCTTTCTCTTCCTTGATAGATGGTGCTAGGAGATCTTGAATGAAGACCCCTGGCGGGATCGCGGCGTGAGAAGAGCCCAACTTGGATAAATGGTTGGCGAGCTAATTCTGGTCGCGTACCACGTGGTGGTACTCGATGCCGTAGAATTTTCCTTCAAGCTTCCTGATTTCAGCGCAATATGCATCCATCCTCTCGCTGGAGCAAGACCAGTCTTTGTTAAGCTGGTTGATGACCAGTGTAGAGTCCCTGTATACCATGAGGCGTTTGACGCCGAGCTCAACGGCTATATGGAGTCCGTGGAGACATGCTTCATATTCGGCGGCATTGTTGGAAGCCGGAAAGTGTATCCGGAGAACGTATCGGAGCTTATCCTTGGTCGGCGTAATGAACAGAATGCCCGCACCAGCACCGTTGATGTTAAGGGCACCGTCAAAGTACATCACCCCATGCTTGGGGCAGGTGGCGGCGATGGGCTCTTGGATCTCGGTCCACTCAGCGACAAAATCAGCAAGCGCCTATGACTTGATCGTAGGCCTGCTTCTGAAATCAATGGAGTAAGTGCCGAGCTCAACAGCCCACTTGATGATACGGCCGTTGGCCTCTTTGTTGCGAAGGATGTCCCCAAGAGGGAACTCGGTGACCACGGCAATCTTGTAATACTCAAAGTAGTGACGGAGCTTGTGTGACATAATCAGAATGGCATATAGCAGCTTTTGGACCTGAGGATAACGAGTTTTGGGCTTGTTAAGGACCTTGCTGATGAAATATACATGACGTTGCACCTTATAAGCGTGCCCGGCCTCCTCGCGTTCGACCATGATAGTTGTGCTGACGACGCGAGAGATAGCGGTAATGTAGATCAGGAGAGTTTCATCCGGCCATGGTGCCGTCATGATCAGAGGCTTTGTTAGAAACAACTTGAGCTGCTCGAAAGCTGTATCTGCCTCCTCCGACCAAGAAAAACGCTCGGAGGCCTTGAGGAGTTTGAAGAATGGTAGCCCTTTTTCACCGAGGTGCGATATGAAGCGGCTTAAAGCAGCCATGTAGCCTGTAAGTTTCTGTATATCCTTGACGCATGTTGGTTGTTTCATGTTGGTCATAGCGGAGACCTTGTCAGGGTTGGGTTTGATGCCGCGAGCGCTGACGATGTAGCCCAGCAGTATACCGGATGGAACTCCAAAGATGCACTTTGAAGGGTTCAACTTCCATCGGTACTTTTTCAGGTTGGCGAATATTTCTTCGAGATCGACGATAAGCTCATCGGAGGTCTTGGACTTGACGACCACGTCGTCGATGTAAGCTTCGACGTTGCAGCCGATCTGTTGATCGAGGCACATCTGGATAGCCCTTTGATAAGTCGCCCCGGTGTTCTTTAGTCCGAAGGACATGGTGGTGTAGCAGTACGCCCCGAAGGGCATGATGAAAGACGTCTTGATCTGGTCTTCTTCCTTGATGGAGATCTGGTGATAGCCGGAGTAACAGTCAAGGAAGGAGAGCAGTTCGCAGCCGGTAGTGGAGTCTACAACCTCGTCTATACGAGGCAGACCGAAGGGGTCCTTAGGGCAGTGCTTGTTGAGATCAGTGTAATCAACACACATTCTCCATTCTTTATTCTTTTTTTGAACGAGAACAGGGTTTGCTAACCACTCAGGATGATACACTTCTTTTATAAATCCGGCAGCTAAGAGCCATCTTATTTCTACCCTAATAGCCTCCTTCTTGTCTGGCGTGAATCGGCAGAGTTTCTGCTTGATCAGTTTGGTGGTCGGCAAGACGTTCAAGGAGTGCTCGATCTTCTCCCGTGGTACCCCCGGCATGTCTGTAGGTTTCTAAGCAAACACGTCGGCGTTTGGCACGTAGGAAGGAGACGAGCGCGCTTTCCCATTTTGGGTCAAGGTGAGCCCCAATCTTCATGGTCTTGGAGGGGTCGTCGAGGCTGAGGCCGACCTCCTTGACTTCCTTGGACTTGGCGGAGGTGCGAGGAGGCTCCAGCTTTGGGATCTCCATATCGTCGGTGGACACCATCTTGGCTTCGGTAACCACACTGGCAGCAGCTACAACTGCTGCAGAGAGAGAAGTCCTAGATATGGCGCCAATTGAGGTTGAGCATGCACCACCTTCAACCACTGCAGCAACTAGAAGGTATGCCCTACTTCAAAATACATGCTTGACCAAAACTTACTGATGCCATTCTGATAACATGTCTTGCATTCAACAGGAATCTCTGCTGGGATCTACAAGTTGTGAATGAGGTAGATGAAACAGCAAGTGCATATGTGGACCCACCACCTAAGAAAATGACTCCAAGGAAGAAACAGCTAGCTACAAAGGTGAGGAAGAGCCCAGCCAACAAAAAGAAAAAATGAGAGCACCATCAAGGACAAATTCATTTAGATTGTAAAGGCCCAAAAATTGTCTCTTTTGTATAACTAAGACCTTCTGTTGGCCAGAACATGGATATGTATGTAGCCAAAAACAATGTACGTGGCCAGCTCAGTGTGTGTGGCCAGAATAATATGTGTGGCAAAACTTTGTGTGTTTCATGTCATTGGATTTAGTACCGCTGGTTAATGTCATTTAATGAATGTGTTTCATCTCATCATTGTGTTTGACCTTATTTGGTTCATACTAGCTGGTTACTTTGTATGATGAGTTATGGTTAATGGTTTGTGTACTGCTGCTATGTTTTGATATGCCCAAAATCTGGCACTAAACACACATTCAACCAGAAATTTCATTTCCATTCAAGCACATTTTGCATTTCCATTCATCTGTACATTGTCACTTCATTACACCATACATCGGTACATATCCTAATGCGGCGGGTTTACACTGCGGCGACGGCGGCGGTGACGGACGGGCGTTGCACGGAGCAGAGAAAGACGGAGGAGGGAGGGAGAGTAGTGCGCCGGGCCGCGCGGGGAGGATAAAGACGCCAGGGGCAGGGGAGGTCTTTTTACCTGAGCCTCCTAACTCGGATCCGAGCTGGACAGCGAAATTGACGAGCTACACGAACAAAAGTGGTAAATATGTATCATTTTTCTCTCTTTGCTGTTAAAAACGTAGCGCTAAAACTGTTATTTGAGGAGGAGCCGTCCGTTACGGTGAAAAAAAATTAAATATCCCCCTATCGTGCTACTGGCGCCAAAGGTAAAATGTCGTACACCATCCTTGAGCTTTGAGCTTGACACCCGGTGGAGCAAATGATTCACTGCTGTGTCACTGTGAGCTAGGGATGGATCCATCAACCTATGCCATGATGCAGAACATGCGGGCAGAGAAGGCGGCCGCCGAGGCGGCGGCAGCGGCGAAGGTCGCCGTGAAGAGTGAGCCCGGCTGCAGCGCTCCGCCGGCGGCGGAGAACAACACAAAGGAGGCCACTGGTCACGGGTGGGTGTCTGTCCCGCCCGGCTTCTCCACGCGCCAAAAACGAAAGCTGCAGCACGCCCCGGACAGACATGACGGCGACACGGTCGGGTGGGAGGCGGCGCGGCAGCTTCTGCAGGGCGTCATCACGCCGGCGCGGGAGCGCTCGTTCTTGGTGGCGGATCCCTTCTCCGTCATCGCGACGAGCTACATCGCGACGCTCCAGGTTCGATCCTGATCCTTGGCGGCGCCTCGCGGCGTGGGTGCACGTAGTAATGCAGGCGGCGAACTACGCGACGTGCTCGTTGGGGCACGCGCTGAAGCTCCAGGAGGAGCTGGAGAAAGCCAAAGGCGGCGGCGGTGGAGGAGGCACTCAAGGGGTATGAGCGGGGCATGGAGGACATGAAGTGCGTCGCGCTGCGGCTCCGCCCTGACATCGACGCGGCTCAGCTGTTCGTGCCTCCTGGCGGGTTTCAGTAGCTGTGCCGTTTGGACGAACTAATTGCAGTGAAACTTCTGTAAATTTCTATAGTAGCTAGCAGGCTCCCTGCCAGGATTAGCTCGTCTTTTGGATCCACCTTGACATGGCGATGATCTGTTTTGAACCAAATGCCCAGTAGGTTGAATTCCAAACGGTGTGGATCCAGCTTTCGTTGTAATGCTACTGCTGCTTCGTTAAAATACTCGGTCTATGTTTGTGCTATGTTGAACTTCTCAAACGACCATGTTAATAGAACATATATATATTGTGCTGAATTTAGTGTAACTAAGTTGATGCTGCACAAAGTTACATAAATGTGAACAAAAACAGCTTGCATTTTAGAAAAAAAAATGAAGTAGATCGTTGTCTTCTCTTTTGTTTCTACGGGATTCCTTCAATTTGTTTCTATCTGAACTCCAAGAGCAGATCGTTGTCTTCTCTTCTATTGCTTGCCCTTCAGTGAAATTTATGTTTTTTCAGTCTTTTATAAGTTGACTATAGTCAACAGTGGAATATAAGGGTAGAAATTTGCCCAAAAAAATTTGCTATGTATGGGATATTCGATTTTGTGATGGCAAATCAGAGATACGAAGATTTTTGCAATGGTATGAGGGCAATTTCCTGTTCTGCAATGAAGAAATATCGGAAGCAAACAACGATGCCAACACATGAAACACTTTTAACTTAGGAATTGGGAGGCAAATACCATCCCCATTTGGCAACTAGCTAAATGGCGGACAGATTCATCACAATTTTCTCAGGTTACAGGCTTACAGCTTGCGAGCTGAGAAGATTTATATGCACACACTGACACTTATAATATATTGGTAAAAAGATCATTTATCCTTTCCCACTATCACTAACGCCACCTGCACGTCCACATTTACAAACCAGGTGAAGTGTGGGGAAACATGGAAGAAAATAGAAGGATAAACAGACCTGAGATCGCAAAGATCTCAATTACTAACTGTCAAGTATATCAAACTCCGAGTCTTCAATGACATCCCATGATTCCTTCTTTGACAGTGATACAGGTGGAGTTGGCTGTGGAGGCCGATGGCTGGATGAAGCAGGTTTTCGTCTGACTGAATCCTGGCGCACTGAGGAGCTAGCATAGGGAGGTGCCTCCGGTCAGAGAGAAGTGAATCCATGTATTTGTCCATGACAACGACGTTGGCACTATCAACGTCGCTCAGCTCCTCGCTACTGAGGTATCTTTTACCTTCTCTGTAGGATTCCACATCTGAAGGTATTTCAGACCACTGATCCATGCTTTCCTCAGATTTCGACTTTGCAAATACCCATTGGTCAATGCTTCGCTCAGATCTTGTCTTGGGCAAAGCACGGCCATCCAAGATTGATACCCTTCTTGGTTGCTTTTTACACTTTCTATCTCACAGACGTGAGGTGGAGAATCTGACTCTATCTCATTGTTGTGATGTACAGAATTTGGCACGCTCTGGGTATCTTCCTGCACGAAGAATTAATAATTACTAATTAGTAAAAAGATTAATAAGGATACATTATCGTATCATATAACACATAACTCAATTTATTAGTTCGTTTTTCAGAGATGCTGCTTTGTGGAGAAGCTTAAAGATGATCTTATTAAGCCCAAAGATCATTCATCATTGACAACATATTCAGCACTCCAGTGTCCAGTCTACATTAGGGCAAATGGGGAAACTGCCTCCAGAGGATAGTCAAAATAGCAACTAATAACAGTAAAATATGGAAGTCTAGACACTATTGGCAATGTGCATGGTGCTTGGTTGCTTCCCTAGCCTGGGGGCTGCTGGCCAGGCAGCTTGATCAACCCCAGGCGTTGGAAATTATAACACCTGCGAATGCTGCGTGGGCCAAACATGTTTCCCAGGTCAGCAAGCAAACAAGCACGCATACCAACATAGTGAATCCATAGGATGTAAGGTAGCAACCGATTTTGTAATCTGACAAAATGCAAGATTTAATACTGGTCTTGCATACAGGCACTGATGAGAGATGACTATCATACGCAAATACTTTCTCCGGTCATAAAAACATGTTTGGGACAATATTTAGTCAAACCTTTAAAACTACAAACATCAATAAATTTTAAATTATTTTGTTTCAAATCATGCAAGTTTATGGTGTAGAATTGTATTGAAAATACTTGTTAGTTAAATCTCATAAAGTTGAAGGGTTCGAGAATATAAAAGGGGCAGACCAGGTGCCGGAGGCTCCCACATGAGTGGGGTGCTGGGAAGGAAAAACGAGGCAAGCCTTCCCCCTGCAAAATCATGGAGAGGCTGCTTGAACCCACGACCTGGAGTGAGACAGCTCTCACCACTGCACTGAGTTACGAGAATATATTCTAGAAAATAATTCAGTGGTCAAAGATATTGTAGATCAAAGACCGTGCAAATTCTGGTACAAATTCACACTTCACCTAATGAGATACCAGTTCCTATAAAGGAAAATTCTATACATTTAATTTCATTTCTGTTGCATTCCTAGTGCATACGGAAGATTAAGATTTTCAGCTGTGAACTCAGTGGTGCAATCCATGTTTTATAAGGCAACAAAACATTCTGTATGTATAATGAAGAACAAAATATATTAGAATGACTGCAATGGGATTCACATTTCCAATCGGTTCAGCAACATTGTTTCAGTGCATAGTGCACACAATCTATTCTTCTAGCACTGCTATAGCAAAAACATTTATACAATTTATGGAGTACCTCATGTTATCAATATCTGCTGACCTATTTTGTATCCTTAAAATACTAGTATTTGCTTGCTGAAATAAGATGACATTTGATTGATGACACAAACTGTTACTTAGGCACTGATATTGTTTGTGTTAGTTCTGCAATGCATAAATAAAATCCATCTCGAAATGGATCACACCAATGTATGATCAAATCTTTGCAGCCAAACTAGAAGCTGAAGTGCTGAACGATATAGATACCCAACAAGCTCACAAGATATGCAAACTGTTTGGGCAGCCTAACCTAGCATGATTCCAGAATTCATAGTGATCTGCTACATATAACGACTTGTGATGCCATAAATGTGATTTTTAAGTCAACAGAATCCGCTGAAAATAAGAGTTTTTCTAGTAATTTATGCTTCTCTAGAAGTTGGGATTTTCTGTAATAATAAATTAATAATATCAATTATTCCCTTCATTCCAAATTTGTGACATTTTGGCTTTTCTAGATACATAGCTTTTGCTATGCACTTAGATATACACTGTGTTAGATACATAGTAAAAGCAATGTATCTACAAAAGCCAAAACATCTTATCTTATAATTTGGAATAGAGGGAGTAGTAATTTCGAACATGCATAGTATTTTGAACCCCGTTTGACGTAGAGGTTTCCCATATTATAGAAAGAAGTATGGCTTAATAAATACATGAAATGTACAAGGAAAAGAAAACTAGTATAAATGTGCTTCGTGCTCACTTTGCTAACAGGCTATGCTATGATGACATCTCAGTTTCAAGACCACATAAGTTTCATTCAAACTAAAACTAGTATATAAAATGCGGTCTACCATCAAAATTCAAATGTATGCTACAAGAGAGTGCTGCACAAAAAATGAATATACCTCAGAACTATGCTCAATTATGTTCGACTCAAGCAACCTAAAGTAAATCTTCCAGAATATGTCTTCATCCATGTAAGAAGGGCAGAGCCTACCCGTAGAGATGCTAAATCTGGGACAAGTTTTTCAATGGATTCCATATGATCTCTTTGGATATCAGAGATTACAGAATCTGCAAAAGAATAAAACAACATCATGGTATGACTAAAATAGTCACACACAAAAAGACATTAATAGAAGTAGAGACAAAATGCATAGCACAGAAGAATAAAAGCCACAAATAATACTTCTAAACGGGAGCTAAGTAAAACAACTCACAGTACTAAGCCTGTATTTTCAAGATTTCAGTCATGATCATGCCATACATAATTGATCCAAGGAGTAGGGAAGAAAAACTTGACCAAGTATTGCACAGAAAAAAACAACGCATCTTGTCATCTATTTTCAAACGTCAAGCAATTTACTAAATATAGTTGCTTATGTAAAAAGTACCTCTTATACAGATGTAGAACAGTACACCATTCTTCAAAATCCATAAATGCATCTCATTTATACTAACTCTTGTGTATTTAATATAATAGGAAGTCAAATCTATAATAATGAATACCACATGGAAGATGGAACAAAAGTACAAAACAAAATCATGACTTCACGAGACCTGTACTCAGCAGCAATACAGCATACAGGACAAACACTCCCAACATCCAAGCATAGTACGTACATAATAAGAGTCTCCACTTTGTTTCAGCCTATTCCAGGCAACTTCATAGTCAATCAAATGAGCTAAAAAACCAAATAACACACTGAACAGCTGTAAAACCCCGAAATTTAAAGCTGGAAACATTGGATATTTTTTTTCTATTCGTCCTCTGATCATCACATCCATCAATGCTCTCAAAGTAATAACTTGTTACACATGCACTCGCATGCCATTATCCCACGACGAGCACTAATCTTAAACATCCTGAGTACTATCTGAGTGCCTAATTAAGTTCCTCTGCTCTCAATTCCACTAAAATCTACTGTGTGGAGTAACAACTAACAACCCCATACCAGCAACCTCTACACCCGCCCCAGGAAACCACTCCACAGGAAGCACCAGCACAGGCGCAATCTGCGTAGGCAGATGCCAATATTTGCAGAAGTAGCAACAATCGTGTAGGTGTCAGAAATCGAGAAAAGATAATTACCCTCATCTAGGGCGAGCACGGGGAAGTCGATCCACGCCTCGGGGCGCGCGGCGAGGGCACGCGCAGCTCCCACGACATCATCTACGATCGGCGCGGCAGCAGCAGGCGAAGGCGGGGATGCGGCGGCCTGCTGCGACTCGAGCGCGGCGGGGCGGGACGGTCGGGCGGCGGCGGCGAGGCGAGGGGCCGCGGCGGCGCGGGAGAAGCCGCCGCGGAAGGAGCCGCCGATCTCGGCGAGGTCGGAGAGGATGCCCGCGAGGAGCGACGGGGACGGCGGGTGCGGGGACGGGGAGCGGCGCAGCGCGGCGGCGGGGGCCAGGCCCGTCGGGGTGGGCGGCGGGGAGTCGGTGTGCGCCGGGTTGAGGCAGGTGCAGGAAGCAGGCGATGTCCAGCAGGTGCCGCCCCAGCTCGGAGAGGTCGTCGCGGACGCCGCGCAGCCCGCGCGCCATCCGCCCGCCGCCGCCTCGCTTTCGCG